>CAKAOJ020000091.1:1042500-1642500 GCA_916701645.2 Sebastolobus alascanus
GTGAAGCTTCTCTACCAAAATGTGATGACGTCTGTCTTGAAATGACGGTGATAGAATGTGTGGTCTATATTATATTATATAAGGGACGTGAAAAGTGCATTTGGTCCACTTCCTGATAGTGGCCATGGTTGGCCTAGGCACACGGCAGATAAAGTGGGGTCTGGGACTACGCTGGAATGCTAAAGCGTGGCAGGATGAGATGGAGGGAGGTTTATCAGTCAGCTCTTAAGGAATCGGGGTTCCACTTCACTGTCCTCCATGAGCTCAGCGGGCAGTGGAGCATCGAGAGAGACTGAATGATCCGCAGAAACTCCAGGGACAGAGTGAAACGGTGGGTCATGGACGGCGGCGAGCCTCGGCACATCGCCCGCTGGAATCACTCCCAAATCTCACCTATAAGCATATAAATTGTCCTGATAACAATAGCCAGGCCTAATAATGTGAATTGGAGTCACGGAATGAAAGATCCCAGTGAAGACGGGGCTCTAATCAGAAGCCATGATGGAACTCTGTCCCACTGGACAACACTGAGATGCACATATTAGACTATTGGTCCAAAAAATTTGATTTGAAATGCAGTGCTAATTATTTTCTTTCCCCCCACGGTGTGCGCACACACGAAAGACTTTTTTTTAGTATTTCCGCTTTATTTTGATAGTGCTGCTGACACTCCCTGTTGGGCCCAGGCTTTAGGCATCTGAATTATGTTTTGCTGCTGCCCCTGTCCACAGCAGGCGTGATCGCACTCCTGTCTGTTTCTCGATGCTGGGAGCGTGCCGACCGTCATCTACTGCAGGTAATACATCTACTATGGATAAGTACAACCCCACTGAGAAACACCCCAACTATCCCTTTAAGACAAAAAAGAAGTGTCTTCATTGTGCACTTTTATCCTGTTCCACTCAATCTCCCATTTTCTACTGTCCCCCCCCCCCTTCACAGAGCGTGGGTGGCCGAGGAGGAGGACGTCGCCACCTGGCCGAGCATGCAGGGATCCACATTAGCCTCCTGCTGTGCAAACGCCCTCCTGCATCCAACACCGCCGCTTTAATTGTCATGGAAATCAGGTGCATTTGTGTGTGTGTGTGTGTGTGTGTGTGCAACAGCTCCAAAGTGTGTCTATTTGTGTGTGTGTAAATGTGTGTGCACCTGTCTAGGTCTGGGCTGTGTACACTGTGCATGTGGTCTGTGGATTTTTCATGGTAATGAAGTGTTTGGTGATGTGCATATTTTATTGTTATGCTGCTCTTAAGTGTGTGTGTGTGTGTGTGTGTGTGTGTGTGTGTGTGTGTGTGTGTGTGTATTAAAATGTGTGTTGGTGGTTGTACCACGAGGCTGATCGTGTAAAATCCTACTGAAGCTATTTATAAAAGCTTTTGATGACAATATGTCATATGACTGAGGATTAATAGTGAAGGTAAGGAAAGGAGTTTATTTCATTGGTTCTCTGTGATGTGACAGAAATACAGACAGCACATCTGTACATGAACACCAGCACAAATTTGTCATGAGAGGATCAGAATGTGAAGGACTTAACAGAATCCAGTAAACGGTAACACTTTATTTTAACCCTCCTCATCTAGCATTTATGTACAGTATATTAACAGTTAATAAATTGTTTATAGTAACACACTATAATGGAGCTGTAAGAGTTTATTGATGTATTGATGTATTCAGCACTATAACTGTACAAAAATGTGCAATTAATTTGCGTTTAAATATATTAATCGACTGACAGCCCTAGTTTTGACATGGAAAGAGAACTGTCGTTAGTTATAGTTAGTTAATAGTTCCCCAATTTCTTCCAGTTTAGCCGCCCCATGAAGATATTGCTTTATGTCCAGTATGGACTGAGTAAAAGTCCTGTGTTTGTTTAACCCATCCACCTCCCCTACCACCGTACTTCTCGCTCTTAGTTGCTTTGACTGTCTAATACTGACGCGGGTGGGTTTACATTGGAGTTAGTTGAAAGCCCGGAGCGTCTCATACAGGCACTAAAAGGTGCTTCGGTATCAGAAGACGCTGACCAAGGGTCAGTATTTAATGCCCTGAGTGAGACCAAGCTGATCACACATGAGGTGGATGACAGTGATTCCACCATGTTCTATTTTAAAGTGAAAGCCAGTAGCCGGCCCACTGCAACCAGTGTGGCGTCCCCAGAACTTGCTCACCCCCTGGCTTTCTGAGTTTAAACATCCTAATAGGTAGAGGCAACCTGCTGCGTCCACACACGCTTCACACACATCAAACCCCGACTTCCCACATCTGACTGCACGCTCTGAACACCCAGCTAGATGTTACATCACACACACACGCACACACACACACACACACGCACACGCACATGCCCAGTAACAGGCAATCTGACCGGCGTCTCGTTGCAACTGGTGCTTCTTTGTTGGAAATTAGAGTGTGGACAGCAGGCTAATGATCAATAGCCATGCCCACTGAAGGGCCACCACTGGGGCTCATTAGAAGCTACATGTGGCCACACTGTCACACAGACACACACATCCCCAGAGAGACTTGCTAATCAAACATTGCACCGACGCACACCTCCTCCCACAGCGACCTGCAGACAGCGAGGGAAGAGGGAGAAGGCCGAGGCATTTACCAATCTGCATTTCTGGATAAAAACAGCAGGAGAAAGTAAATACCGACAACGCTTCGCTCCTGATTAAAGTTCACACAGTGGGCTCTAAAGTCTCTCTGCAGGACTAGCTTGTAATATATCTGTGAATTCTATACATATGTAAAGGTCATATATTCATTGAAAACAAGCAAGAAAAGAGATCAACTGTACTTTTAGCAGTTGGATACTATTACTTTTCAGTTGGGGGAGACACCCCAGGCAAAAACATTGTTTTTCATACACAGGTCAATTTTGAGATTTTGGGCTATTTTGCTATTTTATTAGGTTGTCAAAAAGAAGAAAACTTGCTAGCTTTTTCCCAGAGCTTTGAGCCGCAGGAGAGGAGACGAGATGTGGCTAATAGCTCCAGAAAAAGCTAGCAAGACCTTGACTTAATTTTTCTTCTTTGTGTCAAGAAAAAAATATATTAAAATTAGGACTGTCAAAGTTAACGCGATAACAACACGTTAATGCAAACTCATTTTAGCGCCACTAATTTCTTTAACACATTAACGCAACCTGCAATTTTTAGGGGTTGTAGCGGGCTAGCTTTTAAAGTTAGATTAGGTTAGGTTAAATAACGCTCCAAATTTGCGCTGAGTTTCGGCAAGGAAAAACTGTCATGGCCATTTTAAAAGGGGTCCCTTGACCTCTGACCTTAAGATATGTGAATGAAAATGGGTAATAAAATTAATATTATACATATATATGTTTATTATCTGTGGCTTTGATTCTCTCCATACAAGTATGCAAATAACGCAAAAAGAGATGATATGACGAAAAAAATCCTCTTTATTTTAACTGATCTCCTCAGTGCTTAACTGTCCCACTGCTCTTGGAGTACATATACACTGAATATACTATACTGCCCGAGTGTAGTGTATTCTCCCAAACACAACCTCTACCCATCACCTCAGCTATCTTCCCACACACACACACACACACACACACACACACACACACACACACATACACACACACCCACCAGAGATCCCTATTTAGGCAGGACTGGGGATTAGCGTTGCCCTTTGTGGATCTGACATTCACCAATTGGACTTAATTAGCAGTGCTGAGCCTGCCGCTGACCTTTTGTCATGCTAGCTGTCATTGAAAACCTTTCTGTTGACTTGAATGGTGAATGCTATTTGTTAACGTAATCAGAGACAGGCCGGCTCAGGCTGATGCATATAGCCAAGTATTGTCTTCTCACTGTCGGCACAAAGGTTTAATGTAAAGATAACATCACTGACCAATATATAGAGCCAATATTCACGGCTTGATTTATTTTTGTACACTTGAATAAGGGATAAGTCTGGTGATATTCTAGATGTTTCTTCTTGTCAACAAATCTTATTAAAAGAAACTGAATGTATCTACTACCAAGTATTGAGTGTATCAAAGCCTGATACATCTTCTTCCTCTGTCCCGTAGAGCTCTGTGTTCAATCAATGAGCCACACTGTGGCACTGGGTGACATGTTCGTTCATCACCATGAACACACACATTGTAGTAAATTTCGACTCAATCCCACATACACCGTCCTGCTGCCACAAATATCACTAGAGCACAAAATGAGGATTAATCCACCACTGAAAATAGTCCCCAACAAATGCACTATTTCCTCCTATTTGAGTAACATTTGTTATAAACTACAGTGACCAGCCGGAAATTACTGAACCTTTAAAAAAATTTAACTACGTATATGTGAGTCTGTTCAAAGAGTTACGTCTTCAAAAGGAACCGATGAGCGTTGAGCTGAGAGCAACAGACAGCGGGGAAGTCAGAAAGTATTGAGAGACAGACTAACACCTTGTTGGTTTCTGTTTTTTCTATGGGATTGGTTGACAATAAATAAAAAAAATCATGGTGGTGGATGGGTCAAACACACACTGGACTGGACCAGGCAGGCTGGTACACTGTTTGTAGCTAAAGCTCCGAAAAGTATTGCACTGTAATTCGTATAAATACCACGAAATAAATGTGTGTAATTAACGTTATCGTGAACCAGGAAATATAAATAGCGGCGAATCACTCCCGTCGCACTTTCCCTGTGCATTTAATGTTGCCGTGGATGTGTTCCGTGAGAAACTTAAAGTAACGTTGACTTATTTTCTCACGACAGTCGTCAGTCCTGTGAGTCACGTGAGTTGTTAGTCAGTGAAGTTAACGTCCACCACGACCGTTTCCTAACCCTACCTAAGTGGTTGTGTTGCCTAAACCTAACTTCCTGTGAAAACGGAAGTTTATTTTGAAAGGACGCTATGCACGTAACGAGCGTATATTGACCCGCCGTCCCCGGTCTGTCCCAAAGTAACGCAAGATGGGGTAACCCGTGCCGTCGGCCTCTGATGCCGAGGAGCACCGAGCAAGCGGCGGTATTTGATGAGTTGGAATGTGTTGCGCGGACGGCCGTGACACAGTGTTGATATTTGACTCCCTGGGAATGAGAACGGGCTGGATGTCCTTCATGCATTTCGTTTGGCTTCCAAAGGGGCAATACGACAGTTTCAAAACCACTGTCATTACTGAGAGGAATGAAAATAAATATATATTAGCAGCTCTAATAAAAAAATATCAGCACTGACCTGCAGAGACACATAAGTTGACCCCTACTCTTCTATCATCAAAGCACTGTGTGAATGGGAAAACACAGTGTACTTCTCTATTTGGACTGCCTGCCTCTCTCTCTCTCTCTCTCACACACACACACACATGCATGCACAGAGCAAAGAGAGATTCTCATAAAGCCACAGTGCACACTCCACTCTCCAACAACAAAGAAAGAAATGTTGACTCAATGTTCTTTCCACTTAAATGCAATTCCTCCCCTCCCTCTCGAGCTGCCGTTCCTATTACCATTGAATTATTTTGCTTGTGTGGACAATTGCTAAACGCATCAGCCCGGCCTCCTCCGCAGAATCAATTCTGCATGCTTACCAGCTGGAATTTTTCAATTTACACGCCCTGAAAAACAATCCCAAATCACTAATCACTGCAGCATTGTTCACACTGTTTGGCTGGCTGCTGGGCTCTTTGTGTTTCCTAGTCGTAGGTTGGCATAACATTGGACTGTATTTAGCTGGGCAAGTGTGTGTAGGTGTTCATGTACTCTGTGGTTGTGTGTGTAAATTTGCAGTGGAGGGGGATTAATTGGGCTGAGAGCAATGCTTTCTGGATAATGTCCTGCATATGCCAGGGAAATGGCACTGTTGACGAGAGCTTGTGTATTGCTAATATCCGGTCTGAATTTAATTTGGGCTGGAATAATCAGGGACATTATGGCAACGCACTGGAAGAGATTGAGACGGATACGGCTGTCTCTTTGCCTTGGACCAGCAGGCTTGAGGTAATAACGTGTTATCAGCTACAGCTGAAAGCAGGGATGCTTGTGGATGGGACTGGAGGCAACGTCTGGATCCAGACTTGACCCGTCAGACCTGTTAAGGGTTCAACTGATTGAGGAGGCCGATACTGATTAAAGTATATTAACACATGAAATTAATTGATTTCGCCGTTTTTAAATGCTGGCGTGACTTTACGATACAAGTCGACTAGAAAAATCAAAAAACTTTGCACTTCCAAGAGTTAGGTAATCCATAACAGTAAACAATTTATTGCTGAATAAGAAATGTGTTAACATCCCCAATCAAACCAGTGAACCAGCACTTTACATTCAGTGGGAGGAGAGAGGTGACAGTATCTTCGAGAACAAACAATCTCAAAAAAAGTCATTGCAAAGCAGAGTCAAGTCCTAAATCGCAACACTACAATGCTAACACTACAATAATTCCACAACTGTGAATACCGCAGCTGCGCTTTCCTCCTCAGTTAAATAGGTAATCGGTGTATTTGCACATTTGCAGTCAAATGGAGTTGTTGATGGGACAGAGGATGGGAGACGGTGGAGGCAGCGGGTCCATCGACCAACCACCATACCTGTTCCTTCCCTTCCCCTTCACAATATGCCCTGGCAACATTAATTCAGCACCCCCTGTCAATGGACAGCGACAAATAGTAAACAGAGTGCCCTCCTAACCATCCATTATCTGTAACCGCTTATCCTATTCAGGGTCGCGGGGGGGGCTGGAGTCGATCCCAGCTGCTGATCTGCAGAGCGTATGAGAGTTGTAAACCTGCCTATGTAGACTCGCTTGCAATGAGCTGTCTTGAATCACTCTTATGTGCCACTTAAGAACAAATCCGTTCACAGGAAAGGTTCTTGCATAAGACCCAATGTTTTGTGTCTGTCCTGGAAAAAAAATATCCATCCATTAGCTATACCCGCTTATCCTTTAGAGGGTCCCGGGGGGGGTTGGAGCCGATCCCTGCTGACATTGGGCGAGAGGCGGAGTACACTCTGGACAGGTCCCCAGTTCATCACAGGGCTGACAACAGATGGACAACCATTCACGCTCACATTCACACCTACGGGGAATTTAGAGTCGCCAATTAGGAATTAACCTAACCTGCCGACCGTGGGGGGGGAGTGCCCGGAAATGCCACCCATGCAGGTACAAGGAGCCAGTCGGCAGGTTCGAACCCAGCCGTCAGCGCTAACCGCTTCGCCACCGTGGCGCCGCATCTTTGAAAGTGGTCAAAATAATGGTCACTATGTGAGCCCTTTAGCATGTAAATGTGATCTTTTTTCCTCGACCCTTGCCATTTCCTGTCTGTTTCTTGTAGAAATCTCCAGGCATTGTGCCATCGTGCCGTGGGTTGATTGATCGCTCCGTTCCACTCACACTGCTGTAATGTTGTTAAGGAGGCACTATAACCAATCAGGTGGCCATTTCCCATCCATCCCGTTCCATCCGAGGATTTGTCTCGTTGATTTTACAAGGCAGCCAGTTTAACTAGAAGAAATTCCCCAGACTATAACGTATGGCACACACACACACACACACACACACACACACTATCCTTTTCCAACAAATTGAATAAAACTTAAATCATCATTGATTGTTTCATTTTTCTCCAACTTTTAAATGGTTTACAAGTTTACAATTTTTAGGTTTGTGTCTGTCAGAGAGGAATACCATCGCCATCACTGCTGGTGGACCATGTTTGAAACACACAAATAAAAAACACACACATAAATTATAACATTATGGCGAATATGGCGTCACAGTACTCAGACTGCAACAATAAAAGCGGTAACTTTCTGAAAAGAAAATCACGACATATTGGTGATTTTTTTTTCCCACCTTGAATGAATTCGGCCCCGGATCCCACTCCTGTAATCAGAGCACAACACAGACAGACAGACAGAAAGACAGACAGAGAGAGGGAGAGGAGAAGCTCCCGGCTAGGAAGGAGAGGAGGAGAAGCTCCCGGCTAGGAGGGAGAGGGGGTAGAAGCAGAGGGCGTGGCAAAACTGCCCACATCCCCCTCTATTCCTTGTTAAGGCCCAAGTCTCTGGTGCAAATAATAAAGATTTCTTGGTCACTTCTGAATTTAGAGAAAATTGCATTCAACAACAGGGGAGCTTGTGGCTCAAAATGTTTAATTAGGGCTGAAAAAAGGGATCAATCATTGTGACTACGAGGGTTAAGCCAATATGGCTTTGTGAAGGCTGATAGCGTCAGCCACTCATTAAGACAATATCACAGTAGAACTCGATAGCGTAACTCGGGATCGTACACTACGTTTAATGAACAGTCTGATCACGGCCTTTGCATTTACACCTGGCATTTCTCCTCTGCATTGTGCTCCGATCTCGTTTCTCCTGCGCTCTATGCAAAGCAGGCGAGTAGGTGGAAATGTGGCATTATCAACGAAAACAAACATGGCAGGTGCAGTTACCAGGCGAGGTACTGTACTGCGTGAATTTACTTTTCATTTCAGGCACAAAGTGTGGCATTTCATTCACAGAGCTCTGCAGCTGCACTGGAAGCTTCTATATGTGGATGAGATCGATAATCTAACAGCACAATACATTACATTTGTTTAACCCCCTTTATGTCATTAATGAAAGTTGGTTTAATAAAAAAAGACTAACTCGTTTAATACACTGAATCACCTTATTCAAATTGAGGATTTTGGTTGACGATTTGTAATTTTGGGAGGGTTTCAGCTTTTCTTCAAGGAAAATATGTTAGGAACCACTGCAGTAGGTAACCAGGCTGTGTCCACCAGAAACCGCTGTCTTTACCTGCTGTGTCAGTTTTTGGTGGTACAGCTCATGTCTCTGATACATGAAATCCACTCCTGAATGTGTATAAATGTAGGCATTTGAGAGTTGACATGACATTACTATTCATTTGCTAGTGATTTTGTCTTTATGTTATAGCAAAACTAGTTTTTCTAACCAAAGTGATCTGCATGTTTGTTCATGTCACCTCTCCTCCAAAGTTCTTGAAGCAGGAGAAGACCTGCTCCAGATTTACTTCTGCAAATACATTTTCAGGAAATACAGATACATTAGACAAGACAGTCTGCTGTGTGTAGTCACCACAACAAACGCCACGAAGCGATGACGCACATTACCTGCAGCACATTACTGACTGGAAGCTTAGTGACTCAGGGGTCCTCTAACTTCTCTCACACTTCAGAGTTTTAGTGCTGAAATACTTTGTGTGAATTACTCTTCCTGAAGTTAGGACCTTATTTTTAGGAGTTGCTCCTGACTCAGCCAGCTCGGAGCTACTGAGGATGTTTTGTGAATACACCTTCAGGTTTGACAGTGACCAAACAGCCACCCCTGGTGAACAATCTCCATTCTGCTAAAGGTCAACTTTTTAATGAATGACATGAGTTTTGTGTCTAATGATATGCAGGTAACTGTATAGGTCAGGTCACTGTCCAGTCATTTTGAGGGCATTTTTGTCCTTAACCCTCTGAGACCCACAACAGAACCGACTTAGAACATTATGATAGAAGTATATGATGGTCATTCCCATGCTCTATTGTGTCTCATAAGTTGTTGCAGCATTTTTTGGGTTGATACCATTTGTTACACAGATTTGGTGGGTTTGACCCGTTGATGCCCCTATTACATAATATGCGCCTCAACCACTAGGCCACTAAGGCACCCAACATGTTGACAATGAACTTAACTGTATCATATTTCACAGTGTGAATAATTAAAAAAAAAGCTTCTAGATCTGTTCTGTACATTCAGATAGTAGCCCGGAATACATGTTTGGGTGAGATGGAGCTCCGACCCTAACTTTTTTCTCTTTGACCGTAAGAATCTGAGCCGACCCGTCTCAGTTTGAAACAAAATGCTTCTACAGAGTCTGGGTGCCACGAGACAGCAGCGTCACTCGGATGAATAACAAAATACCCCTCCGCCCCCCGACCCGGAGGATTTCAGAGGCTGAGTCCCTGTTTTGTTACACCCCCCCAACCCATATCAAGGACCTGTCAAAAAATTAGTTCCACCTCGATTCACTCACCCTCCTCCTCTTCCTCCCACCACTCTACCCCGAGCCTGCCTCCTACCCCTGCTCCGTGCGATAGCCGATCGCTCATGGATAAACACCGCTAATATGTGCCAGTAAGTAATGAGGGGCAGATCGAGCTCCGCCACGCCACCAAGAAGTAGCAGAGAGAGAGAGAGAGAAGGTGATAGAGAAATAAGAAGCAGAGTAGAGGGAGTTGGGTGGGTGGGGGGGGGGGGTGACAAGAACCTTGACAGTTAATTATCTGGAGAATATGGCAATCAGAGCAGCAATGAGTGTTTCTCAGCGTCTCTCTGTTATTTGGTCCTTGGGGACGTGTCGTCGAATTCATTCGACAGACAATCTGCTGAAGGCTGAAGGCCTCTCAGCTCCTCTCTGCTCAGCTGTGTCCATTGCCAAACCATTCTACTTTCTCTGATTATTCACCTTGACGGAAATTTCTCTCCTGTTGCCTGGAGTCACGCTTTCACACAAATAGCTTGAGGTTTGTTACCACCATCTGTACACACATTAGGCTTACTTCAGTGTATGCATTGGATCCATGTGAAAATCCCCCATAAAAGAAAAAAAAAAATACTTTATGTGTCATCTGACCATGCAGATCACTTTGGTTCAAATTGTCAACTTTGAGATATCTGTCGCTGAGATTTCTGCCTCCACCGTAATGCAATGTGAACGGGATTTTGTTGATAGTTCTCATAGTATTGCAAACTAACATTTAACAATGTGATACCATCCCTTCTTGTCATATTTTGCTGCCTTTTGAGTAGTATATCTTGACGCTGAAGGTTCGCACGTGATTAACGTTGTCAGTTAACGGTGGCAGTTAGGTTCAGGCAACAAAACCACTTAGTTGGTTTGGCTTAAACTAAGTACGCTTGTAATGTATTGTAAGTTGCGGACATAATGTCATGTGACTCAGTAACATCGTCAGTAAAAAAATCACTCAACTTTTGGTTTCACACGGGACACGAACGCCGGTCCCCTGACTAAAAGTCCTGTTTGTTTGATTCATCCACCACCCTTCGCACCCGTCCTTAGTTGACTTCGCTATTAATACTACGTTTGGTGCTATGAGCGTCTAACAATGACGCGGATGGGTTTACATTGGAGTTAGTTGAAAGCCCGATGTGTCAGACGCTATATGGGGCCTTGTGCGTCGGAATCACGATGCAGAGGACTACTGCTCGATGGTAACTAGGATGAACTGGCAAAAGACGAGAGGAAGTCGGCTGGTATTTGAAGAGCTGGATGTAATCAGAGGGAATGGGAAGCAGGTGGGTGATTGGATGATGCAGGTGAGGAGTTGGACAGGGAAGGCCAGATGATGGAAGTGGAAGAAGGTGTGTAGGTGGGTGTGGCAGTCAGGAGATGGGGAAAGGAGGGAATGTCCGAGGACATCTGGTGGACGGAAATAAGAGGCAATGGAGGGGCCTGTGACTGAAGAGGAGGGACAGAGGAACAAACTGTGAAAGGACCACCCCCCCCAGATTGATCTCCAGATGGCCCACTAGCATCGGGGAATCAGGGGCAAGGGGCCTGGGAGCTGAAAAATGGAGCCGGACAGACAGGCGAACCCTCTAAGGAGGGAGACCAGAAGCCAGAGCCAATGGCCTGAGGTCGGCGACATAGGCAGGACCACTCTTGAGGACGGTGACGGAGACCGGACTGCTCTGGAGGACAAAAACGGTGACAGAACCCCTCTGGAGGACGAACACAGTGATTGGACCCCTCTGGAGGACAAAGATGGACCAGAATGGAAAATGACAACGGAGACTTGATGCCAGGGAGGGCAGCCGGCAACTGATGACCCCGAGAGCAGAACAGGAACTTGGGAGTGAAGACAGGAGACGGGGAACAGGTGTCGGCCAAACCGCCGGCTGGGGACCAGGAACGGGTGTCCGCTGCCGACACAGGAACAGGAACTGGCTTGACATCGGCTGGGATCCCCTACGCAGGAACTGACAAAACGCTGGCGGGGACACCCGCCTCAGGAACCGGTTTAGGGTCCAGCTGGCTATTGATCGTGGTGCTGGGCTGCGGAAAGTAGCTGAGAAGATGAAGCTCTGAATCCCCAGGAAAGGGGATGGATCAAAGTCCACAAAGTCCAGATCAGAAAGGAGGTCGGGGTCAGGGGCAGACAGGAAGCCAGCTGACCGGGGTGCCAGCTGGCGGCTAGAGGGCCGAGGTGCAGACTAGAAGCTATAAGAAGCTGTGCAACATTATCCAAGTGTCTGTATCCATTTGTGGGTTCATGGGAATCTAAACCCATTTCGCTGAACTATTGATAAACAAAGCGTTTTCAAATTATCCTCCCTTCCTTTGTTTAGCGTCGACTCTTCAGCTGCTAAATGCTCCACTATGTTCACCAGCTAGTCTCCGACTGCGTCTGTCTGCTGTTTGCTGCTGAGCAGGTTGTGTACAGTGGGATTAACAGTGCTCACACTGTACTCCACAGTTGTACAAATCTTATTCATGCGTAGTGCTTTGCATGTTTTAAAAGCATTGGATCTTTATAACACCTCCCTTGTGCCCTGCTTGTATTTAGATACACCCTGGTTTTCTTAGCTATTACTATTTGACTGTGGAAACAATCTGATTTCCTCACATGGATCGTTATCTTTCATCCTGCTATACCCTGTGAAAGTCCTGCATAATGTTACATTGTAAGTCATATAGTGAAGGCAGGCTGGATTGATAATTAGGCCGCTCTGATTCAGTGTAAAAAGTGCCTGCTGCTTGCTGCAGGCCTGGCTGCCTCTCCCAAGGATCGCCCCCGGTCACAGCCCTTCATTTGCTTTTTGGTTTACAGCCATTGCACACAAACACACACACACACACACGCACTCACACACAAATGACTGACCCTGACCCACCAAACAGTCCTAGAGCTGAGGTCATCTGAGAGAAGAGACAGAGAGAGAGAGAAGTGCCCAGGCAGGCAGGACCTACGGTAGCTGGTAGAGGTCAATCTTCCTGGTCAATATATGGACAGTTTGGACACAAATAAGCATAGAACAATTCCCGGCTGTCCACCCACTCCGTGAAGCTCATCTACCTACCTTCAGGCCGTAAATACCGACGGCCGCGCCATAACTCTCTTCTGGCTGTATCAGAGGGGGGGAAGGGGCTGGTTTGTGTGCACTTCTGGAAATTGATAGAAAACAAGTTTCTTCTCCCTTTTTTCTCCTTCATTTCTGAATTTACGTCATGTTTTTTTGTGTGTGCTTGCTTATTTTATGTTGGTTTGTTTGTTTGTGTGTGTGTGTGTCCAGCATATGTCAGCAATACATGATGTAATAACATGAGTGATGAAACATTGCTCTACTGATATTTGCCGGTTTAGAAGGCATCCATCGTAGTTTTGCTTTACCTTTAGTGCTCCGTATTGCAAAACGTTTGCTATTGCGTCAGATTTCAAGAACTTCTAGTAAAAAATGAAATCAAATATATCCACTTGTGAATATATGGAGTAGGTGTGAGTTTGAATTTGCAAACACAAATTACGGCACTTAAGGCCTGGTCACACTCAATCAGTTCTCACTCCCAGCTCATCAAATACCGACGCTTGGTCAGTGCCCCTCGGCGTCTGATACCGACACACCGAGGCACCCTTTAGCGTCTGTATGAGATGCACCGGACTTTCAACTAACTCCAACGTAAACCCATCCGCGTCATTATTAGACGCTCAGAGCAACTGCCGTGGTATAATGAGCGAGAAACTAACAAACACAGACTTTCACCCCGTGTGAAACCAAGTAAATGTTGACTTTCCCTTTCCATAACATGCAAATCACTGGCATGAAGAAGTAACCAATTTGCATATAACTGATCTCTCTGTGAAGCGGAAAAACAGATGGAGGAAGAAACTAACTTTTTTTTTGTTGTTTTGCTCTGTTAGAATAAGGCTATTTCTCATCTTCAGTCTTTCTCTGCATTTCTGTTTTTTTTTTTTCCCTGGTAGCTACTCTTCCTACATTGTAAAGCTGTATTCATGATAAATAGGTAAATGGGGGGGAAACAATACCGCAGCATTCAGCTCGCATATCCTACTGGACTCTGTTCCCTTCAGCTTTTAGCTGATAAATACACCAAGAAAATAATGTTTGGCCCAGCTTCCAGGTGGTAAATATTACTTGATGTTCAATGTTACTTGTTGTCCACTAGTAGCACAACCCAAATTAGAGTTATATACTATATAATAACAGTTATATACTACTAAATTGCATTCGTTATCAACATAATATAGAAATGTTATTTAAAACATGCTAAACATTTGATGATTTATTTAAGCACTATCCACCATAAAGATAGATATATTTATGATTGATTAAAAAAACCATTGCAGAAAACATGAAGTGGGTCATGATAGCTTTATACAGCATCATGGGTTTGGTTTTCATTCTGATAAAGCAAGCTATGACACCCGCTTCACCCTGCATATAGCAACTGCTTATCCACCTAATATACACTTCGTTACATTGATGAGAGTTCCATCGTTGAAAGATTGAATATTTTGAATTGTTTTATAGCAAGATTTATAGATTTGGATCTCAGAAAAAAAACCCAGTGTTGTCATTTGAACTGCCACAGAACCCCCTCTGCCTCCACCCTGCAGCAGCTCTCTGTCCCTCTTGCTCCCTGACTGGCCTCTCAGGCTCTGCACATGATTACCTCCTCCTTCATCCCGCTGACCTCTTGAACCACAAGTAGCATCAGAAGCCCAGGTGGAGGTTCTAGTTATGCAAAGCTCTGTGAATCAAGGCCAGAGGTCACCAATCGACAACCCACAGTGGAGCAGCTCTGCCTCGACTTGGAGGCTGCTGCTTGTTAGCGTAACATCCGAGCTCCTTAGTATTACAGGATGGACCGCTGTTACTCATTAACGGGACGTCTGCAGAGGCTCCAGTGTAGCACAGATGCTGAATATCTGTCTATATATATATATATATATATACTGTGTATATATATATATATATATATATATATATATATATATATATACTGTGTGTATATATATATATATATATATATATATATATATATATATATATATATAAAAGTTTAAGAAGCGTGTGCTCATTTGTAAATAATAGTAATAATCCACAATTAAAACCCCGTACTTTATTCATTCATGGGGCTGTGCAAGTCACTGCATGTTCTACAACACTGTCCTGCGCATATTTCAGAATAAATGCCTCGTGTTAACAAATGAAGGAATTCTGTCTGATTTTATTTTGAAATGAAAGCAGGAAGTGTTGATATATAAATAAATCTTAACTTTTTTTCAAGTCCGTGACATATTTTACAAATGTCTAGACATTGAAACTGTTGTAATGTTGCCGGTTTGATGTCAATAGATCACTTTCACTGTCTGTTGTTGCTGTGAACCGCGTACGGCTTGCGTTAAAAATAGGAGACGTCGAATCTCTAGAAGAGACTCAGCTGACTCTGACCTGTTAACATGGACGCCGATATATAAAAGAACAGGTTCCGCAGCCGCCAGGCGCTTCTCACGCGGGTTGAGTGTGGACACGCCGTGACAAAGCAGCGATATGTGACGAGTTGGGATGATAACGTGTGAGTGTGTGCTGTCTGTTTAATATCACATAAATGTCTACCATAGTACAAAGTCTTTGCTGGACATTAAATGACTCATTCTGGTGCCACAGCAAGATATGTGTTTGTGTGTGGACCACAGATAATACAGGTTTATATTTATTTATTAATTTGTATTGTTTTATTCTACTTTGTTCTTTTTCACTTTACTCACAACTACGCTTTTCTGGTTTACAGTAGGACATGAATAAGTGTGTAAAGATGAATGCGGTCTAGTCTGCTGTTGATGACTGTACCCAGCTGACTGACATTCAATTTGTTACTTTTCAAAGTTTGGATCCCAGCCTGTCTGAGCTTTTAAAGTGGTCACCATTAAAACAGTTCCACCATCACAAGCTCATTAGAATAGTTTCCATGCAATTACCCCTGCTGCCCACACATGGAAGTGTTGCCATTTAAAACGATAGTTGGATTTGTTTCACATGAGGAGGTGGTAGTGATATCGGTGCATTCATTTTAGTTTCAGCTGGATGTTCTTTGTTCAGTCTCCAGTCAGCCGATGACTGGTCAGAGCTAAATTAGCCCAAATTCTGATGTTGGAACCATCCACACAACGCAGGACAACAACAGTCCTCTCAGGGCTGCAGCAGATGGAGCCTATCCCAGTACACAATGGGGGGTTACAGGAACCAGCGGCAGAATTTATTGCACGGTCCATCACTGTTGCACGCTGTGACACTCCTATCTCTTGTTAAGGACGTATAGTATCTCATTTTGATATCCAAATTCTCCATCTTGGGTTCCTTTGTATTGCTTGAACAGAGTTCCAGCCATGTTTAAAGAAACTGCTGTACTAGTGGAGTTATGTGTATTTCTCCTTTTCAAATATTATAGCTCTGGGGCGCCGTGAGAGCCTAACTGATAGAGAGGGCTGATTCCTTACCGCAGCGGCCCGGGGTTTGAATCTGACCTGTGGCCCTTTGCTGCGTGTCATCCCCCCTTTCTCTCTCTCTCTCCCCCTTTCATAACTATCACTGTCCCTATCAATAAGTATGCCTTTCTTTATTTCCGCGTGTCATTTGTACACCATGTATTCTGTACTGACTGCAATGTAAACTCCTCTGCGTATAAATGCTATGATCAGAGGTAGTGAAGTAGTATAAGAAGTGAGAAAGATCACTTATGGAGGTCGATGGGTCCAACAAACACCAGACTTTTAACCAGGAGACCCGTGTCTGAGACCTTTGTTGACTTGTGTTTTGTTTTGTAAGTTACGTTGGTGTCACATGACGTCATCACGTGGTTTTTATTGATGTTTGCGACGTGTTTTCCATTATTATGCTACGTTGTTTCCGTACGTGTTTTACCTAGTTTACTTACTTATTGTAAGCCCAACCATGACCTTTTATTGCCTAAACCTAACTAAAAATGCTAAAATGCGTACCGAGTGAGACCGAGTTGTTAAAAATTACAGTGCAAATTTGTAAAGAATTAAAATCAACTACAAACCATTCACACGTCACAATGTGCCAAATTGTGAGAGACATGATACAGTGTGACATGATAAAGATGGATGAATCAAATCGGGAAGAGTTAGAGGTAACCAGAAGTCTCTCTGTAGCAGAACAGACAGTTGTAAAGGATTCTTTTTGCACTTACATTTACCTGCAACTGATAATCCATCCATAGCTATTTTGGGTACAACCATTAGATTTTAAAAACACTGGATATCATTATTATTGTTTTTATTTCAGTCATACACTGTCAATAACTCCGTGACACCAAAATACCCACTGCTGCTGTTATAATTATAATTCTCTCAGTCTTTAATGCACAACTTTTCTTTTTTTAAACATGTACATATCATCCGTTATGAAGAAATAACAGACGATAGAACGCCATGATTGTACAATCAGAATCGAGTATTCAACAATGCCGTGCAATAAATGCATATAATATTATATGCACACCTATTTCTTTCACTTGTGTACATAAAAGTCCTGTCTATTCCTCACCTGTATTTGTCCAGCTTTACTGGCCTTGTCCCTAGCTTGTTTTTTTCTGTGTAAGTACATTTAGAGAGTTGCTTAAAAGCTGGAGTCAAATTCCTTGTATGTACAGTACGTACTTGGCGAATAAAACTGATTCTGATTCTGATTTACTGTAATAAATAGAGGAGACGTGTGTCTCTGGGAGTCACTCTCGTCTTGGTTTGTTGAACACGGTCGGAAACGTAGATTTCAACCTTCCTCCATCCTGCCATTGTAAACTGCCTCATGGGATTAATTGGCTGCTAATAGTTTATGGATTTTTTCTTTTCTCCCGTTCCTGTCTCTCTCTCTCTGTAACAGTTGTGCCGTACATGTTGCTGTGCAGATATTTGGCCTTGTGGCGCTTCAAACCCAATTCACTGCCTTTTGTGAGGCTGGCTGCTTTGAAAAGACTCGAGACCTTCCTGGTGAAGAAAAGCTGCCCACGGCCTCATCACACCCCACTGACTGTTTACCTCTCTCGCTCTCGCTCTCTCTCTCTCTCTCTCTCTCTCTCTCTCTCTCTCTCTCTCTCTCTCTCTCTCTCTCTCTCTCTCTCTCTCTCTCTCTCTCTCTCTCTCTCTCTCTCTCTCTCTCTCTCTCTCTCTCTCTCTCTCTCTCTCTCTCTCTCTCTCTCTCTCTCTCTCTCTCTCTCTTCCTGCAGCTCTCTCTATCTATCTATCAATGCAATTGGATTCTCACTCCAATCTGATTTTTAGGCATGAATGTTGGATGAATGCTTTTGCCAAAACATCTCGATACAGACAATTCGACAAGTGTGTGTGTGTGTGTGTGTGTGTGTGTGTGTGTGTGTGTGTATGAATATTTGAAAACCCAATACTGATATTTAGTTTTTGCCAGTGTGCTGTATTTTTAGCGCCGAGCAATTTACTCCCCTGAAGAAACAAGGATGCAGGTCCCCCCCCCTGAAGAAACAAGGATAGTAGTAGGATAGTTTTACATTAGAAAAGCCACTAATAACCCATCATGAGATACTGAAAGTCTCCTTTTAGGCACATATGTTTAACAGCTCTATTCTTTTTTTTTTTTTTTCTATTGATTTTAATGTCATATTTTGTATATTTTAAACGCAGAAACCTTTCAGGAAAAGAAAAAAAATGAATGAATCTTTTAGTGCGGCTGTGACCAGGAAGGAACCTCCATTGTTTTGGAGGTGGTGGTCGATGACATGACTGGCTGTTATCTAACAAAATATTTTTATATAATATAAAAGTATTATAATATTTCATGTTTGCTTTGTATTGCACTTTAACTTAAAAAACAGACACACACACAAACACACACACACACACTGATGTTTAGTTAAACATAGAGCCTTTGTCTCCCCTCCACCTCCATCTTTTTTGTGTTCCTCTTGCTGTTTTTACCTCTAAAAGCACCTGCTGTGGCTGAACAATGAGGCAACGGTGTAGCAGCTGACATGCAGCCGGCGGCCACTAGGGGACACTCCGCCGCCACGAAACAGAGCCGGTCCCCCGACTCGCCTCCTTTGTCTGCTATACATTAAGGAGCCATCTCCATCCAAGATAAAACCCTGTATGATTATTTTACCCCCCTAGTCGCCCTCAAAGACGGAATCCTTGAGAGATTTTAATTTCCCTTGACTCTGGAGATCCACGCGTGTCTAAGGCACTGGCACAAATGTAAATGTAATTGCTCTGTTGCTCCATTGAAATGAAGACGCTGCTGAAATGGAGCATTTGCGTGGCTCGTTTTTTTTTTTTTTTTGTCAGCGCCTGGTCGACTTTTCTCAAATATGTAAAGGAAAATATAGATTTCCTTTTGTGTATTCTATACAAATAGAATCCTTATCACACACACAAACTGTCCGCATCGATTGCTAATTTTGCAATTGTCACTGAGAGAGATGTCCTGCGCGCAGCGTGACTTTTTTAGGCCTTTCTAATGTAAAGAGAAGAAAAAATGAAAGCTTGTTTGATGTTTGTGTGCATTTCATGTCCCTCCCTGCTTTGTAAAAGAATGGCACACTAACACTGATCTGTGTGTGTGTGTGTGTGTGTGTGTGTGTATGTGTGTGTGATCGTTCTGGACACCTACAGGGAATCTTATACTATCTGACCATTATCTGCGGTTAAAAACAGGCTCCCTCATTCTTTCTGCTCAAATGATTTTAAGCCTTACTAATTGAAAATGTCAGCTTGAAAAGTCAAGGCCTGTTGCGGCGAGTTAAGAGACCAGTTGGCATTAAGAAGACCTTAAATCAGCCCCGAGGAAATTGGTTTCATTTTTCTTCTTGCTTTCATTCTTCAGTTTCCCCTCCTCCTCCTCCTCCTCCTCCTCCTCCTCCTCTCTCTCCCTCCCTATCTTTTTTGCATTTTTGTTTCAGGAAAATTCTGCGTCCTCCCTCTGAGGCTCAGACCAGTATATTGGCTCGGCTCGCTGATTCTTAAAAACCTGGTGACCTGGTCCAGTGTCGTTGTGTTGTCTGCCAGTGATGGGGAGGATTCTCTTCGAATTTTCAGTGGTTTTATTTATATTGATATTGATTGTCTGCAGTGACATGTTTAATCCTGAGCAGGTACTGGCTCTTGGTTGGTGGTTTTAGTGTCTTATGAATGCTGTTTCGGAATCACAATAAAATGTGAAATTTGGGTGGATTCTGGGGGATGAAAAACTGTCAGATTTTAGGTTGTGTTTTTGGCTTCATGTGATGGTCTAAATCACATTTTTCTTGCCTTTTCATTTTAGAATTTTGAGAAAGGAAAATGCCTGAATTGAAAATTTAGCCCTGTCAGTACTTTAACACCAGTCACCCATAACACCATATAAGAAAAAGAATGAAATGTTGTCACACTTGACCCCCCCTCCACACATACACACACACACGCACACACACACACACAAACACACACACACGAGTGAGTGCTGATCACAGTCGATGACGATGTAGCGTGTGTGGTGTGTCAATGCATATGATTTCCAGTTTCTCTCTCCTCATTGTGTGTTTTCATCAGTCCCGAGGGGCAACTCATTTCGCTCTCTTCCTACTCGTCCTAATCTTCCCATCGTCATCATCATCATCATCATCATCATCATCATCATCAACAACATCCCTCGCTTTATTTCTGATTTTTTTTTATCCCCCAGAAAGCCTGTTGTAGTGGGTGCTGGTGGAGGTGTTGGCCGAGGGCCGTGGAGCACACAGCGCATCAATTAATGCACCATTACTAGGTGCCAGAGTGTGTGTGTGTGTGTGTGTGTGTGTGTGTGTGTGTGTGTG
The DNA here is from genome assembly GCA_916701645.2 of Sebastolobus alascanus. Taxonomy (NCBI): domain Eukaryota; kingdom Metazoa; phylum Chordata; class Actinopteri; order Perciformes; family Sebastidae; genus Sebastolobus; species Sebastolobus alascanus. The sequence goes on from CAKAOJ020000091.1 coordinate 1,063,387, forward strand.
TGTGTTTGTGTGTGTCTTGGTGTGTGTGTGAAGCTCAAATCTAATTATTCTCTGGCTCTGCTCAGAGCAGGGACAGAGTCCGTCAGACGGACTGCTGGTGGCTCAAGGTTTTCATTGCTGCAATACCTCTTTCTCTCTCCTTCTCTTTACATCTATTTCTCTCTCTGTTTCTTTACATCTCTCTCTCTCTTTATTTCCTCCTGTCTGCTCTCTCTCCTGCATCCTGCCTCACCCCACCTTTCTCTCTCCATCTTTCTCCTCCTCCTTCGTCCATCCTCCTGCCCCCCCCCCTCCGTCCATCTCTACCTCCGTATCCCTCTCTCTCCTCTCTATCACTCTCTCACACATGCCACATCACACCACACTCTCTCTCTCTCTCTCTTTCTCTCTCTCTCTCTCTCTCTCTTCTCCTCTCTCTCTCTCTCCCGTCCGTCTGCTCTCTGCTCTCTCATTCGCTCCGCCGGCTCGACGCCGGCTGTCAGTTCATTTGCCGCGGCAGAGCAACAACTGGCTCCTTTCAGCGCTCGGAGCGAGGAGGGGAAGGCGAGAGCGGAGGGAAGAGCGGGAGAAGAGAAAGTGGTAGAGGACGGGAAGGAGAAGAAGAAGAAGAGGAGAGGAGGAGGAGGAGGAGATCTTTTGTTAAGCATCCCTCCCTCCCCTCATCCCTTTCTGGCAGCAGCAGCATCAGCACCACTGCCTCCTCCTCCACCACCAGCACCAGCACCGCCGCCGGCTCCCGCTGCTGGATCCTCCGTCTCCTGCCGGGATCTGCCTCCTCCTTCTCCTCAGGGAGCTCTTCCTGGAACTGGGAGGGGAGGGGGAGATCACCACCTCCCAGCTTGCTGCAGACCCTCGGCAAAGGCATCAGGAGGAAAGAAGGAAGGGGATTTTAGAGGAGAGCAGAGGAGAGGCAACACCCTGGGTTACAGGAGAGCTGAGAGGAGAAGAAGAAAAGAGGGTAAGAGGCCACCGTGGCACACAGAGTGGACCTGTTGTCGCAGTTTCACCTTTTATTTTTCCTTTGTCCACTCCGTTTCTCCTCCGGTGGAAAAAAATCTGAAAATTTTTTGACAATTTTTCTCTCTCTTTGACTGGAGAATATTTTATTTCTATCCTTCCTCCCTTAACGTGCAGTATTTCTAGTTCTTGTACATCGGTGCGAGTGTGTTTCATCCCCTTTTCCTCCCCATATGCCCTGTCCACTATCATATTCATCGGACAATGTCAGTGCAATTAAGTCAGAAAAAAATGCGTGAAAGGAGGGTTAAGTTAAGGGGAGTAGAGAAGGAGGAATACTGAAAATTAAACAAGAAAAAAAAAGTTTAAAAAAAATACATTTCACTCCCATCCTCATCCTCCTCATCGTCACTGCCTCCTCTTCCCAACAACCTGTGGTGCTCTGTGTTGGCTGTGCGTGGACTCTGTCGCTGTGTGTGAGGAAGTTTGAATGAAAGCGACGCTACGAGATGTTTGATTTTAGCTGCTGCCCTGCTCTCAGAGTAATCTGATGAGTCTCCGGGGTGCTTCCACTGAACAATCAATGATACTTGGGCTGGCTGACCTCTCTGTGTGTGTGTGTGTGTGTGTGTGTGTGTGTGTGTGTGTGTGTGTGTGTGTGTGTGTGTGTGTGTGTGTGTGTGTGTGTGTGTGTGTGTGTGAGATGATATCTAGCTGAAGCCCTCAGGTTTTCTTTTCTCTCCCTCTCTACAGATGGCCAGGGTTGGGCCAGGCTAGCCCACCATCTCTCTCTGTGTGTGTGTGTGTGTGTGTGTGTGTGTGTGTGTGTGTGTGTGTGTGTGTGTGTGTGTGTGTGTGTGTGTGTGTGTGTGTGTGTGTGTTTGGCTGCGGGTGGTAAATCCCAGCTCTCTGCAGCTTGGGGGTGGTTGGGCGGGTGAATGGGTGGGGGTCTTCCTCTTTTTGGCTCAGAGTATGCATGTGTGTGTGTGTGTGTGTGTGTGTGTGTGTGTGTGCGTGTGTGTCTCCTGGGCCGTGTGGTCCAGGCCGGCCGGCTGAGTGGAGGATGAGAGGGGGAATAGAGAAGAAGAAAAAAAAAAAAAAAACTTGTGGATTAGCATCTCATCTGCTTTTTTCTTTCCTTCCTGCTTCATCTGTTCATTCTTTGTTTACCCTCCTCCTCCTCTTCCTCCTTTCTTTTCCCTCTGTCCACCCCTCCACCCTGCGTCTATCAGTTTGTCCATCCTGCTTCAGCCCTTCTGCAGAGTTTGAATTTTTCATCCAGAATAATCTGTTTCCTGCACCGATTCGACTGCAAATCCACTCTTTCATTCACACATTTAAAATGCATTTTCTCTCTTCTGCTTTGAGAAAACCGCAACAAATGTCACTGTTATCCCTTCGGTTTTTCATGAACATGCAGTTAGAAACAGTCAATCCGGTGTCAGCCCCTCGGCGTCGAGGATACACACACCGACGAGCCCTCTTCCTTTTACCAAACCATCCGCGCAGTAATTGTAAATATTGATTGGAGGCAACAAATCAATGGAATGATTTTGGATGGGCTTAGCTGGAGCCTGCTCTTTGTATGCAGCCGGCTAGTTCAATTAGAATAGAATGGAATACATTTGCTTGAACTTTTCATACATTATTAATGGCCTCGCTCCGGCATTTAAACTCGTCGCTTTAATTTGAAAATAAAGAAGAGGGGAAATCATAATAATGATTGCTGAATTAACATTTGGGAATTCATTTGGAAGGCATTTTAAATTTTAAGGGAAGCTGTGGTGTGTCTCCATGAATTTTACATTTCACCGAATGTATGTTTTTCCGATATAAACCACACAGCAGCAGCCTGGAGGAAGCGGCTGTTTTCCCGTTTTTTTATATAATCAAACAAATTAGTTCCCTCCCCCCCACTGTAATCCATGTGTTGATTACTCTGCTTGTGTAAGCGGGTGGGGGGGTGCAGGGTGTGGGGTAATAGAGTGTACGGGGCTATTGTCACACCGCGGCCTGACCTCCCTAACCCCGCGTCTCCCTTGTGTGTGCATCCCCCTCCTCCCAACCCCCCCTCCCAGATCTCATTACGGCCGGGCAGGGCCGAGGCAGGAGCAACGGCGGCAACAGGGGCGGCGGGGGGAAACCAAATGTCACCGCTGGATGACGACTTCCAGGAGACGGGGGGCAGCGCTGCCGGGCAGCTGTCCAGGTAAGATGCTTGCTGCGGGGGGTTCGGGCTGCGCCGCTCTCCCCTGTCACCTCCAGAGTTTTTGAAACCAAGAGAGAGTGATAACCTCAGCCTTTTACACACCCTTCAATTTTTTTCTTTTTTTTTTCCGTTTGTCCCTTCCACACACGCTGCTGGCCTCGGATTGAAAATGCCCACCGTTGTCAATTTTCTCCTTTGCAGAGGAGCCATTGATGGAACCTTGCCTCGCGCTGCAGCGAGGCGTCTTCAATCGATGCGACTGCCCCACTCTCTCTGTCTGTGTATGTGTCTGTTTGCCACTGGAGCCTGAAGGGGGGCTGCTGATGGCGGCGGCGGTGGCCATGGTGGTGGTGGTGGTGGTGATGATGATGATGATGAGATGGCAGTGGCGCTGCTCACGTGGTTTCTGGCTTAGCCCCCCCCCCCCTTGTTTACTGAAAGACTCTCTTCGGTGACGGGTATTCTTGGGTGGATAATACGGATCACGTTGTTATTGCTTAAGAATACGCGTAGTCGAGGAGAGTCCTCTCTTCGCCCAACACCAGCAACACCCCCCCCCATCCCCCGACACCCACCCACCTCACCTCACCTCACCCCGACTAGCCACCCACCCACCCACGGAGGACTGTCAGGATGGGTGACGCCATTCCCCCACCTCTCCACCCTTCCAAAAAAGAGACGCCCACCTCTTCTTTGATTCTCTGTACTGCATTGCAATGTGTTGTTTTCCCCTGCGCCGAGCCACGGGTTCGAAGTGTCCCCCACGTCTGTCCCCCCCACCGTGCATCTGTCAGTCTGTCTCTGTCTCCGTGGCGATTGGACGGCGTCGTGTTTTTGTGTGTTATTTCTGTGTGTGTCTGTCGGACGTGTTGCTTCGAGATTGTTCTGGTCTCGCGGAGAAGAAGTGGCTCTTTGTTTGAACGACTTCTGATCGTGTAAACTCTCTCTGCATGAACGGTGTCTGTTCCCATAACGCTAGGCCAGCATGACAGCCTGCACACTGACACAAACACGTATATATTCACAGTGAGAGGGTCGGGCCTTATAGGTTTGTCAGGACTGGCGTGAACCCTTTGACGAGCAGGATATGTGCTGGGAGTCAACTTTGGCGAACTGTAGCATCGTTTGAAAGTGGGACGATTTGATCTGTGTAACCCGTAGACGTAGCCTCAGCTTTAGTAGCTCTCATCACCTCATTTAGAACAGCATTTGTGGCCTTGTGGCTGTGGCTCCATTGTACTTCTAAGTCGACCTAAACCCCCGGGGCAATAATGAACAAGTGGGCCCCCATTAACCCCCATTTCCACCCACCCTCTGCACAATGTGCAACACTACCTGGGCCCAGGTTTGCTGGGTGATAATTTGATTCAACACAAATCATTTAGGATCTATTTTGACCATTCAAGCATCGGCTTTCAGGATGACGAAATAAAGCAGGTCCCACCTTTAAGGCCCTTATCATATCAGTTGATATTGTGCTTTAATGGTGCATGTTCGATATCACATTTTCAATTTACCACAAAAACAGTTTACACTTAGTAAGCAGGGCTGGACTGGCCCATAGAACAGGTAGATCAGTCCATTGTGTTTATGCACTAAATTGGCACTGAGCTGATGATGCTTATCTGTCTGTATGAGTCACATCTCTATATGAATGGTTGCTCAGCTGAGAGGTTTTGTCCTGCAGAGTAGTGAGCAGAGAGTCGTATTCAGGGTTTGACAAATATTAGCAGAATAACTGATGATAAAACACATTAAGAATTGCATTGATTGCACAGACAGACAGACGGGGGGACATCCTCATTAGACGGGCTACTTCGGTAAACACCAGAAAACACTGGAAAACACGCAGTAAGCATTAAAAAGTCCACTGAAAGCTCTGCGTTTTCGATATACGCCACACTGACGTTTATAGGCTTAATAATGAATGAATTATCTTCATTTGCAATAACCATCATTGTGGCACGTCTTAATAAACCTTACAGTGAGGGTGTCAATAAATAAATAAAATGAAGGTCTACTGATTATGAATTACAAAAGTTGTGATCAGTCAGGAATAGGCATGGTTTTAAATATTAATAGCTGTTTACAGACTGTGTGGGATAAAACACACTAGAAGCCTAATTCTCCTTTACAATAATTCACTAAAACTCATTAAAATATGCAGTAATTAAGATCAATGTATATTATGGAAGAGTGTCATTAGAATGTGCCAGAGGAACCCAATTTGGGCTTTTATGGCAAAAAAAAAAAAGATTTTCCCCACTGGCTGGTCTACTCCATATCCTAGTGGAAAGCTGTTCATCACAGTGGAGTAGAGGCCTATAATTTTGCAACGCCACTTTTTGAAGGTATTTATCATGTTTCCTCTCTCTTAATCTTCCTTTACACAACTTTAGTGTTTTCAGGGAGGGGCATGGTTGGTATACCTATAGGGGAGCATGTAAATGGGTGGTGTGCAGTCGATTGTGGTGGGCCGGTCTGGGCCAAAATGCCAGGGCCAATTTTTTGTCCCAGTCCAGCCCTGACAAGAGCGTTGGGGGGCCCTGAAGCTCTGGGGCCCCGGGGCCTTGTGGTTAGTGATCCAGGTACAGCTACAGAGATACATTTACATTAAAGAAAAAAGAAATACATTTGTACTTTCTGTAAACTTGGTTCAGAATGACTTAGACTAATTGTGACTTCTTGAAAAACACTCCAAAGAGTAGGATTATGACTAATTCTATAAATCTTTTAAAAATTATGATTAATCCCTCAATTGTTTTTCTGATAATTAAATTAATCATTTGTTCTATGAGATGTCAGAAGATAGTGAAAATAAGCTGTCATCTTTTCCCAGAGCTCTCAGTTCACAATGATATAAAATGAGGATGCAACTAACTATTCTTTTTATAATCTAATGATTTTCTTGATTTCTCCATTACTCAATCAGTGCAGAAAATGTTACATAATAGTGAACAGTTACCACAGTCCACTGTGACGTCTTCAAAAGTCTTGTTTAGCCCAACGAACCATCCCAAAGATATTTAGTTTAAAGTCATATCAAATAGAGAAAAACAGCAAAGCCCCACGAACTGGAACGACAGAATGTTTGGAATTTTTGATGGATTGATGTCTTATTTTGATATGGTACATATTATATATGTATATATATATATATATATATATATATATATATATATATATATATATATATATATATATATATAAAATACGTTTATTTAATTAGAATTGGTGCTGAATAATTTTCTGTGATTCAACAAATCGATTAATTGCTCAATTTCTAATCATGACTGTAAAGAAAAGGGTTCTCCAACGGTAAACGTTTTATTTTATTTTCAAGCCTGTGAATAAAAAAACCTCATGATGATGACAATTCCTAGTCATATTTTTTGTTTTTGTTTTGCTCAATTCATGACATAAGAATTAACAAAATACTGCCTGTAGCCACCTGAAGTCCAAACATATTGGTATGGCCTTGATGGGCGTGAGTAGACCTGTAGTAAGAGACGAGGAGTCAGCAGGCAGTGTTGTGCTGAGGTTACAGAGTGGAACCTCCTCTCATTCAGCTCCATGTAGTGCATTTATTACGGGGCCGGGACGAGCCGAGCCGAGCCGAGCAGAGAGCCTCTTACCTTCCCCCCCCCCCCCCCTTTACGCTCCTTTTTTATGCAAATGGCTGCTCAAATGACATTAATCGCAGTGAGGTTTATGCCACGTGCAATACTGCTGCTGCCACTGAGCCCCACACACACACACACACACACACACACACACACACACACACGGCTGAGAAAACAAAATGTCCACCGTGAGCGGTCAACAGCTCAACTCGTGCATTGAGGAGCGTGGCGTCTAGATAAACAATTACTCCTGGCTCAAACGGTCTATAAGCAGCTTTCTCCGCGCTGACGCGTCATGAATATGGATCCCCTCTCCATGTCTGATTGCACATTCTGAACCTTAACACCCATGTAAAATCCATTTAAACACCTAATAGGATCAACTTGACTCATACAGCCACGTCCTCACACATGTCACTTCCCATGATCATATGCTGGAGATTTCCTCGTAGCGCCAGGCTAGTGGAAATCATTTTTTACACGCCTTGCTATCGCCGGCGTGGAATATCAAATGAGTCCATTTCAATGCCTGTTTAGTTGTCACGTAGAATATTCCCAGGCAGGAGTTAATTTAAAGGGGATATGTCAGGAAACACTCTCTTTTTTCGGTGCTTGTGCTCATCCATTTAGGTATCTGGAGTTCCTACCAATCCACAAACTGTGAAATAAGACAACCCAGTCAGTTTGTTTTAGTGGGCTGTCTAGATCAGAAATCATGTGATTCAACAAGCCATTCAGATTCTGCTTCCCTTCCTATGTCACATGCAGGCTCATTAGAATATACCGCCCACAGCTTGAGAACTACCTTTGCAAAGGGGCACCATATTTCAGACTAGTCACACAGCACTTTGTGAAATAGTCACAACATTTAATGTACTGATTTGTGTACATAGACACAAATTTCAATTTTTTTTACCTGATGGTCAGCACGAAATCAATTCGTATGTAATCCACATAATTTTGAACGAAATGGAAGTATAAAGAGCGGCAAACGCCACATAGGGAGGAGGTTGGGGTGGATGGGTGGGTCAAGAAACACCAGACATTCGCCCAGGAGACCGCTGTTCATGTCCCGTGTGAAACCACAAGTCAGAGTTGATATATTTGTCACGTAACGCCCATATTTAAGTAACAGCAGGAGTTATTTTAACCCAAACTACCATCTTTTCCTAAACCTAACTAATTAGTTTTGTTGCCTAAGCCTAACCAAGTCAATCTATTACTAAACCTAACTAAGTAGTTTTATTTTGAAACATTTGACACACGTGTCACATGTTGCTGGACATTCGTAGGAAAATGCACAAAAAATACGTTTTTGAAAGTCGTGCTGAGCGTCACAAAAAAAAAGGGAAATTCGTGTCTATGTACACGAATCAAATAGATTAAATTTTGTGACTATTTCAAACGAACTGCTTTGAGACTGTGTTGCATATTTTTCTCACAATCAGAGCAGACTGGGCATCTTAAAGAGACGGGCGCTAAAATGGAGGGTTTCAGACAGAGGGTGAATACAGGTATATTCAGACAGACAGTATGAGGAAAATAATGTGTTTTTTGATAATTAAATCATGTAAACATGTTCTGGTAGAAACCCAAAAATACAAGTATGAACCTGGAAATGAGCAGGATATGTCCCCTTTAATGTTAGCCACAGAGTCACTCAGCTCGTGATTGCAATTACACAAATCATCCCGGTCATTACCATTGCAGATTATTCAAATAATACAATTATATGTTTAACACTTGGCTTAGCGGATAATTACTGTTCCTTTTTTCTTGTGGAAACAAACAAAGCGACATGCTAAAATGTGTGTAGGAGGATGCAAAGTAGAGCATTTGTGGCGTAATTGCAAAAATGAATACAAATCACACACACACACACACACACACGGTTCCTCTCCTGCATTTTGTGTGTTGATCGTCAGAGATGGTTTGGCGTGGACGTCCTCTTGCTGTTTCCTGTGCGTTACGTGTGTCTCTGGGTTGCTTGTTGTTTTTGCTGCTGCTGCTGCAGGGCCTTGGCTGGTTGACGTCACCGCTGCCACATGATCCAGTCGCTTTGCATCATGTGAACACTTTATACACACCTCCACTGATCCACTGTAAGCCTTCCATGACTTCGCAGTTCCAAAAAACTAAACCCCGATAGAAATGCATGGGATTTAACACATTAATGATTAAAGATGCTACATCCTTTTCACATTTATTGACTTAAAACATCCGTTTTTGAACGCTCCGCTGATGCGATAATAACCACACGCTCGCTAAAAGGCTCGTCAGTGGCAGTGATGTGGTATAAAGTGCTGTCTGAGTGTCATTCTCTGTGTTTGGATTGTCTCTGCTTGTTTCCAAACTGTTGTAAAGAGCTGCCAAGCTGTAAAAACACACTGTTGACAGATCATATCGAATGCAATGGACAACTTCTCCGATGATGAATGAATTAGCGTTGTGTCCTCTCACCGAGGACTGTTATAGCTGCTGATGGTGGCGCTGAGACGTCCAAACCGCCGCTTATCTAATGCGAATGCCATTTCTCCTCGTCTTCCTCTGCAGTCTAAGAGCTGTTGTGGTCGTGTACTAATGTATGCCGCTCTGTACTAATGGCATGCTGCTGCTGCTGCTGCTGCTGCTGCTGCTGATCATGATGATGATTGTTTTAAAGCTAACCAGGGACGGATGCTGCATGCATTTCAATCATTTCAACAGTGATGAGAATGTCATTTTGCCCTGTAAGTGTGCCTTATTCCTGTCAATAAAATGTGGCTGTAAATATAAATAAATCCCTCTTCTGAAAGTGAAATGTGAAATGAAGCTTTAATTAATAAATGTGAAAAGAGGCCTAGCACTTGAGGCCTGTTTTAGATATTTGTGTAATTTTTTAAGATGAGATTCTAAATTATATTCTTTTATGAATACCTGGCCTCCACAGTGGATTACAGTCCTGTTCGCCTCCTTCAGAGACAGGCCTGTGGATGTAAAAGTGTGAACCCTGAACACGTCCTCCTTCAGACGGAGGATCGGCTATGGACTGCTGCCTAAACATTTTTTTCCGTCTCCACACTTTTAAAAACCTCCTGGATCTCACTCCAGAGGCCTTTTCTCCAGCGACGCCACAGACAAACCCAGAGATTAAAAACTAAAACCCATTTCTTCCTCCGCTCTGCCTCCTCACCAGGAATTACTCCACTAGAAACAGCCAGTCCAGGATTTTAACTGCTGCTCCACTTCTTCTTCTTCTTCTTCAACACCAGACAGACTGAGCCTCTGTTAGTGTGTCATTTTTTAATCTGAATTGAAATATGTAACTTTCAAAATGTTACATATGATGTTTAGTTCTGTTTGGCATTTCGTGCTTGGATAATGTGTGTGCTGTTGTCCATCTAAGCACTCGTTAAACTGCCATACATACAGTTGCTTTTTTTGGACATTCTTATACCACATGTATATAATTTAATATAATATAATATAATATAATATAATATAATATAAGACAAAATGAGAAATTAGGGGGCCAAAGTATGTTTTATTATAAATAATAGCTTGAGGGAAAAGTCAAAATCGGTGAATGAATTTGTAATGGATCATTTGTTGCTTGGCCATGCTAACTGCTTGTTGATATCAATTTTAACCCTTTAAAATAGATATCAACGATTAGTCTTATAAACACAAGGTATTGCATTTTAAAACTTTCCCTCAATTAATACGTTGCTGGTTTTATTTTATGTATAATTTCATTTCGTTGGTTCAGGAGTAGTGGAGTGAAAGTAAATTCAAACGAAATATGGGAGCTTACATTTCTACGACGGCGTATTAGTGCCATTGGGCACGGTCAGTGTGTAACTATGGTAACACAGAGTAACGTCTTCTCAACGGTTGGTTTTTCAATTCAATTCAGTTTATTTATATAGAGTCAAATCACAACAGAAGTTATCTCGAGACGCTTTTCATATGGAGCAGGTCTAGATCGTACTCCATAGTAATATTTTTAGTGTTAGCTGTGCTGAAATAAAAGACACACGTCGCCTTTGTGTAGTCAAAGATGGAAGTTGTATCGTCTCTTTTTTCCTGTAACTTCTACAATATTAGTACAGTATTTAACTTCTAGTTAATCTTTTCTTACGACGACTTTATAATCTCGCAAATTTGTGAGTTTTTTTTCTCGTGAATTTATTACTTTAATCTCGGAAATTCTGATTTTCTTTTCTCGCAATATTACCCCTCTCCCCTGCTCCATTATTATTAATTTGTTTTAATCCTCAATTACCCTAATACGCCATTGTACATTTCCTATTGAGGTAAATGAGTATAACTAACGACATTATATTTGTGACTTGGACCTCTCCATCCCACAACTATACCACAAGAATCAAGACGCCAGCCTGAGCTTCACACCATTGTTATTCACACCAGATAACTGATCTACTGTCGGTGCCTATTTACATCCTCTTATCGCCACGCAGCACACTACCATATTACATCCTATCTAATTTAGCCCGCAAACACCCAGAGCGTCTTAGTACATTTTATCTCTTGTAATCCTGTTAAAACCGCAGTAATTAGAATCCCAAAACCAGCCCTGCTGACTGGAAACACACAGTGGAGCCCAGCACGATCCATAGTGTTCCATTAGAAACCAGTGTATCGACAGATACAATATATTTAACAGTATCTTCATTTTTAATGTTACATTTGTTCTGTAGGCTCAAGTCCCAATTTATTATTGAGCCAACAATGTTACAGTTAGTGTAAAATTCTAATCAAAGATGAAGTTGAACACTGTATTGTTAAAATCAGATAAATCATTGGGTTTTGACTAAAATTTCAAATATGTATATATATTTGAATGTTGCATTGTGTTACTAAAATGATGAGGGAGGAGTCTGAGTCCCGATGAAGGCTCTGCAGCTATTGGTTCGCTCTGTTTTCAGGCCACTCATTACTTATTAAGCACACTATTAAGGAGAATTGACAGTAATGATGGGAAGGATAGGACCCAGGCTCATTTGGCAGAAACGCCACAGGAAATATTCAGCTTTTGTACCAATTAATTATGCATCATCTTTACTTTGCTCTCTCTGTAGACTGAGCTGGGTGTAATGTAGCACAGCACGTCTGAGTCGGCTAAAAGGAAAAAAAAAAAAAACATGCCATAAAGAAATACTGTGCGCACCTTTTGATATGGAATGTGAGAATGCATTCGGTCTTGTAAGATCAATATCAAACTGAAGAAGCACATTTAAACCGAATACATTTAAATGGAGGGACAAATCAGGGATACTCAAGGGGGAGGAGAGGGGCCAGTTAATATACAAACATTAATGATATTTATCATATCAAATGAATAAACCTTAGAAGGCCCATCACTCATCTTTCTTTGAAATTCTTAATTTTCAAATTAAAGGTCTTATTGCTAACATTTTTATGTAGACGAATAATTTAAAATAAATAATACATCCATGGAGCTTTTAGAAGGTGCCAAATAAAAGTATGGCTTTTCCTAAAAACAAATCTTATGATTGTGAATTAATCATTTAAAATTTTTTGACATTTTGGTCCAAAATGAATGTTTTGTTTATCTCTGTGGAAGATATGTGACGTTTGGCTTCTAACAAGATGTGACATCTAGTGGCTGAACGTTATCAATGAGATAACTTCTGTTATGATTTGACGCTATGTCAAAATAAACTGATGAGAATAGCACCTTTAACTGACTTATATTCAGGGCCTACTTTTTTATAAACAAGCTCTATTACTTATTATGATTTAGATTTTTTTTTTGTGCAATCTGGCACCTTATTTACATTAAATGTACAAAGAAATCCCATTATGAATCAATCTGTTTTCATTGTGAATCAATTTATTTTCATTGTGAATTACAAAATGGTCAGCGGGCCACCAGGCACTGTATCACGAGTCGGTCGTAAGTTGAGAATCACTGGTTTAAACAATAGGCTCATGCTACAGGCCTGTGTTACAATCTTAAACCCTACCTGAACGACTACTTTATTTTTATTGAATTATCAGATTTTTTTTATTCAAACAAAAAAAAACGTTATTAAAAAAAATGTTGTGGTCTTTTTTTTCTTCAGGGTTTTGTACAGAATGCGATAGAGCAATTATTCAAACCTTAAAAAATTACGGCTGGTGATATCACCATGAACACCACACTGTAGTTTATTTGCACTCAACCCCACACACACCATCCTGCTGCCAGAAATATCACTAGAGCACCAAATGTGGATTAATATGCTGCAGAAAATAGTCCCCAACAAAATGCACTATTTCCTCCTGTTGGATTATAAAAACTACAGTGAGCAGTTGTTTTAGGAAATTACTGAGCCTTTAAAAAAAAAAATCTATAACTGTGAGTCGTTTTTAAAGATTTGCGTCTTTAGTAGGAACCGATTAGCTTGGAGCTGACACAGACACAGACAAATCCAGTCTCCTAGAAATTATGTTCATACTACTAATTTGCAATAAAAGTATGAACGAATTTCTCTTTTTTTTGTCACACTCAGCACGACTTTCGACAACGTTTTTTTTCATGCGTTTTCCTACAAATGTCCAGCAACACGTGATGCACCTGTCAATTTCCGCCCTGGTCTTTTCAAAATGAAACTACTTAGTTATGTTTAGGAAAAGATGGACTTGGTTAGGCTTAGGCAACAAACTACTTAGTTAGGTTTAGGAAAAGATCGCGTTTGGGTTAAAATAACACCGGAAGTGGTGTAACTTAAGTACAAAAGTTACGTGACATATAAATCAACGTTGACTCGTGGTTTCAAACGGGACACGAACAGCGGTCTCCTGGGCGAAAGTTCTGTGTTTTTTGAACCACCATCCACCCCGACCTCCTCCCTACCCTCTTTATACTTCCTGGTTCACAATTACGTGGATTACATACAAATTGATTTCTTGCTGATCATCATGAAAAAAATAACACATTTGTGTCTATGTACACGAATCAATACATTAAATTTCGTGACTATTTCATGAACTGCTTTGCGAAAGGAATAGTGCTGCTGGGTTATGTTACTAGGTGTAACACAACCCAGCAGCACTATTCCTTTAAAATGTAATTGCCAAAATCATTTCATTTAGACCCTTCAGTCCAGTTCTTAAAATCTAACCGACTTTTCAATTGTAAAATGTATGGATTTTGGTGAAGCAATCATACAAATCTTTACATTTTAAAAATGCAGGTTCTCTCTCTACCTGGGACCCACTCTGTTGGAACAAAGCGTTTGTACTGTGCGGTACAGAAAGCCCAGCATCGTGCTCAGTGACGGCCAGGCATCGCCACTGTTACACTGAGGGAGAGGAAGCTGGAAGTGTCTCCTGAGCTGTTCTCTTCCCCTCACTGAATCGTGATAACAATTCTGGCTCTCGTCTTCCTCCTCCTCCCCCCCCCCCTTTGCCCAACCCACCAACCAACCAGCAGCATAATGTGGTTTCCACCAACAAGCCCTGTCTGCAGTATTAATCAATTGGAAATGTGCTGCATTTCCTCTCTTCCTGAGACAAAAGCACACAGGCGTGTTCCTCTGTTTCTCTCTTTCTTTCTCCAGCATACTATTGACTCTAAGGAAGGACTCGGTGGAGCTTATATACACAAAATACCTTGCAATTAATACACTATATCTGTGTTATCCATTGAAGAATGCCCTCTCCACCTCCCCTAATGTGTCTATAATGTTTCTCTTTTCCCATTTGTTTTTAGAGTCCAAATGGGGGATGAGGGCTATACTAACAGTATTGTAGCCTTAATAACAGTAGGGTAAGTGGCTCTGCTATCAAACGCCAGCACTCATTTAAACAAGGGCCACTATGAAATGTATCCACATCACTGGCTCCAAGATAGGGAGCTAAGCAATCTATTTAAAAAGCAATCTATTTCTCGCTGTCGTGGAGATTGCACAGATTGAATGGGGGAGTCCGATCCTCAGCGGACGACCCTCCACTCCTCTTTTATCTCACCGCTCCTCTCCAACTCCTCGGCTCCGGGCTGCTTACACAGCAAAGGGAGAAAAACAGGAATATGACGAGCCGTTCTCCACGACTAATGCACAAACAAAGAACCCCAAATGATCCGTGCGCAGATGATAACTCCTCCATAAACCCCCTCTGCTCGTGTTTCATAGCGGAAGCCGCCGCTGTAAAATGTTTCAACAGGCCAATAAGCTCCGGATTTTACAGTCATTTATTTGGATTGTAAGAAATACACGACTGTACGGAAACCTAAACTGTGTACGTTCCTTTCCTGAAAGCTTTATTCGTGGTTAAATATCAATGTCTGATGGGTCTTTCTGTAGTAATTGTAGCCATCACTCTCATTTATCATGACATTATATTCACCAACTTCATTGCTGAAATATGGAGAGGCTTAACAGTAAAAATCCATTAAGGCGAAGGATGCAACTGAAACAAATGCATTCTTCGGATATGAACAGATAATGTGCTCTAGACGGATGTGGACCGCATCCAGATTTTTGCACTATTATTTGTTTTGTTTCCCAGTAAGTTGACCTCAAAACTTCTCCTCAGAATTATAACTTATAACTCAAACAAGTCAAGGAACAACTAGTAGCCAAAGCAGCATCACTTCCCAAGATGCTGTCGCAGCGTGGTTTGTGAGTGAGTGTGTGTGTGTGTGTGTGTGTGTGTGTGTGTGTGTGTGTGTGTGTGTGTGTGTGTGTGTGTGTGTGTGTGTGTGTGTGTGTGTTTGACAGAGAGGGGAAGAGAAGGTGGAAGGTGACAAAAATAATGTGAGTTTTTGGTATTTTTGGGGAATTTTGTCTTTTTTCGTCACTGATATTGCATGTTTGATATGTTTGATCACCGTTGGTGTTTAATGGCGTCGGTGCTGTCTCATCGTCTCATCATCGTCTCATCATGGGGTCTAGTGGTTAGAAGAGAAAAAAAAATCTCCTGGTCCTTGTCTTCTTTTACTTGTTCTTTGTTTGTGAAATTAATTTACACTATTCCACAGCTCAACATCTGGCTTTGGTCAGATGTCCCTTTGGTCATCGTTGACAGGTGGATGGACATCTGGGCTGAGAGACCAGTATGTGGCAGACCAGATCTGTACTTGGCTTTTATTATGTTGAGTAGCTGCGCCTCTCAAAGAGACTATTTAAACGCCTTGTTAATGTTGGATCAGGATTGCTTGTATTTAGTCATACACAGAGGATGCTGCCAAACGTTTTCCCGCTTGCTTTAATCGCATCCACTCTCATACAGTGGAGTCTCTGTCTGCCTCATATTTCTGAAGAATAGTGTTTCAACATCATTGTGTTGCCAAAACGGTGGAGGTCTTGCATTCCCTGAGGCCAAGTTGAAGGATCAAAAACTATACAGTGATGACACGACTTGAGGGAGTCGTATCTGGTTTCAAACTCTTCAGTTAAACCGCTAGGAAAATATGTCATATCCCTGTCAGCATCAGCATTAGAAACAGTGTGTGTGCCCTGTCGTGGCCCTCACCATCAAGCAAAAGTGTGAACTGTCCAATGGCCACCGTGAGTTCATCTTTACATTCTCCAATGGTCAACTTTTCTGTCTGAAACCTATTGGATATGATATAGCCAATAATGTCAAGCATGTTGGCCAGAAAACACTGAAAATGCTCTGGATATGCTGCAGGTCACTGTTATCAATTGTAACCAGTTGTGTTTGTCTAACATGTCTGTGGACATGCCATATCTATAGTCGCAATTTAGGTGATGTCAGTTGCTATCGTGCATTCCTAACCACCATTCTGCGTTGATTGTATCCTCATCTGGTTGTCAGTTGAGCTATTTTCCTGCTCTCATTCAGGCCCATTGATTTTTCAGGCGATTAGACTGTTGTCAGGCTATTAAATAGGTGTTATCAGTCGCTGTAAGCCCCATAGATGTGGGTCAATAGGGGCCTACTAAACCCAATAGTAGGTTTTATCATCTATTCACAATCGATCACCAAAAGAAGGTATAAAAAAAACACAACAGTGACCTCTAGCGACCATAGTAATTATGACAGGAGTAAAAGCGGAAGTCAGGCTCTGTAGTATAGATTGTGTGAAAGTTCATGTAGGGTGGAGGTTGGGGATGATGGATGGGTTTTCAACGAGGAGACCGGGATTCGCCTCCCGTGCGAAATCAACAACGTGTAGTTGTCTTTGAGTTCCTAGTTATTTTAAGCCAAAACGCAATCTTTTGCCCTAAACTTAAAGTGGTTTTGTTGCCTAAACCTAAAGAAGTTATAGTTTTGTTGCCTAAACATGAAGAAGCCTTTTTGTTAGTGTTCAAAATGTAACGCTCCATTCAGATTTACATGTTAGAACATGTTGCCTTTAAGTTTCACTTTCACTTTTATAATGTAGTAGACGTAGTAGGCCCCTACTGACCCACATCTATGATGGTTGTAGCGAGCGATAACTCACATTTAATGACCTGAAAACAGTTGAATCGGGTACATTTTTTGGGTTACTGATAGAACAAGATCTTGGATGCAAGTAGCCAAAATTAGTACTACAAGTAGTAGTTGAGAAGAACCCTCTTGGATGTCTCCCCTTGGAGGATATCCATCTGGGAGGAGACCCCAGGGCAAACCCAGAACACACTGGAGGGATTGTATATTCTATCTGGTCTGGAAACACTTCAGGAACCCTCCAGGAATGACCAGGCTGGCTTCTTGCCACCTCGACCAAGACCTGGAGAAGTAGATGAAAGTGGATGGATGAAATGTCTTTGTCGGGACAGGATAAAAATAATGAAAAATATTGAGTGATGGTGTGTTCAGTTTCTGTGGATGACTGTCACACCCGCCTGTACAGCAGAGAAGATCCAGGCTGACACAGGTGGTCTCATTCTTGTTAGCTCACTGGAGGGAGTCCTCTCCTCAGAAAAGGGTGATTCATTCAGAATTGATTCCGCGTAGCAGATACATATTCAATATTTGATGCAAACACAGTATTGATAGAGAAAATGTGCCTGCCAACTGGGATCATTACAGAGGACACTATCCTGCACCAGAGGAAGGAAAGTCCATAGTTGTACCTTGTTGGAACCTGTCAGATACCTTACCGGGAAGTATAAAGAGCGGCGAACGCCACGAAGGGAGAAGGTGGGAGGAGGTCGGAGTAGATGTGTGGGTCAAAAAACACAGGACTTTCAACCAGGAGACCGCTCTCCGTGTCCCGTGTGAAACCACAAGTCGAAGTTGATTTATTTGTCACGGAACTTCCGAGTGTCACGAAAAAAAAAAGGGAAGTTCATGTCTATGTACATGAAACAAAAATATGAAAAATATTGTGACTATTTCACGAACTGTCGTGAGACTGTGTTGACTATTTATACGCCTTCCCATGAGATCAGATCGAAACCTAGTTGGTCTCGTGTTTGACTGGGAGGTGTGAGGTGTGAGCTGCTGTGTGTGTGTGTGTGTGTGTGTGTGTGTGTGTGTGTGTGTGTGTTTGCCATCCTGAGCACAGACATATGTACTATGTAGCATCCTTATAAACAAAGACAGGCATCTACACCCTATGAAACCAGTGGACCCGTTTTCACATTATGAAGTAGAAGACACCCCCACCCTCCCACTGCCATAAACACACACACACACATACATATACATACAGTGACACACGCATCAAAAGACCATCTGTCACCACCTCACCATGAAAATTCAATGCTTGCATTTTTGTGATCATATACCCAGATATTAGACTACAGTATTACTAGTACATACGCTTTATACACACTGTAGTACTGTTGCTTTGTGTGACACTACATTGAGTGTAAAAGGTAATTTTTTCAGCACATCTTTAAGAGTCATAAATAGCATTTTCTATGGACTGACATTAGAATCTCAATTAATTATCATTAGGTAACTGGTCTGATTTGATTCAAGAGCGTGTCCTTGGTTCCAACGGGATCGGACCTTCAGAAAAAATGTTATGAACTCAGAATGGGTAATATGAAGTACATCCACGCATTAGTCATATCTAGTCAGACTTTCTGTTATGCTGGTTTTGCACATTACCATACCACTACCTTTTGCTTTACCGTCATTCCCTCTAAACCAAAGTCTCTCTAGACTATACTATATACACACATTAGGAGTGTAAGAAATATAAAACATATTGAATATTGCAATATTATTTTTTGTGATACTGTATGGATTCTCAAAAAAAAAATACTGTATCGGTTTTTTGTCATTCAAAATTATAATAAAAAATGGATACATGGACTGTGATGAATGCAAATTCAGATCACACTGTTCTGATTGCAAGTATTTTTTTTTTCTCAGATTTCATGTATATGGCGTGTTCTTTATACTACAGTGTATATTATACTATAATACACTTTTTCAAAAATTTGATTTAAAAAAATCGCAATATATCGCCTTGTCTACAGTATCCAAATATATCGCAATCATGATACGCATCGTATCGCCAGATTCTTGCCAATATATATATATATATATATATACTCTATATGATTTGTTTGCGTACTGTATAACTAACTATATATATTGTTTTATTTTATTTCACTTTATTCTATTGTAATTTAAACATTTGTATATATTATGTTCTATATGTGTGTAGCGTGAAGGGGCTACAACTTACACTACATTGTGCAACCCTGCGTTGTAAAATGACAAACAAACGAAGGTTGTAAACTTGTCTGTGCCAACTGCCATCAGACTGTACAACAGGAACTGTGACTACAGCCGACACCAGCTGTGAAGACACCCTCCCACCCTCCTAGCTCATCTCTGCTCATTCACCCAGTGCTGTCACGATCACCGCTCCCTTCTCTCCCTCTCCAACCTCCAGATTCTGTGCTGCACATGGACTTCAACACCCTTATACTACCCAGTATTTGGCCTGTTTTACATCCCCCCCGAGAGTCCCCACCTTAACGTATAGTGGCGAGAATGTGCTGTGTTGCCGCGGGCAATAGGTCCTGGTAGGTTCACCCAAAGCAAATTGGTCCCAGGGTAGAACCCTTATGGAGCAGCAACTTAAGAAGCAAGCTATCTCCCCTGGGGAAGGGAGACCAGGACACCCTCCTGCAGCCAGGCCTGGGAGGGAAGCTTGCCGGCAAACACCTCGTAGCCAGGTCCACACCCATGGGGCCTGGTAGGGCTCAGCCCGAAGGAACAACACGGACCCACCACCTGCAAGGCTGGATGTAAGGTTGATGTCCTTGGCATGCGACACGTCCAACAGGGAGGAGACCCTGCAACAGACCAGGATCATGCTGGATGGATTATTATCATGTCTATCCCGCACACACCTCAGATCCCCAGGAGGACCTGGAGGATTCAGCTGGGGAGGATGATGTTTCAGTCGCTTTTCACTCGTCTGTCTCATGTGCATCTGACGGAATAGATACGCTTCTATTGTGTTTTACTAATACTATGTACGCATGTAAACGTAACCCGAAGTGCTTTTTCACGCATCAAGTCCCTTTTTTTACCTCATACCTGCACATGTTGAATTACATCATTATGTACTAGGAGTATTTTATATAATTTATTTTATCTACTGTGTGTGTGTGTGTGTGTGTGTGTGTGTGTGTGTGTGTGTGTGTGTGTGTGTGTGTGTGTGTGTGTGTGTGTGTGTGTGTGTGAACTCTACATCAGTAGGACTTCAGTTACTG
This sequence comes from Sebastolobus alascanus, assembly GCA_916701645.2. Classification (NCBI taxonomy): domain Eukaryota; kingdom Metazoa; phylum Chordata; class Actinopteri; order Perciformes; family Sebastidae; genus Sebastolobus; species Sebastolobus alascanus. Next base: position 1,083,822 of record CAKAOJ020000091.1, read on the forward strand.
TACTACCTGAATAAGGATTTCAGAGTTGCACTACTGGGTTATTTTTGCACATATACTCTTTGCACAAATATTTACGCAATTCATGTATACAGTCTCCAAGGTATTGGAATGTACCTTATGTAAAAAGCATTTCTTTACATTTTTATTTTAGTATTTAGAACATTTATAATATGTTTCCATTCGTTTTATCCTGTCTCTTGTATTGCTGTACCATGTGATTTCCAATAAAGTCCTTTCTTATTTTTATTTATCATGATTTAAGTTATCACTTTATTAATTAGTCTTTCATGGAATCTTTTGTTTTAATTTAAAAGTTTTGATATCAGTGCCTGAATCGCACCAAAAAAAAGGTGCCAGTACCCTCATTCAGCAGTTGCATGACGTGATCATTGCAAATTCGCTTTAACGCCACTAATTTCTTTAACACATTAACACATCTTGCGACTTTTAGATTGTAGCGGACTCAGAATTAAAGCTACAGTGAAGATACTGTTATCATATGAAACTACAATACCTAAGGAATCCATTGATACCAATCATGTCATACTAGCTTGTTGTGAAGGAGGTAATATAACCAACAAAACTTAAAACTTATGCTAAATTTTGGTGAGGAAAAACTGTCATGGCCTTTGAAAATGGCCATTTCCAAAGGGCTCCCTTGACCTCTGACCTCAAGATATGTGAATGAAAATGGGTTCTATGGGTACCCACGAGTCTCCTCTTTACAGACATGCCCACTTTATGATAATCACATGCAGTTTGGGGCAAGTCATAGTCAAGTCAGCACACTGACACACAGACAGCTGTTGTTGCCTGTTGGGCTGCAGTTTGCCATGTTATGATTTGAGCACATTTTTTATACTAAATGCAGTACCTGTGAGGGTTTCTGGACAATATTTGTCATTGTTTTGAGTTGTTAACTGATTTCCAATAATAAATATATACATACATTTGCATAAAGCAGCATATGTGCCCACTCCCATGTTGATAAGAGTTTTAAATACTTGCCAAATCTCCCTTTAAGGTACATTTTGAACAGATAAAAAAAATGTGCGATTAATCACAATTAAATATTTTAATCAATTGACAGCCCTAATTTAAAATAAAAGAAGACACCCCACAGCTCTTCACTCTTGCTCCACACCTCTCACATAATGTTTGGAAGACAACTGTATATGTCCTGAGAATGCATGTTTTTGTACGCCAAATAAGCCTTGCTCATAATGAGCCTCTGATATTGGCAACAATATGGTCATATTAGTTCTCGCCAACTCTCTCAATGCGTAGCAGTGTATCTCTCTCTTGACAAAAGTGAGTCACCATATCAAGTGGAGGTGGTGTTTTTTGCCACCTCCACCTCTCGTGATTACAGTCTATAAGCACCGAGACAACACCGAGGCTAGCCTTCTCAGTTTGTGTGTGTGTGTGTGTGTTCTGACGGTAAGTACTTGTGACTTGCTCATTCAGCTGAACTCTGTGGTGTAAATACATTTGTACTGTTTCAGAGTGGCACACACACGCGCACACACACAATGTCTTACTACAGACCAGTGACAAACTAGTAGAAGGTCTATATGTGCTCCTGTTTGTGAGACATTCCTGTGGTGTGTGGGCATTCGTTTTGTGAATCAAAGGCTCATGTCATCAGTGGGCAATGGGAGGGCTGGTTTCCAGTTTGGTGGGGGTGGAGTGGAAGATGAGCACTATAGGCCGCTGCTGAATCACAACCCGCTCGGTGATTTGTCATCACCACGTACTTTCCTGTTCCTCACAGTTTGTGATACACCTTCCTCACAGCTGTCCCACATTTCACAGAGGTTCCAGATGTTAGCTTCACGTCCGAAAAAAAGCTGGCTACTTAAAATGCTTCACACCTCAGCTATCACGTGGTAGACCATTCCTACTAAAAAACTAGATTTTACATGGTGAAAACATATGTGCAACTTCTGACATCATCATCATCGTGAGAAAATATCATTTGAACTAAATAAAGTTGTAACTAATGGTTTTATTAACCCTACCAGTACCAGCAGGATACCAGAGCACCAGTGAGGCTTACACATGAACCACATGCACTTGGTGTATCTTGCTGTCAGTCTGTATATCACCAGTCCTATTCATTATGAGCATAAGCGGAATTGATGACTTATTTAAGAGCTAGACCCAATAAAGTATTGATGACTTTATCATTGCAGACTTATTACTGCAGGCTTTGGAGTGATAAAAAAAAAAAAGAAATCTAGTGTTGAGCTGGAGGAGGGTATACATTATAGCCCACTGGTTCCAAACCACATGAGGTCATGAGGCCTTCTTGATTTTAAGGGCTGTACGACCTTTTTTGAAACTATACAGTTGACCTATATGTCAGCATTTCATTCATTTCTGTGCAGAAAACTTAAGATATAAATCTCACAGGACAAGGACACAGTGAAGACCTGAACACAAGTTATACTAACAGACCCCTCCCTAGCTGCTTAACAGCCTCGTCCTGCATTAGAAAAGTACGCTGTTAAAACAACTAAAGAGCTGATAGAACAACGGCCAAACGACAGAGAGAAGAAAATACTGAATTTGTAAAAAAAAAAAAAAAAGTAAACTAAGTATGTATAATTGTTAGACATTTAAAAAATACATAATACAGACAAAGAATTGTATTAAAGTTCCTAAAAATTACAGGAAAACTGATGCAATATTCATGCTAAATGTTGTGAAGCAAACAAAAACAGTTGGATAGGTTCAGGCAAAAAAAACACTATAGTTAGGTTTAGGAAAAACAACATGGTTGGGCTTAAAACTATTGTGTTTGTACAGTGAAAATGACACTGAACGTTGTCAACACGGGACACAAACAAACAGCTGATTGTAACGTGACGCACGGGACACAAACAGCGGCAGCAGCAGGGGTCGGTGTGGCCAGGAATTATTTATATTTGATGATGAAACGTTGGGTAGGCACAGAGAAAATCAGGTGGGCCTGTCCCGTCCAAGACCAAACATCTACTTATAAGATTCTGAAAGGCAGATGTTAACCAAAATAGGCCATGCACCACAGTTTAATCCTACAAGCCTTATACATCATCATCAGAGGTGATGTTACAGGCACCTGACATGTATATTTATCTTCTTTCCTCACTCTTGTTCAGCTTTGTTGACCTTGTTTTTAGCTGCATTTCTATTTCCGTCGTACAATGAGAGTCAAATTCCTGGTAGCCATGTGTGTAGGTCTACTCATACCTGGACAATCAAGCTGATTCTGATCCAACAAGACAAACATAAGCAGCATAGCATAGCCTGGCACGGCGGCCACATATTCACACACACAGTTTAATCAATCGTATGGATAGATCACCTGCATTAACGTTAAAAAATACAATTTAACATAGCTTGGCACGGCGGCCAAATATTCACACATACAGCTGGCAGCAACATCAGCATAAAATCCAATTTGTACACCGAACATAAACTATACCCAATAAACAATAATAATGAAATAGGCCATTAGTCCATAATTGTAAATGATCTTACTTTTGATGATTCCAGCAGGAGACGACGGGGCTTCTTGGTGTTGAACACTGAAATGACTTCATAGTCCCTTTCAAAGTCGAGCAGGGACAAAGAGTTCAGTCTGATGTGATGCCCTGATGCAAGTTTGTATCCAACAGTTGAAAAGAGTCTTTCACCAGTAGGCCTTGTTATGGGTAGGGTGACGAGGGGCCTGTTACGCAAATAATCCCTCTCCGGTCTCCAAACTACACTCGCAGGACTAAATTAGTAAGTAATAGTAGTTTAGTAAAAATTATTTTAATACTTAAAATCAAGTTAACAAACAATAAAATGAAACAATATAACTCACGGTGAACAAAGGCCAGAACAACAAACAAAATAATTTATCTGACTAAACAAAATAAACAAACAAACAAAATGACAGTTACTAAATCTGGCTCCCTAGGATACAGCAGAAGCAGGAGAAAAGATGGCAGTTCACCCCTACCACTGAAGTGCTATCTTTAGCAACAAATAAAACCTACATCAAGTTACACAATTACGAAGCCAACTACAAAGCCAACTAGGGCACTAAGTCTACTAATTCATCTCTAGATCACAGCTTTAACACAAAAGTTTGGAGGCCAAGTTGCTGTCAGACTACCTGAGCATTTTTAAACTGCAGACATTATGGTTGGACCAATCAGCAGCTGACACACCCCAGACCTTCCTACACTTCCAGCCAATCAGAGAGAGATCACCTAGATGGGAAACAAAGATCCTCAACAGACAAAGACACTCACTCTCACACAAAAACACAACCACACAAAGATCCTCACAAGACGGACAGACACTCACTCTGACACAAAACACAAACAGATTTCAATATACGGTTGAGAATGATGGCTGAACTTCTTCCTCCTGCTCCCCGATACACGTGGTACCCCTCTTGCGTTACTTTTGGACGGACCAGGGACGGCGTGTCAATAGACGCTCGTTACATGCATAGTGTCCTTTCAAATGCTTTCACACAATTGTTTTTTCAATACTAAGTGTGAACACTTTTCAATAATGTTTTCATAATACTATATAAGAGCATTTTAAGTGTGTATATGAACGCGCTTTTCAGTAGTTCTCAAGATCACTTTTCACCTTAAAGTCATTAAACTGAAATGTAAAATCAGCAGTGGTGGAAGAAGTATTCAGAAGCGAAAGAGCGAGCAAGACGCGTTGCTTCTGTGGGTACATCCCAGTTCAGTAGTACATTCTGTCTTTTGCTCGTGGGTTGCTAGTCCAAGCAGTCACATTTAGTTCAATACAAAACTAGCGCGTACAGGAGCTGCATGGGTTTTTATTTTAAGTAAGCAGCCTTTTATAAAGTAAGGATACTTCCTTGTTAAAAGCCTATTAAAAGACCACGAGAGCCACAGAAACGAACATAATCTGATTTGATATAGTTGTGAAGAACAGGCTGCTGAGCTATTAACCTTATGTGAACAACCACATGGCTTTTTACTGTATGAAAGGCAGCAGTGTCTGCTAAACAACATGGAGCATCATTAAAGCTCTGCTTGCCCTCCACCTCCAAGGTTGCTGGTCGTGATGGCTGTAATGTGATCGGCTCAGTGGGTCATGGCTGCTCATGGCGAAAGGCCATCCCGACTGAACCAAAGCTTCTTCTTTACTTCATCCTTTGATTTTGTATCTCCTTCCGTCCCTTTCCTTTCCTCAGTTGCAGGTTAAAGACAAACAGATGGGTGGGTGTTGCGGGCTTCTTTTCAGCACAGAATTAATTAAGGCTTATGGCAGCTGACGCGTCAGATTCACACTGACCTGCAATTAAGGAGAACACTTGAGTTTGGAGAGCTGGGGATATAGCAGCCGAACGTACAGTCCTGCCAACTGCATGGAAAATACATCCTTCTAACTGGGCTTTACACTCTCATTAAAAGTTGCTTTGTGACATTTTGCTTTGGTTACCTCAGATATGTTTTTTTTTTTTGCTCTGGTCTGTGTGATTTTGTGTCCCCGTGCTACCATATTTGTGAGGACCACATGTTATCACAAAAAGGTGAGAATGATCCTCCTGAGGTCCACTAAACGTGATTTGCACTGTAAAAAAATCGATTGTACACAAAGAACACTGCTGCTGTTAATTATTGTTAATTGTGTCATAAAAATACCCTGAAGTTATTTATGTATTATTCTTTTTTAATCTAATATTAGAGTTTGACTGAGGTGTAATTTCTTGTTTGGATTAAATTAAGTTGGATGCGATGGAGGATAAATATTGAAAATTCCAGTTGGAGTAGTTTGTGTGAGTTTATATTGTAGAGAAATCTCCCAGAATGCACAGGGAACAACATACTCATGGGCTGTGTCTGAATTCACTTCCTAGTCACTCAATCACTGCTCTCTGTACAGTATAACAAACACTCATTAGTTCACTTTATAGCACTTGTTTCCAACCTGGGGGTCCCAACCCCCACTAGGGGTCGCCAAAGCTTCACAGGGGGTCGCGAGGCCTTCTTGATTTTAAGGGGTGTAAGACAACTTATTTTAAAAATATACAGTTGGCCTACATCTCCGATGGTGGTCCACCGGAAGGGAAGGGACTTTCTCTCTATAGTGAGCAGTAAGCTGAGATTTCATACACTTCATCATCATTCATCACCATCAAGAGCTGGTTGTTCATTACTTTTTGCGTTTATGACTCTGAACACAATGAAAATTTGTATTCCTACTGTAAGAATGAGCGTGTGCTGTACCTACAGAATGTCCTCCACGTAAACATGCCTGCGTTATTTATCCTTGGCTGTTTACAGCTCTATGTATGGACATATGTGTGAAAGCAGATTGTTATGTTCTGTTGTTATGATCCGAGTTGAGTATAATTCCTCATATTTTCTGCTAAGTGTGATGTGCAGGTGTGAGGAGTTGGAGTGGACCAGCACCCACGGGTGCACCAAGCTTGGAACGTGAGAAATTTGTGAAGATGAAGACAGCTGCTGCTCGAGGACCTTTCTGTTAACACTTGGCTGTCACTCCTACTACACAACGACTACACGATGCCATGTTTGTTTCTCCGGGGAATATATGCTGAAATGATGGGATGTTACAGAATAGCAAGAAACTAATGATTCCTTTGGGGACGCTGTCAACAAAAAACTATGACTTGACAGTGACAGTGTTAACATTTACAGATGTCTGTACCGTTTAGGGTTGCTGACTTCCTGAAATGGAAATAAGGAACGAGCATAATGCTAATTTTGTCCAAAGCGACAGGTGTTACACCTGCATTACCCTTCCATAGTAGACTTCTCTAAAGATATAAAAATGCCCAAATAGATAAGATAAGATATAGGCTACTTTATTGTCCCCAAGGTGAAATTTTGCTTAGGCAATAGTGCTGCACACTATCCATACCATACGGGGTCACATTTACCAGACATGTATCTATAGGCCAATGTATTAAGACAAACACACAAACATGAATTTCATCAGTTTTGTATTTTTGTAGCGGTAGGAATACGTGTGTAACAGACTATCATTCAAGAGTTTTCTTTGGGCTGTGCGAACCAACAGTTTAACATATATTATTTCCTCATTCTTTAGAATAAAACGTCTGTATTTCTGTAATCTCTTCTCTTACGACGCTGTCAGGCATTTCGTGTCAATGCTGTTACTCATCGCTCGTCAGTGACAGTGTGCAACGATACGCCTCATAGTGGCTTCTCATTGGTCATGAGTCACAACCAATGAGGCAGAAAGGCTGTGGGATGACGGATCAAGACGGTTTCCTTCGGTCGTGTCTGAAAATCTGATCTGAGATCTGCAAAAACTTTCAAAAAATCTCGCGATACTCGCTTCCCAACGACCTATCCTAACCTTAACTATCTCTCAAGAATTTCCCCAGTTTACGAGCTACCTTCTCTCAAACAAATCACCCTGTCTTAAAGAACCAATGTGAAACAATTAGGGGGATTGTGTGGTGTGCTGTGGTTAGCACTGTCGCCTCACAGCAAGAGGGTCGCAGGTTTGAATCCGGCTTGGGGCCCTTCTGTGTGGAGTTTGAATGTTCTCCTCGTGTTAGCGTGGGTTTTCTCTGGGTTCTCAGGTTTCCTCCCAGAGTCCAAAGACATGCAGGTTAGGTTCAATGTTGACTCTAAATTGCCCGTAGGTGTGAATGTGAGCGTGAATGGTTGTCTGTCTCTATGTGTCAGCCCTGTGATAGTCTGGCGACCTGTCCAGGGTGTACCCCGCCTTCACCCAATGTCAGCTGGGATCGGATCCAACCCTCCCGCGTCCCCGAATGGGATAAGCGGTTACGGATAATGGATGGATGGATGGATATTGGCAGAAATGGAATACAATATTAATAAGTATGTTTTCTTTGGTGTATTTTCACCTGAAAATAAGAATCATTGTGTTTTGTTACCTTAGAATGAGCTGTTTATATCTACATAGGGAGCAGTTCCTCTCCATTGAGTCCGCCATGTTACACCGCCATGTTTCTATAGTAACCCGGAATGGACAAAATAAACTCTGTTAACTTCTCCTGCTTGGGCCGGAGTCGATGATGTTACTCGCTCCCTTCGCCGCCGCTCTCTCTCTCTTGCTTCACCACTCACTTCCCACGTACACACACACTCTACGCACTGACTCTGCTCCAGATGACCTACACTACTCTATGGGTGCTCATGACATGCAGAATGTCCGTGTAATGTCGGGCAACACAGGGGGCAACATTTATACGCCTTCCTGTGAAACCGGGTTGGGACTGGAGGAGCCAGGGATTGAACCGCCAACCTTCTGATTGGTGGGTGACCCACTCCACCTCTGAGCCACAGCCCTAGAGCAACTGATGTAGTATAAAGAGTGAGACAGTCTGCGTAGCACAAACTACTCACACTGTGGAGGGTGTGTTTGCCTCCACAATTTGCATGCATCTCTACATTGTTTTTTCTTTCTGTCTCCCTACACAATCATCCACCAGAGTGACCTCCACACCCTTACCTTTTCTGTGAGGTGAGGAATCATCCAATATTGATGTAATTCCCAGAGATACTGGGATGGGAATATCATTATAGTACAATAATTTTTATTTACTTTTTTTTTTATTTCACAGCAGGGAGTTACTATGTATGTTTCAGTGGAGAGTTGCAGGACAAACACATGCACATGCAATACACTTCAGTGCCCTCCAGTACACACGCTAATAGGATGAGTGACATTCCAACATTGCAGGAGATTTCGAGGAAGTTTCATCATGTTGCCAGAAAACCATGAAGTGGTTGGTGTTGTAGTGGGATGCATATTTCTAGGTTCGACTCCTCTGCCTTGTTTTTTTTTTCAAAGTCAAGGTCGTCTCTGGGTGCACTGAGAGGACTGAGGAACACTGCTTTCATGTGTTTTACACACACTTTATTTACCTCTGTTACTCACTCATTGCTTTGTTCCTTTATGAATGCTTAAGGGCAAAAAAATAACAAATAAGACTAATAAGTCAAAAAAGTATTAAAGAAGCAAACACTTTACATAACTTCAACCATTTCAAACCGGTGCTGTCTGCATTTTGTACTGATATTTATTGTGATAACATAATAAAGTTGTTTTCACATCTACAATGTCTCTTTTCTTTTGTCTGAAATATTAACTATATGCTCTGCTGTATGAACCATACTGCAAGGCAACTTTTGTCACTTCAGAAAAGCTAACCAGAATCTGAATTACATTTCCCACATTCACTGCTGTAGCTACAATGAGGACACTGAGGTCACGTCTTGGAGTTACAAATAAACATATATATATGTTTATTTAGACGTAATATTGTATGTTCAGCCTTACGAAAAGAGCACATTTAAATGTATCGTATCATGTGGAAACTATTTTGCCTGTGACAAAATCAGATATTTGCACATTTGGTTTTCTACGGAGTCCCTGAAGAGACATGGAGGGGAAAAAAAATCGAAGGTTGAAATAAAAAAAGATGCACTTTTGCGTCATCTTTTGAGTCCTTATGACATCTACAGTAGCTTAGTGACAATGGGTACTGAATTTGATGAATTTACTGTTCATCAGACCACAAATGAGACAAGAATTAGCTAGCTAGCACACCCCACGGTCCCTCCGCCTCGATCCCCAGCCGCCAGGAGACTACTTTGCCAGGAGGAGAGCAGATTTTATTATTATATATTTTTTTTTTACTTTGCCCTAAATGAGAAAAAAGACGTAGGCTACTTCAAGATACTTGCAAGATAACGCAAAACTTTTGAGAGATCTCTCAAAAGTACATTTTTTCCCCTCCATGTCCCTTCCTGGGATCTGTAGTTTTCAGACATTTCACATGTGATAAATTCACATGATACGGACACATGTAATTTTCAGATATTTTGCATCTTAAACCAAAGACATCACATGTGAAAACATCAATATTACATATATAATCACGTGTTAACTCCATCACATATCACCATTTCATATGTGCTAAAATCACATACAGGTGAAAAAAAATGGTGATATACAAACCAAAACCTACTGATATCTACAGTATAACCATATTGTTTAGGTATAATCTTTGCTTGTTTAGTGTCCGCGGCCATTCTCAAATTAAAATGTATGCTGTATCGGTCATAATTACAGCTGATGCTTTGTTAGTGCGTTTCTATACCTTTGACTGGGTAGCAGTTTGTGTTTTTGATAACAGTGATGTTGTTAACAGTACCTCATTAAAAAAAAAGCTTTATTGTTACTGTCAGCAGCAGCACTTTACTCCTGGAACAGCAGTTAGTATTGTAAAGGATGGCTCTCATTTGGACTGCAGACAGTTATTAAGTCATAGCTTATGGAACACAATATGGCCTGCATATTCAATATCTTCATTAAACAATTAGTGTGCCTTTGTTAAATTGGTTGGCCAGCTAATCTTGTTAAGCCATTTGCCTGAGGCCTAATTCCATGGAAGGTGATACAGTGAGCGACACGGCTATTTTGAGGCGTCGCTCTAGCTTTCATATCAGGACTCTGGTATTGTGTTTGTAATAGGAAGGCGGCATTATTAAGACCTAATGTGGGAGTTGAGGAGATATTATAAATAATGACTATCTATTCTTATCGTCTATTAGAGGACTCTTGGGACTTATAGTGTGTGTGTTTAGTTAAGCTGGCAGACTTTAAGCCAAGTTTCCTCCACAGGAGAAAAGCAGATCCATTCATTCATCCATCCATCCATCTAGCCATCCATTCATCCATCCATCCATCTGGAAAACTGAAGAGAACAGAAAGTTCTGGGAAGGTTCTCCACTCTGAGGGTGCTTTCACACCTATAGTTCACATTCTCACTCCCAACTCGTGAAATACCGCCGCTTGGTCAGTGCCCCTCGGCATCGGAGACCGACTCACGGGGTACCCTCGGCACTGACCAAGCGGCAGTATTTGACGAGTTGGGAGTGAGAATGTGTTGGCTTGGGATACATTACCGGATTTCCTAAATATTGTTACCAAGCAACGGAAATGAAAAACTGTTGGGTGATGATCAACATGTGGTTCAGCACCACAGGAATGGAGGAATATTCCTGCTTGCTGTCAAACCCACAGTGAGATGAGAAGATTCATATCAGGTTCATCTCTGAAACACAGCCTCCATCAGAAGTGAAAAAAAAAAATAGCCCTTTCAACAACTCCATCCATCAAACAGTCAGCTGGGTTTGTGCATCACTGTGCAAACCTGCCAACCACGCTACACTACCAGATACTGCCTGCAGTCACTGCTCTGCACACACTGGTTGCTGCTGAATAAACAGCTCGGCCATAAGTAACATATTTTTCTTTCTATTTTTCTTGCCAGTCCAGAGATTCAAACCCACAACCCTGCAGTCAGTTTACTTCCCAGCGACCACTCGTTGCCCTTGAACACTCACACCGTTCAGTATTTGTGTCTCAGCTGCCACCTAGTCTGATGAGAGACATCATACACACACATCCATAGACAGGCCAAACAAATGATTACAGCATACAGTAGATGGATGAAGATAAATATTCATGCACCAACACGCCTACGTACTGTATCACTTTGTCATGCTAAGCCGTTGTCCGTGCCCACGTTCACACGCGGCGCAGCTCATTGTGTATGCGTTCAGCAAACACAATTATATTACATAAAGCCCAGTCAGTCAGCAGCCAGAGGCAGTGTGTCTGCAGAGGGACGCAAACAGTCCACATACACAGACTGCAGTACACGCTGAGTCATATGAGACACCTAGTCACACAAGTGTTCATTCATACACTCTCTAACTGGTCCTAATTTTCAAGGGTTAGTAGGTGTTTTTGTTGGTTTCGCCCCACTAGGTTCGAGGGTTCAGACTTCTCCAGTCACTGCAGCGGTCCTCTGTTGCAGCTCCCATCCTATTGAAGACTCTGGTGCTGATGATCTACAACAGTAAGTACTAAAATTAAAAATAAGAAAATGAGAAATGAGTAATCCTGCACATGCCATAAGGAGCACCGGAGGACACCGGAGGACACAGAGGCACATGATTTTGTTTCAGATTACACACTTATAAAAATAACTTTTTTTTAATCATATTTGCTCCATTTCTACCAGCTGCAGCTTTAAATGATGCTTAAATGAAACTTTGTTCCCTCTTTATCCCCCTCAACAGCCCCCAGACTCCAGTTTGAGAAGCAGATAATAGCAGCTCCAGTTAGCAGAGAGAGAACACCTCACATCAGAGCGCCGTGGCCCCCGCCGCATTCACTATTCAGTCACATAACATACAGTCACCTCAGAAGAACAGAGGTGTTTCCTCTGCTTTGCAGCTTTGCCATCTCCCCAGGCTTAGTTCAAAGGTACAGCGTTCTCCCTCTGTGCTCCAGCTTCATTGTTTACCAGAAGCCGAACCCCCTAATAAGCCTTGACACTGTGCAGGCCGCCAGCCGCTGCTGCCGCACCAGTAACATGGCAAAAAACAGCAAGCTCAGACTGGTGTGTAATGACTGCAAGAAAAAGAAGAAAAGTCTTTGTGTGTGTGTCAGCATCTCCAGGAAATCGGTTTTCTAATCTGTCTGGTGTTAAGAGACTACTGTCCTACGCCCACCGTAGGACACACACACACACACACACACACACACACACACACACACACACACACACACACACCATCCAACAGCACATAAACAAACACACAACAATGCACATGAACTCACACTGATGCTGATTTCTTCTGGTTTTGGCTCTGTGATAGAGCCATTCATCATGGAGGTAGTTGTGCAGTACAGTGTATAGTATACACACCATCTAAAACGACACTCTACCCCACTACTTCAACATTTATTATTGGAAATCAATTAACAACACACACTACTGACAAATATTGTCCAGAAACCCTCACGGGTACTGTATTTAGCATAACAAATATGCTCAAATCATGCCCCAAAGTGCATGTCATTATCATAAAGTGTCTGTAAAGGGGAGACTCGTGGGTACCCATAGAACCCATTTTCATTCAGAAGTCAAGGGACCCCTTTTGAAAATGGCCATGCCAGTTTTTCCTCGCCAAAATTTAGGGCAAATTTAGAGCATTATTTAGCCTCCTTTGCGGCAAGCTAGTATGACATTGTTGGCACCAATAGATTCCTAAGGTCGACGGCCTGACGGATTTTTAAGAGGTTCATTAAAATTGGCAAGTTGCATTAATGCTTTAAAGAAATTAGTGGCGTTAAAACTTAATTTGCGTTAACGCGTTATTATCACGTTAACTTTGGCAGCACTAAAATTAACAGATTTCCCTCAAATTGTGTCGTTCGAAGTGCTGGTATGCCTGGAAAAAGTCTTTCCTGTTGAGTTTTTGAAATGTCATTTTAGGGTTTTAAGAAGCAAGAAATTTCCTTCATTTTTATTGTATTGGGGTGGAGGCAGAAGTTCCATCTACAGATATATTAGCACATTAAACCAAAATTAATCTACATGGCTACAGTAGACGCCACTAGTTATATGTGAGAACATAAGTACTTTGTAATTTGGTTGAACTGATGCTTTAAACAGTAAAAATGTCAGTGGGGCATGGAATGTGAACCTGGGATGCCTATCCCATAATTACATTACAAGTGCACTATGATCCCCACGATACTTCCTGCTTTAATAGTGAATGTTGTCACTGAGGTAAATCTCCAATAGAGAGTAGTTGCACGTGGAGATATTTCACAGGAATAATTGCCATACATTATCCTATTGACATTAATTTCCCTATTGAGGGAAATTAATGCTTTTAACAGCTAAGTCCTTGTCATGTGTCCATTTAGAACAGGGTCACCCTACAATTGGCCCCAATGTGAAAGCGGCACCATGTATCCAATACAGTCAATGGTGTCCTATGGCTTCTCTGCTGCCGCTAATAAGCTGCCTGTCGCTGCCTGCATTAGCCTGAAACACTGCTGTCTGCTAGAGATCACAGTGTGTGTGTGTGTGTGTGACAAAAATCCAGTAAAAGAGATACAGAGAGGTCTTTATGTCTCAGTGGACAGAGACATATTGTTTAGAATTTTATCAGAATTGAGTTTAGGTGAAGAATGGGTAAAGGTCAGGGTAAAGGTTAGGCTGGGATCTGGGTTTTAATTAGGATTTGGTTATCTGTCCCAGAACCCGCACTTGCAGTGTCAAACTCGTACGTGTGTCTTCGCTTGCCACAAAGCAAGTATAGGCAAGTGTGCCCAACATCCAAAGACTCCTAGACGTAAAGGAATAATTCATGTCTGTGCTTTAAAGCTGTAGTAGGCAGATTGGAGCAAATATGAAATTTGAAAAAAAAGTTATTTTTATAAAACGGTCACTATATCCTGACAGTAGTGCATGACACGGGTAATCTGAAAAAAAATCAATTGCCCGTGTGTCCTCCGGTGCTCCTAATGGCCTCTGCAAGATTTCACAGACCGGAGGAAAACAACCAATCAGAGACGAGAATCAGAGTATTTAGCTCAAAGCACTGTGCTAAAAGTATAGCCTAGTTTTTTCTACAGGTTACGATAATTTTACTCACCGAAGAAGCTAAAATTGTTGCTACCTTAAAACACAGCAACATTGCTACAACAAAGTCAGGCAATCAGAGAGGTTGTAAACAAACCAAAAGGTATAGGCAACCTCATTACAGAGGAAAACTGTGAGAGTGCACACAGCGGGTAGGTGTGGATAAAGACTTTAGTCTTCCCCTTTGTTTACTCTTACAAATAAATTTGGTCGTCCCCACGTCTCAGTGATTACTCTGGAATAAACAAGGATTATTCTCATTTTCCCTTAATTAGGATTAAAATATCATACATCTACTAGATTTATGCTGGTGTCTTTGTTCTTCAATAAATCAGAGGGGTTGTTTGAGTCATTGTACTTCGAGAAGGATCCCTCTGATTGTTAATGTCAGCCTCTTGGTCATTCAAGAGCTTACCTCAGAACCAGGCTAATAAGGATGAAAGAGAAATGTGATTTGCCAGTAAAAGGGGGAATCTTTATGGAGCTACTGGGCCATGGAGCGAACGTCAAACCTTTCATTAGTGTCTTCATTTGGGGACTGGTGACAACAGTGGCACGACCTTTGCTAGCTGAACATTGGGCACTTAAGACTGGGGGATGGTGGGTAGCGGGGGGCCTTGGATGACTCCTGGCTGCTGCTGCTGCTGCTGCTGTTGGAAATAGCTTTTGCAATCTCATAATAATAGCCATCTTTGGTGCAATTAAATCATCCATTTTTCCCCTTATGGCCTTCACCTCCTGTCACATACATGCCTTGGTTTTAATATCCACCATAGATTGGGGAGGGAAGGGAGAAAGGGAGGATTTTCAAAAGCTTGAGATGGAGTGCGTGGAGGCAGGAGGGGGATGAGGAGAGAGAGAGAGAGAGAGAGAGGTCAACAGAGACAGAGAGAGAGAGGGAAAGAGACAGAGAGGACGAGACAGGCCTTTTGTGTGTGTGCAGATTAATTAGAATCCTTCTGGACTGCCATTAGAGCTCATTAAAAGGAGCCACAGCCATACAGGCATCAAACAAAGAGCTGGGACTGAACCCCGGTCCAACCCCCACCACTGTCTGCTCGGGTGTGTGTGTGTGTGTGTGTATGTCCATGTGTGCAGAGAGAGTATATATATATTTTCATTTAAACACACACACACACATGTAATACACTGCACATTTCAAAGGGTTTTTACGGGAACTTAAGTTACCACAATTCAAATTTACAGTACCATAACCGTATTTTACCTTTACAGTAACTAAGTTATTACAGTAGCATCACTGTAAAAAACTAGGTTTACTGTACAGCACTATAATCATATTTATTTATCTATTAAATTACTATTATTTAATTTTAGATTTTGTAAACTGTATAATTTTATTTATATTTATTTATATCCTACATTAGTACTGCTATTCAATCCACACAGAACCAATTATTGCAAAATATATGCTACCTCTCCTAAACTGGCACATAGTATGTGCATGTATGTGTGTGTTTGTGTTTGTGTGCCTGCTAGGGTTGGTATGTAGATGAAGCATTATGTTAATGATATTTTCCTCTCTTTTTGGCTGTGTCTCCACAAGCCCTGTTAGCATAAATGATGCTCCCCCAGCTAGCCGACGGAGGCTCGCTCATCGCCACTAAAGGGATGAATTAGCCCTCCGAATCCCAGATCAGATCCTTGTTCATTTTCAATAAGGATTGGACTGGGGTTCCACATGCATTATGATGAGAGTGTTTATGGGTGCTTATTAGTGGGTGCCCATGGTGGCACAGAATGATAATGTACTGGAGTTATTAAAGCGACATACAGAACAGGCCTACGGCTTCGACAATTAGGATAACGACCTGCAAAGCTTTGGTTTTCAGAAAATCACTGTTTTTTATAAGATCACTGCTTGAATGTGTGCGAATAAAAGGATGGAGGATTGCAGGAGTCAACACTGTATCCGAAGAGTTTAAATCTGACAATTTCCACACCGTAAAGGTTTTTTTAAAAAAAAAAAGTATTTTTTTGTTATCGGTGTATGAAATAGAAATGGCTCACTACTAAAAATGACACTAATAAAAACATATCCACGCATACAACAGTGGACGCTGATCAAAACGTGTTTTAGAATCAATTTAAAGTTAGGTAATTTATTTTTCAATTTTTGCAGAAAGATTTGAAAACCCTTACAGTAATGATCTCAATTAATGCGTATGCTACTTTTTAAGGTGATACTTTGTCTTTAAGTCTGGTCTTTGACCTCGGCTATCTGCAGCCATAGACACAGTGTAACATTATCACGGCCATACAGTATGTATTACTGTCAGTACAGGTGTCCTGATGACAGCCAGTGACACCAGTCCCACCTGGCTGTTGATACTATGGCATTGTTAGTGATCATAACGCACCTTTTGCACAAGAAACAGACGTTTTGAAAGTTGTAATATGCATCCCCGTATCAGGAAAGCTCCGACTTCATCTTAAACCTTACTAGTGTGGGAGGAAAGCATGTAGAAATGAATTTAACTCGAGCTTTTAAATCTGTACGAAACGGTGAAATTGTGTCAGATATCATCCAGCGTAAGGTCAGCATTAGTGGTTAGTCTGCTCTATGACCTTAAATTTCAACACCCCATCAGAGTTGTGTCCAAAATGACTTTCTCTAATCTCGGAAATATGGCAAAAGTTCAGACCATTTCTCACTCCAGCGAACACTGAAAATGTAATGCATGCTTTTATCCCCAGCGGGCTACATTACTCTTCTTCAAGGTCCCCCAACACAACTGTGAGCTTGTTCTAAATGCTGCTGAGAGCTTGAACAAGGACAAGGAAGTGCATTTCAAAGTCACCTCGCCAGCTGATGGTGAACCCCAATTTCCAGTCTCAACAACTTTTGGATGAACTGCCATGAAATTTGGTGCACATGTTCAACTTCCCATCACAGTGGATTGTAATCATTTTGTTGATACCTTCACATATGTTAAATACATTCAAGATCCCTAGAGGATGAATTTGAATGACTGTGAAATATCTCAACATCTACTGGATAGATTGGCACAAACTGTGGTACAGACATCCATGGTACCCACAGGATGTGTCCCACTAACTTTGGTGATCACCTGACTTTTCATCCAGCACATTTTTGTCACCGTTAAATGGATTGCCAAGATATTTGCTACACACATTCATCCCTAGAGGGGTCTAACACCGCTAGAGCACCCTGGTATGGGTAGGTTGCAGCGCATGATTGTCCACGAGTAAATTAATCACACATTTTTTAATCTGTTCAAAATGTACCTTAAAGGGAGATCTGTCATGTTTTGAATATTCTTATCAACATGGGAGTGGTCAATTATGCTGCTTTATGCAAATGTATGTGTATATTTATTATTGGAAATCAATTAACAACACAAAACAATGATAAATATTGTCCAGAAACCCTCACAGGTACTCCATTTAGCATAACAAATATGCTCAAATCATAACGTGGCAAACTCAAGGCCAACAGGCAACAGCAGCTGTCAGTGTGTCAGTGTGCTGACTTGACGAGGGGTCAATTGTGCAAGAAAAGTGTTAGACTTGGTTAGTGATAAAATAGACTTTGTAAAAAACAAATATGTAGTGTGTGTGTGTGTGTGTGTGTGTGTGTGTGTGTGTGTGTGTGTGTGTGGAAGAAAGGGTGTGTGCCAGCTTACCTCACTAAGCAGCATATTGTAGCAAGCTTGCCAGTTAGCGGGGGTTTATGCAGGGCCATTGCCTCTGATTATCTTTAACATCTTGCTGAGTGCACTGCACTGGGCTGTGCCAGCAGAGCGCACACACACACACACACTCACACACACGCATACAAGTGACAGTGGAGCCAGTGGACCTCTTATTACTCTCTTGGCCGAGCTCATTCGAACTGGACTTTTAATCCATCAACAATGATGATCCTGGACCTGTGAGAGTGTGTGCGTGTGCGTCTGTGTGTGTGTGTGTGTGTGTGTGTTTGTGTGTGTGTGTGTGTGTGTGTGTGTGTGTGTGCATAGAGCTGCAGCTCATAGAGTGTCTCCAGCAGCTCTCAGCTCTGTGTGTTGGTTCCTCCAGAGGGCCAGTATTTCAGGGTCATCAACTTTCTATTTCCTTTCTACTTCATTTATCTCGGGCTTTGTGGCTAATTGTTTTCCTAGCACCAGCATGGCCAGGGACCATCTGAAAGGCCACCAAATGCAAGGTGCTGTTAACGTCAGCTCTAAAATGATTGGCAAAAGCCAAACATCCCTAGTACAGCTTAATACTGAAGTCCTTATAAAAGCACATAAGATTATCACGGACCCCACACATGTCCTCTATGAGCACTTTAAGCTGCTGACAACGTTGTGGTTCCAAATTTTGAATTATTCCGCCATTGTGTATGATATGTTTCCCTCCTGCCCTGACTTTTTCTAAATGCTTATTCTGTACATGCCTGCATTGTCATATTGATCGAATACATTTAGAAAACCAAATAGATGAGTTTCGGTGTTTTTTTCAATGCAAAAGCGCCCTTTGGTCGCCAGGAGTAGCGCCAATTAATATTGGTTCTCTCCTCCGACTCTCCTTGGCGGCTGAATTGATGCATTTGCATAATGGCCATAAGCGCATTGAGACAATGAACTGGACATAGAAAGTAAGGCACATGCCAATATTCACTCACAGGCACTTATAATCAGTTATAATCACACTAAGGTATGTAGGCCCACAGTATTCCTCATATAATATGTGTAAAATATCAGAAATGAAAGTGAAAATAATCACACTTTTTGTCTAACTATAACATTTATGTCCCCTGTGCACTATATGTATATTAAATATTTACACTGCTAAGAGTATACCAGTTCTATGTAGGTTCTAACTGTTAGATAAGCTGTGTGTGGGGGGGCTGCGTATCTACTGATGTCATTGCTGCGCTATGGAAACACAGCAGCAGAGCCACTAAAGTCGTCTCAATGCGCTAAAGAGATGGAGACTGATGAGACGTTAATGGCCCATCAGCGCCAACAAAAGGATACAGACGCTCTTTGGAATAAACTTTAAACTAAACTTTAAAGTTTATTTTAAAACTGTAAAAACTTTCAACTTTAAAAACTAAAAAATTGTACCCCTAAAGAGCCTGGTGGTCCTAATGTTAAATCATCCAGGAGACTCCTGTATTTTTATGTTGAGGAACATTCAGGGAGTCATTTAAAGAAACTTTCAAATGGGAATTGCAAAAAAATATTAAATATTAAAATAAAAAAATACTGCATGTAGTAAGGGAATGGAACGTCATATATTCTCTCTCTTAGACACACACATATGCACACATATTGTTTGGATCACCTATAATACCTTTTACCTTACACAACCAAATACATCGGTCTAACTATTCAGTGTGGGTAGATGTCTAGACATGCATGTGTGTATATACCACAAGAACTGGTTTGTTGTTTCAGCTCCCCTCTTAAATTTTCTTTTCTCTGTGTTTTATTCCGATAACCTCTGAGACTCTTCACACCCTGGACTCTTCGATTCTCCGAGCACTGACAGTACAAACATCAGCATGAGCTACAGGTGTAGCCATAACTAGCACGGTGGCAGCGCAGCGGCAGCTACATGGCTGAAGTGGTATATAGGTGTTGACTTCCTGTGTGAAAGCCAGCAGTGTTTGACACAGAGATCAAGGTGTCCTCTGTGCTGCTGGGCTGCATGAATACATGCATGACTTAGTGCCCATTATGCCAGAGCAGGTCCCATAGCTTCACACTGATCCCGCAGTGTGTTTGTGCGTGTGTGTGTGTGTGTGTGTGTGTGTCTGATCCCGCTACTGTGACTAGGAAAACGTTATGTCTTTCACTGCCAGGAAGCCGAGCACAGCGGATACACAGCAACCTGGCTGTTCACATTATGAAAATGTTATGGATGATATGGGAATGGCTTTGTTGTTGCGGGCTTTATGGTGATGCTGTGTTATGCATGAGAGCTGCATGCCTGTATAATATATAAAGGCTGCTGTCCAGCCTCAGGTCATGGAGAGGACAGGTTAGTGGAAGTGCTGGCCCATGTCAGGGACTTCCTGTCTGGGACTGCACAGCAGGAAGAAGACGATCTCCACCAAATAGCAGCTGCAGTTGAAGCAAAATAAAAACACAGTTATCTTCTAGTGTCATCTAAACATCTCAGAAACTGTCAACAGTTGATTGCAAGGTCTGTGGATTATCAAAAGTTACAGGGACACTAGAACCGGATCAGGTCCGGGTGTGAACTGAGCTACCGGGCCCTTATTGTTCAAACATTTTATTTTAATTCATTAGGGCTGTCAATCGATTAAAATATTCAATCGCGATTAATCGCATGATTGGCCATAGTGAATCATGATGAATCACAAATGAATCAAACATTTTTTTATTAAAAAATGTTCAAAATGTACCTCAAACGGAGATTTGTCAAGTATTTAATACAATGCTGTCCGCTGTAGTCCACCTCTAGTTTGGGTCCACCTCTGAAACCAAGTACAGTAGAGCATGTTTTTGAAAAAAAAAAAAAGAAAAGAAATCACACAGTCAGACTTTTGGGAGGTTCTTCATTTACATCGTTCTGTTCAGTCAGCCCTCTGAAACTGAACTAAATCAAAGAAATATAACACCAGTATTACATGACATTTGAAACAATTGTGTAACATGACCTGTTTGGCTCTCATCTTCATTTCAGGGTATTTTAAGCAACTGTGCTAATCCTAAAATTGTAGTCTGAATAAGTGTCTGAATAAATGGTAGCATTGTTACCATTTAACCACTTACGTCACGTTTACATAAACTAATGACTAATGCATTGATGACTCAGCTTTTGTCATCACATCATGCAACTGTGCTCATTACTGTTTCCAGAGAATAAGTGTCGTAAAAGATGGAGTCACAAACCAACAGGATTAGGAGATGAAGATGTAGAACACCGCTGTCTACTTCCTGGCTTCTTTTTTCTCCGTCGGAACATTTTGTAGCTGCATGAGATCCGTCTTCTCCATTTTCCTCTCGGGGCGCAGCCGTCAGTCGATACGGGGCTCCACTAAATGGGTTACTGTGAGAGTCAGCTAGTCGGCTCCGCGGTGAGGTCTCCGGTCTAATCGAAGGCACAGCTAAAGAGAGTTAAAGGCTGTTTCGGAGCTTCGCTTACTGTTTTTGGGAAAGGTTGTGTGTGTTCTTCTCTGAAAAAGATTCCTCACGGAGACTGTCAGAATGTGTCTGAGCCGTCATGACTGTGGAACACAGCAGTGGGCATATAACGAGGGCGCCTGTTTAATAAATAATACTACATTCATATTTGTGTATTTATAGAGCAAGTTCCTCAGTTTGTGTTACGGCAAACGGCAAGCTGCATATTGATCGTTGTACATAGATGAGGTCATTAGACTGTAGTGGGAGCATGAATCACTGTCTGTCCATTTATTGGTTTCTGCATTCACCCATTTATTCCAACAACGCCAGTGAGATCTTAGAGGAAAGATACATCTCCAACACTTCCTGGTCCAAAGGGACGGCTCGAGTTCCTCGCAGCTGACAGACACTTATCCCACAGGCACAATTTACATTTCACTGTGATGTTCTTGTAATGGATTGCTTGTTTGAAAACGTAACTAAATAGCGTGTTACAACAAAAAAGTAATCTGAGTATGTGCTACACCCAACACTGGCCATGAGTAACTTGACACAGGCCAAATGAAACTTGGCTGTTGTCAGGTGTTTTCTGCAGCTGGTGTGTGTGGAAACTCCACTCTGTAATCATATATGTTCACAGGGGCATTTTTTTTATCGCGGATCGCCTCGCTTCCCAGCATTGGAGGCTCGATGGGCTGCCACTCGACACAATGCACTAGGCACCTGATTGGATGTACGCTTTCCCTCACAGGCTGCTGCTCCAAGCTTTCAAACCGGAACCAACATGGCGGCTCGTTTGGAAACTTTCTTCTCTTATATCAGGAAAATAGTTCACTGAATTGTGTCTCTGAAAACATTAAGGTTATTGTTTTTTAATGTGAGAAGTAAGCCATGCAGTAGATCAACCAGTCTTTATTTTAGCTCGACAACGCTTTGCATTAAGTAGCCTAGACCTCAACTTTATGCAAATGAGTTGAACGTTGAAGCTCCCGTCTCTCGAATCGCGCTGCCACGCTACCAGGATGCATTGCGCGGCTGCTTAGATAGAAAATGAATGGGAAGCGTGGTGAAAGGACGGAGGCTGTGGACACGTACAATAACACCACTGTACTGCGGTTTGTGTAGTTGCACTGGAAATCAATGTCACTGGGGCCACATGATGGAAAGTCTCTTTGGACTGCCTTTTTTCAACCCGCTGAACAACCACAGGTTGGTTAACAGTGTCTGCTGACATGTCGTTTCAGGGCTGAATTAGCTGCCACATTTGTCTACTTACTGGCTAGCGGTGTAACAGACCGTAGTTGATCTGTGATCCGTACGGATCCCCCCCACATGGTTCGGCACACATGTGAACCATGGATTAATGTCACAGCTTAACCATCATACTATGAAATAAAGTTTTACTACAGTTGCACCCCTATTACTGGCTAACAGGAAAAACTAGTTTGGGTCACTGTTCACACGTTTTACCAAACCTCTAAATGACCACTCCAACACTGATCTTGGCCCACCTAGGCGAGTCCACGAGCGTGGCCTGCCTGCAGACATCTCGTCTTTTATTTGGTATTTCCTCACTGAAGGAATGAATGACCTTCTCCCGAGCTTTCCAGTTAACATACATTGCATTTCACCGTCCACATAATAAAACTACAGAGAGCCTTTGGATGTTTGCTTTTGGCTTTGTCTTTAATCCTATTTTTCCTTTGATGCATTGGTGGTTTGCTGCTGCAGCCACGGCGGCTAATCTGGCTCCGACTAATCTGGCTAGCCTTGTTGTTTTAGTCTGTTTGCTAATTAATGATGTGTTATTTACATTCCCCACGCCACTGCCTTTTGTCTCAGTTTCCAGGTGCTATTACACGTCAGGAAACTCTGTGTGTGTCACAATCAATTCATCACTCATTCAGTAAATCTATCAATACTTTATAATCCATTTCTTATAGTTTAGATGCTTTAATTAAACACCTGCAGTAAAGAATATAGAAGGCAGGTATGAATAAAATGTGGTTTACTTACCTGCAGTGGATGTAGTGATGATTTTCTGAGAAACAGAACGGTTAGAAATGCTTCCCACTCCCCGACGGCCTGGCAGTGTTTGTTTTTACCACCATGCACGAAGCCTCGCTACTCTTCTCCCAAGTAAATGGTCTCCCGACATTTGCATCCCCCTCCCCCCCAGCAATATAATCTCACTACATTCAGTTATCACCCCGGAGCGTTCTATTTCAAACGTCAATGAACACACAGCTGAAGGAGCACACGAGTGCCACATCTCTCATCAGAAAATCAAAAGGAAATCCGACACAAAAAGTGTGGTTTTATTGTAGCTGTCGGGACATCATGCTGTGCCCTCTAACTACACTTTATTACCTGTGAAATGAAAGAATTAATAGGGTGATGATGACAGGTGTGGCCTAAAGTACGCCTGGACATCCCATCCAGCTGGGCCCAAATGCGGTGGGTGAGATTCGGGCTTGTCAGAGCCCCACGTCGCCATCAGAAAATCATCTTTTCACTTACTCTCCTACTGTGAACAGATTAAAACAAGTGGCTTTATACTCTGCCACGTAGCCTGTGGGATACATATTGAGGTGGGCTACTGATGTTACTACTAAAAACAGAAGAAAAACAGCTCAAAATGGCTCCGCCGTGGATTGGAACAAAACACTGCTAAAGGAAGCTTTGTTGGGTTTTTATGTTTTTTTATGTTTGCACCAAGGCTACAGGGAAATAACTTCTCCGATTGTGTTCAGCGGCAGTACAAACAGGATGATTGCGGCAGGCAGGCGGAGCGCCATGGGGAGGAAGCTGCTGCTTTTCTACTTAGCAATAGCATTAAGAGTAAGGAAAAAAATGCAGGGAAAGCATCTCTGGAAACAGACACAGTCACAATAGTAACACGAATGTGTGTGGGTTTGGGGACACTTGGCAGCCTCTGCAGAGCACAGTACGTCCACAATGAAGTAGACTCTTGCAGCACATCAGCAGTGCTGCAGTCGGGATCCAACCCGAACCCACCAACCCACCGTTCCACTGTTATGGCATCAACACAACAGACATGCTGCTCTGGTTGTACTGGTGGAGGTGTCCTTGGCCCTGATCTGCTCTCAGTACAGCCAAAACGACGCTTTCACTTTCGCGTGGTGCACGAAGGCTCCGAAAGTTGTCGCGTTGCTTTGTCGTGCACCTCAGAATCTTTCTACCTACGCGCTGACTGCGCACGCTGCACATTTCATTTCAACATGTATGCCTTCGAGGGAAGACTGGCCGAGCAGGTTGGCCTGTACAGAAATCTCTACAACTGTTCATTGAGAGACCACAGGGAGAGTCACATGATATTAAATACTTGGAAAGAAACAGGCAACACACTGGAGAAAGAATATGAGAGATCGTTCTGCAAAAGCTAAAAAAAGGTCTCATGGAAAGAGTGGCGACCCGAGGGGAAGCACAGAGAGACAGAAAATAATTTAGACTTGGAGGTAGACGACCAAAATCCAAAGAGAAACACAATCCACGCTCCCACAGGAGAGGATGTTCTTGTAAGTTAAAATTACAGTTTAGTTGTTGTTAGTTCGTAGGTTACAAAGTTGTAAGTGGCGAGAGAGTGCCATTGAGCTGAGTTAACGCTGGAGTACAGCAGTCATTGTTATTGAATAAAGTGACTTAACAATTTTTGCATATTTTGTGGCAGCACCCCCAGCTCAAAATCATCTTACAACGCGTGTGTGTGCGTGTGTGTGTGTGTGTGTGTGTGTGTGTGTGTGTTGCTCTGCCAGCCACGGTGAAGTGGAGAAGCCGCTGATTGCTGATCAGTGTTAAGCTAATGCTAGCCTACAGCGTCACCCTGTCTTTAAAGCTGAGTGGGGCCACTGCTGATTGTAATGGAGGAGTCCAGCTCTCAGCACTCTGTTGGCACAAGTGGATCACAGCTGATTGCTTTGCAGCACGGGAGTAATACTGTACTGGAGAGAGAGAGGTAGCCTAAATAATGGTTGATCGAGGTTATGTCAGTACTGGTTCACAGACAACACTGACGAGACAAGACGTAAATGTACACGACACTTGATTTGGAAACAATTTGTAGGAAAGCAAGTGATTGCATTGCATTTATTACATAAATGTTGGGGTTTTTCTTATGAAAGTCCAGACACCAGTATTTTATGAGCATTCCTATTGGAATTGCAAATAAAATCATGAAAAGGCGTAGGTTGCCATGGCAATATGCACAGCATTTCTGGTTGCCTCGTCTGTAAGTCAATGGGTTTTTAGTTTGATGCCTGAAATAAGGTCTGTGGTTAACACAAGCTGAAGAGATTTTAACATTTTGTTCTACCATATAAAATACATCAATGCATATCCCACTAGTGAATTTTGAAGCCTTTATGGTGGTTGCTGCCACTCCGGTATTTAGCTCCTTGAAGTGTAAAACCCAGTGTTTAAACCAGGAAATAAAGTTCTTTAAACGAATAAACACAAAAATGCGAAATCCAACAAACCAACCCGTTCTCACGGGAAGGCATATAAATACCATGACATTAAACGGGTGTCATGACGCATTTTAGCGTTTTTGTGTGTCATTTGTGTGTTACCCAAATGTCCGCAGTTAGGTTCAGGCAAGAAAAACACTTAGTTAGGTTCAGGGAAAAACTTCATAGTTGGGCTTAAAATAAGTACGTAAACTAAGTAAAACATATAGAAACAACTACGGAAAACAAGTCACAAACGTCAATAAAAAACGTGATAATGTCACGTGACAATCGTCACTAACGTAACTTACAAAACATAATACCGTTAAACACCAGTCTCCTGGTTAAAAATCTGGTGTTTGTTGCACCCGCCCACCACAAGTGGTCTTTCTCGCTTTTTATACTACGTCACTAACTCTTACTGTAGCATTTATACGTGAATGCGTTTACATTGCAGTCAGTAGAGGATACATGGCGTACAAATGACATGCGGAAATCAAGAAACTTAGGCGTACCTATTGCACGCTAAACGCCTTGCGCATTATCGTGGCATTTATACACCTTTTCGTGCGAACGGGCTGAACGAACACAAGGCTTTCACCCAGGAGATCGCTGTTCATGTCCCATACATCACATTTAAAGTCAGCTGTTCGTTTTGTATCCCGCGTTCACAACGTTCGGTGTCATTTTCATTGTACAAACATAGCAGCCCAACCATGTAGTTCTTTCCTAAAAACTAACTATCGTGGTTTTGATGATGAAAATATAGTGGCACCAAGGGGCGTCACAAAGCTTACGGTATGTGATGAGTTGGGATGGGAACGTGCTGGATATGCATGGGGTGGAACTGAGATTTCGAAGGTGCGCGTCAACTCCTTTGCCACAGTTGGGTGCCATGTTTACCCATAAGCCCCTTCCTGCCCCCCGCCAATAAGCCTATGTAGTAATCCTCACAGAGGATAAACATAACAGGGATTCACATCACATCAGACTCCTCAGACGCCTCTGTACTTATCTCATCTGTTTAATCTCCTTTTTCATATTCTCACCTGTTCAGAGTTATAAAGCAACAAGCAACAACAACATAATCAATAATGTGTCCACATCACTGTAGCCCTAATGGGTGTTACCAAACAAACAGGGTTCGAGGACCACTCCTAATATCACACATCCAAGCTCATTGATAAATACATTCTCATATTGATTAAAAAGCTCAAAGAAAAAAAAAAAAAAATCAATTATCTGCTTTTACAGAGTTGATGGTAGTGATAATGTGTTGCTGTAGGTAGGTTTGAACTAGACATCTTTTTAAGATGTGGTGCCTTGTGTAGCTGGCTGGTAGGGCAACATGCAGACAGTTCTTTGGTTAAGGGTTCTCCTCACAAACCGGGGTAGAACAAGTATTCAGATCTCTTAAAGTAAAAGTAGTAATAAAACTATAACAGACAGACATGGATGTAAATTGTAACTTGAGTGTTTGCCAAAGGTATACAACCATGAGGTGCTAATTCTAGTTTTATATCAGACAGTATAATAGACTTATGACAGTCAGTGCATCCTATCCAGAGGCTCTCCATATAATGGGGAATGCTTCTTGTCTGTCAAAGGTGTGACTGCAGTAGTGAAAGCTTGACAAAATATGTGGAATACCACCATTCAAATGAATGTGGGAGCTGTGTTTTTTCACGAACGGCTGTTGTCTTCCCACATCAGGACCAAAACACACCCAGCCCAGCAGTGTGTGCCTGCACAAAGGGTGTAGGTTCTACCAAGAAATGTCCCTTTGTTCATGATGTAGTGGCTGACAGTTGTGGTAGTAGTGATTTATTTTCTGATTGTACTGGATGGGAGTGTGTGTGTGTTTTATTAACTGTATATGAAGAAAACATTATTAAACATTGTAAATGAAGAGTGTTGATGATGTAGAAGAACGTTACAGTTAATGTTGAATCAATCGGTCTATGTCATATCCATCATATCAGAGGCAGGCGACAGGGTGAGTGACTGAGTGCCTCATTTGAACACACACACACACACACATACACACACACACGCACACACACACACACACACACGCACACACACACGCACAGTGTAACAGCATGCTGACAACAGAGTTATCTGCGGAGGCCAGGCAGCAGCAGCAGAGAGCTGCTTCTATCTGCACAGGGAAGCCTGGTGGCTCAGTTGGCAGCTGGCTGCTGCTCTCCGACTCTCCTTAAAGGCAGCTCACACTCTTGTGTGTTTGATGTCGACCAAAAACAAGATGCAGGTGTTTTTGGAGGGAAAAAAATAATATTCTCTCTGCTGACTTCTCTCACTTCATTCTAAATTTGGAGATTATATGTTTCTCCAGGGAGAGTCCTGCTTCACATTTATATTCCGGTGATATCGTTGACACGATGGATAATACTGTATAAAATATGTTCATTTTGAAGAGAGTGTGGTTGTAACTAATAAGTGTAAATAGAGTTTATGTTTTATCTAACGGAACAGTAGCGTTGCCGCTCATTGCTCGTTGACTCCAGGGAAGTGAAGAAGAGTTTGGTTGTAACCTTAGTATATCCAGGCGCTGACGTTTGCCCAAACATGCAGTTCGGTTCAGGTTAAGGCAACGCTACCGTAGAGGAACAGGCAGGTAGACGTATTCGTGGAGGCAGAGGGTTCGAAATCAGGTAAGCAAACAGTCCAAGCAGACGAACTAGTAGAGGACAGGTAGAAGGTAAGTCAAAGCCAGGCAGAGGATCGAGAAGCCAGCAGGTATAGGTACACACACGAGGACGAGTATGGTGACGCGGTGAGAGTTATCCCCTTAAATTAGTGCTCATAATGGACTTGTAATGTATTATAATATCTAACGAGCTAACAAACAAAGAACTGGACTGAATCCAGTCGGGTAGTCTTTAAGATGCCAGGATATTTCTAACACTGTTTTCAACCACTGCAGGAGTTTTTATCCCCACAATGCACAATGCTTGGTCCCACAGTACCACCACCACCCTGCACACCCCCTCCACACACACACACACACACACACACACACACACACACACACAGATTGTGTGGTGTAGTGGTACTTAAACAGCATAGCCCTCAGCCCTCCTCTCTCCTAAGTGCTGACTAGAAGCTCCAGCAATGATAGTTGAGTTTCAGTGTATTGATTGTACCTAACAGATTTATCCACATGCAGAGGGCGTGAAAAAGAGCAATCACATGCATGTGTACATCCACACACACACACACACACACACATACAATAGACATTGCAGTGAAGTTGAGAATGGGTTGTGCTGTAACCCTGGAGCGATGGCCTAATTGTTGTCCAGGTCAGGAGCATCATTTACAGAAAGCTCTCTGCTGGATGAAATGCTGTACAGTGTTCAGCTCCCTGAGGCTAATACAGAGCTTTCAACATACAATACAGAAAATACGCTGCCCAGTATTACTTATTATAAGTGGTTAAATCCTTTTTTTGAAAATCATAAAAATGGTGAGCCCTCTACCTGCAAAGTGTAGTGCTCAGTGTGGTGCTCAATCATGCTTGTTCACAATAACATAAACACTTTTTCCCCACTATTGTTAAAAATTGAATAATTACACACTGAAATCAACAAGAAAGACATTACTAAAGTGTGTGACAATTAAAACTAGAAAAGTGCACTCAGCGCAGATCTCCGCCAGGTGTGTCTGCAACGACCACTGGTGTAATGTTTGATTGAATGAATACAAACCACAATTGCCCCCCCATCTAGACTGCAAGTGTATCAGACGCATTTTTTAATCGCACGTTTAGTTCAGCTGAACTGCAGTTCACTGTGTAAGGCTTGATGCTGACTGTTAAATGCTTCCTCTGAACAGAAAAACTGTCAGTTCTGCTTTGTGTTTAGTTTCATTAGCTTCCAAGACCAGCCCGTCAGGAGCCCAACCCAAGACCAGCCCGTCAGGAACAAAACCCAAGATCAGCCCATTAGGAGCCAGCCCCAAGACCAGCCCGTCAGGAACCAAATCCAAGATCAGCCCATTAGGAGCCAGCCCCAAGACCAGCCCATCAGGAACAAAACCCAAGATCAGCCCGTCAGGAGCCAGCCCCAAGACGAGCCCGTCGGGTCGAGTAAAATGTGTCTATCCAATTTTTTCCGTTTGAAGCAATAAACATCATTATTGATGACAACTTTTTTCACTTGTTCAAGATAAACAGGATTTATTCCACCATTATTATTTTTTTGTAATAAAATTGACCTAGCAGTCGTCTATGGCAAGTATTAACCACATATGCTGTCTGTATTGTTTGTAATTAAGCCAACACCTGTTAAGTATTTGTACATGAATCGTTGTGGCTTTATTGATTTATGAATAACAAAAATATGAATTAAACACAGGTTAAATTACGTATAAGGAAGCACAACTAGTAATAGAAGTAGATGTTTAATGTTGATTTATAAAACCTATTTTCCTCACTGCTTTGGCGCCAGAAAGTTATGCATGAGTATGGTCTGCTTAGATGTTATTTTGCCTCCATGCTTTAGAATGAAATGCAGTCTGAAAGGAACACACTGACAAAAGCCGCTTTTGTCTCTCTGGCTGTTTCTGTGAAAGGACGACAAAAAGAGTCGGGGCTGGAAAAAGAATAAAAACACTCAAAAGTGAATCTTGTCTGGAATGTGTTGAACAGTTTAAATAGTATTTTAAAACTGTAATTCAGAGCAGTGGTCCAGGTCAAGGCTCGCTTCTAAAGCAGAGTACAAGTGAAAAAAGTTTTCTTTTTAAGTGGCAAATTCTAATTTCTATCACAACCAAATTTCAAAGAACTGACTTTTTTTTAATCTCACTTTCACTTTCATTAGGTTCACAAATTAGAACAGCACTTGAGTTTTAATTTTTTGTCTCAGCTCGCTTTGTTTTTAACCTGTCTCATAATAATATCCCACAGCTGCAGGCATCAGATTTGGCAATCAAACCGAGGCTCTCTGCCAGTGATGGGAGAACTTACTTGGGGAAAGAAAATGAAAAAAAAGAATGTGGCCATTTCTGTAGAGCTGATAAACTGAGTAAAGCCATGTTTTCTGAGTAGAAGATATCTTTGGGAAAGCAAATCATTTTGCCATTAGAAGGCTCTAATGGAAGGCTTCTGTTTCACACGTTGTGGAATTACATCCTCGGCTGCCGTGCGCAGCAGAAGGATCAGAAGTGGAAATAAATAACTGAAACCATTCCTCAACCGAAGGTGGAAATGGATAAGCAACACCACTCCCAAAACAAAAGTGGAAATGGATAAGTGACACCATTCCCCAAACAAAGCTGTCAGAGGACTGAAGCAACACCCAAAGCTATTCTATGTCAAAGCCTCGCTGATTTATTACTGTCCCACAGACCTGCTGAGCATTTTGATTTCACACCGTAGAGACAAGATTGAAAGGAAATTTGTTTTTAGAGCCAGTAAACAATGCAGAAATGAAACATCAACACTGCGTCCTTCCAGTAGAAGTAGAAAGCTACAAAGGAAACAGGAAACCACTCATAAAAACACTGCTCCAAAGCTCTACTAGTGGTCAAATAGATCATGGTCCTTAAAGGAACAGTGTGTGTAGCATTTTGGGGGGGGATCTAATGTCAGAAATGGAGCATAATATTCAGAATGTGTCTGAGACTGTTTTCCCCTGGTCTAATCAAAGCAGCGTTGCCAGATGGGAAATGTTAAACTATCGTAACCACAAGAACAAATAGGCGTAAATGTGTAATTTGAATTTTTTTTATTTTTTATTTAATAGATAACTTATCTTAGAACACATCACACATATCTCTCGCGCAAACTCTCCAAATAAGCATCGAGCGGCAAGAGAGAACGACCAAATATATACCAACAATTGCAAAAGCAATCATATTTGTCCACTCCCATGTTGATAAGAGTATTAAATAATTGGCAAATCTCACTTTAAGGTAAATTTTGAACAAATAGAAAATGTGCGATTAACGTGCGATTATTCAAGATTAACTATGGACAATCATGCGATTAATCGTGATTAAGTATTTTAATCAATTGACAGTCCTACTATTATTATAATTGTTATAAAATATCTCCCATTTTAATTTAAAATATTAGATATTGACGATATCTTGTTCTTGTTTTAACATCATATGGAAGTTTCTTGTTATAACAACATACCAACTCATCGTGTTGTGACTAATGGTTAGTTTTAATAACATACATGTTGCTTTTATGAAAAAATGAGAACGTTTTGTTTGTTGTGTAATTTGTATGTAGTAATAACGATAAATAGCATGAAAAGGATTGTAATAAAAACTGGAAACTTATCAGATGTTTTTTTTTTTCATGGTGGCAGCAATATGTGCTGTAGTTATCGCATTGAAATTTAAATTTAAAACATTCAAACTGAAAAAAAAGGGAAGCTTTCATTTCCTGTTATCACGGATGGATTACAGACGCAAGGGGCCCCTAGCTGTAAGTGTGTGTGTGTTCAGGGGCCCATTGTGTCTTTATCCAACCATGTCTGTAATAGTATCAGAGGGCTTGCCTATATTTTGGCATGAAGATGGAATAAATTGGAGATATATTAAAGATCAGAAAAACCTGATCAGAAAGAAATGCCAAATATTATTCAGTAGTGGTGTAAAAATTGCGTTGAGTCTGACTTTCAGGCTGACTGTAGAGATGCTATCACACATTCAGATTCCCGACACAGACGTCCACATCTGGAGGCCCTTCTCATCCCTCCAATTTATTAGATCCCGGGGAGTCAACTTGGACAGCAGGGGCCCTTGTTAGAGATCATATTTTTAATCTCCTCACATGAAATGATTGTCCCCCTCATTCAACATTATGGATGGGATCCCATTAAGGAGCGTGCCAGGTTTATGTGTCACCAATGAAGCAATATGAAAGGAGCCAGGCGAGGAACAAATGCTCCACTCCATCACCGCCAGATAAAAGTAAATGGATCATGTCTCTAATAGTTGGCCCACTTTAAGACAGATTGCTTGTTAAATGATTTGCATGTTGGAGAGGGGAAGAACGAGACAGAGACATTTAGTCATCTTTTTTTTATACGACAATATTATTATTTTTTTTTTAAATCCTGTCTTTAACCCTCGTTGGGCGAACTGGTGGTGACAACCTTGTGGTTATCTTGTCAGTCCGGCTAAAACACGGGGAAATGTTTGGGCTTTGTCGACATTTTTAATTGATAGTTTGCTGTCCTTCTGGCAGGGTACCATATGCGCTCCATAGGATTTCAGCAGTAATGGATATTGATAGCCAGGCTGGCTGCTTTCACTGTGATGATTTAAGTGTTTGACAAAACTATTCCCCGACCTTTACTTTTCTCTCCTCTCATTCCTCATCTGTGCATTTCATTTGGCCTTCTGGTGCACAAATTGGAAGCGAACGTGGGTTCAGTTTATGTAGAGGAACGGATACAAATAGGAAATGAAGTAGCAATTGGCTCGGGGGAAAAGCTTAATCATGGGATTGGAGAGATTTGTTTTCAAGAAAGAAATACTATGGAGAAGTTCCAAAATGCCTCAAAGTAGAAAAAAAACAATTGTGGATTGTGTGGGTGCATGCAGCAGCACCCGGTGACGGTCTGCAGATAATGAGGTGTGAGAGGATGTCTCATCTGAAAACAGTTCTGTCAACCTGGCTCACATCTGGATTCCACAAGTCTACACACGAGGTGACATATATTCAATTAATTATCGTGTGGAAAATAATTTCAACACATCCCAGGTGAAGAGAAGGCTTCCACTTCACAGCTTCTTTCTCTGAAATCCAATCTACTGCTTTTATATCATTTAAATTTGCCGTTTCCCTGCCATCCATTGGGGGTGCTGTGGTGACTTCCTCTTAGAGCGGGTCACCGTGAATGCAAAAACAGGCTTGTTGTGTGTGTGTGTGTGTGTGTGTGTGTGTGTGTGTGTGTGTGTGTGTGTGTGTGTGTCTCCATCCAGTCAGATAGCGGGCGAGCAGCAGACTGGCCCCTTATCAGTGTGTTACCTCGGTATAATAACAAGACACTGATGAACCTGGATATTGATTCTCACTCTGAATGAGCCTGATCACATGACAGGAGGAGGAGGAGGGGGCCAAGGGGCAGATCATACGGACGCTATATATTTTACGTTTTTGGTTTTGCACGACTGTGCCTCAAAACTATAAACTGTTAAGTACGACAAGGAAACACTTCTCATCAAGTCTAAGTCGCTCTGACTGAGGAAAGTCATAAGTCGCTGGGGCAGAAGGCTTTACAGGGAATTCCAGACGTCCCTCTCCCCAGCAACGTTTTCCAGCTCTTCCTGGGGGACCCCGTTCCTAGGCCAGATGAGATATATAATCTCTCGAACTTGTTCTGGGTCTACCCCGGGGCCTCTCAGTTGGACATGCCCAGAAAACCTCTAAAGGGAGGCGTCCAGGAGGATCCTGATCCGATGCCCGAACCATCTCAGACTGAGCCCAGCCACCCAAGGAGGAAGCTCATTTCGGCCCGCTTGTATCCGCGATCTCATTCTTTTAATTACTCTAATCACAGCTCATGACCATAGGTGAGGGTCGGAGCGTAGATGGACTGGTAAATCGAGAGCTTAGGTTTAGGGTTAGTAATGTTTGCAGCTGAGCGCATGAGCCAACAATCCTATTTGCCTCTTAAAGAGGCGGTCCATTTAAACCGCCAGCTCCTCAATCATCCCCGTACATAAGTAATACCTCCACCATGCTGCTGTGAGCTGGCTGTTCTACTCTTCACAACATCTCAACACGGATCAGTAAGGTCGTGATGACAATCAGACACTGTGTTTTGAATGTTTTACATGCTATTTCATGCTCAAGACTTTTTTTTTTAGGCAAAAAAGTTTATTCTGGTGACACAATAATAAAAATCCTGGATATAGAGCTGGGACTGACAATAGACCGCCTTTATCTAAACCCTTCAACCAGCTCTCCTGCAGTGAATAAAACATTTAAAAAAGATCCACTCAGCCGCAGCTTTTGTTAAGAGCAAGGACCAAGTTTTGACCTCGCCGTCTGAATGTGAATGGCTGCAATCAAGCCCTGGAAAACTAGTCATTATCTGCCAGCTTCATTTCCAGCATCTGCTGCTGCTTTCAACTTTCAATGGGCCTCTCTCCTCCCTGGGGATTTAGTTGCATTCAGATGATGTCACATCAGCGCCGGGAGGACTAATCTTCTCTGTCGGTTTGTTATTGATCAACATTCTTGAAATGATTTGTATCTGTAAGCTGGTGTGTTGAAACTATGTTTACTTCATGTCGCTGACAATTGACGGCTATGTGGAAACATTCAGTGCCAATGCAGGGTGTATGGTAAGAAGGTCGGGGTGGTGGATGAGCGTATGTGTGCAATAGGTGGTGCTGAGAGCTTGGTGACATAGTGACTACTCCTACTACTACTTGACACAAAGAGGAAAGCTCTAATGGCCTTGCTTCTCAATTGGCAGAGCAGGGTTATATAAATTGAATGGTGAGACACAGCTTATAAGTCCACTTTACACTCAATACACAATGACAAATATTGGACTGAAACCCTCACAGGTACTGCATTTAGCATAAAAAATAGGCTCAAATCATAACATGGTAACGGCAGCCCAACAGGCAACAACAGCTGTCAGTGTGTCAGTGTGCTGACTTGACTATGACTTGCCCCAAACTTCATGTGATTATCATAAAGTGGGCATGTCTGTAAAGGGGAGACTCGTGGGTACCCATAGAACCCATTTTCATTCACATATCTTGAGGTCAGGGGTCAAGGGACCCCTTTGAAAATGGCCATGACAGTTTTTTCCTCCCCAAGATTTAGCACAAGTTTGGAGCGATATTTAACATCCTTTGCGACATGCTATGATATGGTTGGTATCAATGGATTCCTCAGGTTTCATGTGATACCAGTATCTTCACTCTAGCTTTAAAACTGAGCCCACTACAACCTAAAATTCGCAAGTTGCGTTAAAGGAATTAGTGGCGTTAAACCAAATTTGCGTTAACGCGTTATTATCACGTTAACTTTGACAGCCCTAATAATTATGTTACACTTTCCTTTACATGTTGGCCTGCTATGAATGGAGTCATTTTACACACAGTTCTACCCACTTAAAAATGCTAAAGGCTTAGAGCACCCCCCTTTACTACAGGGCCCTGGGCACATGCCCACATTGTCCTGGGGTAATGCATCTATGGTCAAATCTCATACTCACTTATAGAAATATCAAAATGTTTTGACAGCCTCAGATGATTCTGAACAATTATAGTTCCAACATAAGCAGAGTTAAAAAGGAAGTAGAAAAAAAAGAGTTAAAAAGTAGTGGGAGGACTGAAGGTTTGGAGCTCAACGCTCCAAGAGTGTGTGCGAGAATGTTGTGCGATTGGCGGCGGCGGCTGCTGATCGATGGCTTTTATCAGCAGGAGCACACACACCCTCCCTATCTCTGCCCCCTCACTCAGTGCAGGATTAGCCACTGGATACATGGATTATTACACACACACACAGCTCCAAATACACTTGTAAACACACATACAACTGTTAAGACACACAGACACACTTTGATGCTGGCACGTACACACACACACACACACACACACACACACCTCCCTCTCCTCCTTAATCCGCTTCCCCCCCAGAAGTGTGTGTGTGTGTGTGTGTGTGAGGGCTGTTGGAGGGAGGTGCGAGTGTGTGTCAAGGGGGATTATGTGAATATAGTTAAGATTTGATGTCAATAGAAATTCTTTATAATTCTCCCTCTTGCCCTCGGAGCACATTTCCATGCCGACTAAAGCACAATGGGAAACACAAAGAGGCTTGTCTCCACGCCTGCAGAGCGCAAAGATTACTGTACACGCTTGTAATCTACATATTATGCTACTGTATGTTGCTAAAGGGCTCTTAAATGGTTACGGGTAAGTAGATTAGTCTCTTTGTGTGGTTTGTGTGTGTGTGTGCGCGCCTTATGTATTCATGCCTTTGTGTGTCAACGTGCGTGTGCATGCTGCCGTGTGTCGATCCTGATACGCAGCAAATGAACAGGGATACAATCAGGAAGTTGAGACAATATGAGCTTCAGGTTAGAGCTGTTAACTATGCGTTTGCGCGTGCACGATGGATACCCGATGTCTTCTTTTGGTGTGCAAGTCTTCAAAAATGAATGCTACGCTTCAGCGAGATGGAACAAAGCACAATGGTGAATGGTTATGGAGCAGTATCTGAGGATTTGAAGTAAGGTTAGACTTCACTGGTTCCCAACCTGGGGGTCCCGACCCCCACCAGGGGTCACCAAAGCTTCACCGGGGGGTCGCGAGGCCTTCTTGATTTTAAGGGGTGTAAGACAACTTGTTTCAAACAAGATTCGGTCCAAACCGAGTATACGTCTGGAAAGTGTACGATCAGTCTGTGAATTTGTTGCTAAATTGTTAAACAAATAGTCAGTGGTGATGTCTATAATCCAGCGGTACATGTCCACCAGGTCCGGCGAGGACACCAGGAGACGCGCTGCTCCACTCAACTGGCCGTTCAATGAGAGAACGAGGGTGCTGTAATTTATCAATACAATGTTCACGTCCTTTTTGTAAAATAATTAGTGAACTGTTTGTCATAACTTTTTTTTAAATTTGTGAACAAATATAATTAATGAAACAATCTGAATCTGCTCTTTTAGAGCAAACATTTCCAGAATTTAATTTTCAGACGAAGGCTGTGATGTGTGCAAATAATAAAATAATCATTTAACTGGTAATAATAATGGTACAAAATGTGGGAGGACCCCCAAACCCAATACCCGGTACACACCAAGTACAAAGACAACATCTCTGGGCCTTCCATGTGAGGAGTCTATAAGTGAATGGTTGGACAAGACAAGCAGTTGCTAACAGATGTGTAGAGAGATTCCTCCTCGTCCCAGACAACCTTGTGAGCAAAAAGTTTCAAACAACTGTGTCTTTGTGTGTGCAGTGAAGGTGAGAGATTGAGACAGAATCAAAATGTGCATGATTTTTGAACAAGCCCAGCCACAAAAGCTTCACATTGAACTTGACCCTGGAAACAGCAACTTGAATAAAGAATAAGAATAAAAGAACTCAACTTAAATTCCACCTTACTTGTTTCCAAAGCTTTCAATCACATCTCGTGGCCTTACTGACTTGCCCTCTGTTAATATTACACAACACAACAAATCTATTTGTTCCCCTCAATCAAACCTTTTTTTTTGCATGTTCCACAAAATCTACTAAATATGAAGCACATTTAAATCCCAGTTAAAATGTAATGAATGTATCATCTAAAAACCAGAACCCTCATGTATGGAGTAACTAACTTTGCTACGTCACAGTGTGGACATCTTCTCGTGTCTGAAATCAGGTGTAAAACATTTATGAAGAACAGATGAAAAATAAAACCTTTCGAATTAAATAATACACTTTATAATAACCACCATTTATAAATTGTAAATTGATTACTTAATTAAATGTAATTAATAGTTGTTTTACTGTTAACAAACGATGAAATGATAATTAATCATGTTTAATGATTATTAGTAATGCTATAATTTCTGTTATTTTATCATTAGTTTGTGTAATATGAAATAATAACTTTATAAATTCTATATTGTATCATAGCTGATAAGAGACAATAACAATTACACTCTGATTACTTTAGTAAAGTATTTTAACAGTTTATTGTTGCACACATTATAACATTTTATATACTATATTAAGTATCTGTTAGTGATTACCAAATGATTTGTAAACCTTTAACAAATCATTTGTAAACATCTATAAACATTGCATAGATAGATACCAATTATTAACCATTGACAAAGTATTAACTATCTATCTAAATAATGTTTATAGAAGCATTACAAAGTATTTATTAACCATTTAACAAAGTATTATAATCATCAGTTGCAACTTTATAACAGCCATCCAAATTATGTTTATAAATGGTTTACATACCAATTTATAACCATTAACAAAGTGTCACAAATATCTGTCTTAAAGATGGTTTACAGACAATTTCTTTAAGGTTTATAAATAATATCTTAATCATTAACAGATACTTATAAATATGGTATATAAAATGGTATAATGTGCAACAAAAAACTGATAAAAATAACATAAATTATAGCATTACTAATAATTTGTAAATATCATGAATGGTCATTTAGTTGTTTGTGATTAGCAAAATAACTATTAACTCTTGTTAAAGTTTAATTAACTATTAATTTACCATTTATAAATGATGGTTACTATAAAGTGTTACCCATATCTCTTTAATTCAATCACTAATTTAATTCCTTTAATTAACTCAAAAGACATTTGCATCTCACACACAACAAACAAATCTCTACACTTAAACATCTACCGGAGGTTTCTGCTTTTAGTTATGTTTAAGACTAGGCACAAGGGATTTATTAAAATAAGTAGAGGCCAGGGTAACCACAATTATTATCAAACGTGTGTGTGTGTATCGCGGGTATGAGGGGGCAGGGGATCCTTTTAGAAACGGTCATGTTTAACATAAAGTTGGGGGGCAGGAGCAAATCAGTGGGCCTAATAGCTCATATTAATCACAGTTATTTTAGATGAAAATTCATAAATCTTACATGACAAGCTAATCTTTGAGTTCCACTCGATGAGGGAATTCCCCCCCAAGCTGTGAATGGCTAAGCAGCTAATACAGGCCATATGGCACATATGCTGCACTTGACGTGCATCATGCTGTTTATGATGAAGGAAAACACACGTTCATGGCGAGCGCAGCAGCGGTGAGCGCGCCGTCCCCTGCGAGTGATGCTGTCCCCCCCCCGTGAGCCAATCAGGAGCTACGGTGTCACCTTGTGGGCCAGATGGAGAGGAGGAAGAGGAGCCAGACCTCAATGGGTGTGTACAACACAGAGAGGGCAGGACAGACCAAGAACACCAGGAAAAGTGTCAGTTCTGAGTTCTGAGAAAAACATTGTTTGGACATGTCCATGCTATTAAAACACAGTTACATGAATACATCAGCAATTAGCCATGTCCTGGACCTATCTCTCTACTGGTCGTACAACAAATTACAATCGTTTAAAAAACAAAAATGACTCTGGGAAAGACTGCAAACTGCCACATCCGGCAGTAATAATAATATTGATTTGTGTGCATGGGTTGTTGGATTACAGATATTTCTATGTTGTCTAGATGAAGTACACATTCTCAGAATTTTGTCTTGATAGCTGAATTTTCAACACTAGTTTAAAATCAGCCTTTACATGCAACCCTGGTGACTGCCTATAAGTCCTATTGTGAATCCATCAACCCG
The DNA here is from genome assembly GCA_916701645.2 of Sebastolobus alascanus. Classification (NCBI taxonomy): domain Eukaryota; kingdom Metazoa; phylum Chordata; class Actinopteri; order Perciformes; family Sebastidae; genus Sebastolobus; species Sebastolobus alascanus. Next base: position 1,124,226 of record CAKAOJ020000091.1, read on the forward strand.
GTCTCACAGGAAAGCGTATAAATACCAAGATATCACACGGACATTCCGCGTGTCAGTACGCATTTTAGCGTTTTCGCGTGTCATTTGTTTGCCGCTTTTTGCGCGTCGTTTACTACGTCACGGAAACATTCGCAGTTAGGTTCAGGCAAGAAAACCACCACATCCCAACCCTCCCACCATAAGTGGTCTTTCTTGCTTTTTATTCTACGTCACTACCTCTCACCGTAGCATTCAAAGTGGTTGAAAGTCTTGTGTTTGCTTAATATGCCCCAGTAATCTTTTATTTTTTTTTTTAATTTCATTGTATTCAGGGCAGGGATCCACGATGCTCTGCAGTGATAAAGGTGTTGTTTGCTCTATTTGCAGGTCCCAGACTGCCATACATCCTCATCAACGCTGTGACATGAGGTCAACTCACAGTGACATAAATCAACATCCAACCACCACCTCGACCATTAATGTCTTATTGTATGTTTGCAGCTTTTCAAACCTAATACTGCAACATCTCAATCTCACACCGCCTCTGGTGCACATCAATGATCTGAGGGGAAAAAAACGCAATATTAGGCAAATTGTTTGTGAAAGATTTCCACATCCTTCTGAGATATTCAATAAAGCCCATGTCCGCTAGAAGCTGTGCGTATGACAGAATAATTATCAATTTCCATATCATTAGGATATTAGAGTCGGAAACAGCATAACAGAAAACATTTGTTAATGCCCCGTGATTAGATCAAGTGCGTAGCGTTTGGAGAATTCAATTTCAAATCCACAGACTTGTGCATGGGCTGCAATCATGAAAATCTGATGATGTTCATGAGAATTGGTCGGCATGCTCGATTATTATGTAATATGAGGAAGCCGGTGCTGCAAAAAACTGTGCACATAAGCAAATGGAGAGCAGCAGTGCAGAGGGAACTATTCTAATCAATGGCGGCGAAGGCCCTGGAGTGAGATAAACATCAGCATCCACAAAGGCTCTGTTCTTGTAAATGTTTTATTTACAAATAGCTTATGGATGCCTTCTGCATTAGATATTGATGTTGTAATGGAAGAGTGATTAGAATAATGAGACATTATAGCATGTGACCTTTGCCTAATGCTTATTGAAGTGCTTTCCAGGATTATCATTGTGCATAATTCATGCAAAACAAACTCAACGCTCCAATTACTTTGACAATATAGGCTGTTAGGTTTTACTACCGTCCTCGGGGTGTCTACTGAATCAATAGTCCACAGGAAATGTGTATTATCATTATTACAATGATATTGTGCATGTTAATATTCTGGAGTTATTTATTTACAGACAGTCTTACTGGCGGCGGCAGGGCCTTGAGGGGTGCAGGTCCAGAGAAAGATGTCTTGACAACTACAGGTCATATAGGATTAGTGGAGTGACTCCAGGTGACGGCAAGTTCGGACTATCGTCCAATCGCTTTTGACAGACTTTTGATATCTCAAAAACTATTCTGTTGATTGCCACGAAAGTTTGTGCATTCACACAACTGGAGGTGATTTGAACGGTCGAATCGACACATTGTGTGTATCCACTCATGTCACAATTAATGAAAGCTTATTTAGATGGAGAAAGCAGCACGAGTCCATAAAGTCCGTAAACACAATGCAGTTGTTTCTCTGCCGACCAGGGGTCTCATTTATAACCGTTGCGTACGCACAAAACGTGCGCGCACATTTAGGGAAACTCTGACCCATGTGTACGCACATTATCGAGATGGTGGTGAAGTGGTGAATTAAAGGCTGATCCACGTGCGCACATTTCCAAGTTGATTTGGGATTTACAAAAGGAAATCGCGCGCTGACAGGCATACGCACGTTTTTTTAAAAATCTGAATATTTTTTGTCGTACTTTTATAAATGAGACTCCCGAGCATTACTTTACCGCTGCTAGTGTGATGCATACACTGTACATTGTGCACTGTAGCTCTGTTATATGCTCCCCCTGTCTGCTGGCTGCAGTTCATCCAGCTCCGCCTCAGGTCTCTGGCTAGCTGTTCTCATACAACACCTTGTTTTGTTGTTGCCTCGGGTTGAAGTGGCCGGTTCTGAAGGGCTGATTGCTGTGTGTGTGTGTGTGTGTGTGTGTGTGTGTGTGTGTGTGTGTGTGTGTGTGTGTTAATAAAGGTAAACATGGATGGTTGTGTGCTCTGCTCTTGGAGGAGAGGATTAGAGGCTGTGATTATGGTGAGCCCATGGTCACACACTCAGACACACAGATCTTGGTAGCAGAGTGGTTATCTGGCATCGGCAAAGGATCCCTCCATCCCTCCCTCCTTCCTTTTTCCTGCTCTCAGACATTGAGTTTTCCTACATGTGTCTCATGTCGTATCCAAAGCCAGTGTTCATCTCCTCATTCCGCACCATCCCTATTATTTTCTTATTAGACAGGGTCTTCATTCTAAGAGTGTGTAGTGAATACATACATGTAGCACATCAGCTTTAATGCAGAAGACTAGAGTTGGCGCTATCTATCTATCTATCTATCTATCTATCTATCTATCTATCTATCTATCTATCTATCTATCATATGTATGTATAATAAATAATGTTTGTATGTCACTGGTTGTCATTTTGGTCGATATCAAACACCACTGTTCCCACCCTTACTGTGTTAGCATACTAGCATTTTCAAATTAGCACTGAACACAAAGTACAGCTGAGGCTGATGAGAATGTTATTAGTCTTTCTTCTTTTTTTGGTCATAGACCGAAATATCTATCTACCTAAGTTCACTAGAGTTATTATAATTCACCCCGAGGGGGACGTGAATTCCTGTACAAATTTTAATACCAATCCATCCAATGGCTGTCGGCCAAAGTGATGGACCTACCGACCGACACATTTTTGTACACCAAATAAAACTGCTGCAAGCCTGACGTTTATATATCACGCGTCTGTGTGTCAAGAACTCTGGCTGAACTCTAACAGAGATATAAGCTTTACAACAGAGAATGACCAGAGTGAATTATCCCTCATTTGTAAAGACTCCGTTGTGAGGGCAGTCATCCCTTTCTACTGAGGAGGATTACAGCCACAGCTCAGCTAAAAGACCTACACACACACACACACACACACACACACACACACACACACACACACACACACACAACCACACACACACACACACACACAGTGACAATAGGTGACACTTCTTTTGTTCCCAGTAGTCTCGTCTCTCTTTCATTGTCCAAATTCTCTCTCTCTCTCTGTCTGTCTCTCTCTCTCTACCTCCCTCTCTCTCTCTCTCTCTCTCTCTCTCTCTCTCTACCTCTCTCTCTCTCTCTCTACCTCTCTCTACCACAGCGCCACTGTGTGAACCTGGAGAACTATTCTGATGACATAAAAACACACACTGAGTGAGTGAGGTGGCCTTCCGTTAGCCCGGAGGTACCATCACAATTCACACTGCCCCTCCTCCCCCCAGCCTCCCAGCTGCTAAGTGTTATGTCACCATAGCAACAGCCACACACACACACACAAACACACAGGAAGAAAGAGAGGATGTGTACATTCGCTTTATGGGGAAATATTGTTTTAGCAGTTAGCGATGTGCGATTAATTTGCGACTAATCGCGATTAACTGTGGACAATCATGAGATTAATCACGATTAAATATTTTAATCGATTGGCAGCCCTAGTTTTGACTTCACTTATCAACAATCTTTCTCCAGAATCGCTGACTTCACTTTTAAACAAACGCCAACCACCTCTGAACCCCAAGCAGTTTCAGGGCGTTTTTTTATCTCCTGTCAAGCATGTCTTTAGTGCAATATAACACTGTTATAATGTCATAAATCATAAAAAAAGATTACAAAAAAAAAGTTAAATTTCTTATTTACTTTACAATAATTGGAGAAAAGGGAATCTATATATACTGTATGTTTCCACGTGCCCACAAGTGATACCAATATTGAAAAAAGGGGCTCCACATGCTATCGATCATGAACTATTTACATTTTTACAACCTCTACTTAGAACTCTTGTCCTCTCCTTTCTGCTCCGTGTAAACAGCCCGCAGTTCAAGTTTCGCTGAATTTTTATCAATCATGGCTCCCCAGCGCTGAGGAGCACAGAATTTAACGTTTTTACAGCATCTGGTGAGTGCAAATGGTTTATTTTTTTGACATGTAGACATGTAGAATAATGTTTCAAAAATATGGCCTGTTAAAAGGGACTTGCCAAGTGCTTGCTCGTGGTGGGAATTGTTGGGTCTTTGTAAATAATATTATACAGAGTACCCTTTAATGTCTTCTCATAAGCAGTCATTGTATTGATCCCTTATCCAATAAACAACACAATGCAATATGTAATCAATGATATTCATTATTTCAGAGATGGAAGACGCTGGCTGCTTCATCTGATTGATTTCTAATAAGACCAATATTAGCTCAATATATCAGTCTAACCCCCTGTGTGTGTGTGTGTGTGTGTGTGTGTGTGTGTGTGTGTGTGTGTGTGTGTGTGTGTGTGTGTGAGAGAGAGAGAGAGAATCTGTTAATCTCCTTAGCTTCATTAAAACAGATAGAGGCGGATTAGCGGGAGGTGCATGTAAATGAACATAATTCCAGGAGAAATTGAAACAGCGGCAGAGATAAATACGTCATGAGGGAGAGACAAATATAATCAAAATAGCAATTAATGGAATTCCCCTTACGAAGCATCGCCTGTTATTTGGTGGAATTACAAGCAGCTACAGTGAGCTAATTGGTAAGGCCGATAGTCAGGATTAGCGTTGCGTGTCTTCTTCCCCCTCTGTTCTCCACATCATCTCCATTCTGTCTCCTTCACGTCTGTTCTCCATCCTGTAATTCTCCTTCACATCTACATGTTTTCAGTGATTCTCCAGGTTTCTTTGTCTCCTATCTCTTCCCATCCATCTCTCCTCTGCTTTAGACCTGTATGGGTGTTTGTTGGCCGATTTTGACACATTCAAGTATCTGACCTTATATAAAGACACAATACCAACCTTGACGGCGCAGTGTTTCATAAAAACACAGGGTTCTTTTCATTTCCTGAAAAGTAACAGTTCTGGACATACGAGGTTTCCGGCCGACAGCGACGATATGACACATATCAGAATGACTATGGAAGTGTAATCCAGCTGTCCTATCCTCCCTTTGTTACCTCTTGTATTCATCTTTCTCTTTTACACTATTTCCTTCCTGCAGCCTTGTAGACAGACAAAGCTACAGAAGTCCCTCCCCCCCCCCCCCCCCACCTCCCTCTGCGCTGATTGTGATGCCTTCCTAAACGGCCCCCTGCCGAGGGCGCCAACACACTTTTATGAGAGATCCAGCGTTTCCCTAAAAGCTAATCATGTTAGACATCAAAGAGCGAGGCTGCTGCCTTGATCAAGACACATCTGAAGACACTGCCTGTTGCACTGCTACTGCTCCTCAGGATTAGGCCTAGCATGCGTCTCTGTGTGTGTGTCTGTCTGCATAAGAATTAGTGCAGAGAAAGAGAGTGGAAATGTATAAAAGAGTCACTCAGGGCTGTGCAAAGATATTCAGTGGAAGAAGGGCTCAAGTCAAAAGGAAGGGCAGCCTGTGTTTTTATTTGGAGGAGAATCACCGTTAGCACCGTTTTTAGACAAACCGTCCATTCTTGAGCATCTGTTACCATTAACAAATGACACACGGGGTCACATGACCTCTTGTACCTGTACTTTTGGATTCACAAGAGAAATAAAAAGTAATTTCTCCTCAATTCTTACCCTAAACACTGACAAGAAGAAGACCTTCAATAACTTAATATGTGCTTGTCTAACGGCCCGGACACACTGCCTGCATGAGAACTGATGCGTGTCTCACGCGTGTGGCGTCCACACGGGCCCAGGCTTAAAGGAGGTGCTAAAATGACCAATGAAAACCAGGTGGCATTTTGTTAACCGTTGTCTCAAAAGGAGATGGCAGCAGCATTCATTGGGGACGGCATGCATGGTTAAGAGTGGAGTTTATGCAGGTCTGATGGCTGGAATAATTAACATATATTTAGAAAGGCAAATCTTCCAAGCCTTGTCTATTAATCAAACGTATACTGACGCGTAGTGCTCAGTGATTTTCCTCTTGCCGTCCATTCCAGTCCTCATATAGCAGCTGTTTTAAAGCTGCACCGACTTGTGAAACAAAGCCAGTTGTGAGGCCTTTGTTCAGTGACTATCTGCTAGTAGAGATACACTAGCTCTGCCTCTATTACCACCTCATCATGTTGAATTGCTTCAGTATGTTTAACTGAAAATTAAAGTGATTGCAGTAGCATTTTAATAGAATCGGGACTTGTGCGTGAACTCCCCTGAGGTAGAGGAGATTCCACATGAATGGGCCCTCAGACACTCACACACACACAGTGCCGAGCGTGCTCTCAGGTGACGCTATTCTGAATCCCATTAAAACGTCTGTGGTTATTATTGTCGTGTGATTGGACTGTATTTTGACACTTGCATAATATTATAAAGCCAACATTGTGTGTGCAGCCCTCAGAGATAGTGCTAAATGAGTTGAGGGAGTATCTCCTGACAGTCCTTGACACACCTTGTTTGCCTTGCATATTGCCGGTATTAATCAAGGGTGTGTCAATAAACGCATTCCATTAACACTGAGGAGTAACAGAAGGCTTAGAAACTGTCTGCGGTGATGAGGGTCTGGATGCCCTCCTCTTCATTTGTTCATAACAAATGTACGGCTGTCTGTTTAAATCTACCTTTAAAAAGGAAGCCACAAGTGATTCAGATGTGTATTGTGCGTTAAATGATTAATAATATAGATCTTTATTAGTACAAAAATATTACTTTAATGGTTAATAAACTACAATCCGGCATGAACAGGTTGGTTGGCGTCAACTACATGGCAAGAGGAGCTCACAAGTTGTGCGATGGGGCACTTACTATGGCTGACAACATGTATATATATAGTATATATATATTTTAGAAGCAACAGATTAGAATTATTTCTCAATAAGCTGCATGTTTTCATTCACTCTTACAGGTTATCACCATGATGCGGTCATTAATCTTGATGTAGTGGAAATATTTAGTGCAACCATGACTAATATTAAAGGAATTAGATTTCTGCTAAATTCTAAATATAATTACACAAATAACTTCTTTTCTTGGTCTATTCTATAACCACTTCTCGCCTGTAATAGTACGGAGTGACTACAGTATGTCTTATCAGCTCAGAGCCTAGTATACATTGCTACCATCAACGCTGAGGTTGATTTTGCTCTCTAGCTCATTTGTATTTCCTCCAGGCCCTCCATAATAGCCTGGATATGTGTGTATGACAGGACTTTAATTGCCTGAGTTAACAAGGTGAGCTCCACTCGGCCACCTTTGCGCAGCGCAAATCATAGCAGGGATATTCAGATCCAATCCCCCGTAAACTATTCACCCGAATGGGAAGTGCGAGAGCATAAATCCGGGCAATAACAGCAATATGTGGCTGGATCTAAAGAGGTAAATCCTTAAATGATGTTCTAACGCTGGGCGAGTGACTTCATTGGGGTGAGGTGACCCCACTCTTCCTAGACAGAGAGGAAGAGAGAGGGAAAGGGACAGAAGAGGAAAACGAGTGGGCGAAGCAGTGGGATTTATAGATCGTCCTATAAAGCCAGGAACAAATGGAACGGAAATGGAAGTAAAACATGTTTACAAGGATCTCTGTTAGGCCTTTATTATATCTATCGATGTGTTATAAAGGAATTTAAATGTAGTTTACACCTAAAATAGTAAGAAATTCCTTTTCCACTGTATTGTACAGACACATTGTAGCATGTAGCTTGTCCTGCGTTGCCTTGGACTGAGGTCATAAGCTCATTACAGGCTGCATGTAAGGAACATGTGGGAGCAGCCTTTAGTCCAAACTCCCTCATGTCTGTCACAAAATCATGTTTCAGGTGGGGGTGGTCCATGAAACACACTCAAAATGGTTTGAATTTGATCAATTTGAATAGCTTTTCAATACAAATCTGAATTTGAAAACCCTAGAAACTATTTATAACTTTATCATAAGGTTTTGAAATTGACTACTGAAAATTTCAAAGAGGAGAATTCAGACCAGATCATTTCAGATGGATGGTTTTCAACATTAAGAATTCAATTTCCGGCAAAAGTCTGCCGGTCGTTTCGCGTCATCCGGCGATCTGCATGTACCGCCGTGCTGCAGTGACCCAGAGCCCAGCCCGTTCGTACGAAAAGGCGTATATATGCCATGATAATGGCCTCACCGTTCCATAGACAGATCTTATCACAGAGGCTCAGCCTGGGCAAAGTGAACCCAACGGTGCTTGTGCTGGATCGGAAAGGCCTGATAGTATAAACGTCAGCTGGTGTGTAACCAGGTCCTGAACAGAGGACGCCTGGAGCCCTGCAGATGGTGACGCTGCAGGGCGGCATCTTCAATGGAGAGCCACTTCTTCTCATCCAGGTAGGAGCTCTGAAGAGTGCTGTTGCTTTGCTCTTTAGCACTTCTTAATAAAAACCTACAAATCCTGTGTGCAATAAAACTTACTTTTACCTTTGGTTAGCTGTTTGTAAGTAAAAAGCAAAAGCTGAAAGGTGCCCAATCCTTTCTAATCAGAGCTGATAACACTGTGATGAAGCTTTGCAAAGCATGAATGCTGTCCGCTTATCTTCAGTGATGGATTGCATTTTCTGACTAAATTAGAAATCTTCAGAGATTTGTTGTATGCCAGTTGGAATTGAATGAGGGTAAATAACCTTGAGGGATACAACTAATTCAAAGATCAAGGTGCATGCATGTAAAACATGATTTGTTCTTTTTTCCAAATAGTTTGTCCTGTTTATTGTGAAACGATGTGAATGTGGCATGAGGTTGCTAAGATACTTGGAGGATTGCAAATGGCATCTGGCCCCAGATCTTTATTCTGAGGTTCTGCAAAGTGGTTAAAAGATCCAATATTATAGAAGGTGAGTTTTTCATGTCTTTTTTTTTATTATTATAAAGCAGGTCTATGTGCTAGGGCTGGGCGATATAACAATTTATATTGTCAGAACGATATTAAAATGTCTATTGGTTTTATTTTTCAATATCGTTTCTATCACGATGTCGAAAAAAACACCGGCCGAACTGTGTTACGGCAATATCTACGTCATTTGGCCGATGCTTTACGTTCTGATCCTTGCACACGAGAGTGAAGCTGGTGCGAATGGTCAAAACAAGAAGAGCTCATACCTAAATGGGGGACTGTTTGGACGTGGTTTGGTTACAAATAGTCAGACACGGACCCGAAAACCCAGCCCGTCCTCATTCTAAGGGCGTCGATACCGACACTTTGCCACGGCCTTCGGCGTTCGATGCCGCCGCATAAGGCACCCTTTAGCGGCGGTAAGCAAAGCACTGGTCTTTCCATTAACTACAGTACAATGTAAACCCATCCGCGTCAACAGTAAATGCACAGGGAAAGTGCTGCGGTGACGTAATCGAAAGAGCGAAAGAGACATAGGGCAGGTGGGTGGGGAGGTGGATGGGTCCAACAACCACAAGGCTTTCCTCCAGGAGACCGCTGTTTGTGTCCCATGTGTTAAGTTTCACTTCCAATTTGCAATCTGCAGATGTTGTTTTTTCCTAATCCGAAGTGTTTTTGTTTAATTCACAACATTAAGTACGATTTTACTGCGACGGAAAAGTGGCGCTGAGGGGGTCTGACAAAGCGTCAGTGTGTGACGAGTTGGCATGAGAATGAGTTGGAAAACCATCTTCTGCAAAGTTTGCCACATGCCAGTCCCCACTACAGGCATATTTGGAGTGCAGGCTTTCCGTTGTCATTAACCGGCACGACGTACCTTTTTTCTTCTTCACTTTAAACAGACTACAGATTATAGTACACAGAGATGTCTTAACACAGTGTTTGGTCTGTGGCCCTTTAACAGTAACAGTATCTCTGTCGTACGTCATAGGCTACAATGGTTAACAGATAAATAAAATAATCTATGGAGAAGCCGTGCACACCCTCAGATAACACAAAGTAATTAAATGTATGGATTGTTATGAATGCTATCACACTACATGTCAAGTACTTGTACATTACAATGACACCGAATGTACCAAATCTACTCCACTACGTCTCACAGATAAATGCAGTGGAGTAAAAGTACAATATTAACCTGACAGCTTTAGTTACTTTTCAGATTACAGTTTTTCATCCCCTTCCTGTCCAGTGAAAACCATGCATCTCCAGATGTTTAATGTTTCAATTGTTCCTTTATGTATTGAGAAATTTCTCCTACCTCTTAAGCTAAATAAAATCTTTAAAAAGCCTTGTGGATCAGCTGGAAATGCATCGTCACAAAGCTGAAAACAGGGCTGTTTTTCTGACACCATTAGAAGTTGACTTTTTAGAGATACGCGGTTCTCACAGGACAGCGACGCTACAAACATATGATGATCTTGCTGTAGATTAGCAAGCAGTATATAAAGGAGATAAAAATCTACAGCAGTAAAATGCAGCATACACATTAATGCAGAATCATCAGATATAATAGTTAAACACTGACAGGGAACAATTTCACTGCACTATCAATACTTTAAGTACATTTTGCTGATAATACTTTTTTGTTGGTGCCTTTACTTAAGCAAGGGTTTGAATGCAGGACTTATACTCGTTGTGGAGTATTTTCACAGTGTGGTAGCAGAACTTATACTGAAGTAAAAGATCTGAACAATTCTTCCCCCCACTGATTCTTAATTAACTTAAAAACATTCTGATCAGTCAGGAATAAGAGTGGTTTTAAATAATAACAGCTCTTTACAGACTGTGTGAGCTGAAACACACAAGAAGCCTAATTCTCCTTTACAATAATTCACTACATGTTTACGATCACGCAGGCAAACTCATTAAAACATGCAATAATTAAGATCAGTGTATATAGTGTGGAGAAGCAGCATCAGGAGAGTCTCAGTATTATTACGTTTATTAGGTGTCGTTGTTACAGTGTTATACCAGAAGCTGTGGACTCCATTATTTTTCTACACAGTGCAGCCAAACACTAGGCTAAATAAGGCAGATTAGACCTACACTTAAGGCTACTATTTAGTTAAAGTTCACCGTACATACGTGCCAATAAAGCATATTGAATTGAAATTGAGAGAGAGAGATACGGTTACTTGTTTTGCAGCTATTCAACAATAAAGAACACTGTTAAACCTAAGATCCACTATTAAACAATCAAAATATCATTGGACTATGAACATAACCAATAAAACTTACATGAAACTTTTTTATGTTTTTTTTTTAATGAACGTGCAGGTCCTTTACCATCTGCCAGGAGGTGCTGCAGCACCCTCTGCACCCCTATACCTCCCATGGCCTTGCAGTGCAGTAAATTGCTGCTCCCCATTTAATTCTTCTGTTGGTGTAAAGCAGCATAGTTGGAGCTGTCAGGGATTATTTCCCTCCCTCTGAAGAAACAAAGACACCTTTTCTATTCAGTCTAGACATTCCCCTGCTGTTTTTAGAAAGAAAGGCAGCTATAGTATGTCTGGACTGAAAACCTTTTTTTTTTATTATTTTTTTTTATTGTTGCTGTTTTTTTGCACACACACTGAATGTCCATTTCCAAAGTAATCTCTGACAGAGGGACGGGACACGATGACCCCGTTTGCCCGTACAGAACACTGGGTGGGCGAACAGACCTTCAGATCACTTCAGGGGCTGCAGGCAGGATTGCTTCCTGTGTGCAATCGTCCTCAGTGACAGGTATGTATGAAGACTCATCGGCCCCACCGTCCGCCATTTGCACCACCGTTTTAAGAACTTCTTGGAATACGCCCCTTGACTATCTGCTGTGGTGATGGTCGAAGGCCAGGTGCAACCAACTTTCTGGCCAATCTCTCGCCCTCCGATTCCAATGGCTGGTGAGAACTTCCCTGCCTGCGAATGGCCTCATCCAAAAGGCTGCACTTTGATCTGACCTGCTCCTTTGTCTTCCCAGTACCAAGAGCAGCGGCTATTGCCTCGCATGCATGAGCCCAAAGCATGTCATAACACAGGAGAGTCAGCTTGTTGACCTCCTCGGTCTACCATGGGCGTCTCTCTGAGATGCGACGACGGCAACCACCCGACACTAACCTTTCGCGCAGATATGCATCCAGGTGCATGCGCTGCTTGTGACAGGACAAAGCCCAGATCGAAGAGAAAGCCCTGGGACAGTGTTCACACGAGAAGCTGCCCCCTGTCACCAGACAGGGCTTGCAGTTAGGTTAGTGACAAGATATCTGGCAACGGTCCGATCGGATCATCCCGCACTTGTGACACGCCCACAGAAAAGACACCACTCCATGAGCACTTGCGAGATGACTTACGAGGTCCGAAGCAGAGACCTGCCGTGCACCACAGAGACTACATGGTTCAAAGTCTGGCAGATGAATCACCACCGAAGCATCACTGAGACCTTCCAAGACCCTTTGCTGTGTTCCATGGTCGTTGGGCAGCGCGGCTCTCCACCAGATTGGACCTGATGTATCAGTAGGGTACCGGGGACACCAAAGTCAATAAAATGCATCCTCTAGGGACCAGTATTTCAACTTATATACTTTATACTTTGCTAACTGCTATTGCTGCTGCTATCTTGTAATGCTACACTACATGCTGCATTGCAAGCATGGTGCATTGGATGATTCCATTATTATTTCGAGTGATACAAAAGTGATTATATTATCTAGTTTATTGTTACAGGTAACACTGAAGAACAATGTTATGTCTGGTTCCATTCACCCTCTGGGCTTTCTGTTTTTGTGAGAGAAAAAAAAAAAACAGATCAATGTGGAATCTGATTTGTCGGGAAAGCTGCTTTAAAAAGAACTTTTCCATCAAGGCCAGCTGTATTTGTCATAAACTATGTCAGGAATGCTTTCCCACTGAACAAGCATATGCTGGCCTTCACAGTCCAACATCAGTCACACCCTACCTGCAAGGTCCATACAAAACCCCACATACAATATCCTGTCTTCCTTCCATTCATCTACCTGTCCACCCATCTCTTCACTTCATTGAGGACTGTCCGTTGTAACCATGGTGATAGAAGGTCTTAAGTATAAAGCGCTGCTTTTCTTAAGGTTTCGATGCAATGTTGAGGCATCACTGCTTTGGGTGGTACTCACACAAAGTCAATCTGTCCAACCATTCAAGCCGTGTTGGCAACAACTGAACGGTTTACTCACTGGACAGCATGGCTCGGTAAGAGGTCTACGTTGTTTAACTTCATGAGGATCACTGTGGCCGTTTGTTCTTCTACTGTTCTTTCAATGCAATATTTCTGCAATATTTACATCTGATACACTAACCAGAGAGCGCTGAACATGTCCATATTTTGTCAAATAGACCAATTTTTATTGTTGACACCGCTAACAAAGCTTCGACAAGTCAGTGACAAGTAATTTGAAGTTTCTGTTTTTCCAAAACAAAAAAGCCTCCTGCTGGTTTGCAGCAGCAGGAAGAAATGTTCATTATACACCAGCGGTAACTTCACACAGCTCTGATGGAGCTGAAAGTGATCATGAATCAGTAACAAGGCCGACGAGACAAACAGGGTAGGAGTGAAACTAACCTCCAAAATACAAAGATTGTGATTAAAATCAGCTAAACCAGTTCTGTGAACAAAATGGTCTGAGTGGATGGATTAAACTTTGGCGGTTACAAAAAAAAATGCATGTTCAGTTAGTCGGATATAACTTTTTTCCTTGAATTTAAGTTGATTTTATTACAGACAGTAAAGACATGAGAAACAGGAAACAAGAGAAATAGATGCAACAACGTTTCCGGGGCCCTATTCGAACTGGGAATTTTGCAATTCATGGTCGGCGCCTTAACCCCTTACTCACAAGGGCATTCCTACTAAATGGGTTTTGATTAGAGATGGGGAAATAATGCATCCACACCTCTGCATTTTGGCCAAAGGGCCTGCAAGAAAACTGCACTTACCCTTAGGACACCTGCAGCTTTCACGGTGGACAACATGACTACTGTTGCCTTGTGTTGTCTTTCTGAGCAGTGACTGCTGCAGCCCGCAGTGACTGACGTCCACACTGATACCCACACTGCAACAGGATTTCAAGTGCATTCAATCGAATGCCATTCATGCAACCCAGGTGACCTTGAAGACACTCAAGTCAGTGTGTACGTATTTTAAATGGCTCTCAACCCATCCCTCACCACATGTCCATTAGCTTTGCTCTCCATTTTTTCCTTGAAGCTGTTGATTCCAAAATGAAAAAAAAAGGTAAATGCAATACATGAGACGATTATTTTTAACAATGGTGCATGTTCAGTATGTTCATCGCGGCTTCCCTGCAATGAGGTTTGAATAAGAAACCTGAATCTTTTACCATTATCTTGTCAAATGGCAACCCCAGAATCACATGATTCAAAGGATCATTTTAGTCCCTGCTTTGCAACCAGTTGTTAAGAAAAAAATCCACTTTCGCTCGATGATTTGTTGTTTTTTACGTGATTATTCCCAAACATGTCAGAAATTCACCATTACACTTTGCACAGTCCAGTAATGCTTTACAATACCCTCACACTAGTATCTGCCTGGTACTGGAATTGAATGCATGTGCAGTGAGAAGTAAGAGCATACATTTCTGTACCATCCTCTTTTGGCAAGTCCATTTAAAAAATATATATATATATATATATTTTTAAGGTAGATATAATTTAGACAAATCTCAACTCAGATTCCAAGTTAGGCTTTGGGACCAAATTGGACCTCTACTTTAAACCGGAGCCCAAATTCAACACTAAATGTGCTGCCCCCCAGAGGATAAACCCTTTACCTTTTGGACACTCCATGGCTTTTGCTCTAATGGCACACTTTAAAATTGTATTAATGGTCAGGCTCTAAAAATATTTTAAGTGTTTTTCATTCACTCTGTCCAGCACTTTGTCTTCACATCAGATCTGGACATCCCTGTCAAAGAGGCATGACAGTGTAATAGCAGAGCACAATAAATCATGTTATTATCTTCATTATAGTCATAAACCGGCTCTCTAATGGGAATAAGATGCGAAACAAGCTTTCATACCACTCACTATGCATTTCTTATTTTATCTTTTCACTCTTCAGCGTGTCAGCGGTGGTATCACTGCAATATGTGGGAGCTAGTTAAACTTTGCCTACACATGACTCATACAGCAAGAGGGAAAAGTTACAGAATGCATGATGAAAAGAAATGAGGAAAGAGTTTGGTTTTCTGTTCGAGCAGGTCACAAAGTGCATTTTGTTATAATGGCTGTGACATGGAGGCTTATTTGTTGCATTTGCATTTGTCAGAGCTGAAAAAAATAATTTCAGAAAATGTTGGCAAAGTTACAAATCTGTCCTACAAACAAACAAATGTTGGAATCACATTGTTAAAAAGTAACTTCATGTTTTTTTAATCCATGGAAGAGGATCATGTTTCTACATTAGTGCTGCTCTCGTATATGTATTGGCAGCACTGAGCACAATAAATAAATAAATAAATAAATAAATATTTCATGAGACATTCAGTACTTGCATGAATGAACTTGTAAGTAGAGGCCTTTGTGAGGATATTGTAATGGATTCTGCAATTTGAAGGAATATCTGAACCTGACAAATTTGGTTGCTGCATCTCGTGCTTTTAACTCACCTCTTTGAATATTTCAAAAAGAGTACTCTGAAACCTGAATAGGTTTCACCCTCTGTTCTTTGACTTTTAATGGCAAACCCATTTTTCCCACCTCACACACCGTTTCTCACTCCGCTAATTGACAACTCTAATCATTTGTTTAACTCCAGATAGCTGTTATTCCTGATAATTAATGTCATTGTCGCCATGTTTGATTTTAAATATTTGAATGGATGATTTGAATATTAAGTGCCTCTCCCCTCCTGTCTCCTTCCGGGCCGAGCCGATAAAGAGCCATGTCTAATTGGTCTGTAACTTTGACAGTTAAAGCAATTAAGATGACAGGTAAGAGTGTTTAAAGGGGCTTGTACCTTGTAACCCCCACCCGTCTTCGTTGACAGCTCCCTCTCTGGCCTCTGCTCCTCTTCCTCCCGCCTCAGCTCTACTTTTCCTCCTTTCCCCCTGCACTCATCTCCACCTGTTTGGCAATTTAGCTGGGAAAAAAAATGGGAATTCATCACCACCATTCTGTCACCGGGCATGAAACAATTTGGTGATCTTCAGGATTCTTTGCATTCTTTGAGTCCAATCAAATTCCCTTATCTTACATAGCACACACTTTAAGATGAGGAAGGTTGCATGCTAATAGTCCCTGTGACTTTGAACTATTAGGGTTCCAGTGATGTACTGGTTTGCTTGTATACTGGCATCATGTCCTTTTTTTAAGTGCTTTTAGTGAATTTGACTGGTTCTTTGCACAAAATGACGAGGGCTCGACAGTTGCCAGGTTGCCATTGGCAACCATTTAGAGAAATTGGCAACCAATTCTTGGCCTTTTTTAACATATAAAAAATAGGGGCAGCAAAACATGCACCCCAAGAATGAATATTGTTTCAATCAAGACAAACTGGAGATCATTTCTGAAAGTAGAGATGATGGACAAGCTGATGTTGGTGTGACCTGAGGTACCCACAATCCAACACTCAAGTTTCAGAGAACGGATGAACAAGCGACCAGTGACTTGCTGGATTGATTTTCGAGGGATCTGTGAAGATAATAATATGATATATCAGTGGGGGATTTCAAATGTTCCTGATCAGTGCCCCTTATGGCACCAGTATACTCCATCGGAAGTGCTTGTCGGATGGTCGCATAGCTTCGGAACCTGCCTCACCTTTCCACCTCTGGAATTGGGAACCCGTGTCAGACAATTTCTGTAACTTTCCAAAACAGACAATCTAACATTCATGCCCACCTCACACAACGGACGGCCAGGTGTATGGAGGTGAGAAAGTAAGCAAGGTTGAAACTTCTCTCATTTTTCATTCTATACACAGCTAGTTCTGTCACTTTTTGTGTGAACAACTTGAGAACACTATGAACGTCTTCCAGCAGAGACTGTCTGAGAATGTGTGCTGTTAACCTCATATTTAAACGGCATATGACAGCAGGTTTTCCACCCCACTTTCCAGTGTTGCCGTTCAGAACAGCTAACCCAGCCCATCATTCTCTGTTCTCGGAATAGCTCCTGAGGATTCAAGCTTTCCGTATAATAGAAAATACTTTTTTTGTATACTTTTTGCGTACAAAAGGCAGACATTTGTCTTTGGTTTGCGTGTGCAAAATCAGGGTTGCTGAGTCGTAATGTGGCAAAAAGACAAAGATATAGGCAGCAATGCAAGCCTTATCACCTTCTCCTCCCCCCCATAGAGCTGACTCTAGGACACCGAGCTGGATGGGCTTATAGCTACGTAAAGACGGCTACGAATTTTACCAGGAATGTCTCATTTTTCTACAAAGACACTTTGTCATCAGGATAATTTGCAAGCTCTGATAATCAGATAAAATGTCTACACGTAAGAGGAGCGTTTCTTGTAGTATAGTAAATGCAGAACCAGCGGTATAGTGCTTTTAAAGTACCACACTAGTGCTATTAGCTACTATTGCATCAGTTTTATAACCAACAACAGGGATTATTTTGCCATACACCAGCTGTTTGTTAATCACAAAGCTTATTCGATTAGAGCTTTGACATTTGGGGAAATATTATTACAAACCAAAGTGTTTTTTTCCTGCATGATTCTGAAGTGAGGAAAGAAAAGGACACAAAGAGAACATTGAGAAGTGGTGTGGATGTTCGGATGAGGACAAATAAACACAATGAGAGAGGGAGACGAAGCAGGGCAGAGAAGAAATCTAAATTAAAGCCCCTCGAAGGTGTGCGCTTTATTGAATTCACCATTTTTTTTCCTCGCTCATCTGCTGCGGCAATAATAGAGAGAATGTTTTAGTTGATTAGCTACCTGCCGTGCAATGGCAATACATAATGCGGAGGAATACACTCATCAAAACATTCAAAATGGAACTGATTATTAGAAGGGAAATACGGAGGCAGGAGAGAGAGGGATTAAACGAAGGAGGAGGGGAGGAGAAAAAAAAAAAGGCTCTGACCAGATGAGGTTTTGCTGGAGAACCCCAGAAGGATATTTATTTGTTTCACAGCAGCAGGGACAAACAGAAACAGAGGTGGAGAGAGAGAAAAAAAAGAAATGAAGGGGGGAATTACCGGGAATAGAGAGAGAGGAGTTGAAAAACAAAACAGAGGTCTTTGTAGTGCTGTGTTGGTGGCTCTTCTCCCTCTGCGTTGCCTGGCTGAATTGCGGTGACCTAGAGCGATTCTTTAACAAATAAGATTGCCTTTGTGTGTGCATTATTTTCTGTTGACATTTGCTAAGCGCTAGAGCTCCTGGCCATGGGAGATAGATGAGGGCCCTAAAATGTCTCTGTATCAGCCAGGGCCTTTCATGTTACCTTGAGAGCTGTGTGTGTGTGTGTGTGTGTGTATGTGCGTGTGTGTATGTTTGTCTAAGAGAGAGTAGAATGAGGAAAGAGAGAAAAAGCAATGTGATTGCCGTTCAGTAGATATCCACCGGAGCTTTGTTTCTGACAGCTGAAGGTAAAGGTTATTGCGCTGCTTTTCTCCCACTGCTGTTGTCTGTTGTTTTGGTAGGAAAAAAAAGCCATAGAAATACTGTATTATTCTTTGTGGCAGCCCATTGAAAAGTGCCCTCCCACTAACTTCCATCTACCGGCTATAGATAATAGATCTTAAAGGCGGGATCTCGTATGTATTCATGCGAACGTCGGCCCAGTTTGACCTGCAATCAAAACGTAAACTCCAGCGAAGTCCAAAGTCCGTCGTGGATCTGATGTGTTTAGATACCACAGATCGCTGGAGCCCAGAAGGGATATATAAGTGGCAGACAATTATATGTCAGTCAACGTACAGTATGTACAAACAATACTGTGTAGACCTGAAGTATCCAGAAAAAAATGCGGGGCTCCGGACTACCTTTTTACATTGGTTGCACTGGTGTGCCAAACTCTTTCATTTAGGTGCACAATTACATCATTTATTGCAGATACAGATACCACCACACAATTCTAGTGGGTCATAAATGATGATTGAGTGAGATTATTTTTGTATAGGTCTATACATAGTTTTTTAGGGAATTGTTGCAAATTATACCTTTTAAGGAAAATCAGTAACAAGTAAAGATCCCATACTCATATAATCTGAGAGTAACCTTCTAAAGCCATACATACCAGAACCTGTGTGTTTTTGCATCAGCCCATCCCCCACTACAAGATGGACAGATTCAATATCTGCTTCAGGGGAGGCCAGCAATGATTTATTGTCAAGTAAAATAAATTGGTCAGCTTAATGTCAACTGATGATCAACCAACCGTTTTAATAAAATACGGTGCGTGCCTGTACGTGGTCATATATAGCCTACTAGATGGTTTTCTCATCATGTAGTGTATGTTTTGTCTTTGTATAGATTTGCATATGATTAATGGCTGTGTGCACATACTGTGTTGTTACATGCATGCCCATTTAAATAATGCCACAAATGAACATGCCCGAGTAACAGATAATATGGTGTGGTATAATATGGTAATATTTTGAATTGCAAAAATGTTATATACGTGATAAGCTAGAGGAAAGCGTCTTTCCTCAATCCCTCTTGGACCATAAGGCTGCATTGGTGATGCCTTAGAGGTAGCACCCATTTGGTTGTGGAACACAAAAGAGCGCTGCACCAATTAGGTACTCCTATAACATCGTCAGACTCACAATGGACATTTATCAAAAACCAAAAGGATCAAAATCGATGCAGCAGATCCAGATTTATCCTATTTTTTATTCCACATATTCTTCTTCTTCTTTGTCAAACCTGGTGCCTACATTACATCTGATACTCAGGTGCGTTGTGCTACTAGCGACTAATATAGCATCAAGCCTCGAGTCTCGAGCAGAGATGAGGAGTTGGCTACAGAGGTCTGGTGAGCTCACTTCTTTCAAGTGACATCAGTTGAGGACATTTATCAGCCTTCACACAGCTCCCACTGGAGACACTGAAGGCTTATACAACTTCTTTCACACATGTAGTAGAACTCTCCAACACCTGAAAACAGACTTTGGTGTGCAAAATCGGTGGAGTTCCTCATTAAAGTTTGCAGGTGGGAAGCCAGTGAGGGATCATGTCATTTGTCACCAGTGTTGGGTAACATTACTTATAAATGTAACTTATTACAATACAATATTACTGCCATTTAAAAGTAACTGGTTAGAGTCCTTACAGAAACAGAATTTGCATGGCCTCGTCTACGGCAGAATGCATGGCCTCGTCTACCGCATCAGTTGCTCTCGTTACGTTCCCCAAAAAAGAAAAACCTGAATGACAGGGGTCGCTGCTGGGAAACTAACAAAAATAAACTGCACACAGACATAATAATAAAAGGGTCCCTTGGGTTCTAAAAGCAGACTGTGAAAATATAACTCCCCACAGCCGCCCACTAAATCTACCAAAAATGATAGACCAACAAAAAAAGGTATCGGAACCCAAATGAAATGTAAGTTGGGAGTCACTGAGAGGGGACACAAAAGAGAAGTAGAGGCTTGCTAAAGACACACAAAACACACAGAATCACTAGAAGTGAGAAGCTTGTTAATAATCTGAGTACTTTATTAAAGAAGTATTCAAATAACGGTCGAGTCTACAAAACACAAACATCGGCCAAATGTAAATACTGTTGTGGAAATGTACATTATGCTGAATCAAGGTTAAAAGGCATACAAACAAGCCAGAATATGTTTCCCCCCTGTACCAGAATGATAATGTGTTGAGCCAAACCTTTCCTTAGCGCAGACACAGTGCTGTGGAGATAGGTCTGGCCATGCAAGACTAGTTGAACGAAGAAACCCGTCAGAGTTTTGTCGAGAGCTGGAGGCAGCTAGAAATTCTCTATGCAGGAATACCCTGTTTCATACTCATAAAACACGGGGAATTAAAAATAAAGGCCTGGCTCTCTGCAGTTTGAGAATTTATGGTATAATTACAATGGAGAGCCAGAAGTTAAGACAGATGTTGCACAGCTGTAACATTAGTTTTACAGGAGAGCTGGAGTTAGACATGTGTAGCTGTTAACACTGACTTTATATACCTGCTCGCAATTGCAATGGTAACATGCTGCAAGTTTTTGCAGTTATAATGTTTACCATGTTCACCAAACATGTTCTCATCCCAACTCGTCACATACGGCCCCTTTTTCACGCTCCTTGGAATCGCTTTATTTTTGGTTATAGTTAGGTTTAGGAAGGAACTACATGGTTTGGGCTTAAAACTACTAAGTTTGTACAGTGAAAATGACACTTTTGTGTATGAAGTCTGACATCTACGGTTACTGTCTAAATTTGAGGGTGTAGAGAAAATAATAAATCCCCTATTTTCTTTTAAAAAAATTAGTTTTGATATCAATACTTACAATGATGCACAAAGCATGATGGCAATGAATTTAAATGTCTTAAAAATATTATAGAATTAAAAAAAATAAATGAATATTATTTGCAATGTTGCGATAAGGACATTTAGTGACAACTAGTGATGAAAACCATAAAAAATAAACATTTTACAGATTAAAATCTGAACGACTGACATTTCATGTGTCTGTTTATATGTATTACATACTCGGATGGTCAAAATTAAAATTCATAGAGGCTGTTTTTTTTATCATTTGGGAGAGTCAAAAGTGATCGTAGTTGTAGAAACACACAGCTATAACATTGGGTTTTAACGCAGTAGGCTTGAAATTGACGGACAATAATCAGAGACATACAACATTGCAGTAACACTGGCTTCATATAGACTTACAACGGAGACCCAGGAGTTATACACATGTAGTTTGGCACAGCTCTGTGTATTTGATTTATGTATACATTTACAGTATGTGTGGTTCTGTTTGTGTAAGGGATGTGTGGAGGGGAGGGGATGAGGTGTTTCTAGAGACTACTACGGTTGCTGGTCTACCCGTTACCCACCTCCAGTCTTTCTCAGTAATTAGTGTTGTGTCAGCCGGGTAAGTGGTATTAATGGGATGGCATTATTAGAGGTAAGAAGCAGCTGCACTGCGCTGGGACAGAGAGGAGCCCAGCTGACTCTGACTTCTTACTCTTTTCCCCTTTGTTCATCCCTTTTCCTCAGGCTTTCCCTTCTTTTTGCTCCTCCCAATCTTCTGTTTTCTCTCTTTGTCTTTCTTGTCGAATACTGTGTTCATTCACTCATCACGTTCACACCTCTAACAGCTCGTTTACACCTACAGCATCCCGTATTCCTGCTTCTCTTCATCCTCTCTCACCCTCCAGTCTTCCCCCACCTCTCAAACAGCTGTTTACGCACACACACACACACACACACACACACACACACACACACACACACACACACACACACACACACACACACACACACACACACACACACACACACACACACACACAAATACTCCTGTTGTCTCATTACAAGGGAGCACATCCATTTTGTCTGAGCATGAATATCTAATTGGCTTGCCTTCTCAATTCACCCAATTTATCATGTTATATTGGGCTGTTAGTGGTAACCAATATGCCGGCCTCCATCAGCCCTATATAACCATTAGTGCTTCAGCCAGAGTTGTCATGTAGCATCATTGGAGACGGTGAATTATCATAGAAACAGCTCTGGTTTTCCAGGCTTTATTTGCAAGCCAGACAGATAAGGTTTGGAACTTGTCAGGAAAATCGGAGCAAATTCCTAAAAACAACAATTCAGTGCTGCGGCCCAGAGTAAAGAACCACTGGTTCTGATCTGCACTTTTAGCCACATAGATGAAAATATGATGCATTCTCAATCCTAAAAAACATGTCATGGGTTCAAAGTAGGGTTAGACGATGACGTGAAGTTAGATTACATATTTATAATTCTATTAATTTATACAACAGGGAGCCCCGAACCTGAACCAATGCAACATCAGATTTCAAGCATATACAGTAGCCTATGTATTACTTAAAGGTGCAGAGAGTGTGCAGGATTTGGCGGCATCTAGCGGTGAGGTTGCAGATTGCAACCAACTGAAACTTCCCCTAAGTACGTAGGAGAATTAAGATGGCAAAAACGTGAAAGGCTCTCTCCAGAGCCAGAGTTTGGTTTGTCCGTTCTGGGCTACTGTAGAAACATTGCAGCCGCCTCTGTGAAGAGGACCCGCTCCCTACGTAGATATAAAACGGCTCATTTAAACGCAACAAAATCACAATTCTCATTTTGAGGTGATTATGCATGAAAGAAAACATGCTTATTAATATTATATTCCATTTCCGCACGCCGGCCACAGCGCACCGGAGGACGGATAGACATGTTGCCGAGGTCCAGCGTTTGAAATGCAGTTTCGGGATATTTTGAAGGTGAACCACCTACCAAAACCGGCCACTCCCGCCTCAGCTCCCAGCACCAACACCAAAAAAAAGTATATTGCTCAAACAAGATATACCAAACTTCCTACTTTGCACAGGAATACTGTACAGGGCCAAAGAGAAGTGTTGTAGAAGTCTTAAGTAAAGCTTAAAAGCAAAGTCTTTGCTAAGGAAATGCTGCTGGAATGGAACCTTTGACCCGCTCTGGTGTTCCCAGCACTGCGAGTCCGCCTCCTGAGCTGCACAGCGTGACATCTTGTAGAAATGAAAGTGGAGGATGGGGTGTGAAGCCTGATAACACGCTCCTGCTGGACTCACCGCTCCCGACTGTTATTGGGTGTGATGGATATCATTATGAGCAGATAGGATCAGTCATTTCACCGGCCTTACAGATGAAAGCGCTCCAAAGAACAGTCACTTATGACTGTATCATTACATACAAACAAAAAAAAAAGAAAACACATAAAAGAGGCCTATGTCTGGTCTTCTGATCAAGACTTTCTGCCTGCGTTTCATTAATGCGCTATAACCATCCAATATTGTTTGTGAAAGCCAATATTTAAATAGTGCACGTATGCAATAAACCCAGCAGTGTGTGGAGTAATATTAATAATTGCGCCTCATTTCTTCAGTCCCTCGCTCTTTTTTTTTTTCCCAGACACGTTCGCCTCCCCCATGTGTTATTTCTTCTGGGGAGAAAAAGCAAATCACTGAGTTTAAAAGTGAGTAAAAGTGTCTCTTTTTCTGTGCCACAGCCTCATGCATGGCTGTTAATTTGCCATGCGGGGAAACATTACGGGTCCATTAGAGGCTCTTAAATTGGATTCAAGCAGGAAACTCATTATCGTCCACATAAGGAAGATTTCAATTGAGAGTGCTTCATCTGATATTTGATACAACTAGAGAGAAATGTTGGATCGGATTCTCCGGCAAAGATAATTCTCTGCAGCGTCGCTGGATTAACTTTATTTCACTTTAATAACAGTTGTGGATTCATTCATATCTTATTTCCCAGCTGACAACGTGCTTATATATTTGTCTCCTTTACGCAAAGAAATTAGTGTAGCTCAATAATGCCCTGGGATGCATGTTTGTCCTCGAACTAGAATCAGACTCTCCATTCTATGGCTCCTAACTCATGTATTGCTAAAATAGGTTGAAGAATCATAGACTGCATAGATTTCCAGTACATTCAGTTGTATAAAACCAGGAGCTTTAACATGAGTCTTGGGTGATCCGATCACAAGTGGGTCGTTCTAAGTATGTCTGTTCACACCTGGCACTAGAATGCGTCTCCAGTGAGCAATGGTTGGCGGTCGGCCTAGTTTTTGCGGTGTGTCGCACCGTCGGCTCTAGTCTACCCGTGTCTGAGGTTTTTCTGCCGATTCAACATGCTGAATTGGCCATGCCGCCTGTCGATGAGAGAAATCACTTTGATTGGCTGTTCAGCTTAAACGAATCAGTGCACGAGAAGAGAAACGGAAGTGAGGAAAGCAAGCCAACGACTAAAGTCGAGAGGACACACACAGAAGGCTCTTCTCATTTTTCATCTTCCATCGTCATCTAATCTGATCGTTCCAACACACGGATATTTTAACAGCGACATGAACATCTGGCATGAAGCTAAGTGGTGAGTGAGTGTGGTGTGAAAATGGTCGGCACAAGGTGCTTTATTTCATGTACGTATCATAACAACGGCTTGTATATCCGCCGTCCTCGGTCTTCTGGTTTCCCTTTTTGAATGACGAATACAGACTACCGCCTACTGCTGGTGTGGAGAGTTATTTCATATCACGCAGGCGCAGAACGTACGTGGTGGTTGGCCGTCGTGTGTTCTCGTGAAACTTCTTGGCCAAGACAAAGGCGACGTGAGGCGACTCAATGGTCGGCCTTCGTCGCCGCTAGTTCTCTGATGTCGGGTTGGTGTGTCTGGGCCTTTACAGGTGAGGGGGATTTGCAAGTTGGCAGGGCTCCATAGTTTACTAGGACAATTGCATCACCGTCTTTTAACGGTAGAGACTTTTGAAACCCAATCTACAAGTAAAGAAAAAAGACTGTATGCATTTCAAATTTCCAGGACTGTACTGAGCTATGTGTTTTGCCCCCCCCCTCTCTGCCACAGTGTGAGCTTTGCGTCCATCTCTTATCTCGCAGCCATGAGCAGTGATGGAGTAGCGTGAGGCGGTGTCTGATCTCTGATGTTCCTGCATCAGCAGCCTGTGTTATGGTGTCGGTGCAGGTCAGGGTGAGGCATCTGTCACCTCTGGCCATTAAACTCATCCCTCTCTTCTTGTTTATCACCAAATGCCGCTGCGTTCTTGCGCCGCCCGGACAAACAGCACAGAGATGGTAACACCCTCCAGATGTCAGCGATAATGAATAGTGTCAAGCCACAATTTACTCCTGGATGACGGTGTTGAGAAAACATCACGGGGGACTCCTTGATCCAGATACCATGAGCTAATGGTGCAACTGTAGTCCTTGTTGTTCCTGTGGGAAGAAGGGGAGAGTCTGTGGGGGGGGCAGGTGGGTGAGGGGGTGGTGCATGGCCAAAAACACACTTGAAAGTGACGCCGTTCTTCCCTGTGGTACGCTATCACAGAGGATCTGCACACTTCCAAAGGGGACCGTCCTTCATGTGCCATGACGGTTATCACTGAAGGCAGCTTCGTAGCATCGGGCTACATGTTTTTGAACCGCTCCAAGCTGCATTTATTTGATCATCTGCCGATTTTGATTCCTGATCGCCATGTCGAAAGATAATGATGTGTGTGCGTGTGTTTGTGTGTGCCTCACAATGCAGCTTAAACAGATAATCAGGGTGCTGCTTCCTGCCAGAGTGCCTGGGAGCTTTACTTAGTCGCATGGTAACTGCTAATTAAATGAAAATGTCAAACGCGGACGTGTGTCCGCTCGCGTATGGGCGTGTGCGTTTCATTCAGTGCCTTTGACCCACGCCGGCGATGTCCTCTCATCATCAGGACGGAAGAGTCTACAAAAACACCAACAGGTTTCCGACCGGGCTTCAAGGAATCCTACGAGAAGGCCTTTGAAAAGGGAATTCAAAAGGCTGCACAAGAGTGACAGCACTTATTAGTCAAAGTGTGACCTCTAACAAAGTAAAGTAAATCAAGTCCCGCTTTCACTTCGCTGGCTTCAGAGGAGTGTCGGCGCAAAAAAGAAACGCTGTTTTTGCTCGGCAAACACGGCGCGCTATTTAAATCAACCTGAGTGGGAAGGATTTCTCCGAGAGGGCAATTCCATTAATAATTTCTTTGAGTCTGAACATTCTTTAATTAAAGCTGGCCCACACTAAAAGATTTTTCAAATCTTAACAGATGTTGAAAATATGAGACTCCACACATAACGACATGTTCAATTTATTTGTCCCCATAGTGTGTGGAGAGCAACGATTTCAGCACAAACCACACACTAACAACAAGAGTCCCGACTAAAAAAAACAGAAATCTCGTAAAATCTCTGAACTAGGCATTAGACTGAAAACAACCCTTACCACACAGGACACCTCACACCCCCTTTATAACTGATTTGAACTCCTCCTATCAGGTCATGGATGTAAAGTCCCCCTGACCAGCACAAACACTGAATCTCTGAGTCTGAATCTCAAATTTGAAATTAAATAAAGCCGTTTCTTTATCACAGAAAAACAGGCTTCATTGTTCTTTTTTCTTCTCCATTTTGAATGTGCCAGTAATAATGTGGTATATCTTGAGTTCTCTGCAGTGTGCACCTGTCAGAGACTTTGTGCGGTGACATGCTGGGTTTGAAGCAGCATGGCAGCGAGATCATCCATCCTCCCTTTACTCGACTTCCTTTAGGAACAAGAGGGACAGGCGGATTAGCCTCCAGCCTTCACTGATATTTTTCATCCTCACACATTTGCCAACGTGTCAGGTCTACAGATCAGCTGTATGTGTGTGTGTGTGTGTGTGTGTGTGCGTGTGTTTGAAATAAAGTGGTCTGGAAGTTCAAGTGGAACTTTTTTACTTAGCTGACCAACCTGGGAGAATGAGACAAAGAAAGAGAAAGAAGGAAAAGAGAGGCAAGAGGCATTCTTTTCATAAATT
This sequence comes from Sebastolobus alascanus, assembly GCA_916701645.2. NCBI lineage: Eukaryota > Metazoa > Chordata > Actinopteri > Perciformes > Sebastidae > Sebastolobus > Sebastolobus alascanus. The sequence goes on from CAKAOJ020000091.1 coordinate 1,151,732, forward strand.
GACCACATACTGTACGTCAGATGTGAACATTAATTTCCCTCCAGAAAAAAAATTGATTTTGTTGACATAATAACAGTTTGACACCTTCAATTTCGACTGCAAGTCATAAAACGGAAAAAACAAACAAACAAACAAAAACAAATGACTGTCATTCACAAAATGACTGTCATTTGCAGATTGCAGATACATTTGCAATGCTCTTTCATGCTCATGCATTGGGCGCAAGTATAGCGTTTGTTATAATTAGTGAAACGTGTCTAAAATCAGTTGGAAATCGCAGTCTATGTGTTGCAAATTTGGTGGGATGGGCCCTCGGATCACATCCTTCTCCATCACCACTGGTTGATTTGAAAAGCATGCTTGGGATACTTGTCTACCGCAAGTTCACTCGCCAGCCAGCTTTCCAACAGCATCCCCGATAAAATGAGGGAAGCAAGCAGCCTTATTGGCATTTGGATCGTACTTGGCTAAATGTGAACTTTTAATTGGGCCCGGTACTTGGACTATACTTGGACGTTTCTCAAGAACACACAATGAGACATGCGTGGATAGAAAGAAAGAGACAAATAGATAGAGCAAAAGGGAGAGAGGGACAGAGAAACGAAGGGAAAGAAGAGATGATTACTTGAAAAGATAAAAGACGGGAGAAAAAGCAGGAAAAAAAAGAGAGTAAAAGAAGCATGAGACAGACGGAGAGAAAGTGGGAGAAAAAACAAAGAGAAAGGGAAGATCAGAGTAACATGGGTCATTTCATTACTTCCCCAAAGGATAAAAAGGCACAATTACCAAAAGGCCTTGTAGTCCCACCCTTTTTTTTCTCACTCTATCAGTACATCTCCCCACCCCCGCCCTCCTGTTCTTATTATCCGGCTCTATCAAGGTGGCGGCGCTTTCTTCTGTCCAGCCTGAATGTGAAAGGTCAGGCCGGTGATCAAGCCGGTAATTAGACAGACCTGGGAAGAGGAACTAGATCACTGCGTGTCACCCTCTTCAAATGAACAGCAAGGGAGCCAGTGTCCCCTTCCTACCCAGCCACGGATGAAGCCTGCGCCTCATTTCATTTAAGAGGAAAACGAGAAGAGAACACAGCAAGGTGGCTCGCCGTTCCCTCTGCCCTTAATCCACTCCTAGTGGCTTCTAAGCTTATTAGTGTCTGGAAACTTTAAGACAGAGGCTAAAAGAAGTGGAACCTTCGAGAGAGTGGACACGAGGATAGGCTTTTCATGGTGTGTGTGTTCATCTTTTTCTTCATCTTTTATACACAGGGGGTGGACACAGTAACACCTGGGCAATACAATACAATCCAATACAAAAGGCTGAGTTGTTCCTAATGCTCAGTTTGTGTCAGGAAAGCATTGATTCAACTCTATGGCACCTGATACCAAATAAGCAACAGCTATCCAGTGTAATTCAGTATAATGCAACGGAAGAACACCACCAACTGAAGACTTGACATTTACTACATTACATTACATTGACTAAGACCAGCAGTTGAATCGCCTCACGTCACCTTTGTTTTGGCCAAAAAGATTTGAACACACCGTAAAGACTATTGTATTGAGATCCGATCGCTAATTAATAAGCAAAGGCAATAATTACATGGGAATAATACATATTGCCATGGAAACATATTTTATTAATATGCAATCGTTTGTCAATTTGTTGTTAGTTTTGTTTAATAGTTTTGTTAAATAATGTTACCAAAAATATACTTTTACAAATAATGTACATTTCTACCAATTGGAGTTTAACAACATACATAAACATAAAAAAAGTCATCAGACTGTTTGGGGGGTATTCATTTACATTAGGCTTTCAGTAAGCCCTCTGAAACTAAACATATAAAATAAGATTATTTACTGCTAGATTAATAGAGCGAAGCCACCTGTAAAGGTCAAGGTTTTGAAAACCGCAGAGCACCCTGGGAATTGATTGGGCCTGACCTACTTCAACAGACTATAAATACAAATATTCTCACTTAAACCTTATGAAGCTGTCAGCTGCAAACAGTTTGTACCAGATGTAGTGGTGTGTACATAACTGAGTGAATTGTTAGTGGTATAATTGCATTCTTCATGGGAACAATTGTCCAGTTACTACATGATAGCACAGTGTAATGATGATGAACAGTAGTTGATGTAATTGAATTTTACCAGGCGCCCTGAAAGCACATGAGATGATATGTAAGTGATGCATAAGCTCCAGAATGAAACAGCATGTGTGCTGTTGGATCCACAATCAGTCTCCTTGATGGCTTCATCTAGATCCATACCCTGCATAAGCTCTCGCACTGCAAGTCCAATATTATGCCTGAGCAGCCAATGTTATAGGTAATATTAATTTACTTATTCATGAGTTTCATCAACTGTGAAGCTCAAATTGCTGCATGACAGTGCATTTTTAACCACCCTCCATATCACAGCACAGGCTGTCCCGTCATTACCACAACACTTATATAACATAATGTGGTTTCAAAGTATCAAATTCAAACCACTTTCCTTTTGTTTTTTTTCCACCGAACTGAGTGATTTTCATGTGAAGGACCCTCAAAATACTGTATCAACAAATGTCTGTGCACATTCCCTCACCAACCCCCTGCCCTACTCCCACACTATGCAAGCTTTTAACCAAGCGTAGCCTATAATAGACAGTACAACAATGTTATGAATGTGGTCGTATTTTGTTGCCAAAGTGTCCTTCTTTGAATGTATTGGAGAGGTCTTTGTGTGAAGGAGATCATTGGCCGGCGGCTCCGGCAGGTGATTGGCGCGTCTCGGATGACGACCAGCACATAAAGAACCAAGATGGCGCCGGCTCGAGGCAGAGGAGAGGTGTATCTTTCTCAAAATGCGTGCGACTGCTGCCGCTGCTGCTCGCCGGCCCAATAAGCTACATTTTTGCAGCTGGGTTTAAGGACTTGTTGTTCAGACAACAGCTGCATATCAACTTTAAGTCAGCTTCGAAGAACTAAAAAATCCAAACTAGCATCAACAAGAGAATCAGGCTAAGTCAGTTATCCACATATGTAGAGCAAGGCTCAGGTCTTCATAAACTATTGATACCAACAACCAATATCAACTACTAGCTCATCGATAATGGGTCCAAGCCATTTCAAATTAAACCTGAATCATCAACACATTCTCACTCCCAACTTGTTAAATACAGCCGCTCGGTCAGTGGCCCTCGGCATCGGAGACCGACGCAAAGGGGTTAGCGTTACTTTTGGACGGACCAGGGACGACGTGTCAATATACGCTCGTTACATGCATAGTGTCCTTTCAAAATAAACTTCCGATTGATATGATTGAAGATTGACGTGGTGATATTTCATCTGTTCATTGAACCTCATTGAACCTGGTGTTCAGTAAGATGTGTATTTCTCAGGTGCACAACATTCTGAAGCAAGATCTCTCTGATTCGGCCCTGGCCTTGCATGAACTTAGCCTCCCTCCTGGCATGACAAGGCTATGATGACATCACCATCTTTAAGACAGAGAGGTGAGTTGGCAAGCCTCAGCTATGCTACAATCCTTCCACACTAAAAGCAGCAGGCTTGAGTGAACATACTGCGCTGGTATATATTTCTGTCTGCTCAAAACAACTGAGTAAATCACTAAAAGCAGGCAGGCCTTCCACATGACAGTTTTTGAATTATTGTAGCGCCCACTACTCTCCACTTTGACTCCCCAAATTTACAGCACTTTCAGTGACTTTGTTACGTCATCTGCATTCATTTAATCAAAAAGTTGCACAGTGTTGCATTTCTGAAAGGATTGGTTCACCCCCGTCCAGTTTTACCCAGATCAGTGACTTTGTTGCTTTGCTTATATTCGGCTGCAATTTGTACTTTCTCGTCTCCTTTACCTTCAGGGTGCAACTGTCTGCTCCACATCCGGTCTCCTCAATCCTCCTGATCATCGCCCGCTCTCCCACCACTGCCAGCAGGACAGATTATTGCCCTGGCCCTGCTCTTTAGATGATTATGGTCCACCTGAACTGCCGTGTTGTTGTTGTTGTTGTTGTGGTGGCGGTGGTGAGCAATCTCCACTGAAAGGCCAGTGTCGACCGTGGTCGGGACGATCGATACAGAGGGAGCTCGCTTGAAGGTCAGGCGCTCTAATGAGAATGCTGTAATTGCGAATATTCATCTTTTGAATGCTCGCCTCTGGGATCAGGTTATCAATTACACATGCACATAGACATAAAGCACCCACGCACTTGTAGAGTGATACATGCAAGAAAGCCTCTTACAAAAGTACACATGAAATGCACAGTCACGACTGCAACAGCAAATCAGCGTGTGGCTGCAGTGAACATACATTTACAAGCATGCATAAACTTATAACAGGTAAGTGAGTTACAGCGGTCTGTCTACATGCCCCTGAATGACACAAGCACTTTCCCCTTACATGGTAAGGCTGGTGTTAGGGCTGGGCAATATAGACCACAAATCATATCTTTGTATTTTTAGACTGAATGGCGATACACAATATATCAGGGCTGAGTATTGGCAAGAATCTGGCGATACGATACGTATCATGACACAGGGGTTAAGTGGGCAAAAATGCAGTTTTAAAAATATTTTAATGCTCGCGTTAAAAATAGGCGAGACCTCGAATCTCTGGAAGAGACGCAGCTGCTCACGTGGGCAGTGTGGCTGTTCTAAGCTGTTTACATGGACGTCGAAATAAAAAAGCAAGAGGTCCCGCAACCGTTACGCGCTGCTGACGTTCTTGAGTGTGGTCACGCAAAGTGTGAGAGGAGAGCAAGAGGAGAGATGCATACAGTGGAGCGGTTTTACAGAAGAAACGTTATGTAATGCAACATTAAACTATATCAGTTTTGTCTCATCCTATATCTCGTTTGAAAATATAGCGATATATATTAAGGCGATATACCACCCAGCCCCAGTTGGTGTTACTGTATATTCCTCTTATTGTCAACAAGTCCCATGAAAAGACCCTAACCAACAATGTGTTAGTTCGTCTCTCAATACTTTCTGACTTCTCTACTCTGTCTGTGTCTCTCAGCCCCAGGCTCATTGGTTCCTACTGAAGGCGCAACTCTTTAGAAAAAAAAAAAAGATCACAAATATGTTGTTTATTCTTTTAAAGGTTCAGTAATTTCCTAAAACAGCTGGCCACTGTAGTTTTTAACAAACAAACAGGAGGAAATAAAAGTGCATTTGTTGTGGACTATTTTCAACGGTGGATTAATCCACCTTTGGTGCTCTAGTGTGTATTTGTGGCAGCAGAATGGTGTGTGTGCAACCCTGTTGCCAGAACAAATGTTGGTATTGTACATTTCTGTGAACCATTACACGTTAAATGACGATGTTTCTGAACCAAAAATAGGTTTCATATCAACCTCGTATCATGCTTGCAGAAATGCACCATGCAATGTTCAACAGTGTGGCTCATTGATGAGTTTTAATAGTTTTTGAACAACAATGGAGCTCTATGGTACAGAGGAAGAAGATATATCAGGCTTTCAGGGTACACTAATTCTAGACAGATCTATAGTATAGCATGCTTTCTCACTTTCTCTTCCTTTCCTTCTTCTTCTTCTCTTCCTTTTTGTGTGTTTTTCAACTACTCATAGTGATGAAGAGAGGAATGAGAAAACAGAGCAAGACCAGAGAGCAACCTCCCAAAATGTCAAGAACATTAATAAAGAATAATTAATAAAGAGCAGCGTCTACAGATTTTGGTGTCTGGTCTCTGTGTGTGAGCGTGTGTCTAAAGTTGTGTGTGTGTGCACAAGTGTGTGCTGTGACTGCACGGATATGTGTTTGCGTAACTTTATCTATGTGTGCATCTGAGTGGTGATATTGAGCATTGTCCGTGTATTTCTGGCTGTTTGAATGTGTATGAGATAAGCTGCATGTATGTGTCTGAGCTGTGTTTACATTCACCCAATGCAACAGTTGGCAAAATGCATACAATACAAGGCCCACAGGGTGTGGAGAACATGTAGTGCACAACTGTAGGTGGGTTTAGAAAAAATAAATAAAAATGGGTGGTGTAGATTTTCAGTGAGCTGAGGACACTCTGCCTAGTTGTAGCCACTTTTCTCAGAACTTCAGTCTACCAGAAATAGAAACGACTGTTCATTCAATTTAATAAGGATTAAAACATTTGTGGCATTGTACATTTGCATGATCAGATTATGGAAGCAAAACAGCATGCCATTATCCCAAAACCCAGACAGTATAATTGGTGAAGCTGATAATATATCTGAATGTTTTGAATTGTGCCCTTTAAAGTCTTTATTTCACTTTGGTGTTAGTATTTGATATGGCACCTTTGCTATTGCTTAAGTGATACTATTTCAAATACCAAGGGTTGATGGTCACATTTAGTCCTCCGCCATAATGACTTGGCCCCAAATGAAATTTGACATTTCCCTCTATTGGGCTACATCAACATTTGCACACAAATCTACTGCATGTTTAACAATACAGGTAAAAAGGCCCATTTCAATCCCAATAAAAGGTACTCAAATTTACCGTCTGATGCTCAATATACCCAGAGCAAACTGTGCCATGCTTCTGTGCAGGCCATTTGAGAGGTCATAATCCTACCAGACGAATAACAGATGACAAGGAAAACCACTTCATTTTATCTACAAAAATAAATCCCTGCATAAATCCTCCAAATCTAGAATATTCTTCTTGGTAGTGCTTCATTTTACAGGGCTGTTATTTCCTATTAATTGCATAGTAAGTTTCTTGGAAAGAACTATGTAATCTGGAACTACCTATAGCAGGGGGTTCTCAAACTTATTACTGAAAGGCCCGCATTTGATTTTTATTCAAGGTCAGAAGTCCCCTATAGGTTCTATAGGGACTCAGATATGAAAGGTGATCTTTGCAAATTCGCATATATACAGATACTTTGTGATGAGTTGGAATAACAAAAGTCTGTTCCCACACAGTCAACACAATACACCAGCATGTAGTTATTAAATAACTTAGCTGTAGTAGCTATGTATTAGCTGTAGTTATGTTTAGGCAACACAACTACGGTAACGGCCGCAGTTAGGTTTAGGCAACAAGTCATGGTTGGGAAGAAAATAAGTACATAAACAATGTAACATAAGTACGGAAAACACATCGCAAATGTCACAAACGCAACTTCAAAATTTGTTGCAACATATACAAAACATTTCAAAGTTGTTTTTATGGGCAAACTGGGCATTAATTCTATTTTCTGTTTCCTTTCATGTGTCATTTCATCCTTGTCATCCTATTCCAGTGGAGAGAGGATACGGCTTTCTGTGCAGGCTGTAATTGTGCCGTCAATACCTTGTTAACATGAATGATATCCATTGTACTGAGAACAATGGCAGCTGATAACAGCCTGTCTAAATTACATTAGAAATTCTGGCCAGGGTCAGACTGGTATGACACCATCCCGGGCTGGACCGAAGCTGCTGCCTTTCTAACTCTGCACGGTTCGGAGATCAGTCTGGGTTAGCATTAAAAGTTAAATGCTGCACATGTGACTGGCATTTCATATGATAGCAAGAATACAAAATGGACTTTAAATACAGTGAGGAGAGGCATACCAGGAGAAAGAATAATTCCAGGCACCACACACTGGTTTACAGTGGTATGTTACTATGAAAACATTCTCTCAAACCAATGACTGTTTACCTCAGCCAACATTTTTCTACAATTCATCAGACAAAATGTTCATTTAAACTGATCTACAAAGTGTTCACTGCCTCAGTTGACTGATCTTACAATAACTATCTATCCCCTGGTCATGAGTAGATTGGACGTGAGCCTGGGATGCTGATGTTGAGGGCTTTTTCTTTCTTTTTTTTTTTTACAAATACATGCAACAGTATGATGCTCATTCATCATCCTGACCTCCACACATTTAGAAACTGGCACTGAATGTTATTGCTGTCCCCCAAAATATGAATGAATTGCTAATGAAGAATAGTTGAGGGTAATTTCTAAAAGGGTGGAACAGGATGTTACTTACAAATTATGTTACTTAGCTAAGTTATTTAATTTAATCAACATTAACGCTAGGGTCGGTAATGTTGAGAAACTAGTAAGAGTATGCTAGATTTAAAAAATGATCCAACCAAAAAACCCAGCCCAGCGTTGTCAACTCTTTTCCAATGAAAGCAGCGAGCAGCACTAGCTCCTAAAGTCCCTAAATCTAGAGAGAAAGTCACCAAGTCGGCAACACTGACAGTCCGTCCCTTCAGGCACGCCCCCACAATCCATAATAAACTTTCTGCATATTGTAATTCATCTGTTAGCTATATTATCTTTAATATCTGCTAATAACAGGACCAGCTCCTACCTGCGTCCCCAACGCTAACAAGTTCACCATATCAACTTAAAACGTGATGATATGTCAATGTTGTGTCCCCAAGCGGCCAATGCCTCAGGTACTGTGTGACACTTAAATTTAATCATAGTCACATACAGGTACATGCAGGCAGAGTTAGCCCCAGTATTCCTTGTCGAATGTCCGAGCTTGGAGATAACAAAGCATTTCAGTCTCATTAGTTGGAGAGTTGCAGGGGTCGGCTTCTTTATTCAGCTGCTTAAAAATCTGTAGAAATCTGCAATTTCCATAACTCTGCTCAAGTGGAAGGGGAAGGCAGAGAGAGAGAGAGAGAGAGAGAGAGAGAGAGAGAGAGAGAGAGAGAGAGAGAGAGAGAGAGAGAGAGAGAGAGAGAGAGAGAGAGAGAGAGAGAGAGAGAGAGAGAGAGAGAGAGAGAGTGAGAGAGAGAAAGTGAATAAAGGCAAAATGAAAACAATAAATCTAAATGCAGAGCCAGAGTGTGATATCGTGTTGATTCCCCACTATTCAGAGGCAAATAACCGCTGGTGTTTTCCATTGATCTTAGAGAGAGGAGTGGTGTCTGCTGCTTGTTTTATTCAGCTGAACTCAAAGAGAGAGAAAGAGAGAGAATGTCAGAAAGGGAGGAAAAGGAACGACTTGCAGAATTCATTGTTTCAAAAGAGTTGTAAGACTTTTGATAGCTACAATGTTAATTACGCCCAGAGACGCTTACTTCAACCGTTTTGGTCATTTCTTCCCTCCACAAAGAAATGTAAAGTAATTACAATTCCTGGTGAGCAGCGTGTGTGGGGGGGAGATAGGGGGAGATCGTGTGTGTGTGTGAGTGTACGTACGTGTGCATTTCACACGAACGTGCACACGCGCTTCGCAATTAATTTCTGTGATTTCCTACCAGTCCTTTTACAGGCTTTTTAAATGTCATCTGCTGCTATGATTGACATGCAAATTTGTGGCTGGCAGAGGGGCTAAATGGGAAGGCAGGTTGAGCGAGCCAGATAAGGGCATTGTTTCCCGGCTATAGGCTTAGGGAGGCAGAGCAGGGGTTTGTTGGGTTTAAGGAGGAGGTTAACCCCTGCCATGCCGCCCACAATGCACTGGGGTTAGAAACATGACACTGATTGTTGGCCTTTATTTGTTGAGCCCAGCAGTTATGATGGGGGTTCCTCCCAGTTTTAGTCAACAGCTTTGGGGGGTGGCGGTCTCTTAAACCTGCTATTAAACCTCACGCTACCATATAGGAACACTACACTCATTTTTTTTTCTTATTGCTGTGGATGGCGTGCCTGTTACTCCCCATCAGACCAGGGTGTTCAAGACCTCAAACAGAACATCAGAATTAGACTGTGGCTGCCAGTAGGACAATAAAACAGCGACTGTGTTTACATGGACATGACTAACCCGTACATGAGGCTTATCCCAGTTATGTTCATATTCGAGATATGGTGTTTATATGGTGTGCACAGAGAAACGCATGCACGCTCGTGCTGGAGAGTCGGCCAAAAATGGCAATGCAAAATAGCACAGCACTTCCTGAAGTAGTCACAATATTTCATGTATTGATTTGAGTACATAGACACGAATTTCCCATTTTTTCCGTGATGGTCTGCATGAAATCAATTTGGATCTAATCCACGTAATTGTGAACCGGGAAGTATAAAGAGCGACGAGTGCCACGTACGGAGGAGGTCGGGTTGGATGGGTGGCTCAAAATACACAGGAGATCAGGAGACCAGTGTTCATGTCCCGTGTGAAACCACAAGTCAGAGCTTATCTATTTGTCACATAACGATGCAATCTTTTCCTAAACCTAACTAAGTAGTTTTACTTTGAAAAGACTCGAGCTGAAATTGACACGTGCGTCAAGAGTTGCTGGACATTCGTAGGAAAACGCACGAAAAATACGTTGTTGAAAATCTGGCTGAGCATCAAGAAAAAAAGAGAAATGTGTGTCTATGTACACGAATCAAATAGATACAATTTTGTGACTATTTAACAAACTGCCGTGAGACTGTGTTGGGTGTTTTACATGCTCAAACGCATAAACGAGATACTCCAATAACCCAATCATAAACGTGTTACTCATGTCCATGTAAACACAGTCAATTAGGGGTGCGCCATAGTTAGGGTGCATACCACATAACCGCAACATCCATGGCTCGACGCCCGGCCAAGCGACCTTTGTAGCGTGTCATACCCCTCTCTCTCACCACTGTTTTTGCTGCCCTGACTGTCGAATAAAGGCAAAATTACAATTAAGAAAAAGAACAATTAAAAAACATAACATGCTGTAGCTCATGAGGATCAAACTTGAGTAACAGAATTAGAACAGAAGAAACCAGGCCCAATTAGGAACTCGAGGTTGTCAGTGGATACTGCTTGATTTAATTTAGAGTAAATTAACAGCAGTGAAAAGTATTAGATGGAGAAACTCAAATGCAAAACTTAAGTTAGTTTAGTTAAATTGTTTAAAAAGTTATTATTATCATTTTTTGGGGGGGATTTACTTTACTCCAACATGAGATGACATTTTCATTGGATGGGAATGCTGTTTTGAATGGAGCCATGACATGAAGGTCAACTGTATTTGCCCTAATAGTAAACTATGATGCTTTTAATGACGATAACTCGCTAACTTATCTGTTGACAGACCTGCTGTTGCGGGAGCGATACTATCCTATGGCCCAGTCTCTGAGGCTTTTCCACTCAGATAAAAATCTGATTTCATGTTTTTTTTTTTCATCATGACATGACGGACTATCAGTTCAAATAGTGTCTTTTAACATTACTCGTCAAAGCCTGTACTGCGTGCTTAAAATAAAAAAGTCAGTCAGTCTGGTTCTGGCTTCACACATTATGGATGCCTATATACAAGGAGGCAAGCACGCACACATACACAAACACACACACATATAAAGAAACTGGCACTCAGAAAAAAAACGTCTTGCACTTTTAGTTAGACCTTAAAGTGCTGGTTCGATAGCAGATGTTGAGAGTGCAGCTCGGCTAAGAGGCTTTTCATTGATTTGACTGCCGCATCTTGAAAGAAAGCATAAATATGTTGATGTTAGCTTCAGAGGGGGAGAGCAGGAAAGGCAGAACAAGCAGATATGGTAAAAGTAGCATCATCCTCAAGCTGCAGAGGAGAGGAGACAGCCAGAGTAAAAGTTAGTCCGTTAGCTGTAGCAAACTGACTACTAAAATAAATTCATCCATTAGTCACCTGTCCAGTATATCTTCCATTCTAAAGGTATCATTTAAGATGTTAATCTAATACATCTGGAAGTCAGACAAATAAGCCAACTATGATAACTACTTGACTCGTGGCCTGTTCTCTTCAAAATGTGTGAAGAACTAATTAAACTAGGTGTTGTAGATATAAAAAGAAACACGATTCTGTAATTGCATTGCCTGTTTCACACTTTAAATTGATCCAGTAACCTATATGTAGATAATGAAGGAGAAACTTTGCAATGATGTGGCATGCTTGTCCAATTGAGGTCCATCTGACATACGGTACATAATGCATGAACAACAATGGCTGATGTGTTGATTTATAATGAACTGGATAAATAAATGACTGGATAAATGAATAAATATGTCATTAAATGTAACAAAAAGTAGTACAACCACCATTATTTGTTGTAGAGAAAATGTTTGATCTCATTCTCTTGATTCAGACCTCTAGGTGTGACAGTCCGGAGAGTGAAAATATAGTAGCTTTCTCCTTTGAGTAAGAGGGTATTTAAATCGCCTCCTTTTCTTTTTGTTTAATTCACACCATTAAGAACGTGTTTACTGCGACCGAAAAGTGACGCTGAGGGGTCGGACAAAGCGTCAGTATGTGACGAGTTGTGACGAGAACGTGTTGGTAGTATGCTAGCTAACGTTAGCCACGGGGGCTAGAATGTTTACCGTTGCTTGGCAACACCAGGGGCTAGAATGTTTACCAGTGCTTGGCAACACCATCAGCTGCTCTGGCTTGTCTCTCTCATCGACTATTGTGGTCCCGCTCAGAAAGTACTGACGTAATCATCCAGATTTTTAAATGGTAAATGGACTTGCACTTATTAAAGTGGCAGTAGGCAGTATATATATTTTGGCATCATTGGGCAAAAATTCCATAATAACCTTTCAGCATATTGTAATTCAAGTGTTTTTAGAGATAACTAGACTTTTGCACCTCCTCATGGCTCTGTTTTTCAGGCTTTAAAAAATCTAGCACGTGGCGGGAGACTTTGACCAATCACAGGTCATTTCAGAGAGAGAGCGTTCCTATTGGCTATGCTCCGGTCATTTGACCGGAACTTGGCGTTTCTTCAACAGATTTCGCAATGGCTGCCGCGTCACAATCTTTCTCATTTTACAGCTAAACCGTGCACTACAAGATGATTCTGAAAACATTTGAGGCTGCTCAGAGCGCCATTCGCTTGTGTATGCAAAGTGTATTAATATTGAATGTATTGCGTGTCCACATTGCACCAAATTCAAAAAAGCACTCCATTGGGTCCCCAGCAACACACGCGCCAAGTATGAAGTAGATCGGATGAATGGTTCTCGAGATTCCTTGCTTTATAGTTTACAGTTAGATGAAGCACATTTCAATTTTAAATCATAATCATTTGGATTTTGCCCTAAATATTTTTAGCTGGCATCCACTGCAGTACTACAGCAGTAATATTATGCAATGTTGTGAGAGGTTCATATGTAAAGCACACTGAGATAATGACTGGATGTTATTTGAAGCATTATGCAAAGTAAAGCTGGACAAGACCTGTCAACGGAGAGAAAATCGATGCGATTGTATGCTAGCGTGAGTGAATTTTAATGAAGCAAAGGATATATTTTTGCTTAAACTAGGATCTGGAGACACAGTTGAGATCAAGGCCAATCATTAACATATTAAATAGGCACAGTATTTGAATTGTACGAAGAGTGTATGAGCTTTAAACACGTGCAGAACGCAGCCAGAAAACGTGTCTTCTTTCCAGTCCTGAGTGTATTTGCTACTGTATATATTTTAATAACATGATTAGCGTGCATGCTGCTTTCAATAGCACTGCAACATTCATAGGCAGAGCGCTTTAGTCTCCAGTCAATGTCATCTTCTCTATTCATCCCAGCTCAAAAAAAAACAACAAGTGCAAACAATTTGAATCTTATATCATAATCCCCGTCTCAGAAACTTTTGAAATGCGATTCCAATCTCAAGGTCTTTTCTCCGAGTCGCCCGTGTCCTCCACCTCGCGTGGGCGTCCATTTTTCCTTTGACATCTCCCTTTGGAGTTAAAATAGAACTTTATTTATCCCGAGTTGTCCATCTCTCTTTCTGACAGGGTTAATGAGATGGCAGCGCAGAGGCCGTCCGCCGCTCTACTGTTCCTTATTTATGCTAAATCTTGATGTACTCAGTGTGCCTGGCCATTATTTAACACCGTGCCCTTGGGCTGCTGCTGCATCTTTATTCAATTCACCGGGGCGGCGAGAGGTCAGGGAGAGCTCTGAGCTTCTGCGTCACACAGCGAGCAGAGAGAAACACTCCTCCATCACCTCCTCCTCTGTGCATTCCCGTCTTCTGTCCTCCTCCCTCGCTTCTCACTCCATTTTCAGCTTCCCTTCGTTCAGATAGCGGCTGATAAGGTGTGATTAATGAGGGCAGGCTCCTCGCCAAGAATGAGAACATCTGTCTCTGATTTATTCTTTTGTGTTCTTTCATCCAGCTAGCTTGGTTTGTGTGTGTGTGTCGTGTACTTGTGAGGGAGAGACCACCTGTACGCTTACTTTGTAGACGTCGCTGGGGATATCTCGCAAAGTTGACTTCAGTGAGATGCAACATGTGAGAAATGGCGCCTACAGAGGAGTTGTCAGAGGAAGTGGTTTTGCTGTAACAAGACTAATGTCATGTTTCCTCTGCGTGGTACGGTCCTGCTCCACTGGACTCACTGTTTGGTACCAGGTGCTTTTTTCTCTTCGTTAGTACCCCCTCAGTACGGAGGACCACAAGAGTCACGGAAATAGTAATGAAGCGTTTAATTGATTAATAACTAATTGTACAAAAAAAAAAAAATAGGCATGGATAAATTTGTTTACAAATTCATTAATCTATGAATAAATGGACAAATTACAAAGTAATTGATTATTTGAAATTTTAAAGGGCAATCAAAAATAGAATTATAAAATAATTTACAAATATAATTTTATAATAATTTAAAAATATTAATCCATCAAATAAATAGTTCAAATTAAAAAGGGATATACAAAATCGCCATAAAATAGTCAATAAGTACATCATTTAAAAAATGCATTAATGAATTCATGAATAAATAAAATGCAGTTTAAAAAGAGAAATAAATAACTGGATTCACAAATTGAATTAAGAATACAGATTTTAGTCAGGCATTTGAAAAGGCAACTTCTATTCCGGAAGAGCTCCGGTCGTTGATGCCAATTTTTGTAGTGGCCAAACGGCGGTAGTACAACTTCCGTGTCCGTCACGTGATGCCATTGGGCCCAATACGACTTATTCCCATAGGCTTACATTGGGAAAGAGACTCAGCGGATACATTTTTTTTAACTAAATCAACTTCCCAGTATGAACACTTGAATAGTCCTTATTTAAATTATTAGGTCCTAAAAGTTTTTTGGGGTTCTTTTTATTGCTTCTCCATTGTAATCTCCATGGTAATATAGTTTAGTTTACTTACAATAGATTGATATTCCTTAGCTTCTTACCTTTCAAAGGAGACCATATATGCATGTAAGCCTTATGGTTGAGGAGCTATTCCTGTTGAATTTTGGGTAGTTATTTTAGGCGTTTTTTTCCGAGGAATAGGGCTAGGCCGCAGGAGGTGAAAGACTCTTTTCAAAATAAGCATCCACGTTGTTATCTTCTTCTTCTTCTTGGTAAACCAGCTAGAGGTGCATATGCCACGAACTGGACTGGAGTGTGGAACAGAACTTGAGCATGCATAGTCGGCGCGCTTGCTATGCGTACAGTCTGTGCAGTCGAAAATGTAGTATGTCTTTACTCTTTTTGAGCTGATGTTGTGATGGACGACTGGAGATAATAGACAATAGGTTGCTGTATTCCACCAACAACCCCTTACCCTTGACTACTGCAAATTCCCTTCAGCTTCACACCCTTTATTGCTTTGTATATTATGCCTATTCAGATGGTGATAACATAAATTCTCTTTTGTGTTTGCTGTTTTGTTTGTGTGGCAGTCGGCCTTGGATCATAGTCAGCGAGTGCCAACAGGTAATTTGTGTGCATGTTCTTGACAGATGCTGCATTCAGGCGCCTTTGCTTTCCCTCTCAACAATGCTGAGAATCTCTCCAAGTAGACAACAGTTGTACTTTTTCCTCTGCAGTGCCTCGCTGTAAAATTGGCAAATTCCCTGTGCTTTCACTTAAAATGTCCCCTACTGGAAATGAGAGGCATAAATCACCGTGCATGTCTGGCACCAACGTGCCCGCTGTGTCACATCAGCTTGAATTTTTTACAACATGGAAGGAAAGCGGCGGGCCCGTTGACACTTTCCAGCCTGGGAGCTACTGTTAGTCAACCACTCATATCCATTTTTAATGAGCTCTCAGCCATGATATAGTGTAATTTCACCTCCAGGACCCAGTGACGCTATTTACTGTTAACGAGAAACAGCACAGCACCGGCCAAATTCTTCCCGATTGGAGCGTTTATGAAATTCACAGGTTTATGACTTGGACAGGGTGGTGTGTTTGTGTGTACTGTACTGTATGTGTGTGTCTCTTATTTTAGCATTGTGATCCTGGTGTTCCTCTGAAGCTAGCTTTTGTATAGAGAATCAAGCAGGCCATGGCACGTCGCTTATATTACTGCTCATGTTTAACCAGGAGGAGTGTAAGGAGAGAGGAGGTGCAGAGTCTGTCAGCCAGTCTACTTCAGTAAAGAATCCTACTGATACAGCTTGGTTTAGCTCTGTACTGAAAAAGCCACTTTTTGCACCTTTTCTAACCTGATCTGATACAGCAACGCACTGCTTGGTTAGGGCCCTTCGGCATCGGAGACCGACGCACGGGGAACCCCTCTTGCGTTACTTTTGGACAGACCAGGGACGACGTGTCAGTATACGCTCATTGCATGCATAGTGTCCTTTCAAAATAAACTTCCGTTTTCAAAGGGAGTTAGGTTTAGGCAACACAACCACTTACTTAAGGTTAGGAAACGGTCGTGGTTGACGTTAATTTCACTGATTAGAAACTGAAACTGAAACACCGGACTCCTGGTTGAAAGTCTTGGGTTTGTTTGCCCGGAGTTAGATGAAAGCCCGGTTCGTCATGTACTGCTGCTAAAGGGTGCCTCCGTGCATCGGTTTCTGATGCCGAGGGACTCTTACCAAACGGTGGTATTTGACGATTTCACAGTCCACCAGGAGGCCGGTGTTTGTGGCGTCAAGCGACACGCCATAAGCAAGATTGGCGTTTGGCGTTTCGAATGACATTGGCCATGTCAAAAGTACGTATGTACATATCATCTGATAGAATAATTCAACCAAATAGAAACAAATATAATGGAAGACGGAACTATAATATGTTGATTCGACAGTATTGGCTCTACTTTTGAGCAGGCTTTAAAGGAGAAGAGCGCACCTATGCGCCAGCGAAGGGACATTTTCCTGAGCCCCTCTGAGGTTCTTCCCTGGCCTGCACCAGTTTGGTGATATGGTGACTTGCAGTGCAGAGGTGCAGTAGGCTGCGCTGTTGTCAATCCAGCAGCGCACTGCAATCTTACTGCCAGGAATGACTGTTTACGCTGTCCGTTCTCTGCCTTGTTTTGTTCCCGGATCAGTTGTGTTACATGTAAACCAGTCAACTCTAACTGAGTCAAACCTCAGGCGCATATTCAGTATGCAAAACACGAGAGGACATTTTACTTTTACTTTACTTTTACATTTTATTTTGCGTGACAATAATGACTGTTTACGATACTCGTAATGCCAAATAAAATTGCACTTGATTATGCACAGCAAACATGATTGCTGGATATTAAATATTCAAGAAATGTGAATTCAACTTTGAAAGAAACATCATTTTCAGACTGCTGAAACCACATATCAACTTCTGCTGGACTGTTTTTGCACAGAACAAGGACTGTGGATCCCCCCAGTATGACAGAATGACCACAGTGAGAAATAACTTTCAATTTACACATCGCATGTGAGTGTGAAGATAGAACATATCTGAACCTATGCTGCAACAGATGTGATGGAACAGATTTTTTTTTTTTTTTATCTTACAGCTGGCATTTTGTCATTGATGCTAATAGTGCTCCCCGGGGCAAACACAAAACACGTCTCTGAAAAGCTTACATTGCAGCAGGGCTTTCATAGCTCCAAGGATCTCCTCTCTCTGGTGGCCAAGGCCAGCAGGTAAAAACTCCTGTCAGAGAAGATGGGATGGACTGTGTGGAATGGAGGGTGGGGGATGGATAGTGGTGGTGGTGGTGGGGTGGGGGGGATAAAGCTGAGGTATGCATTCAACATTTCAAAAGCGGCAAAACTCACACAAAGCATTCCCGAGCAACAACTTGCTGGCATTTACCGAGTTACTCTCTCTGGCTTTGTGTTGGCTGCTGAATAACCTTGTGCCACATGGATAGTTCAGCCAAAGCAAACACATTTAGAGAGTGGGTAGGGGCGTGGGGTGAGCACTTAAAACTCGGAGAAAGGAAAACTTTCAACTTTTCTTTCTTTCTTTTTTTTGGTTTGCGTCTACAGCTGCGGTTCGGTG
This sequence comes from Sebastolobus alascanus, assembly GCA_916701645.2. Taxonomy (NCBI): domain Eukaryota; kingdom Metazoa; phylum Chordata; class Actinopteri; order Perciformes; family Sebastidae; genus Sebastolobus; species Sebastolobus alascanus. Next base: position 1,169,831 of record CAKAOJ020000091.1, read on the forward strand.
AGGGCAGACAACTGAAGCTCTTTTTTGCTTTGTAGATGGAGGCAGACTGACCTATTGGAAGAGTGGACGGAGGTGGGCAGAGTGTATAAGTTAATGTACGTGATCAATCGTGAGTAATTTGCCAGCCTGTTCAGTATTGGGCAGACTCTAACAGACAGCAAAGGGCAGCTTTAGCTAGCCATCAATCAGAAACCAAGACCAAGAGTTTACAGCCTTGCTAGTATCTCTGTGAGGCTGTACATAGGCACAGTTGTGCTTTGAGCAAAATGCTAACATGCTCGCAATGCAATCACCATCTTAGTTTAGGACGTTAGTACACCGTTCGTAGCTATAGTTACGAAAAGTCAATGCTCTGTAATTTGTATATATATCCCAAGAAATTGATTTGTATGTAATCCACGTAATTGTGAAGAAGTACAAAGAGCGGCGACAGCCGAGTAGGGAGGAGGTCGGGGTGGATTGGTGTTGACTTATTTGTCATGTAACTTCCATACTTGAGTTACGCCACTTCCGCGATCTTTTCCTAAACCTAACGAAGTACTTTTTGTCACATTACTTCCGTACTTAAGTTACACCACTTCCGGTGTGGCGCAACCACTTCCGGTGTGGCGCAACCACTTCCGGTGCGGCATAACCCCTTCCGTAACTTAACGATGATGATAAATAAATGAACGAACAAATTAAAAACAGATAAATAAATGAGTTGATTAAAAAAATGGATAAAAAAAATAAAAAAAAATAAAAATAATGAAATAATAATAATTACGCTTATAAGTCCAAGACTAGTGTACACCGGCACACACCAACCTATATTCACGCATACAGACGCATTAACAATATCAAATAAGCCCGAAGCACCGATATCTTCCAAGTGGATATGTAGTTAGGTAACCAAACAGAAATTATACCGGGTCAATAGGCAGATATAGGCAGTGCGTGCATAAGTGTAGGCTCAGAATGTATTATCACGGTGCAATTTCACCAGCGGAAACTGAATAAACTCTGTGAAGCGGAGGGGAGCAGCAGATTCAGCTGATCATTTTCTGCAGGTTCATCACTACGAGCAACACCTTTCACATTGTTTTCACATTGTCATTCGATTTTGTTATCATGGAAATCTTGACTACAGTCGCTTTAAAAGGTTATGGCGAAAGCTGCGATATTAACATTCAGTTGGAGTTGTGGTTCTGTGCACCCATCCATTACACAGTCCACTATTCTATCTCCACTGGGTTATGGATGTATCCTGTTGCTCATGCTGGTGTCACTAACTTTAAATCACTGGACACCATTTACCACAGTGCCATTCCATTCATTACCCAGCTATCAAACTGTGAGTTAATGGAAATATCAGAGGTCAGCAAATGCATCCAGAAAGCATCAGCATACCTGTGTTTTCAGGTCTTAGGGCATGCTGTACAAGTTGCCAACATGTTTAACATCCTTAGTTGAGTTCAACCAACCGAGCATGACAGAATAGATTAACTTCCTCATATCATCTCTGACTGAGGAAGTCTGGTTTCCAATAACATGTACTTTACTACTTATACTACTAGGCCTATTCAATTGGCGGCCCACGGGCCAACTAAAAAGCCGGAGCAAACTTTCTCATTTTACAGCTAAACAGTACACTAGAAGATGTTTCTGAAAACATTTGAGGAGAGAAATAGGCATTAACGTAACATAATATTGATTCTTCTAATTTGTAGCTATATTAGAGCTGTGTTTTTGATCGAAATTGTTGCAATAGGGACAATTCAGTGGTCGCTTGTCCCTACTGTCCCTACCAAATTCCACAGCCCTTGCTCTGCTCGTTGCTAATAAAGAGTCCGTTCAAGACGTGAGAAAACTGCCTCGCTGTGTTCATCGTGAGTGAACCACAGCTCGCCACAAAACAAATCCTTCTCAAAGTAACTCCTTCTGCTCCTTCTGTAAGACAAGAGACACTCTCTCCATCCAGCCAAGTTAAAAAATGCACATCGATCAAGTAAACAGTGATCACGTTAACTCTGGCACGTGTTACTCTGCGCAGTGTACTAACTGTCATTATCACAATATATTGCTGCAAGGCCACAAGGCGACAGATACGATGCAAAAGAGTGTGAGGAGGTATCAGATATGAAAAGGGGAGATGGGGGGGGGGGTCTGATGGTGAAGGACAGAGTGGAAGCGAAGAGACAGAGAGGCGAAGATCTAAATCAAAGGCAGCTGAATACAGAGAGGAGACAAGAGAGGAGAGATGGAGACTGACAAAGAGCGAGAGAAGGAGAGGGGAGGGGGGGAGGGTGACGGACGGGTGGTGGGGGGGGGAGACAAAGGGAGAGAGATGGTGGGGGGGGGGGGAGCTGAGGGCTTTATTAAGACGTCTGTGAGTGTCCTTTCTCTGGCCTCACCGACTCCTCTGCTAAGCCTCCTTCCTCTCTCCTGTTTATTACAAAGACTGGGATAACGCTCGCGCCCCCCCTCCTGCTTTTGTGTGGACGGCGTGTGTGTGTGTATGGGTGTGTGTGTGTGTGTGTGAGAGAGGCAGCTTTCACCCTGTGCCTTCGGTGGGCAGAAAGAGAGAGAAGTGAGGCTGATGTGGACTATTTCCACTCCTTTCAGAGTTGAGTCTGAGGGGAGGTTTTCACCCAGTCAACCTGCTGCTGCTCATACTCATCACATGTGATGCTGCTGTGAAGTTTCTCCTCCGCCGCTCAGCCCCGTCGTGTCTCTGACAACCTGCTACAGCAGACAAAAGCAAATACAGACAGGTTCGAGGATATTGATCGCAAATTATTGATGAAATTAATCATGTGGGACGGCTGTGGCTCAGGGGTTAGAGCAGGTCGACCTTTAACCACAAGGTTGGCGGTTGGATCCCCGGCTCCTATACTGTCTGCATGTCGAAGTGTCCTTAAGCGAGACACTGAACCCCAAGCTGCTCCCCGGCGCTTCACAGCAGCCAACTGCTCCTAATGCAGAGGTCACATTTCATGTATGTGAACTCGGGATGTCAAAGTTAACGTGATAATAACGCGTTAACACAAATTTGTTTTTACACCACTAATTTCTATGACGCATTAATGCAACTTGCGAAAGGGGTCCCTTGACTTCTGACCTCTCTGATCTCCCTTTAAGGTACATACATGCCAGGTTTTCCTTGCCTAAATTTAGCCTAACTTTGGAGCGTTATTTAACCTCCTTAAGTTTGTTATAATAAGTCACATAGTTTCTGCTTCATGACCGAATCCAAGACATCTTGGTAGTTTGTTTCCATGAAATAAGACACTAAACTACTGAACCCATATCTCAATAGATTTCAGAAGCAGAGGAGCGCTCCAGAAAAAGTGCAATAGAGGAATACAAAAGTACTAAAAAATATTCAATTAAAAAGGGAACTGAAGAAACACATTGAAGTCAAATGACTTCCTCCTCACACATCATAATTATTGTCATTACTGCTTATGACCCTCTCAAGATCTACTTAATGCTATATTATATGAGTATCGTGTTGTTTCTCATTTATTCAAAAGTGTCGAATAATTTTTCCCTGCCATGGAAATGGTGTAAAAGCTGTAAAGGTTATTGCTTTAGGGACTGTTTCCGTTTTTATTTATAACTAAGTTGCTTATTAAAACCTGGATGTGTCGCTGCTCCGTGATGAATATCTGAGGTTAACCCTCATCGTATGTTCAAACATCCAGAACTGATCCACAACGTGAGCTGTATTCTTCCTGAACGCCTCCTTCCACTGCTGTTGTTTTTTCACAGCATTACTATTAATGATAAAAAAGTATATTGAGTATTCACGTTTCTCTGCTACTTTTTATGATGATATTGTGCTGAAGTTTAAATAGCATCAATTACCAGTGCACAGCGTCTCTGCTGCCGTGGTTAAGGGGTTGACACGCACTCCGCACGCCGTCCATCAGCAACTTTTGTCACGCACCATGTCATCCGCTCGCAACCGGCCGCCATGGCAACACTGAAAATAACCCCCCCCCGTTAACCGGTCTGAAAACACAAGGTGATTATCAGCAGCTGTTTGCCTGCCAACTACCGCACCCCCACCCTCAGCGTAGCTCGCAGTTAAGCCCTGCGAACATCACTTCCCACTAATTAAGTTTGTTTATAAGGGATATTAAGTTTAGGAGGTGCGTAGGTGTAAATAACCTTCACAAAGTACAGAGGAGAGAAGGAAGACAGAGGCATCCTGCTCACTATTGTGTGAAGCACGAACGCTGATGTGGAATGAGACGATCTGTGTAAATATCTGAGAGCTATTTAAACACATAATACGCCTACCAACAACGCCTACAGCATGCCGCGCGAATCCGCTGATTGAGAAAGCTGCTGTGTACTTGATATAAATACATCGGCGTGATGAAAGAGACAAACATTTAATGAAGAAAGATGAACTTTGTTCAGAGTTCTTTTTCTTCTTCTTCTCTTGTTCTTGTACTGGTTTTTGGAAGAGAATAACCATACATTAATCATAATCCTACCAACTGGGGTACCAGCGGACCCCAGCAACACGTTCTCACTCCCAACTTGTTGAAATACCGCTCGGTCAGCGCCCCTCGGCGTCTGACATTGACGTACCGAGGAACTTTTTAGTGTGTGTATGAGACGCATTGGCTTTTCAACTAACTCCAATGTCAACCCATCCGCGTCATTTTTAGATGCTCAGGGCAATAGCTCCTTAAGTGAGATGACGTAGTACAAAGAATTTTTCCAAAGTGATCCAAAAGATATGCAGGCTATATCTTGGAAACATCCCTTTTATGTCCACAGGCTTGTACCTTTGACTTTTTATCTAAGAACTAACTTTTACTGACGATGAGTTTCACGTCCATCCAAGACTTGACGTAGAGTGAAATGACACGCGAAAAGCCTAAGATGTGATATCATTACACGCAGAAATATTAAAATATTATGCTATTTCAACACTGTCTCAATGCATTTTTTCGTAAAATAATCCAGAATGTGCAAACTACTTAGTTACAAATAAATCTACTTTGACTTGTGGCTTCACACGGGACATGAACATCGGTTTCCTCGGTCAAAGTCCAGTGTTTTTTTGCCATCCACTCCAACCTCCTCTCTATGCAGCTTTCGCCACTCTCTCTACTTCCCGTTTCACAATTACTTGGATTACATCAGAACTGATTTTGTGCCAACCATAAAGAAAAAAATGGGAAATTCATGTCTATGTACACGAATCAATGCATTCAATTCCGTAACTATTTCACGAACTGCTGTGCGACTTGGCTGGCTATTTATAAACCTTCCCGTGAGATCAGGTCAGACAAAAGTCAACGTTGACTTATTTGTCACGTGACTTCCATACTTAAGTTATGCTGATATCAAAATCTCAAAGTTTCTTAACATTTTTTGGGGGGATTCTTCAACCACGTTACACGCTCCAACTTTGTTGGTATTTACTCCTTTAATTGACTTGAATGAGGGGAGCAGAGAGCTGGAGTCACAGCACTAAACAACAACACCTGCATCTTAAATGTTTCCAGAGGCCTCCCGTCATGGCGGGGGGAAGACAGCAGCATTCCCTTTAGTACCGCGATCACGCCACTTGCTCACTCATCATCATTTAGACCACTTAGAGACTCACTTAGTCATCTTGCCCTCCCATCATCTCTGCATTAGAGAGAGCTCAAGACTGAGGGAAGCTATGTTCTCAGGCTGGATTGTAAATGAGTGTCACTGATGAGAAGTTGATGTACTAGTGCTGAGGTCTCTGCTGCAGTAGTGTGTGTGTTTGTGCGCGCATCCCTGTACTTGTTTGCAATGATGCTGATTACCACGGCCTTGAAATTTTCTAAAAAGTGTTCATTTTTTTTAACATTTTGGTGCTCCTCCTTTCAGTAGATGCTTAAATTGGACTGGGATCTTGGTTTAAGTTAAAATTGGAATTGTAATTATGGCTTTTAACAGCAATTTGGACAGGAACTTAACATTGAGTTTTTAGAGGGAGAAGGGTGAAATAGAGGTGAAAAAAACAGAATAAGTGCCATGTAAACTGAACATTATTTTTCCTTCCAACAAGCAATCATGTGCCGGTAGTGTGTGAGTGTGTGTGGTATAGAGAGAGACCATTATAAAGTTGAATAAATTGTGTTCTTTTCAGGTTCATATGTACATATCTATGTATAGCATTCTCATCAGCACCACGGACAGCGACTAGTTCATTAATTAGTTGGAAACTCCTCTCTCCAATTCTCACTCACGTTTCCACCGTTGTCTTCCAGCAACAAGTCACATGACGCAATAACAAACAAATTAAATCGAGTGAAATTTTGTATAATTTTGTAGTGGACAGGGTTTTGATGGTTTAGCTGTTATCACGGAGGGCAAGAATAAACCTTCAAGCTCAAATATTTGCCAGCACATTTTTACTCCACATCAACTAATAAAACAACACAAACATTTGTTTCCTGTGTATTTGTGTCCCAGTAATGACCTGACATACTGTAATATATACCTCCCTCCACAGTATCACACATGCTAATGCCATGTACATACCTGTGTGCTCCCATCTATCCCTGTCTATCTACAGCACATGGCCTGTTGGCTGTAGGTATATGAAACATGCTGCTGAGAGCATGTAAGAAAGGACACAGCAAGTACAACTCCCATTGAGACTGTGTGTTGAATAAACTAAAGGCAGAGTGTCAGGTCCTAGGTCAGCACCAGCCGGCTATGACTCACTAACAACCAAATCAACTCCAGAGAGATGAGGTAAATTAGAGAGAGAAGGATTTCTGTCTCACAGCACCACTCGGAAGGATGAACCATTCATCAGTCACAGTGGTGGAAGTTAAGTCTCAACATTAACTGTCATCACTGTAATCCTCATTAGCATTATCAACATGTTTTGCTTATGCCGAGTACTGCTCTCATGCTCATATCTTTAGAGGTGAAAGTACAGCACAAATTTGACTTTAATTTGAACCAAGTTTTGAACACTTTTGAGACCGTTAAAAGGAGTCCATATCAAAACTTACTAGACAGGTTTTCAAACGGAAGCGCCTCCCCAGGGGGGGCTCGGTGGGGGAAAGATGTGAAGCAGAAGACACTGACAAGGTGCTGGTGTTCTAAGAGCAACGGGAAGTTCTTGTAGTTTGGCCGCTGATTTGCCCCGTTGTCTCAATGTCGTCAAAGCGGGGGGCCCAGTTACAGACTTTGAAAAGCCCACATTTAAACCTTTTTGGCTCCGCAGCATTGATCATTCCGTCCATTTCTCCAAAAACTTTCATTTTCACTTCACTTTTTATTTTTTTTAATTTGGGGTGATGGGAGGATACTTGGCGTTGGTGCGGCAGGCGGAGCAGGATGCCCCCGCGCCCATGCATAGAACCGGTCTCGATCACTGCTGGTTGCACATACTGTATGAATGCACTGTAGGTTTACAGCAATTTTCCCCGGCATAGCGTAGCAAAGACGGTGAAAGGTTAACCTGCACTTGACCCAGGTGTGCACAGTTTGACAGCAAACACAGCCTCGTGATGACAGCCGTCCCTGCTTTTTTCACAGCCATTGGATAAAAGCCAGATTTAAGAAAAGCATCTGTCCTGCAGTGGTTTGATTTTTGAAAACTAGAGCCAATGAAAATGTGGGACATCGTCTCAATATGCGGGACAGCAGCAACTGGGATAAAAATGCTTTGCGGTCCCTCCTAAAGTGAGACACCTGGTCACCCTAGAGGAAAGTGAGTTTCCATTCTCCAGATATGAAGGAGTAAAACTCCAGAGTACACTACAGCCGGAGAACAAAGACAACACGCACCAGCGCTCACGTCCACACACGCACTGTGACGCACACACACCGAAAGGGCCTGCACATTAAAAAGATCCACGTCGACACACCCACACACCTTGGAACATGCAGTCAAATCAGTTTAAGTCGAGTATCAGCCCACTGAGTTAGCGTACTTTGATGTCAATTATTTCCCATATTTCATTTACCCCTTATCAGGAACTTTAGCGTGTTTTCATTAACCTTGTGCTCTAATTGCTAATCATAATCATATAGTCCTTCACTTTGACAACACCTCTGGGATGCGGTGCGCATGTCGAACTCCGATTTTTAACTACAGCCAATCTCGAGTGAAGCCGTGGACAGGAATCTGAGATAATCTATAATTAGCATTAATTGTTTGCCTGTTATTCTCATAAAGAGCTTGATTGGGTAAGCGTAATCACATAAAGTGAGGAGACCGAGGTGTTGAGTGAACGTTGAAACAAGACGGCGGACTTTGAGGGGATGACACGGGTGGGGGGGGGGCGTAGCGAGGGCAGGGATGGAATGCAGCAAACAAAACCTGTCCTGTGAAATCCCATTTCAGTGTGACCGGGCTTCAGCGGGAGCGGCTACAGTGAATCAGTGGAGCAGATGAGGATAACAATCAGTCAATCAAGCCATGGCCATGCTCTATAAAATCAATGAGTCACAGGCACATAGGCAGGCGTGAGGAAGCGGGCCCCTCGTCCTCCGTCCTCATTACGTGGATGAGTAAGTGTGCCTTTCCCGTGCGATGCTGCCTGATTATCAACAAGCAGAAAGAACCATCGTGCTCGGGTCACATCTGCTTATAGCCATAGCTGGGTTTGCACACAGTGTTGTGCATGACTTGTGTTCTTTCAAATGTATATTTGTATGTGTAACAGTAGAGCACCTTCAGAGCATGTGGCCAAAAATGGCCAGAAATATTGGCAAGTAAAGCTTGAAAACTAAATATCCTTGCTGCACAAGTTCTGTTTTCGAGCCAGAATTAAAAAGGATAATTTTTCACCCAGCTTACAGTATGTAGGCTCAGGGTTGTCAGAGTCATCGGAGACGCCTTATGGGCCGGTGCAGGGAGGAGGACGAGGAGGACGAGGAGGAGGAGGAGGAGGAGGCTGACTCAGCGGCAGCGTCTTGGCCGTGGTTAGCCTGGTGGGCTGGACTGGAGGATGTGAAAGGCAAGCTATTCCATGGCACGCTGTCTTTGACTGATGGACCCATTCTGCTGACTCCCCAAAGGGGAGGAGATCACAGAGCGCCACATACAGTATATAATACATACGGTCCTGTCTCTCAAATGTACACATCCACATCGGTGGCGGCTGGTGACTCAAAAAAATTGGGTAGGATAGGAAGAAAACCAGCCCACATGGGTTCATGTTATTTTATCTTGTAACTTCTTTTATTTTGCACTTACACCTCCATGTTATGTATGGACTCAGTGCCGCTTGATATACATGTATGTGCACTAATGTTACTAATTTTTGTGTCATACAGTAGGCTGGTTTACATGGGATTCAGATTTTTTTAATTTTTATTCTGTAAATCGTTTAATCTGGAAAGTATTTTACACTTAAGTTTGACAAGTGCTATATAAAAACAATTATTATTATTACTTCACTAGTTGGCTGCTTATCTCTACTTTCTTACGTAAAATGAAAAGCAGTAAAACAATGGCTTACTAAGCCTTTTTCTTAAATTAAACTATATATGTTTTGTTTTTTTAGATTTACATCTCAGTACGAACCAATGGGCTTGGAGCTGAGAGCCACAAACAGGATAGGACACATTGTTGGTTTTGATCTTTATGTGGCAATAAGTGATTCATAAGGAGTGATGCATGCGGGTTATAGACACTTATCGAGTGTTTATGGCTAATATAAACATTTACCTTCTTATACATCCAGCAGAAAATAGAGCAACATGAGCCTACCCCAGATTTCACCAATGAAGGGAGTAAAATTGTATCATGATTTATAGGAATGATGACCACAACTACTAAAATAAAAGCCAAAATGTTATAATAAATGTTTCAGATGGTGTTTATGGTTTTAAATCAATGCATCGGAAACATACAGGCCTTCGGCATGTTCCACTGATGATTAGTGTGTCTGTGTAATCTCAATAGTCATTTACATCTCTATCAATAGAATAACTGAGACGATTATATTTGGATTAATTGAGAAGCAGACATCATGCTGACATGAACATATTGCATTTGGATAATGTTACATACAAGCTGCTCTGACTCTCCGGCATCATGTCATACAGCGATGGTGTCTATGAAATACCCCCCCTCCTGACATAATGTGTGTCATAGACCCACTGCAAACTGTTGGGAGTGTATTTATCTGCAATGTGCTGTAGGATGGCTCAGCAGCACATTTCCAATGAAACAAAGCAGAGTGATGAATTAGGACTCAGTGGGATAGAGTGAACACAGGAGGGGTGACGGATGGCCTGCTGATGTTTGAATATTACACACACAATGGAGTACACACACACACACACACACACAAATACACACAGTGTGGTAGCTAAATGCAAGTACACCGGATACCTAAGTAAGTGTGCGCTCACACCAACACAGTCTCACGTCAGTTTGTGAAATACTCACGAAAGTTAATCTATTTGATTCGTGTACATAGATGTGAATTTCCCTTTTTTTTTCTTGACGCCCAACACCACTTTCAACAATGTATTTTTCGTGCGTTTTCCTACGAATGTCCAGCAACTCGTGACGCATGTGTCAATTTCCACTCCAGTGTTTTCAAAATAAAACTACTTAGTTAGGTTTAGGAATAGATCGACTTGGTTATGATTAGGCCACAAACTACTTAGTTAGCTTTAGGAAAAGATCAAGGTTTGGGTTAAAATAACTCCGGAAGTGATGTAATTTAAGTACGGAAGTTACGTGATAAATAATCAACTTTGACTTGTGGTTTCACGCGGGACACGAACACCAGTCTCCCGTTGAAAGTCCTGTGTTTTTTGACCCACCAATCCACCCCGACCTCCTCCCTACACGGCGTTCGCCACTCTTTAAACTTCACAATTACGTGGATTACATACGAATATGAAATAAAAAGGTTTTTTTCTAAACTGTTGGCAGGTCTCTCCCAGCTCATAACTCGGTATGATGGAACAAACCAGGTATATAAAACTGAATGCTGGAGTGATGTTCAACAGGTGGACGGAAAGAGGATTTCAGTGGGATGCTTGTGTTTGCTTCTACTGGGTGTCCAAGAAGGGAAATGCTAACATTGCTAGAGTCTCCAAAAGAGCAAACACTCTCTGCTGATGAAGACAAAGGTTTGAAGGTGGTGAAACTGAAAGTTTCAGCGTGAGTTTTTGGTGATCTGTGCTGTGTGTACAGCCACAGTAGACTCCTAGACCACAATCGTTCCCACACTCCACAAAGTGACAGCCACTCTCTTCTATCCACTCTCTGCCTGTTGCACTTGTCCCAGAAGCCCACAGAGACTAAAAGATGTGCCAGTTCCATCCCAGCTACTGTCTTCCCATCAGAGTTGTGGTTTATGAGCAATCCAAATGATGTGCTTTGCAGCCAGTGCCTGGCTTAAAACTGAACAAATGTTAGAGGAAGAAAGTTTTTGAAGTCCTTGTCGGGGTCGGTCACTGTCTGAATTCATGCCTTAGGTTAGTTAACACTTTATAATAACCATCATTTATAAATGGTAAATTGATAGTTAACTAATCTCACTTAATAGTTATTTTACTGTTAACAAACTGCTATTTTACCCTTAGTTCGTGTAATATCATTAACTAGAAGTGCAGACCTCCGTCAAGGCAGGTTTCATGTACGTCGCTGCCAAAACTAAATACTACATTTTACTTGGTTAACATAGGTCATGATTGTGGTCAGAACGAATCCTGATAATAGTCCAGATAACAGAGTAACATCAACGTTACTCAGTTTGTGTGTAACATTTCCAACACTCCAACTCAAGGTGCAGTGAGAAAATTAACCTTCCATAACTACGGATATGAGGCGTATACATATATATAGGCCTATCACTCCATCCTTATCATAAAATCAACTGTCTTTGTTTCACCTCATCAGATAGATGTTCATCATATCCTTCATGCAGACTAAGTACGGCTGTCACAGTGGAAAAACTTTTCCCCCCATTGACTAAAGTCGGAAGCTGATCATTCCCCTCCGAGCCATTCTAAATAGGATGTGATACATCTCCTCTTTTCCCTGAGATATGTACTTAAATGTCCTGGCTGATAAATGTAGGCCTTCATCCATGCCCAAATGCATTCCGTTAAAAAGATGAATAGTTGCAAGTGGTGGGGAAAGAGGTGCATGAGAGAGGGAGGGAGGGATGAATGGGGAGGAAAGGCAAGAAAAGGCCATTTTCTAATGTAGATGGGTTTGACAGAGTATCTTCTGGCTGGAACAGCTAACGGTGAATGAAATGCATCAAGAGATGTTACATTAACCCGAGAGGCGGGAATGGGAGAAAGGGGGAGAGAGAAGGAGAAATAAAAAAGAAAGAGAGAAATCCATTTCAGTGTCATTTGTCTTGTCTTGTCTTCATATGGCACCTTGGCTTGGTTTCTCTTATTCAGGCGAGCTCACTCTCACCTTTTCCCCCCTTTTTTTCTCGCCTCTGTCTCCATCTCCCACTCTCCTGATTCCTCTACTTTTATACTCTACAATCTCTCCTTTATTTTGCACCTACTTTTACCTGCTCACACACTCACTGCTTCTCTACCATATTTCCATCTCTTTTTCTCTGGCCTTCTCTCTTTCCTCCCCTCCTCTCCTCTCCTTCTATCTCCTAATTTCCTCTCATCTCCAAATTCTATTGTGTCCGTCTTCCTGTTGTATCCTATTTAACCTGTATTCTTCATAACATAAATTATAGCTGTTGACTGAAATTCAACCTACTCTTCAACTAATCGATTGGTCGATGGAGAAAAAAAAAAACCTGCATGTTACCTAGACTATTTGCTAGATTTAATGTCCTGTGTGCCACAAAACATCTGCAAATATGCACCTGAGAATGGACTCTGGTTCTCTCGTAATCCGTACAAGAGGAGGTTGAGGATTGCCTCTTCAGCTGGCTGCAGTGTGTTTATGTGAGATCTTGGTCACCTCCTGACACAAAACACACCCCGCTACTTCCCCTGAGGTGGTTCTTTCAGACAGCGGAGGCCTCCATTTGCTGTTAATTCCAGCCAGCTCTACCCATGATGCATTAAGGTAAGAGGTGTTCCCTGCAGCTTCTTGATTAGATTGTGTGGCCAACCAGTTTACCTTCAGTACAAATGTGTTACTGTTGTGGATCAGTAAAGACAGAAAGCAGAAACAGAAAGTCTCAAAGGTGTTTAGTGAGAATTCTAAAAAAGCATTCAGGAAAAACATGCTCACAGAGTGTTTCAGTTACAGCTCAATAGATCGTTACACTCTAAATCCACTGTTTTTTTCAGTTGTTATTTACATGGATTAAGCTTTATAATATAATTTACACCATGAATCACTTTAAAGCAGGGCTCACCAAGCTTTTTTGAGACTGAGAGCTACCTGAAGGGTAGAGTAACATGAAGGGCTACTTGTTTGATAGGCCCAATTCCAATCCGGCCCCTACACCCTCTCCCTACCCACTTCCACTCCGTTTGCGCATTTATGTGGAGGGTCCATAGAGGCACCGTTTAGCAACAGTATGTGACGAACCGGGCGTTCAACTAACTCCAATTTTTTAACCCACCCCACCCCTGCTGCAACCCGTTCAGGGCGACGGGAGGGGTGGTGGATGGGTCAAACAAACACAAGAGTTTTAACCAGGAGATCACCGTTTGTGTCCCGTGTGAAACTAAAAGTAACATTGACTTATGTTGTCACGTCAGTCTTTAGACACGTGACTCGTCGATATCGTCAGTCCCGTGAGTCACATGAGTCGCTAGTTAGTGAAGCTAACGTCAAACACGATCGTTTCCTAACCCTACCCTAAGTGTTTGTGTTGCCTAAACCTAACTTCCTGTGAAAACGGAAATTTATTTTGAGAGTCCGAAAAGATACATACTACTGTTTATTCACACAAAAGTATGTTGAACGATAGCATACATATCGGGTATGTAATGCGATTTCGAACGAAGCCAATGACCGTTTCTTGTTTGTCAAGAAATAGTTTTAGCAGGTTACTCCCTGAAAAAACAGCAGTGTATCCATTTGCTCAGCACTTCTGTGCAGGCGTGATGGAATCACACCTGACAACCTCGCGGTGACACTAGACTTCAGGAAGCTGCACACAGTCACTGTTAGAAATAAGGGGAATAAAATGAATATCAGATAGTTCAGATATAGGACACTATCTTGATGCAGATCTGCACATTCCCACACAGACTATATTCCTCATGGCATGGGGAAAAGAAGACTTACCAAAAACGCCTCAGGTCATTTACACTAGAGTTTTTACTGTACACATTCCAAACAAATATGGCAGATTCAAACAGGGCTGAAATCACTGAGTGCAGTTTTTTTTTAGTGGACAAGCTCAGGTTCTGTCGGTCCCGTGAGAGCAGAGCTGTGGATGCTGAGCTTCACAACACAACAAACTTTTGTCCTGCAGCAACGAGCCTGATATGAATTCACATTCCTGTCCAAATAAAAACAAAGCAGCGCAGAATAGATAAAAGTTGTGAAAAAAAAGTGAAAAGAGAGACAGAGAAGAAAAGCAGACAGCGTTCATCAGTACATAATGGTTCAATCTGTCACTGGCAGTCAAGGGACAGAAAATACACTGATTCACTTATGATTGGACCGAGCGTCTCGCCCATCTCGACCCGCCGATAGCAGCTGTGTGTGTGTGTGTGTGTGTGTGTGTGTGTGTTTGTATCGGTGAGCCCACATGAGTAAATTTAACTGGAACACCTAATGGAGAGGGAAGTGTGCGGCGGCGGCGGCGGCGGACTGGGCTTGTTTAGATGAACAGCTTCCTTGGCTTGTTTTATAGACTGGCTCCCTGTCATTTTGAAAAGGTCAAGCTTCTGTTTTTTCAAGAGCAGTAAAATGGAAAGGAGAGAGAGAGAGAGATGGAGAAAGTTTTATCCCACTGAGATGGTGAGCAAGCCTGCTGTGACATTTTAGGATGGAGCTGTTAAAGGATAAGGCCAGCAATATTCTATACTTCTTTTTTTTTCTTATTGTCAACAAATCCCATAAAAAACCCAAACCAATGACGAATGTGTCTATCTTGGACTCAATCCCACTTACACCGTCCTGCTGCCACAAAGAGCACCACATGTGGATTATTCCACCGCTGAAAATAGTCCCCAACAAATGCACTATTTCCTCCTGTTTGAGTAACGTTTGAGAGAAAAACTGGAGTGACCAGCTGATTTAGACATTTCGGAGCTTTTTTTTTCAATGAAACTATTGAACGTGTTAACGTAAATTCATTTTAACGCCATTCATTTCTTTAATGCATTAACGCAATCGATGTTTCGGAGGTAGTAGCGGGCTCAGTTTTAAGCTAGAGAGAAGATAATGGTATCATATGAAACTAGAAAACATAAGGAAAGAATGGTACCAACCATGTTATACTAGCTTGTCTCGAAGGAGACTAAATAACGCTCTAAATATTAATTGATTTCCAATAATAAATACACAGCATATATACATTTGCATAAAGCAGCATATTTGTCCACTCCCATGTTGATAGTAGTATGAAATACTTTACAAATCTCCCTTTAGGGTACATTTTAAACAGTTAAAAAATATGAGATTAATTTGCGATTAATTGCGATTAATCATGGACAATCATGCGATTAATCGCGATTAAATATTTTAATCGATTGACAGCCCTAGAAACTATATATTATTTGTGAACTGTTTTTAAAGATGTACGTCTTCAGTAGGAACCAATGAGCTTGGAGTTCAAAGTCACATGCAGAGTAGGGACGTCAGAAAGTATTGAGAGACAGACTAACACATTGTTGGTTTGGGTCTTTTCATGGCATTTGTTGACAGTAAGAAAAATATATGATAATGCCAGTAAATGGCAAGTGGGCAGCTGCCACAGGGCCCCAGGGTTCCAGAGCTGCAGGGGCCCCGAAAGCTCCACAGGCTTACTGTGTGTCAACTGGTTTGTGCTAATTTAATCAAAAGTGTCTTTGCCAAATCGATTGAAAGGGCCTTAAGGCAGATCCAGCTTTAATACCTAGTCTTTAGGCCCCTCGTTAAATGAGATTATTTTTTACCAGCGGTTTGGTTTGTAACAATATCCCACAGCTGGTGGACACTTCAAAAGGCAGACTTTCAAATTTGTGCCGTAGAAGATAATCCATATCATTCAGGGTGACTGCAGTTACCATCCCCTGAAATATTAACTTCTGCCAACTACGAGCAAATGATGACAACGGTACTTGGCAAATAGACAATCAAATTGCAGCAGTGCAATAGGCAATCAGCCCCACCTGGCATCAGATTGGTGCCATCCACTTTCATTGCCAAAGCCTTTGGGCATGCCTATTGTTGTTTTCCCACTCGGGGCTCTTGTCATTGTGAGAGTGGGGCTATACCCACATAGCAGCCTCTCGAGGACATTTAAAACTAAACTATTCTATCAGACACTGACCTCAACACTAGAACCACCACTAAGGGGTCATTTATGTTCCCCTGGCATTTTCAACTCTGTTCAAATAAAAGCCCTATAGCTCTCAGTTTAGTTTCCTAAAATGGGGTTATTGATCATCGAGTGAATTATGGGAGGTGTAGGATGATTAGAAAAAAAAGATCATCTTTAAACGTCTTTTGATAAGCAGGCTGCCCTGACACGAGCTAAAGCTAGCTAGATAGATAGAGAGAGTTGGATTTAGGATTTGGAAACACGAAATTGAGCAGAAGATGGATGAATGTCCAAGAAGCTCTGGCTATGATCCAGGACACGAGGGAGGGAGAATCGGATGGGATAGAGATCGGTGATGTTTTTTTTTCTATGGCATGCATTAATCTTAAATATATATAATATTCATTTCTAAGTTTCTCAGAACCACACTTTGTTCTGCTGCCAGCAGGTGGGGCTTTGCAAACGACGCCGTCGCTTGTTTACCAACGACTAGTCAACTGATCTCAATGTGTGAAAACGGTGAAGTGCCCCTGTATAAAAAAATACACCTTCATACTTTGGTGGCGAACATGTGCCGTAGATATTATTTGATATTAGTTCTGGAAGTCTCCTTGGTCCATTACACCATCAGAGTAAAGGGCTGGAGCAGTGTGTGTGTGTGTGTGTGTGTGTGTGTGTGTGTGTCTCCACCTCTATAGTCCCTCCGCTGCTTCTCAACTGGTAATTTAATCTGCAAATAAAGTCCTGTCTTCACACCGCCCAGTGCTTCACCACCCACAATTAACCCGACTGTGAACTGGTCTGCTGCTCCGGGGAAGCTGCAGCCCCGCTCTGAGCTGTACTGATCTCAACTGAACTCTCTCTCTCTGTATGTGTGTGTGTGTGTTGGGGGGTATGTTATATCTGCACCACCTGAGGCTGATTACACAGAGGACAACACACAGGCACTTAAGATGATATACAACATATACAAAAACAAAAAAATAATAGTAATACGAAAAAAATGTACCCTATGTACCCTACCTAAAATTAGATTCTCCCTGATATAAATCTGATACTTCACGGTATTGTTGTATTTGCGAACTTTGCGTACCCCCTCCACGAAGAAAAGGCCTTACGTGTGATCAGGAAGCATTTACTCATGAGTTATTCACACTCTGCATCACATTTTACTGATGTCGGACTACAAGGATAGAAAACTGTGATGTTTAAGCAAAATAAAAATGCAGACTTTGGTTAGACTGTGGTAATACCTTTAAAAAACGTTCTTCTCTGTGTTTTGGACTGGCTCAGGCTAAAACTCCCCTCACTGGATTTGTTCTGCATAAATGAGCGCTGCGAGCAGGTGAAACACAAATAGTCTGCCTCTCAAGTCTTTCCCCCTTCCTCGGAGGTATTTTTCAAATTAAGCTTGGCAAATATATTTCCAAAGCCTCGGAGGCAGGCTGTAGTGGTTAGCACAGTTTAATGCCGCATACCTCTGCTGCGCTGAAATGCAGAGGAACTTAAATATGAAGCTGAACAATAGTTCCAAATTACAGCAAATGTAAACTGGGAGATTCATGCACTACTTTGCCACTAAATTTATGGTGATGAGCATTTAGTGTAATTACTGTTACTAATGTGGCTGGTGCAGGTAAAACTGTGCTTTGGTTTGCTAAATCATCAAATACTGTCAGAATATACACTTAGAGCAAATGTTGCGTAAAGATAACAAAAAAAAACATGAAGAATTTGAGTATTTCAGCCACGGACCCAGATGGCAAATGCCGTCTTTCAGTCTGGAATGGTGGATTATTACAAAAGCACTTGTATTTCGACACAAAACAAGTCCTATTTGGTCCCAGCCCACACTTTTAAGAAACATTGCTTTCCACATCTGTGCTGATGCTGTGGGTTTGCAGCATGCTCGCACACTCTTTTCCTTCATCCTAATTAATTGGCACTTCAGATCCCTGCTGTATCACTGAGCCTCCTGGTTTTATCTCACACGCTAACACACTGACAGCTGCTGCAGTCTCTGAGGCAACAACACAACAACAAGCATGCCCTGTGTGTGTGTATGTGTGTGTGTATGTGTGTGTTAGTGTGTGTGTGGGGGGGGGGGGATGGACATGTGTTTGAGTAGGTGCTGGTTTTTGTTTCATTTTTAAAAAAATAACATTTTTGTTTCCTCCAAAATGTTTCTACAAACTGGAGACCCAAGTTTTCTTTGGATGTTCAACCTGACTTGTCAAATATGAATTATCTGCAACTTTCCATATCAATAGGTGTCCGTCTTTCTACTCTGCATCACCCAAGGATAGTGATAGTTTGTCAGATTCTTTTTTTCATTTGCTGTTGGACACAGAGAGGAAAAACATTTTCCTGATTATCGAGGGGTAATTCCTCTTGAAGTGAAGTGAATAGGAGGAGCAGTAATACAAAACTAGAGTCTGAATGAATTACACACTGTTCATACTGTTAATATTGCTTATACTGCATACTTATATCCACCCCTTACTGTATTAGATTTATTATTTATATTACCACAAGGCATATGTACATCTAAAAGTCTCCTCCGCCCAAAAACAAACCCACATTATTATTCAGATGAACATTTCTGACGCACTGAATGAGAACGAACGACCGCGATAAGTGAGCCGAGAGACGACGCCCACCTGATCGTAAGAATATTTAAAGGTGGATTTTCACCTTCCGTTGCACCTCCAGTCTACAGTCAGTTGATTAAGGCATGCCCTTTGCAGAAACCTAAAGAAGGTGTATGAATAGTCCCACACCTCATATTGGAGCCTCCCACACCTCAGGAACTCCTCTCCCTGATTCCCTCTGATTAGATTAGACAGGCTATCCCTGAGTGATCCTTTAATTCCCTCAAACCCAAAGACAACAGCAGCGACGTGCACTGAAAAGGTCAAAAGACTAGGGGCCCTTTGGTACCTAAAACCTCCGAAGCTTTAATATCCTCACTCCCCCAACTAATGAAAATACAGAAAATAAAGCCTCCTGAGGTGGAACAGTGAACAACGAGCAAGATAACAGACAAGATCTAATCCATACATATTCTTCTTCAAAACACTACCTTCTAACGATCCTGAATCTCAACATACTGTCTTCAGTTAGCACTTTGCAACATTATTACTGCAACATATTAGACAAATAAAGTAGTTACATAGGGCTGTTTTGGGGCATGGACTTGAGTGATGTCAAAGAAAAGGAAAAGAAAGTCAATCTACTAGGGCTGCCAATTAATTCACGATTAATCACACATTTTTTTATCTGTTCAAAATGTACCTTAAAGGGAGATTTGTCAAGTATTTAATGCTTTTATCAACATGGGAGTGGGCAAATATGCTGCTTTATGCAAATGTATGTATATATTTATTATGTGAAAATACAAAATATGCCCAAATCATAACATGGCAAACTGCAGCCCAACAGGCAACAAGCTGTCAGTGTGTCAGTGTGCTGACTTGACTATGACTTGCCCCAAACTGCATGTGATTATCAAAAAGTGGGCATGACTGTAAAGGGGAGACTCGTGGCTACCCATAGAACCCATTTTCATTCACATATCTTGAGGTCAGAGGTCAAGGGACCCCTTCGAAAATGGCCATGCCAGTATTTCCTTGCCAAAATTTAGCGCAAGTTTGGAGCATTATTTAGCCTCCTTGGTGACAAGTTGTTATCAATGGATTCCTTAGGTTTTCTTGTTCCATATGATATCTGTATCTTCACTCTAGCTTTAAAACTGAACCTGCTACAGCCTCTGAAAGACAGGAAAGTCGGGGGTTAATGGGGAGTAATCTTCCCATGTAACGGAGGGCAGCCCAATGACACGATGTTACAGTCTTTCCACCCATAGAGACCCCAATGGGTACCAATGGATTCTTTAGGTTTTTGTAGTTTCATATGATACCAGTATCTTCACCCTACCTTTAAAACTGAGCCCGCTACAACCTAAATATCGCAAGTCGCGTTAATGCGTTAAATAAATTAGTGGCGTTAAAACGAAGATGCGTTAACGCGTTAACTTTGACCGCCCTACAATCTACCTTTAACAGTCTGTCACACTTATGTAATTCACACATTTCATGTTTAAAACAATCTGAAAGCAGATTATATATATATATATATATATATATATATATACTGACTGGGGGCTGACACTTTCATATCATTAAATAAAACTGTACAACTCATGTATGCAGCATCATGAATAACCAGTTGACTTATATGACATGATGCATTATGCATGGAACATATCTGATCAAAACCAGGATATGACTCATAACCAGGATCTTGTGCACAGGTGTGTCCTTAACTCAAGTCGATAAAACAAGTCAATGAAAGATGATAAATGCTGATCTACACCCTGAAATGACAATAAAGGTAATAATGACCCCAGCTGATCCACAGTAGGATAAGGATCAAAAGCAATACAGAGACCGGACCCTCACGTTCAGTGTGAGCTGTCGTGTTATTGGTTCTGTTGATTCGTTGCAGAAAGTCCAGAAAGTCCAGTGTGAGTTACCAAAACCTACAGGATTAATAAGAATGCACAGTGACTGCTCAGCTTGGTAATTATGACTATGTTTTGATGATGACATGACACGGACCTGGAAGTTGAATAAAGTTTAGTTAAGCTAAAAAAACAAAAAATGTCTAGACTAGGGCACCAAAATAACTAAACAGCCCTGTGCTGTAGGCCCTCATGGGCTACTAACACTGAACAGTGTTTTCTAATAATCCATGCAGATGCACGTTACCAATGAAAACAAAACGAAAGAAGCAGCACAGTGTGCCCGTGTGTGCAGATGTGAGCGCTGCACGGGACCAGCATACACATTTGTTAGTTAGTTCGTCAGCCTGTCTTTTTAATTAGCGTGCCGTTTATCACAGCCCCGTGATTGCTTTTGTAATGATGTCACTGGTGCATAATGAGTAAGGAGGCGTTACGCTGCGAACATGACAGGCGCTCGGCTTCTCTCTCGGCGGACACATTTGACGGGCAGGGGATGGAGGGAGGGAGGGAGGGAGGGAGGGGAAGGAAAGAAAACACCAGCAGGACAAAAAAAAAAGTAAATAGAAGAGAGGGGGCGTTATTTGAAATGCCAGGGGGGCCTGCAGTCGCCAATATTCAGCTGTCACGAGTTGAAATGTTTCGGGAGCGACGTCTCTGTTCACCCCTCTGTTGTCTGGCATCGGAACAGCTTTTTGTCTGTTTCGGAGCGCGTGGCTAACCTTGTCTAGGTGCTCATGAATAACAGTGCTGTGTGGAAACGTAACCTTGTTCACGTTCGAGGAATTAGGTACGACAATGCTTGTTGATTCGCTGCCAAGAAATTATACAAAAGGTTCCCCGGCATTTTAATGACAATGTCTATATCCAGCCACGCATGATCGCACAAGCAAAACGCGCACAGGGTGCAGCCGCTGAAACGGAGCCGGAAAACGACACCTCCGCTGGCACAGTGTGTGTGTGTGTCTGTGGAGAGCTGTGTGTGTGTGCGTGTGTGTGTGTGTGTGTGTGTGTGTGTGTGTGTGTGTGTGTGTGTGTGTCGAAACGCAGCGCTGCCCGCTTCAGTTAATGAATCTGAGAGCCAGACTCAGGGCTGACAGAGCATCTTCTGAGGAAACTAGTTATAGACTGTTGCTTGCAGTTGGTGCAGCTAATAAAATGATGCATAATAGAGACACAGCGAGCCCCGCGCTAAATCAAAGAGTGACCTTACAGCACTCGCTGTATTAACCACGTATCCACTGTAAGGTCGGAGGTCTCACCTACCTCTTCTGAGACTTCTCTGCTGCTTCTACATGGATGCTCATATTAACATGCAATGTGACATTCAGAAACAAATCAGCCCCGTGTCTCTGGCCACCCTTCATATGGTAATGTCATCAAACCATAACCCTATATATTTTTATGTTATTTCTGATGCTCTAAGCTATAAGATATAGTGGTGCAACTGGAAGGAGCCAAGTAGCCTGCCCCAGCACGCTCGCACGAAAAGGCGTATAAATGCCACGATAATGCACAAGGCATTTAGCTTGCAATAAGAACTCCTTTCTTGATTTCCGCGTCACTTGCACAGCATGTATCCTGTGCTGACTGCAATGTAAACGCATCCACGTATAAATGCTACGGTAAGAGTTGGTTACGTTGTATAACAAGCGAGAAAGGCCACTTGGGCGGAGTGGGGAGGTGGATGGGTCCAACAAACACCGGACTTTTAACCAGGAGACCCGTGTTCGAGACCGGTGTTCGAGACTGATGTTTTGTTTTGCAACCCAGTGCAAGTTAGTGACGTTTGTGACGCGTTTTCCATAGTTGTGTTACAATGTTTCCGTACGTATTTTGCTTAGTTTATGTACTTATTTTGAGTCCGACCATGTGGTTTTGTTGCCTGTACCTAACTGTGAACATTTGCGTGGCGTACAAATGACACGCGAAAAGGCTAAAATGCATTCCAATGACACACGGAACGTCCGTGTAATGACATACTATTTATACGCCTTGCCCAGAGAGGGGGTCAGACTTAAGAGTTTATTTCCATTGTCATTATCAAATTCAAAATACAAACGACAATACTGAAGTTAACATATTAAAATTAGTCTTAATTATTGAAAAAGTAGTCAATTGACAAGGTTGACAAAATATTCTTAACTCAAGGTCTACTCGCTAGCTTTGTCCGGACCTTTCAATCGCATCCTGAAGCCTTCATTCGTACAGTACATCACCCAAGTGTGGAACGTTGGTCACATAACAGGTGGTTTTATATGGATTGAGATGGTAACTCCTGTTCAAAGATGGTCTCTGGTTGTCAGATGTGAATGTCCGTCTTGATCAGTGGGTAACATCCAGTTCTAAAAAGTGAGGCCAATGCTGAAGTGCCTTAAACTTGTATTCTTTCTAACAGCCAGCAGGGGGCGACTCCTCTGGCTGCACAACGAAGTCTGATTGTTTAAAAGTCTATGAGAAAATGATCCTACTTCTCGCTCGATTTATTACCTCGGTAAACACTGTAAACATGAGTTTATGGTCTCAATCGCTAGTTTCAAGTCTTCTTCAATACAGCACGATGTTCATTTAGTAAATTATGGTCCCATTTAGAGTCAAATAGACCATGAACTTTGTCAATTAACTCTTTTCCATTTCCAGGTTTTCATTGTATTCTGTTCTTTTATCGAATATTAAAGATGTAATTGTCTCAGCTGTTTGTGAATTGACTCTTTTGATTTGAAACATTGCTTTGTCAATAAACTTGGTGCTGTCATTGTGCATTAGTTTTAGTGCCTTGTTTAAAATGCTACTGTTGGCATGAGAAAAAAAAAAAAAAACTGGCACATGACTCGACTGGCACTGTACACACACACACACACACACACACACACACACACACACACACACAGTCACAATATACTCTGGCTCTTCTCTACCAAATGTATCAAGACTGACAGCTGCTCGCCTCCCCTCGAAATTGTTTAAGTGAACTTTGCTTGTCTAGTCGAGAAATTTGTGCATATGTTCCGCCTGCCGTGTGCCATCCCCCCTCCCCCCCCCCCTCGCTCCCCACCTTACCAGAAGCCAGCCGTTATCTTCCTCTTGACATTTGTAGATGCCAGATAGCTGTCTAATATACTGTTGCAGATATTGGCTTATGGGGTGGGGGATGGTGTGCGGAGTGGGGGCGGGGGGGTAGAGCTGCGAGATAGCAGCTGATATCTGAGTAAACAGGAATCATATTATTCTTTATTGTGCGATGGGAGCTAAGCTGCCTCAGATTGTTGCAGGGCCTCTTTTCTAGGTCGAAGGGGAGATAAAGGAAAGTTCTTAATGTCAATATGAATGAGGCAGCGCGTCCCGACACCACACACACACACACACACACACACACACACACACTCCCCCCCCTCCCCCTCTCTCAGCTTCTTTTTTAATATCCTGTGTATGTGCACACTGCAAAAAATACCACCTTATCTGGTCAATTCTGTCTATTATTGAGCCCAAAACATGTTGTTGTTTTTTTTAAAGCAAATGTAAAATCCTCCAGTGCAGTGAGATCATGTCAACCTGTTTCTGCCCCAGTATCTTCTCCTGTGTGTCCTGTGCTCCCCCATCTGTCTCTGTGTGGTGTTTGTGTGGCTCTCCCTCTCCTAACTCCTGGGTCCCTGCTCAACCAGCTCATCACCTCTCCTGTATATCAACACCCGAGTCGGCGCCGGGTCGCTGTCTCAACTACTGTGGTAGTCACCAGCTTCAGGCCTCTCTAGTTTAGTGACTCCAGAGAACAACTCCTCGTGTTGATTTCTAGCTAGACTTCCCAGCCACCAACTGCTTCAGACTCATCAAAAAGTATCTGCTCTTCATTGCAGCCCAGCTCTACATGCATGCCATAATATTCCAGCCCAGTCACAAAATAGTCACAAATATTATGTATTCTTTCATAATGTCAGCACAAAATCAATTAGTATGTAATCCACGTAATTGTGAATCGGGAAGTATAAAGAGCAGTGAACGCTGTGTACGGAGGAGGTCGGTGCGGATGGGTGGGTCAAAACACACCAGACTTTCACCAGGAAACCGCTGTTCATGTCATGCACGAAACCACAAGTCAAAGTTGATTTATTTGTCACGTAACTTCCAAAGCGCGATCTTTTCCTAAAGCTAACAACATAGTTTTGTTGTTTTAGATTTGTTAATGCCTGAAAACAGAGCCATGAGGAGGTGCAGAAGTCTAGTTTTCTCTCAGAACACTTGAATTACAATATGCTGAAAGGTTATTATGGAATATTTGCTCAATGATGCCAAAAACATTCTACCTACTGCCATGTAATAACTAACACAAAATGTAATAACCTATTACATTATAGGCAAAAAGTTATATTATAATGTCTTATAATGCATTTTTATTAATGTTCCAGTTATTCCATTTTCAGTTTCTACAAGTCCTAAGAACAACAACATTGTTAGTGAAGTGAGTACAAGCAATCCAGTGCAGGATACTTTTGTCCCTTCAACCACAAGACTCAATAATTAAAAGTAATTGATAAGATGGTATTTCAGCAGTGCATGTGTGTGATTGCCCCCCCTCCCCCCAAGTACAGACTGTGTGGCCTGAGTGGGATTACTGAGGTGTATATGAAGACCTCAGCCGGGTTTCTGGGGGGATAGTCGCCTGCTGCAGGAGAAATAATGCAGAAACCAACCGTTAATTAGCTTACAGAGGCCGAGCGGGGTGAGAGAGATAACAAAAGCTGAGGGGGTGGGGGGAGGGTTGGCTGCAGTGTTAATTAGGACTAATGTTCTGTTTAGTAAAGGAAAAATACAGGGTTGTGTCATGCACTCACTCACACACACACACTTCCCAAAAAAACGAAAAAGTGTTCACACAAAATCTCAGTTTCACTCGTTCAGGGGTTCGATGTCACTCCTCCACCTCTTCTCCTTCCTCTCTACCACTGACAAGTACATTTTTCCTCATGTTGTTCCAATTACCCAACTGTTAGATGCCTTGATTGATACATGGTTGATCTCTGTGTGTGTGTGTGTGTGTGTGTGTGTGTGTGTGTGTGTGTGTGTGTGTGTGTGTGTGTGTGTGTGCACGGTGTGTCACTGCAGGCTAATTACCAAATCTCCAGATGAATGTCAGTGTGCCGCACAGCCGGGGCGAAGTATCGCATCAGCCACATCAGCAGCAGCAGCAGCAAGTGTACCTGGGATAGATCAAGGTGCTGACAGGCCTCGTTAACCTCCACTCACTGCTCGGGTTGTATGTGTGTGTGTGTGTGTGTGTGTGTATGTGTGTGTGTGCGGGTGTGTCGACGCGAGGAGACTTCACACGTGTAATTGGAGACTAAGCCACTTACACACCAACAGGGACTTCAGTCGCCGCAGGTGTGATTTTCATAGGGAGTTTTCATACTGCTTGCAGCAACATAACAACAAGCAGGTGTGTTTTTGGTGATTGGTGTTGGAGAGGAGTGGTGTTTGAAATGAGATGAGCCCTGACTTCAATCACACGACTTTCTTAAGAGTTCCATGTCACACACCTCCAGATGGACTCATCCTAGACCTCGCATGCACATCAGATTCGTCCCACATGAGAAGACTTTAGAGTTGTTTGTGTGGTGGGGGGGGGATGTACGGAAGCCCCCGAGAGGCAAGTGAGAAAATAATTAATTCTGGTGATCCATTTTCTAAGTCTGATCGAAATTGTTCTCTCTCCTGTGTTAATGACTAAAGAAGTGGTGAAATAAAAAAAGTTTTGCCAGGATAATCTTTCTAAGTTCCTTAATTCATTAATTTTTTTCGTGTGTGGAAACAGGTGAAAAAAACATTTTGGCAGCTGATTTTTTTAAATTATTTAACTGTTTTTTGTTAATGAAGTCCAGTGGCTTTGAAGAAAACATAGATAAGTTTCACTTTCAGTTCAGTTCCCCGTCTTGAAGGCCTGCCTGACGTTAAGATAAAGTGGTGAAAACATGGTAAATATAGCGTACACCATTGTTAATTTTGTTAACGAAACTATGACGAAATATGTTCTTCAACTGCCTTTTTTCCATGACTAAGACGAGACGATGACGAGACGGCACCGACGACATTAAACACTAACGGTGACGATATCAAACATGCGATATCTAAAATGTAGTTTAAAACCATAAAAACTTTACCAAAATCTCTCTTCAGTCCCATCACCTTTCACCTTCTCTTCCCTTCTCTCTGTCTCTGTTTCTTCTTTATCCATGATATCCACCAACACTTTTTTTCCAACTTGTGATCTCTGCTGCCTAAAGCATCTCAGACTCCCTTTCATTGCCATATCTCTCCTCTCGACTGGCCTCTGTTATACTCGTGACTTTTAACGAGCGATAATCTAGGACGTTTGTTAAAGGTCGCTAACACAAATATTATAGACAACACTATTACATGATTAAAATTAAAGTACCATCCTTGTCTAAAGAACTGGAATGGACCGCACAACATACTGCTGAGCGGAGTTATGTTATTTTAAAGGTGCAGTGTGTAGTATCTGATGCCATCTAGCGGTGAGGTTGCAGATTGCAACCAACTGAAACGTCTCCAGTGTGCCAAGCGTGTTGGATTATACACTAAAGAAAACATACTTATCAATATTATATTACATTTCTGCCAATAAATCCTTCTTAATGTTACACACTGTTCCTGTAAATTAGGTTTCCATTTTGGTTTCACCTCCACACACATTATTTGTCACTGTAGACTTGTCTAGAGACTATCAAATATCTTGTACAATCCATTTACAAAAGGCAATCAATCAAATTTAACATTTTATTTTGCTGTTCTTCTTTTGCGTTTGTGTCTCAAAATATACATGAACAAATAATGTAGAATTTGTTGGGACTCGTGTGCAACCTCTTCATCCTTTGGTGGCAAACACATATAATTGTCACGTTAACCTCTGAGGTGTAACAATACATACAGCACTCACACTGTAGGTTCTTGAGTTGTTTTCTGCTATTTATTCATTTGTGTATATGCTCTGCTCCTTTACGATAAATGAAAGGATTTCAATTTAACAACTTATCAGGTGTGGAGGAGTGCCCAGAAAAACACAAATCAACCACAATCAGTGCGTTAGGAAGTGGAACTCAGAACAATGTGTGCTTATGGCTTGTCAGGCAGGGGTAATTAACGAGAAATCACATGGAGTTTCACAATGTAGCTCTGATTACATGACAAGCCAACACTCTTGTCACCACAGGAAAGGTGTCGATGCCATGCATATACTGTACATCGCATGTGCACAAATACCACATGTTTGCTATTCATGTATATGCAGAGTGTGCCCCCCCCACCACCACATACACACACACAGCCTGTTGTTTTGCTGTTCACTTCCCCCAGGACATGTACCTTACCCTCTCACTACCCAGACCTGCCATCCTCCAACCATCCACCAGATGAGGGAAGCACATTGGATTCACATATAACAGAGCACTAAGAACTGCTGTTGGGTTGCTTCTTATCATCTACATATTCTATCAGGATCCCCACTGTATTTAAATTATGCAGATGAGTTTATTCCTAAAATTTATTTTGTGACATTTTGTCTCTGATATTGTACTGGGCTCTTTTGATAATATATACAAATACCTGTTTGTATACAATTGTCATTACTGCCAGAGTCATTACGCTGATGACGGCTTCTAGCTGAGACACATCCGTTTTATGCCCACAATAAATAACCTGTTTCTGTGAGTGCCGGTGCTTTGTTTCCTCCATCCACCAGGTGCCCTCAGACTCTATTGCCAGTCCTGCTCACCAACCTATGTTGGAAGTTTATTTTGAAAAGGAATTATGCATGTAACAAACGGAAAATGACACGTCAAATACTGACGGCTCTAGTACCTAGAAAGTCATAAATTGAACCTGTTGTGTTCTACCTGTTACCTGCTACCTGCCTGCCGAACCTACTGCTATTTGGGCCGTGGCCGCCTGTAAGCATTTTTATAAAATAAACCATTGAACTGCACCAGTCTGTCAGTTTCATCTGCGTTTGGGTCCTTGCTACCTGCTACCTGCAACCCTGACTGTGAAAGACAAAGGTCTGTGGTGGAAACATTGCTTTGTGGATAAACTTAGTGCTGTCATTGTGCATTCATTTTATAGTTTTGCTGCCTTGTTTAAGATGCTACCGTTGGCATGAGAAAAAAAAAAAAAAAAACTGGCACATATCGACTTGCACTGTACACACACACAGACACACACACACACAGACACACACGCACACACACACACACACACACACACACACACACACACACACAGCCATTATCACCGAAACACAAACCTTCCGCTCTGCAATAGTGGAAGTACTAATTAACAATGTTGTTAATTAACTGGCAGTATCAGCAATTTTTCTCAAGAGCTGCAGGTGAAAGGTCACATCCTCTGACAGTTTATCTCATTAAACAACATATGGATCGCAGTGCAATTTCACAACAGTCATATCTATAATTACATACCGCTATATGTCTCTAATTTAATCAGTGTTCCACTGTGTGTGTCACTTAGCGTATGCTCCCAGTGCTGTAACTGATCATCTCTGACTTCTATCCGTTAGGGGTTTTACCAA
The DNA here is from genome assembly GCA_916701645.2 of Sebastolobus alascanus. Classification (NCBI taxonomy): domain Eukaryota; kingdom Metazoa; phylum Chordata; class Actinopteri; order Perciformes; family Sebastidae; genus Sebastolobus; species Sebastolobus alascanus. The sequence goes on from CAKAOJ020000091.1 coordinate 1,199,331, forward strand.
CTACTCAATCAGTAGTCAAGTAGTCAACTCCCAAATCCACTAGTTAGCGCTGTGGGCAGTAGTCGACTTATTCATAAATAATTATAATTTCACCAGATTTACATTAATGTACTCAATGCTTGTATATAGTTTCCATTACACTCATTCAGGTGTGGTGAGGAATTGTGTTTGAATACAAAGAGAGACAAGAGGATCCATCGCCCAATAAAAAAAAAAAAAGCTTCATATTTATGTTACAAGTAAAATCTTTTATTTCCTGTATTTAATTTATTTCTTTATGTATTCATGGTTAGCGCCCCAGGTAACTAAGAAAAGTGTGTTCCGTTGTAATAGTTAAGACAGGTCATGATGCTACGATGCTATCATTAGTGCTTTCAGTGAAACTAACTGATTAAATAAAGTTACCAATTATGTCATCTTCTTTTATTTTTCAAATAAAATTCTCTACAAGAACAAAGATTTGACTTCAGTGTGTTAAATGTAATTTGCTACATGATCACAAATCACAATATCTTTAATGGCGTGTCTTCTCATATTTGATGTGTACATTAAATGCAAAGAGAAAAAAGTAAGTTCTGATAGTTACAATCAACATGAGGGGAGGCGGAGAGGCTGTCAGTTTGTTAAGATGAGAGAGAGGTGTTGCTAATTGGCTACTAATTACTCAGAAAATTGTCTAATTAAGCTGGCAGTTAATTAGGCTTGGCTTGCACAGCAGTCTTTGGGAAGTTATTTCATGTTTTAGGGACAAAGGGAAGACGTGGGAGGAGAGGTTGACAGGGAGGTAACGTGGGCACGTACAGTAGTGTAAGTTGTACGCCTGTAAACAGTAAACGTTCAGCTGTACATGTGCGTGTTCAGTGTGCAGGCGTTGTCGCCTGGTGCGACACCTAGCGGTGAAGTTGCAGATAGCAGCCAACTTAAACTTCTACCGTGTGCCAAGCGTGTAGGATATATACGTATGTTGATATAAACGGCTCATTCTAAGATAAGAAAAACACAACGATTGTTATTTTCAAGTGATTATACACTAAAGAAAACATACTTATTAATATTATATTCCTTTTCAGCCAATAGATCCCCCTAATTGTTACACGCTGGTCCTTCAAGTTTCATTTCCCACTATTTTCCGAGGAACTTTCCTTGAAAGATAAGCTCTGTTTGAACCAGGGTAAACATTCACTAGTATATTATTAGAAACTTTAGTCTTTATATATGCCGGATAGAAAAGTTGCCTGTTGACATATTCCACATGCATGTTCAGCTAACCTGCTGTGCACTGACTTAAAGACTGTGCTCACTGTCTCCATGGAAACATTACACTTAATGTTATACTCAATGTTTACATCACCCGAACCATGATGGAAACCCAGACGTGAAAATATCAAGATAAATCCATCCCATAGTAAAAAACATAAATAATAAGAGTTACAAAATATATGAAATTGAACTGTTTTCTGTTTGTCTTAAACTATCAGTTTATTTTTGACTGAATGTCCCATTAACATGGTTCTTACATCCCTCTCATCTGTCCACTCATATGAGCCCTGTGACATACAGGCAAAAACCTCAAATATATATACAGTATATATATATATAATATTTTCACCAAAAATGTAATATGGCTGATAGAACAAGTTTGAAAACCAGAGGGTTTTGATAATAAACCCTTTTTTTATGGCTGGCAGCTCTCAGCAGTGACATGAAGCCTGAATGTAAAGCAGTACTGACATCACACCCAGCATTCATAGCTGTCATAATCTTTCTGTTAGACCAAGGACAGGCTATTGTTTACTGCAATCCATCACACACTCACACACACTCACACACACACAAATTCTTAGTACTATACAATAGCATTATCTGTATTGAGAACTGTCTGAATGCCTCTTGATTGACAGAAGCTATAGAAAGGAAGAGATGCTGCATTCATGTCATACAAACACTTCCTAGTAGAATATACAGCTTCCTCATGGTAAAACTCAACTGTAAACAATAGACTCATGTTCGTGTCATTGGAACAAATATGTCGGGAACTCTTTACACAGAATTTTCTTTGCCGGACTGCCTGGATCTCAAAAGTCTTTATGCTCGCTTGAGGTGGGTTTTGCCTTTGTCGAAAAAGAGATGATGCACTAAAATGGATTATGGAAACGCCTTTGCTGAATAAATTCTGACTTGTGAACATTTAACTCACATGACTGATCAGCCGTTTGCTCTTTGTCTCCGGACAGCATGAAACATGGCCGATACTAGCCATGTAAGCTAGCCAACTAGTTGATGAAAGAACAATTAAAAGTTGCCCAGTTAAAACGAATTGTCTCGATGGAAAAGATGTTTTCGCTCTTCTCCCGACTGGCTTCGGCAAGAGTTTGATTGACAGATGGTTCATCCAATCACCTGCCAAGTATTTTTTTGAAAGCGCCTGCTCTTTTCCAAACAGTTTCCAGTTTCCAATGACGGCTTCACAGATGGTTCTGTGCGTCAGGTTAGGGTTAGATGACCAAGGCGACTTGTTTTGTTTCCATTCCGCAACCTCTACTTCTTCTACTGAACTGGCGGATTACAGCTATGCGTAGCCTGTACCGCCAACTTCTGATGAAATTATACGGCTGTGGAAGCTAGAATGCCGGAGGTCCTAATGTTAAACCTACACCAACAGGGCGCCACTCATAATTGAAATACGTAACGTAAAAGAAATAGTCATAAAGTCAGTGAACTGATTCAGTAATAACAGAAAACTCCTGAGTGTAATGAAATAAGTGTAAGGCTGCAATTTATTGAGTTTGAATTCAACTTTTCGTTTATACAAGGAAGATTTCTTCTTTCAAAATAGCCTTTCTTGAAGTCAAGAGCTCTGCACAGCAGAGCATAAACACTCTGAACTTTGGCTGATGTTTCAGTGCTCGATAGAACACAATTCAAATGCTCTGTCATTCATGTGTGAAAACTCCAGGCTCGCTGTGTTTGTGGATTTAAAACATTTCTTAGTCATTGCTCTCGCTGTCAAATTGTCCTGACAATTATTTGAATGCAACATTAGGTCGACAACGAAGGAGAGGGATCATCCAAACAACAACAACAGGACCCGGCCTGTTCACACAGGCTGCACTGTCACACTTCAGCGGTTCATATTCATTTAACTGCCAAATTAGACTCTATACTTCATCCTGCCTGTGGACAGAGAGAGGGGGGGGCAGAGAAGGCTAAACACTGCAGGCTCATTATCTCTCTAGTTACATGTTTACCGTTTCTAAATACACCTAATTGGGAGATCAAAGCGTCGGTGACTACCTCTCCCCGCGGCTGAGAGGGCAGCCAACCACAGATCCGCTCACCGGCTCGCTAATTTGATCAAACGCACCCTTGTCTCGACGCATCAGAGCGCTCGTCGTGAGTTCGCTCGGGTGTGACTTGGAAATGGGGAGACGCTTTGCTACATTTTTTAAGGATTTGTTGCTGTTTTTTTTGTACAAGAAGTATAAAAAGTCAGCTTGAAAGGAAATCTTTGGTTTCATCGTGGGTTTTGACTTTTTCTCGGTTGAGTGAAGAAGAGTTGATCTTCAGAGTCTGCAGCACTGTTGATGCATCTCAGGGAGTGATTTCTCTTCCAGTGTGAACATGCCCCAAAGTAAAAGTGTAGGGGTCGGGGGGGGGGGGGGGGGGGGGGGGGATCTGAATACACTGCTTATTTCTTTTCATGTAGATTAGAGTAGAAGTTATTTAAAACAGAGTCAAAAAGCCTTTCAAGTGGTCCCATGACTGAATAAATAATAATCTAATTTTATTACAATTCACTCGAAATTATTTTAATTATATGTTTAAGAATAAGCACCATAACCCTGACCCTGAGTCTTGGGATGCAAAGAATGATTATTTCCAGAATCCATTACTCTATTGATTTTTTTTTTTCTGGTACGGTGTTTATGTACTACTTCCATTTATCTGCCTCTCAAGGCCTCTTATTATGTAATCTTAAAATATAAGAAATTGGAATCTGTAGGGATCACACACTCGAGCCGTGACGGAGAAACGGGGCTGAGACTTTCCCGTGAACGTGTGGAGGTGGAAGTGTCAGCGAGTGCTGCGTCAGGACACACTGATGAATGAATGAGTGGAGGAGAGGAGGAGTGAGGGAAAGGTCTGGATGCTGAGGACGAATAATGGCTGCATCTGAAACACAATATCCTTCTTCATTCATCACCACCTACTAATATCAGACCACGCACACACCCACACACTCTCTCTCTTACACACACACACACACACACACACACATACACATGCCCTGTTATCTCCCGTGCTCTGATGCCCATTTATTTAGTCTCCAGCAGAGACACTTTGTCACTGGTTCAAACAGCAGCAGAGCAACTACAGTACAGTGTGTGTGTGTGTGGTCTAATAGCGGTAGTGTTTCCAAGCACCAGAGTCCCTTTAGAAAACCTCTCATTTTACTTTTACTTTACAGTAATCCAAAAACATGATATATATAATAGTTAAACACCAACAGGGAACATGTTACTACTCAATGAGTACTTTATACTTCAGTAAAGGAATCTGAATACTTCCTCCATCACAACTGACAACATGTAACATTAGATCCTGACCATGTATTGATACACAGTCTTACAGACACGTAAACATGCAGGAAATATTAGAAATTAATTGGTTTATGCATCTTTCTTGCCATCTCTGCGCGTCGGCCAACTCTGCCAGACAATTTCAGTTTTTCAGTGCAAGAGTTTCGCGGTTTGTGGGGTCCCTTCTAGACACGACCAAAGGAAAGGAGATAACGCCGTCCCGCAATGCCTTACGGCAGCAACGTTTAAAGAGACGACAGACCCACGTCAATTCATAGTTTTCACGTGAAGTCATAGCCCTATGGGAACGCCCACCTGGAGGGCAAAACAAAGCTGCCCTCCACTGTCCGCCAACGACTTCTCAGCTTTTACAACACTGTCAGCTGAAATGTTAGATAGTTGTTGTTCAATTTGTTGCACAAATCGAAGAGAAGAAAGCCTCGGCTGTGTTTCTACAGTCCCGTCTCAGAACAAAAAAAACATTTTTTTTTTGTTTTGTTTGGTTTTATAGCGACCTCTTACTCATACAGTTATCTTTACTGGGCCCTGTCCTCTACTGCCTTGTCTTTGATTGATGATGAATATTAAGGGCAAAACTAAGCATATCTACAGATTATTTTTTAACCAGAAAAACATGCTCAGGAGTATTTCCAGTCCTGAGTAGTAGAATAAGGCAGTAGCCAGAGAGGCAAAACCCAGGGCAAAGACAGTCTGAAAACCACTGCTAAATTAGATGCCGACTTTTTGTCGTTGTGATGTAATTATTGTTCCGTGATCCCAAAAATCAGTATCTGTCTCAGGCTTCAAAAATCAAGCTCAGTGACAACCTGAGATAGAGAGAAAGACAGACGCAGTATGAGAGAAAAAAAAGAGTAAGTGAGCTGATAACGAGTTATGCAGGTAAAGCTTTTTAAGCAGGTGACAAAGAGGGTGTGTGGGGGGGGGGGGGTTGTGTTATTATGAAGAGCTGGCAGATAAGTACCAGCTGTCAAAGAGGTTTTATCCAGACGCTTGATGTCTGTTGGTCAGATGGAATGGACTGGAGGTGCGTTGGCTTTGTATTGCAGACAGCCAGGTGCTCAGAGATAGGATTAGCACCGGCTATCACTGTCAGCGCTGCTATCTGCACCATCTGCAAGGATCGGGAACAGACGCACACTCAGATACATTTATTCACGAGACAGCAGTTTGTATAGGAAATCATTCTTTTGCTCAATGTAAACTGTAAATAGTTAACCTTTTATTAATTAACAGATGGGGTCCAGTCAGTGTTGTAATAAGGTAGATAAGATCAATGCTGGAAGAAGTATTCAGAGCCTTTATTTAGGAATACCGTAATGATAAAATACCTCCTTACGAGTTATAGTTCTGTCTTCAGTGTTTTACTTAATGGAAAAAAACACCAGCAGAAAAATTTGATTTGTGTACATAGACACTAATTTCCTTTTTTTTTTCAGCTCAGCACGACTTTCAACAACATATTTTTTGTGCTTTTTCCCATGAACGTCCAGCAACACGTGACGCACCTGTCAATTTCCGCTCTAGTCTTTTCAAGATAAAACAACTTAGTTAGGTTTAGGAATAGATCGACTTGGTTAGACTAAGGCAACAAAACTACTTAGGAAAAGATTGTGGTTTGGGTTAAAATAACTTCGGACTAGCCGTGATTTAAATACGGAAGTTATACGTGACAAATAAAACAACAATGACTTATGGTTTCACACGGGACACGAACGCTGGTCTCCTGGGCAAAAGTCCAGTGTTTTGTGATTGGTCAAAGTCTCCCGTCACAGGCTAGATTTTTTAAAGCCTGAAACCAGAGGCATGAGGAGTTGCAGAAGTCTAGTTTTCTCTCAGAACGCTTGAATTACAATATGCTGAAAGGTTATTATGGAATTTTTGCCCAATGATGCCAAAAATATTCTGCCTATTCTGCAGGTTTAAATGGAGTGGAAGTTAAAATAGGACAGAATGTGTCATTAGTTATGTTTTAATTCAATCTTGGATTGATTTGATGCTCGCTGTCATTTCATTAAAATAAATTTCTTTCTGCAACTTAATCCACCCTGCAGTCTATGCACTCCCAACACTGCACACAGGATGGAAGTGTGTACTGAGATAAATCTTTACTTAGTTACTTCCACCTTATGAATTTGCTTGATTCAATGTTTACTGTAGCATCAAATGTACACTGGTAGTCTACTATGTCTAGTGTTCCTGCCATCTGGGGAATCACAGTACAAACACATCTAACAAAGGTTCACTATCTACTGCAGATATTGTTGCACTTTGCTTTTCTTCTTCTTCTTCTTCTTCTTCTTCTTCTTCTTCTTCTTGTGTTTGACTCTCACGTACTGCTGCTTATTGAACTGAGCCACCTACGCTCTCACCACAAGGAGAGACGAAAAAGGGTTGCAGTGAGTCACTCTACAACTTATTATCAGACATTTGTTTATGTACACGGATGATGCCAGCTGGGAGATGGCCTTTGTTTGATTAGAGTAGAAAGTTTGAGTTTGTTGCCAGGCAGTGTGTAAGTACACTTTTTAATTGTGTTTTAGGTGTGAGCAGTGATATTCAAGTCACCCTTGTGTTTGTGACTGGTGGAGGTTTGTAAGCTGAAGTGCAAGTAGAAACCATTGTTTGGTTTGGGGTCCTTCTGTGTGGAATTTGCATGTTCTCCCCATGTTAGCGTGGGTTTTCTACGGGTTCTCAGATTTCCTCCCACAGTCCAAAGACATGCAGGTTAGGTTCATTGTTGACTCTAAATTGCCGTAGGTGTGAATGTGAGTGTGAATGGTTGTCTGTCTCTATGTGTCACAGCCTTTCCAGACTACTCGCGTGAGAAGCGCGTGGCGGCTGCCTCGCTGTACTGCTGCGTGTCCCTCGCGTTTCTGCTGCTGCCAGCTCTTTCTTTCTACATAGAGTTTGCCTTTAAAAATGGCCATTTCATTTCATTATAAATGTTATTTGTATTTATTTTAGAGAGAAAAAGTTTAAGAAGTGTGTGGTAATTAGTAAATAATAGTAATAATCCACAATTAAAACCCCGTACTTTATTCATTCATGGAGCCGTGCAAGTCACTGCATTTCCCACAACACTGTCCTGTAAATATGTCAGAATAAAAGCCTCGTGTTAACAAATGAAGGAATTCTGTACAACACCGGTGTGATCCTTTTAAAATGTGAAACCTTGCAAAAATTCGGAGCTCATGTAATTTTAAAGACCTTAATTAACAAATTAGTACATTGATTTTCACTCCTGCTGTTGCTTAGAATAGTTCAATCAGTTTTAATATGATACACATGTATTTTTAATGTTACTTCGGCCTAATTCAATTTATGCTATAATTAACACATGGATTCAATGTAATTGTATTTGACAGAAAAAATACTGACGAGTACTTTTAATTGTTTGAGAGAACGCATTTTTGCAAACTCTGAAGACTCAGTCGATTTCAACAATGTGTGTGTGTGCCTATCTAAGCATACAGCTTATATATGCGTGTGTGTGTGTGTGTGTGTGTGTGTGTGGTCAGACAGAGCAGCACACATCATCATTTAATGATGGCTTAGCAAAACGGTACATGTACACTCGACAAAGATGAATGATGCTACCGGCTGGTAGAAACTGTTGCATGACGCCTCTCTCTCTCTCTCGCTCTCCCTCCCTCTCTTTCTCTCCATCTTCCTGAAGTCTACAGTTAGTAAGCGGGAGCATCTGGGGTCCATTGGGGCGAGCGAGGCAGAGAGCAGAGCTATAGGGGCCAAGTCTTTGATTTTCCTGTCACTGCTGCTTATAATGATTAATGCCTGGACTTTGGGGCCACTCTGTGTGATTATGGGGCCCACAAGCTCCTGCTCCTCTTGTACGGCTAACTGTGGTGTCTGCAAATACACATGCATGCACAGACACACGCCTACTGTAATGAAAATGGACTGATGGTGTTTAACCAACCCAATCTCATGGGAAGGCGTATAAATTGCATGACATTTCCGCGTGTCATGATAACGCACTTTAGGCATTTTGAGTGTCGCCCATCCTTTTTTAGACCCTTAGAAAAAACAAACAAAAAACCTTCAACATTGTGCATCAAAAGAGGTGGATTTTAACATTTACAGATATGTTTACGATAAGTTATACAACTGCCATTCAGAATGTTCATACGTATTCTTTCATGTATAACAGTGATGTCACATTCTGGAATTTTAGGCAAGTTTGGGTTAAGTTTAGATTTTCAAGTGTGCTGCTACAATACACTCAGACTTGAAAATCCATATTCAGTTGCATATCTGCAACATACTTTTTCATGCCTCTGCACCGGGTACAGCCGTGGCCGGAGACATATGTGTTTTTGGATTGTCTGTCCGCCCGTCTCTATGTAAATCCGTATAATTCTAATGAAAGCGGAATCTAAGGAACACATGGAGGGAATTTCTTTAAATATGGCACAAACATCAAGTGAGGTCAAGGACACTGTGACCTCACGTCACACTAGTGCTAAGCAACTTATAAAACATAATTAATACTACTAATGCCAACATTTTTTTTGCATTAATAAAGCTTCAAACAACTACTTGCTATGTAAAAATATAGAGGAGTACTGTCTACCTGAGCAGAGAATGAAGTCACGCTCCCTCTGTCTGTGTTGTAATCAAGCTCTCCTTGCTTCCTTGACATAGCCGGGCCGTGCATCCTTTTATTGCATGTGAGCATGCCCCACTGGCTAGCTCACATGCAATAAACAGTTGATAACACCGTCCCAACAGACGGTGCCTTTGCAGAAGCGCAGCGCCTACCCTCCAGGTTAACACTGTTAGTTCTGCTAAGTGTTGCCTTTGTTTTCACTGTCGGCACTCTTAACCCAGATATTTGAGGGATTTGAGACCCCCTGAGATCCCCACTAATGGTCTAAACAAAGTTTCAAAGGTTTTTCCACCCTCGCAAGTAAAAACAAAAGTGGAGAAATACTGAATATGGAACATTTTGGAGCATTTTTTTCTTTTTTCTTTAATTACAGAATTCTTAATCATTTTCACAATATTGCCATTGGTGTTGGTCATCAAAAACAGATATTGTTCGAACATGAGTAGTCTCCGTATGTCCTTTCCCCCCAAACATTTTAGTCTAATTCACATGTCAGATTGTGGACACGACTTGTAAACACTCATTAACAGCACTGTGACCAGCTATTTTTGAATTAATAAAAGTGCCTTTCTTCTATTTGATACTTTTAAATCCAGCGACAATGTTCTATGTGGGAGAACTGTGCTGTCTCATTGTGACTGACAAAGGCTCGGCGAGCAGTCTGCCCATCTTTTGAGCATGCCTGCGATAGTGATCAGCGGCAGTCGGCCGTGCCTCTCCGGCTGTGAATACCTCACTATTTGATCTGGCATTAGCCGCTTTTACAGGCTTTAATATGAAGGATTATCTCCTCTTCACTTCTATGTAACGCTCTTGACCTCCCCTGATCACCGAGAGTCAGAGAGATGGAGGAAGAAAGGAGAGAGACAGAAAGAGTGAGGGTGGGTAGAGGATGGAGCGGGGAATGGAGGATGGAAATCAAGGACAAAGAGAGAATGAGAAAGAGAAGGGCAAGCAGACTGGAAATGTGGGAGGAGAGAGTGGCAGAGAGTAATTAAGGCTAAGAAGAGAAGGACGAAGGGCACATGGTGATGAGAAAACAATGGGCACTTCTTAAGGTGGCAATAATTACCACCTCATGGTCGTATGCCTCCAACAACTAGTTAAGTTGTAGTTTACATCCATGTCTGTCCAAAATGTCATCACTTCATCACAGTGACCTTGACCTTTGACCACAAAATTCAAAATCCTTGAGTCCAGGTGGACGATTGTGCCCAATTTGAAGAAATCCCCTCCAAGCGTTCCTGAGATATCGCATTCACAAGAATGGGACGAACGGATGGACAACCCAAAAACATAATGCCTCCGGCTACGCTGTATGCCACAAAGCATAAAAATAGCTAGGCCTTTCCCACATGTCATCTCAACTCAATGGTTTGTGATAATGTGCCCATGAGTCTGCAGCTTTTCAATCCACTGTTTTCACTGATCAGTCCTCTGTGGATGAAGCTGAGTCATGGAACTCAAGCAGCTGCAGTTTGGTTGGAATGAAAACCCATGAGCCTCAGCCACTATTACTATGAAGAAGAAGTCAGTCAGAGGCACAAATCACAGCTTTTGTGAATTCAAAACTCATTATTTATTATGAACACCGTTGGCACTTATCAAACGTGATAAATAGTTGTATTTCCCTCTCACTTTTGTCAGGCACAGTGACATAACACAGCCCTGGAACACACAGACAGAACAAGAGATGCACTCCCCAGCTACAAGACAGACAGACAGAGTAGAGAGAGATGCACTGATCACACTTCAACTTAGCAAGGGGACACACTGCCCGAGTGAGCAGTGCGCGACGGCTGCCTTGCTGAACTGCTGCGTATCTCACGTGGTGTCTCTGCTGCTGGGCTGCTTCTGTCAGCCCTTTCTTTCTACATTGAGTTTGCCTTTCATAATGGCCATTCCATTTCATTTCATTATAAATGTCATTTATATTTCTTTTAGACAGAAAAAGGTTAGGAAGCGTGTGCTCATTTGTAAATAATAGTAATAATCCACCATTAAAACCCTGTACTTTATTCATTCATGGAGCCCTGCAAGTCACTGCATTTCCTACAACACTGTCCTGCAAATATTTCCGAATAAAAGCCTCGTGTTAACAAAAGAAGGAATTGTGATTAATCGTGATAAAATATGTTAATTGATTTACAGCCCTAATATATATACACACACTAAGAAATTAGTGGCGTTAAAATGAATTTGCGTGATCACGTCAATCAGTCACAGGAGACTTTTTTTTCCTTTCCAATCAAGTAGTTTGAGGGCAGGACTTTTACTTGTAATTGACTAGTTAAGTAAAGAATCGGAATACTTCATCCATTACTACCAATTATTATTATCTATATAATTAATTATCTATTAAATGTCTATTCATCTGCACATGAACTGGAATTTACCACAAAACACTGGGATTTCCCTGAAGGGCAACTTTCCAGTCATGGAAAAGGCTAGAAAACTGACAAAATTGGTCAAAAAGTTGTGTAAAACAGTGAGATGTTTTTGATATTGAGCACACACCATGCTGAATTTTCTACCATTTTGGATTAATTTCATCATTTGCATTGTCAAGTTTTGTGCGTGTTTCTGTGTGTGTGTTCATGAGAATGTGTGTGCCCTATATAGCCTCAGTAGAGTATTTTGGAAGCTCCCAAGTGTGAATATGTCTTAACTGTGTGAAATAGAGCAGTCAACTTCAGGCTCCATCAGCTGCTCAGTCAACCTTCCTGAACAAATAGAGATGAGGTTCAAAAACCTTGATGGTGGGATCAACAAGACAGAATATGACAGAGCCCCCATTAGCCCCTGAGCTGTCCTTAACATACTGCAGGCAGGTGCTGAGTCTATTGTACTGCTGCATTTCACAAAGTCTGGGGATAATTGTTACACTGTCATGGGAGAGGTGAACTTGACATTTAATTTTCTACAAACCGCACAGTCCCCTACAATATTTTGCAAAGTATTGCATTTCAAAGGATTCAAAGGATTCACAGAAAATTCTAAGAAGTCACAGCACATGAAGTGTAGAAATTTAAAGGGGTATTCCGCTCATCAGTGTTTCACTTCCATAAAGTTGGATGGCTAACAAGAGACAGATTTAATAAAATTCAAAATTCACTTCAATAACAGTTCTGCACTCTAAGAGGTAAAAGTAACGCTTATTTCACTAATATATCAACGATTAGACCAAAAAAGGAGAGACAACTTTGTGCTGCAGTCAACAACCATGCCATTCATCAAAAAACTTGTGGGATATGTCCACATAAGTATACTTGAACATTCCCTGAAAGTTTCAATCAAATCGACCACTATGGGGCGTTACAAATACAAAAAATGGGCATAGTATAACACAAATTACAATGGACGTGGCACAACAGAAATTGTTTATCCAATCATTACAACATCTTTCACGACAATGTTGAACCATGAGTGTATCAGTTCCAAACATGTGCATGGGCCTGCCGCAAATTTGGCGATAAATTGTCCAAACATCACCAAACTTGGTGGATATTTATTATTAAGCTGTTGAAACATGTCCCCAAAATTCTTTTCGAAATTGACCAATAGGTGGTGACGGTGTTGCTGGACAAGAGCCTGTGACTGGCACAAGTGCCATAAATCAATAAGTTTGTCCAATCTTCACAAAACATGGTAGATATTTATGTTGAACTCAGTTTGTAAAATGATCTTAAAATTGGCCAATATAGGGCGACAATTTTTTTTCATATGGGCTTGCAGTAGCCTACAGTATTTTTGGTGGGATTTTTATTTTAAACTAGGAATTGTTTTTTGAGAATGAAAGCCTCTGTCCTAGTGGCCTTAAACATAACATGCATATATTTCTTTGTGGAACGTATCTTCTTTCACTCTACATACAGTTTGCGATAACATACCAGATCAAAAGCTTTCAACTTCTAACGGGCTGTGTTGGCTTGAACCCCGGAATCGCACACTTGCGGCTATATTATTTTTTATGGTGTTCTACGGAGAAATAATGAAGTAAAAAGCCCTGATGTCCTGGTTAGAGGGCCTCCCTGTGCCTTGGCTGAGATCCATTTAACAAGACCACTCACTGCTGCGGGGTTTACTCCCACTACATAACTACATTTATCATCCTGTACGTAGGTGTAATTATTATATTTAGAGAGCAGAGCCACTGGGACAAAGCTGTGCACAGAGAGGTAGCACAGGTCAAAGAATTACTCAGAGGGAGACCTGAGAAATATCATTGTGGAGGTGCCTTTCATTTCCAAAGCTGCAGACACTGATGCCAATTGACACCTTAACATACACTCTGTCAGCCAATGGCACTGACTACTACTGCTACTTACATGGCAGCTGTCCCCTAGTTACAGGCTGATGACCGGTGTAGAACTGATGTTTTACTATAGAAAAATTAAGTTTCTCCTTATATGAAACCTTTCCAAGTTGAAATAGTTTTACAACACATGATGTAAAATTGCATAGTTTTAAGTGAAAAACCTTAACATTTTCTTGGGCGAGGACCCCCAAACCCAATATCTCTTATCTCTTATAGTATCTTTCAGTCACTGTAGAAATTCAGAATGTAACAATGATTGCTGATATTGGCCAATACACACACCAACATGTGACTAAGGGGAGTACTGGCACTTGTTTCTTTCCACTTCAAGCACTGGTTTGACACAAATTGTTGTCCATTGAGCTTAACTAACCTGGCTAACATGGAAAAGCTAGCATGCTACAGCTGATAGACAACAACTGGTGCACTGGCAAAACTGTCAGGGTAAAACTCAAGCACACAGAATTTCTGTTTTGCAGTAGACATAAATAGACTATTTTGACAGCAACTGATTGTATCACAAGGCATACCGAAGTCGTATAGCTGTTCAGGTAGAATACACGTACCGGCACACAAAAATGCTGTGTATCAAATAAAAAAGCCTCTAAAGATGTATCCCATATACATATACTGCACAAGTCATAAAGTGTTGCATGTTGTACAGGAAAGGTGGAATCCATGACAAGAATGCGAACACTAATGTAATCCAAACCAAACTGAAACTTTGCAGTGCTTTGGACACAATGACAGTTATTGGAAGCAAGTTCTGCAGGAATATTCAGGAATAATATTAAATAATAGAGAGGGGAGGACAGATAAAACACATTCAAGGTGCTAAAGAATATACTAAATGTTAGGAAAATTATATTATTATATTATATTATATGTCACTGAGACATCTTGCTGTCAACAAGACTGTTGAGATTTTGCAGAGTTTTGTTGGTTCTGCAATTTTTGCATTGTTAATGAACTGTATTTCCAATTTTAAATGACCTTAAATAAATGTCGACTGCACATCAATGTTACAGCAGCAAAGTCCCAAGTCCCCAGTTTGGTTTTTAGCTCACACAGATTGGAATATTACAATACAAATGATTGTGACATTCCTATTAGTACTCTACGTGTGGCAGACATTCCAGTGCTAACAAATATTTTCAATGTGCGCTGTATCTACTAATGCACGCAGACATGTTTTTATCATACTGACTCAAGTTTGCCAAAAACAAATAAAAAAGGCACATTTAAATTACATCTTTCTGCCAGGATTTGTTTTTCTGCTCTTTCTGAAGATAGACGTGTAACTGTGTATCAGAGAGCCAATTGATTTTTCCCTTGGCTGTCTGCTGTTAATGAGCATCAGCAATATAATGCCTGTGATATCTTCCATTTGCTTGAGCGGCGAGAGTGCTACTTTGTCAGACTGAGCATGAAAGAGCTGTGGTTTTCAGATCAGTCTGCGAGCCTGTTCCCTCTTCCCTGCCACCTTCTCATACACTCTTAATGGAAGCAGGACAAAGAGCTGGGTGCGCCGTTTCCTTGTAAATTAGCAGCCTTTGGATGTGTCTCATTTGAACACAAAAAGCATGGGGTGCTATGAACTAAGGCTGACTACTGTGTCTGTGTGTGTGTGACGCATGAGCAGCTTTGCCTGCCTCATACCTCCAGAGGTGGGGGGGGGGGGAGGGCTGACAACATGGAGCATATCTGTCACATTCAGCACAGCTCTCCAAGCCAATTCCCTTACAAGGCACTGGCACCGTCCATGCCCTGAAACAAACCTGCAGCTTAAGCTGCTACGTGTGTCATTGTTAGACATTAGTGTATCCTCGTCAAATTTACCATAACACCTATCTGTAATTACTGTAAATCAATGACACTGTGGTGGAATGGAAGTGGCATATTCTCACTGGTGCAGTTGCTTCCTGTCCTACGTTTGGCTTTTCAAAAGGATAAGCATGTTCGCAGTCATTTTTCTTCTATAGGTTTAGGCAAAAAAAACAAAAAACACTCACATTGTGAACATTGTGTTTTGGGTTAAAATAACTTCGAACACAAAGACAACTACACATTGTTGGTTTCACGCGGGATGCAAACCCTGGTCTCCTGGGTGAAAACCCTGTGGTTTGTGTCCCATCCATTGTCCCCAACATCCACTCCATATGGAGTTTCACGCTATCAATACTGCAGCACCTGACTTCGGCTTCTGCTCCTGTCATAAATACTACGGTCGCTAGAGGTCGCTGTCGTGTTCTTTTATATTCTTTCAGTTATCTACTATGTGAGTAGATGATAAAACCTACTAGTAGGTGTAGTAGGCCCCTATTGACCCGTATCTATGGGGCTTATAGCGACTGATAACGCCTATTTAAAAGCCTGACAACAGTCTAATTGGCTGCCCACCTCTTCAGCCACATTCTCCATTCCCCAGGCCCCTCCATTGCCGTTTTCCTTCTGTACACCAATTGCCCTCTGACTTTATGAAGTCCCATTGAAAGTTTCCACCTTGAATAATCCCTGGTTTTGCAACCCTAGGTGAGACTACATTTTAGATTTTAGAAAATTCTTTTGTTATATTAGTTGAAATTCTCATTACATCCAACGCTCTGTCAACATCCAAAACCTGTCCAACACCAGCCGTCCCTTCTGAGAGAGTATTCTCCAAAACAGGGGGGGTATTATGAAATTAGCCAGTGAAGAAACTTTTGTTTCTAAATAAAATCAATAAAAGCTTCCCCTTTCTTCTCTCCCGAACATACTTCTCAGTTACACAAGCACTCCCAATCCCAGTCACATAAGCACTCGCCCAAATGAACCCCTCTTTATTGCAATCTGCTATTTTGCCCTAAACCTACAAAGTCACTCAAAATCCATCCATCCAGCCATGAAGCCACTTAACAAATCTAGCAGTAGGCTAATACCAAGTAATGCCTAATAATAACCACAGTTTATGAAAAAGCACAAAGAGAATCCCTATTGGATACAGTAGCAGCTGAAAATGTGCAGCATCAAGACTTCATTTGCTTATTAAAATCACTGGTACAACCTGTGATATCATTGATCATCAGCAAGAGCTTAAGAGCAGGAAGTGCTTGGTGGCCTTCCTTTTTAACTCCTGGAAAGCATGGTGAGTAATACTAAACCCGGGATTAAATCAAACTGATCTTCAGCAATACTTGTCTGTCTTGATTCAACCAGAAGATGTTGATGTAGATGTAGAACATGCTAAACACAAACAAGCCTGGGATAGGATGTGTTTGCAATGCTATATATTACAGTAATACCATGGAGCAGGCGCACTAGCGTTTTCATTAACTTCGCCTCCCAGCCCTCGCTGGGCAGCCCCGGTCTGGGTCTCATTCACATGAGCGGAGGAAGGGAAATAACTCTAGATTCAGCTATTTGTGCATTTTACAACTTTTTGGATCTAATGATTTAAATAAAGGCAAGTATTCGTATTGGGAAATGAATTCTCCTAAAAAAAAAAAGAAATTATCCGCGGAGTTACAGACGTCTCTTTCCCAATGTAAGTCTATGGGAAAACATTTTTTGGGCCCAATGGCATCACGTGACGGACACGGAAATTGTAGTACCACCGTTTGGCCACTACGAAAATTTGCTTCAAAGCCCGGCCCCCCTTCTGGGGAATTGAGTAATACGGTATACTGGCTAAACAAAAACAGCAAGCATGGTTACAAATAAATTCAACTTTAAATTGGACAAATGCAGTATAATGTCCATTTCCACAGTACTACAGTCAACATTGGTTTCTTTTAACCATGAGCACAATCTTTTCCTAACCTTAACCAGGGAGTTTTAGTTGCCTAATTTTAACAAAATCTTAATCACAGAGGAGGCAGATCAGAAATCAGAAAGCAATGGGTGACTTTTGGGGAGGCACTGTAATAATATCTCACATTTTGCCAGGTCAACTTTCAGGGATTTAGAAGAATTGATTTGTCCCCAGACACTGACACAATTTAGGCATTTTGCAGTCAGTTTTCGGTGGTTTGGCAACGACTCAGGCCTGCTTAGGATGTTTTACACGCGGGAGAGTGCCACCTCTCAATTACAGTAAAAGGGGAAATGACAGGATGAGCCGGGAAGACACTGTGCTATTCATTTCTGCAGATTACTCTCCAATATCAGCCGACAGATTAGCTGAGAGAGGCCTGTGCAAATAGTCCCAATTGTGGCTGTCTGCACTGCAAAGTGTGTGGTCATTACCACCGAGGCAAGAGAGTGGAGAGATACGTGCTTCTGTGTGTGTGTGTGTGTGTGTGTGTGTGTGTGTGTGTGTGTGTGTGTGTGTGTGTGTGTGTGTGTGTGTGTGTGTGCCTTAGCAAGCCTCCAAGAATGTGTAACCCAGAGACACTCTGCCCACACGAGAGTTTGTGTGAGTGTGTGATTGTGTGGACATGAAATGGCCTTAAATTGTCCTCCCGGCCATCAGGCACTGCAGTCATGGTTTCCAGGTGATGTCCGGTTATCTCCATGGAAACGTGTCGTTAAGGGAAGTCGTTAGGTTCCTGTTAGCCAAGGTCTCTGTGTGGAGATAACGAGATTCAGGCTGACATGACAGCCCGGATGGTCTAACGTAGTGTTTCTCAAATGGCAGGGTTGAGACCCAAAGAGGGTCGAGAGAAGCTTTCAGAGGGTCACAGAATGATGACATGAGGTTTACACTGTACACCAGGGGTTCATTCCACTTTCACCTCTCACACAAACTTACATTCAGTGGAGAGCCAAATATCCTGGATAATTGTTGCTTTTTTACAAGTCAAAATTAAAAGTACGACTGTGTAATGTGTGTGTGTACAAATAGGAACTTAAGGCTAGGGTAGGCAATTTACTTTAGAAGTGTTTTTCGTAATATTTGTTGAAATTGTTTTTACATCCTGACAGCAATCAATAAATCAAATGCTCTGACAAAAAAGAGAAAAAAAAACAACTTGGTAACTGTTGCTCTCGCAGGACTGTTATAAGTACGGGTGGGGAAAAAAAACAGATTCACTTATGTATCACGATTTGTTTTTTAAGGTTTTGAAATAGATTTTTTAATGCCAGAATCAATATATTTGCTTCACTTGAGTCTATGCGGAGGTAAAAGGAAGTTACCTCTTTTATTGTTGTAGTCTGAGTAACGTGACATCATATCCGTTCCGTATGCTTCAACCAAAACTGTGGCTGTGTCATCACTGCCAAGGTGGCGATGGCGATGGCCAGAGCCACCCACTTTGAGCTTCACAACGGCTCTTCAAAAACCTATGGGTGATGTCACGGAGACCATGTCCATATTTTATACGGTCTATGGTCTTCACACAACACTAATCAAAACCTACATTCAGCATATTGAGTTTAAAGGGACGGGGAAAGTAAAAAGCAGTTTAAACAATGAATGCAATTAGAATTAGAGGGAAAATTCCAATTTGCAGCCACCACAAAGCATTGAAAGGACAGACAAGGGCTCTTGTAAATAAAATCAGAGTCCATTGGGAATCTTGGCGAGTAGCCTCCAGCAGATAGATGCTCTCAATAGGTTGTGTTTTCTCCCATGATTCCCTGCTCCTTGCCCTCTACCCACCCCTGTGCTAACCCCGTCATACATCACGGTCCTTTTTATTTATGTCATTACTTAAAACTGGCCAGTGATATTAAGAAGCGGGGCCTATATAACCTATTTTACAGCGAGGCTTATTGTAAGGCTGGGAGGAGAAAATGGGAATTAGAGAGGGGGGGAGGAAGGGAAGGAAGGAAGAGAGAGATAAGGAGAAAACAGGACCTTTAATCCAGTCGAGGCTTCCAGCAAATACCTGTCTCTATGATGTTTTTATTGTGATAATAACGGCGGCATCGCAGCGGATTTGTCCTGATCTTGTAAAATTATAAATATTGATTTTTGTGATGGGAGAGGGGGTTGAGAGGAGAAGGGGAAAGCCATCTCTTTCTGAAAGCCACGATAACACACTGCGTTGATGGAAGTGTGGATCAGTGTTGATACTGAATTTTCTACCCACCCTCTGAGGAAAAGAAGCTATCGAGCTTTCTATATCTGTTTAATGTATACTGGCTTTTGTCTTTCTCGTCTCCTGCTCTGTGGTAGAGCACTGCTCTGACTGTTTTGTTATTGTAATTGGCATAAATTCAGCAGTTACCAGAGATTACTTTTCGCAAAGAAAGAATCACATTATGAAAATAAACACACCCCTTAAAGGAGGCTGCTTATTGTCAGGTTCATACTTGTATCTAGGGTTTTTACTAGAATATATTTGCATGATTTATTGTTAAAAAAAAAATAACACTCTGTCTGAAACACTCCAGTTTAGCACTTGTCTCTTTAAGGCCCTGCTCCCGAAAAAGCCCAGTCTGTTCTGATTGGTCGGCGTTCCCAGTCTTCCACAGTCTTCCTTTATGTCCAAAGGCTTATTGACATAAACTGCTGTACAGAAAGAACTGTGCAAACCACAATCCGAGGCACTTGACCTGTTTTGTCTTTGCTGTGCTGCCTTTCATTTGGTTTCTGTGGCGGGCCCTGGCCTGTGCTCTCCTTAGATGGAGGGGAATGTTTGGCCAACTTGACCTGTTGTCTCAGAAGCTCTGGCTACTCAGAAGCGTCCAAATATTGAAACAGCAGGATGTAATCCTAGATTTGGAATGGGATACATTTAGTTAAATGTTTGCCCAGCCACAAATCGTGTAGGGCGTTGCCAAGTGGCACCGAGACAGATGATGCCACTGGGCTGGAACAATTGAGAGAGGGAGTGTGGCGGGGCATTTTGGATGAGAGGGCTGGGTGGACAGAGTGAGACTGAACGAGGCGGTGGCTGTTGAAAAGAGTCATTCATGGAAGGACGGATCAGTGGGCAGGCCAAGCAGAGCCATGGAGAGATTGCTGGAGCCGCTTTCACGGCCAGACGTTTTCTGGCTGGGCCCATATGTGCTCTCATGGGGCTCCAAAAGCCTTCAGGCTGCCTCCCAAAAAGCCCTCAAACTCATCCCCGAGCACGTCCCACTGTGACAAGGACAAGGTGGTTCAGCCACCTGCGCCACACATACCCGGGCAGACGCCAAACCGCCACTCTAAAGCCAACCGTTTGTGCCATTGTAAACCATTAAGTTTTTCAGTATAGCCATAGAGTCCTGTGCATTTTAACTTTGAAAACCCTAACCCCCTTACCCCTAACCTTCGCAATCTCAAACAAGTTATACATTTTCCTTTAAATATTACAATATTCGCAATATTACCTCATTCCATATAAATTCTAATTCCCCACTTAGTTTCCTCGTTCCATTAAACACAATCAAACTGCTACGGTACTGAAATAGTTAAAGGATAATTCCACTTAATTCTTACTTCAGTCTAGGCCAGGGATTCCCAAAGTGTTGGATGTACACGCTGCCTGTAGGGGGTGCGTGAGAGGAAAAAATGTAATGGCGTTGTAATGGTGTAATTTTTGTTAACGCATTAATGCAATTGATCTTTCGGAGGTTGTAGCAGGCTCGGTTTTAAAGCTAGAGTGAAGATACTGGTATCATATGAAACTACGAAACCTAAAGAATCCATTGGAATCAAACCACGTAGTACTAGCTTGTCGGGAAGGAGGTTAAATAACGCTCCAAACTTGAGCTGCAGTAGGTGGTAGGCACCCAGAACCCCTAGTCCTTTAACTCGTGGGTGATTTAAGTCACTGTTTAGAGAAATCATGGTTGGCTGTATTTAAGATGTGTTACAAATTGGTGGTAAATGTTTTACCCAAATCCAGTGTGTCATGTGTTCTCCCTTAATCTAACTGGTTATCAACTGCAAGACCTCGAACGGAACTTGTATTTAAACGTGTGTTTTTTCTAAAATGACTATGATGCCTAGGAGAGCTGTTATACCGTCCAGTCCATTCCCAGCAGCCATCCCAGACACTGTCTTCCGTTGGAGAGGACCCGAGGCGCCTCGCCCTCTGAATGCTAAACCGAGCCGAGAGCGGTCAGCCGGTGTGCATTAATCAGATCGGACTTGCATATCTGAGCCGCTTAATTGCATGGAGGGAAATGTCAGAAAGCAAATGAGTCCAACGTGTCAATGTGTTAATTCTACTATTGATTTCATTGATGCTCCGTTCGCTCTCTCAGCTCATTAAAGCTGACATGTCAGGCCACACACCCACAGATAGAGTTGCATAAGGATTTCTTCTTTTTGGAGAAAGTGACTAAATTTTATAATCAGTCAGACAAATCCACACTGGAACCTGTTATCAACAGCTGCATTCACATTGACGTTTATTATTTACAGAGATAAGGTAACACAATACCCTAAACTAGTGTGAGTGGGCTCTAACAAGGCCAGCCCAACATCTGTGCTGATTTCCAGACAGCCGATTTCCAACTAATCCTGTTTTGATTGGTCAGACATAGAACCAATCTGTGATTTTAACTACTAGATCCTTTCTCTTTCTCTGAAGCCAAAGGCTGAAGTATCCAAGCATCATGCACGTCGCCTCTCCGCCTGTGCACACCAGATCTCTATGTGGACTGGAGACACATATTAATACCAGGCTTAAATGTGATGATGCATTTTAATGCAAGGTCTAAAGGGACATCATCCACAGCTTCAGGGTCAACCCGACCCTTTCTATTATGTTAGTTCCGTGCTTACGTCATATCCGATGGATGGGAAAGATTCCCATGGTTACATGGATGTGAGCGTTCACGTCACAGGGCGGTCGCGTGATTGCAGAGTCGGTTCAACTCGTATGTGTACAGTGGTAGCACTCGAATGCGTGGCAAGGCTCAAACAGAGGATTCGCACACTGTTATTAAAAGCTCTAAGCAAGTTTACTTGTGCAACATTTCGATCTAACACAAATCATCCTCGGGCATTATCAAATCACCATCACAAAGCAGAACAAGCAATATATAGACACAGACACATTCATCACTCAGGTGATGGTGATCTGCATGATTGAGAAACAATCTGCTCTCAAGTTGTCCAATCAGAGCAGAGCTGAACAACGCTGTCTGATACTCCCACACAGAGGACAGAGCATGCCTCTATGAAAAGGAACTAGAAAGATCAATATTAAACAAGACTATATTAAATATATGATAAAAAAAAAAAAAATCAACTATATATCATATATCATCTGGAAAAAAAACATATCGTAGAAACTACTATATAGAACAATACATAGAAAAAGTAGAAGAATAGGAAATAGTAAATAATAGTAATATATTATTGGCCCAAAAAGAAAAAAAATATATAATAATAAAATATAATATATAGTATAGTGACCATTGATGTGTGAAGTGATTTTGGTATCACTACACTGTATGATAGCAAAGTTATTGAATACTTTTGTAGGAACTCTTTTCGACGTTGCACTTTGTAGACGGTCCCTGAGCACTCGTCTCACAGCCGGCTGCACATAGAGACCAATAAAATGTGTCCAGCTCGGAGGACGGCTCGTTTTGATTAAAATGAGGGTGTAGCTCGTTGTCTACCTTACTACGGTTAGAAAGAGCCGTCATTTGTGTTTTAACAACATTTCGCTTATTAGTTATTGATACGGGAAGTTTGAATCCGTGTATATCTTTCAAACTTTACCGAACTAGTTCAGGTCTGCATTAGTCTTCCACGATGAAAAAGTGAATAAACCTTTTCATCTGTGGAACGGTACTGAATACGGTTACCAGTATTACTTTGGCTCGTGGCACACGCATTCGCCAGGGTGTTAATTATCTCCTCATTACTTAGGATTGGTGATACTAGATTTACTGACTCGCTCATAGTGCAACACCAACATCTGTACGGATAATGACCCTAAAACTCATGCAAGATTTGAATGGCTGTATCAAAATAAGGTCTCTATCTATGTAGATGGAAACATAAAGTTTTTCTGTTGAATTAATACAAAACTAGGGGGCGTCATCATATCCAATGTGATATCAGTTGGACTTTAAGAGTAAATCTGTCAGAAACTGGCTAAACGTTGAATAAATATTTGAGACGGTAGCTAAATGTACTAAATGAATATATTTACATGAAAACACTTTACTTCTGATTTTTAAAACTTACCCAGTTGAAGTAAGAAGCAAGTAGCTGAGGTACTGACACAATATCAGCTATGTTCTGATATCATGGATTTGAACTCTCATCCCTCTGATAAAGACGGGTTCTGGTGTGGATGAAACCTGGTGAGCCCGTTCTTGCTGCTCACCACCATTGTGTTGCGGCTGCACTTTAAACACACTGACTCTTAAAACTCTACCTGTGTACCCATGTGTGTGTGTGAGATGGGGGGGGGGTTAAAGAGAAATGGAGAAAAGGGCCGGTTGTCATAGCAACTCTGTTTTTCAAGGAGAGTCAACCATTCATTTCCACACTGAAGACTGCAAGGGAACACTTATCTCTGTTCTTCGCCTAAGGATACTACTTTAAAAGTCTCTCTCCCCCCCCCTCGTCCTGTCTCTCTACCTTGCTTGCCCTCACTGAAGTGTCAATCTGAAGTGAAACATTCTGGCTTTCGGCTGCCACTCCAGTTCGCCCGCTCTTTTCTTCTCTTTCTGTTTCTCTCTCTCCCGCTCAGTTCCTACCTGTCTCGCTCATTCCGTCTTTCTTTTATTGTCTCTCTCCTCCCTGTACCTCCTGCCGTCTCTTTCAATTCAAATCTTTGACATGAGGGAACTGAAACCTGTGATACCAAAGCAGCACAGTATCAACTCTGGGTTTATCTCAACATATTCATCAATTATTATATTTTAGATGTATGCAGGTTTTTACACATATAAACATTTTTTGATTGTTTTTTATTGCCAATGTGTGAACAGGTTGTAACGTAACCTAAAAAATTTGACCTTCCGTGACTTTCTGGTTTTCCTCTATCAGCCTGTAGACTGCTTTTAATATGAAGAACTAGGGCCAGATGTTCTGGGAAAATCCAACGGATGTGACATTATGAGCGCTCGCGAGTGCCTTAGCTGTAACTAATGTTCGATTACAAATGGAGTCCGCTAACGCCAACAAACGACCAGCACCCAACACAACGCGGACTCCAACACAAACTCCACAGAAGCATAAAAAAAACAAAGCTATATCTGGTAAAGCCCGTCTTGCAAAACAGGAACGTGACCGACGTCGGAGGAAAACTAGTGTTGTGGAAGAACAACAGAGCCAGTGCGAAGAATGTGTGTGCACGTGGGAAGTGAGTGGTGAAGCAAGAGAGAGAGAGAGCGCCGGCGAATGTGTGAGAAAACGAGCCGCAGCGGAGCAGAAGAGAGTTAGTTTAGCTTTGAGAATATCAGCGAATGTTCAGTGGAAGTTACAGTTTGTGCAGAAATAAATGCTGCAGCTCCTCAAGACCAACAGAAGTTTCCGGTGTCTTCTTTCCCTGCTGCTGAGTGGAGTGATGGGGGTTAACTCCGGGGAGAGTAACGTTATTGACTCCGGCCCAGGAGACCAACACTACGGTGTCTCCCCTTTTCATTCTGACCACGGTCGGGAGGCTGAAGCAGGAAAAGTTAACACTGGGATCAACATCAAGCAATTTCTGATCCTTACAGAGTCCCTTTAATTACTACTTGTATTAATAAAAACTACTCTGTCCTGCGTTGAGAACACATGCTGCATCACAACTACTGTACCGTATGCGTTTCACCTCTCACTGTGAGATGCTCAGATTTCATTCAGCCCAGGTTTTGGAGTAGAAGAGAGAAAAAGGCTATTGATGTGACTGATGAATGTGCTGAGCCTCCTGTCAGGGTCAGTGACAGAGCTCATCTGACAGGGAGCCATTTGATTCCCCACTGAGAGGGACATTATCATGATGATGGAACTACACCTGGTCATTAGCTGCACAACCTGACAGATGAATGGACCTGGCTCTGCCCTTCACGGCCACACTGGCCTCCCTGCCGTTTGGCTCACTGGCATGGTTTTTCGAAATGGAGCTGAATGACTTGGTAGTTGCTGACTAGAGCATTGAGCGCTGTGGACGTATGAGCAGCTACCTTGTCCCATCCAGGTTTCCGAGCTCGAGAGCTTTATTGCCCACGGCTCTCCCGACCTCATGGAGCTCACGGGAGGCCTTCGCAGAAAAAGGTGTACTGCCTGTGGATGCCAGAGAGGGTTTCCTTGAGGAGAAGGACTCATTTTACACTGTCCACAGCTGACAACTCTGCTGCTTAAGCTCGGCTGCAATGCAATTGTAGACACCCAAACAGCCGAGCCGACTATCTTTGGCGATAGCTCTTATATATGGTCAGCTCCACAGAGTCCACCCCCTGAATTATGGCATACCGTAACCCTTGGCTTTGGGCACGTCCCAAGGAGACCACGTCCACCGGGCAGTTTGCTGGAGCGGTCCACACTGGAATTTCACACCACGAGAAGAGCCAAGCACGCTTCAGCTCCTCTGCCAGCTCATCCTTCATTTCCTGATGTTCTACATGCCAGTCATTTTGTTGGATAGATCCCAGGTTGAAGTAGTTGAATTAATTCAGGGAACATAGTGAAGGGCAATTCTTCCTATATATTTAAAAGCTTAATTTTTTCACTGACCTCAGCGTTTATTATTGAAGAGAAAAGCAATTGGCGTTCGGGTTGGATTAATTTTTTGCCACTTTGGTTATCCCCCTTTCATCTAGTGCTTAACAATTTAAACAATTAGAGCTGTCCAGGCCACTGTGACCTGTAAAGACTTTGGTATCGGCACATCCAGTGTCCTTATTCAGCTCCTCGGCCCTTTCAGCGATGTGGAGAAGCTGAGCCGTCACCACTGAGGCCTTCCACGGTTTAATCCTATGGTAAACACAACAACTGAAAAGTATTTTCAGCGTGCAAAATAATGCACATGAAAACAGACCATGCCTACTATAAATGCTAAAATAAACACACTAACATTTTTTTTCCAAATGTCACTACACCTTTATCACATTCATAAGGCTACAACAACACTGGGACTGATCCTCAAATGTCAGTAATAATGTTTGAATCATCTAGAAATGAATTTCATAGTATGCCTACGCTATGAAAAGCTAGACCAAAAGATTTCATAATTACGATGGACAAGTCACTGGTCAGTTTATGGGATTAAAAATTCTGTTCTTGTCATGCTGTAATAATCTTGATATTAGTACTGTGATCCCCACACACCCTGTTAAATACATGCTTCTCCTTCATTCAAGACTAAACTGCAGTTGTACACGGCTGGCTTGATAAAATATGACACTATAATGTTATATTGATTCTGCCACGTATTATCATCTGAGTGACCCAATAAAGTTGACAGAATTTATGCATAAATATTAACCTGACGTTATGTGACAAAGGGACATAAATAGCAGTATTTAACTGAGTCAAACTTCAGGAAAAACTGTAATCTTGGTTGGTTAATTTCTACCCGATTTTGGATCAGACTAAAACAGACCATTTCAGACAGAGGGTGAATAGAAGTGCTGCAGCAATGGACAGTATGAGACAAATATTTTAATAAAATCTTATTATAGATATGATATAATAATGCGTTTCATGAATAATAAAGCATGTAGTAAACTGTTTCTAGTAAACCCCTGAAATAGAAAAAAAAATCAAACCTGAAAATGAGCATTAGATGTCACCTTTTTCACATATTATTTATAAAATAATATGTGAAAAATGTGGTTGCACTGTGTTTAAGATACATGTCTGAACATATACGTTCTCTCTCTGCACAAAGCAAACAGCAGCGGGTTATTAGCACTGAGACATTTCACCTGTGCCATAGTTCACCTGTAACACTCATCAAAACCGGGTTTGTTTACAGTGGAGATGCATTTAATGTCAGTGGTCCAAAAATGAAAACATAATGAGGTGTACACACACACACACACACACACACACACACACACATACACACACATGCACAGAGCTGAGCAGACGTGGAGATGCAAGCTGTCACTAACAAAAGCAGCTACATACTCCTGTAATTGGATTTCATTGTGCTTGCTGGAAGATCTTTAGTATATTTCTGTGATATTGTCCCTATTGTTAACTTCCGACAAAAGATCAGCTGCTCCAACGTATGTTTGTCTCTATATCATTGTTATGCCAAGGTTCTTGGACACACATGAACAGTTTTTCTCACAAGTACTCTGTGCCTGTTCTCATCCTTATGTCAACTTGAAATGTAAAATGTTATATTTTACAACATGACTTTTTATAGGTTTCACAGTCATTACCTGACTTAGGATTACATTTTACTAACTGTATTAATTGGCTTGTAGAAATTGAAATAAAGATGATTTGTGTGTTGTAAACATTTATTAGATTTGGTTGAGCTACTTCCCGGTTCAGAGTTGACCTACCATTCTTACATAGTTCACCTGATCAGATGCTGAACTATACCTCAACTGGCTCATTTCAACATTGGTTGAAGGCTTGGAATGAAAAACACCTGCATAATTGTGGATATTGCAATAATCCACCTGTCGCTTTGAAGCAGATGCATTGTCAAACTGTAATGTTGGTATTACAAGAGAGGATGAAGAGTAACTGGTTGGTTTGGCAAATGTACGTCTGGTTAACTTCCCCATCTCTATTCAAGAGCAGCGCACATCCCCCTTCCCTGAGCCTAAACTCTAATGCTCCCTTGAACTCCTATTACTTGGGTCAGCAACTTGCTGCCCAACAAAAGACAAAAGAGAAACAAAAGGGGCCATTATTGCATTTTCCATCAGAGTATTTTAGTTTCTTAGGAGGAAAAATTATGTAATTATTTGTCTGTGCCTTTGGATACAGAATAACTAGTGCCACAACCATTATTTCTACTACTAACATTAATGCTGCTGCTGTCATTACTACTGCCCACACATCAACAATCAAACAAGCATCATTATTTGTAAGTGATGTCTTTGCTTAACTTTTGGCCCTTTTCCTCATCTTCATGTTTGTTTCAATCTGTTGTTTTGAATCTGACTAAATCCATGGCTGCATAGATCCTAATCAGCCTCTAAGTTTTCTGCTTTTGTTTACAAGCCTTATGTTTCTATGATCCTTCCCTTCCCTAGGGCTTGAGGCAGCCATATGCTAGATTGATAGTTCAACATGTCTTGATGGAAAGGAAAACTCTTCTCAATTAAGTTTGTTGATCAACTTACAACCCGAACTGTCCATTGTAATCATCCACCAGAGTTTAGAGCCTGACTTCCTGTTCCAACTGTGACCTACAATATAAAAACGGCAGCACCCCAACCCATTATTTTTGCAACTTAAAAAACAGTTTCCTGTAATTGCATGTATTGTTTGTAATTGACCAGCACAAGTAGAAATGAAAACAATTGGGAAATTGATAAAATAAGACAAATTCAGACAAATAAAATAAATAAATTATAATAAAATAAATACATTATTCATAAAATGTCAATGAATACAAATGGACGTATAACTTCATCCTCAGTACAGAGCAGACTGCAGCCTCAGTTCTGAAAAGTGAAGCCGATTTATTTAAGATGAAACAGAATTGTACGGTTCTACTTTTCAATATCAGTTGATAGTTGATACATACGTAAGCGTGCAGATTACCACAGCTATCAAGGATTCACCACTTATTGTCAAAATAAAGCCTTCTTTATATTCAAATCACATTTCTCTGCTACAGCTCTCCAGATTCACTTTATCCCCGTATCCTATTAATCACCAGCACTGCATTAACAACTTGAATTATTAGTATTTGAAAAATGCAATCATTCAACCACATTTTGAGAGGCTTTCGTTGGACCGCATCTCATTGAACAACTATGGAACTTTCTGTTTAAGGTTCTGGAAAATAGCAGCAGACCATTTGACTGCTTATAAATGGAAATTGGGGTATTTGCTCTCCTCGTGGTGATGAATGATCTACTTTTGGCCACTGATTAGAGGAAATGCTCAGTTTTAGTTCTTTTAAGGCTCAGAATAATTTTTGATTCATTGCCATGAACTAATTAAGAGAGAGAAAAAAAAAGCATGTATCGTTCATTATGTTTCATCTAGAATGTGTGGCTCCAACTTTTAATTCAAATGGCTACATGCCCTACAGCCAATATGAGCCTACAGTCCTGTCTGTCATTGTTGCTGCAGTCAAACCTGCCTGTTGTATACCGCTGCCCAGAGGGAAGCTATAATGTAGCGAGCCAGCATAAGAACTCTCGTCAACATCCAAGTACAGTGATGCACTGTTCAACAGTGAGTGAAGACTTCTTTCTGCCAGCTGGTACAAACCCTGTGTGTTTATTTAAGTGTGTGACATCCTCTGTGATGAAGGACTACAATTGAAGAGGGCGCTTCAGGACAACACTCTTAAACTTTGACACGCGTCTCTGATCACGATCAAACCTCGTGGTGTGAGCAGGTGTAACTTCATTTCCTGGACTTCCAGCAAGCAAGAGCCATGCACCTCGTGTTCCATCATTTGAATCCCTTTTGCCTAAACTTCATGCATTCTGTAAATGTTTTGGTTTGCTTCGCTAGTGGAGGCTGGTCCAGAGAGGCAGAGGAGGTTGCTGCTCCTCCATTTTTGAGAGGCAAGAGGGAGATCAAAATGTAAAAAAAAAGACCTATCCATGTCTTAATAAAGGATTTTTAATTCACAATCAGGGTGCCTCGGATGATTTACAGACTGCCATCCTATACCAAGGACTTCCTATCAAAGTAAGCTGGACAGTCACTGTAATTGGTTGAACTAATTTTCATTTCTTCTTCTTCTTTTTCATTCACGTGACACACCAGGAAGTAAGTCAGAGTTGGACTCCGCCAGAAACGCTCCCTTAAATGGAACTTTTATCCACTATTAAGTTACATTTTACGACTCACCTTTTAAACCTAGCTTGGTTTCAACTGTATCTTTTAACTGGACTATGGATTTTAGTCATCGGACATTCCGATTTCTAGCTTTCTATTTTGCTGCTGCTCGGCTAGCAGCCACCCGCCGAAGATCATTAAAGTAACACTGATTTTACTGAGAAACTGTTTCATTTAGGACTGAACTGGAGAACCTGGAGAACCTGGAGAACATGCAAAACATGCAAACTCCACACAGAAGATGCTCCAACGGAGGACGTCCTCCCTAACCAATCAACAACCAGAATACAATATTGACATCGCGTTGGTCCAATGATTGCCCAATTACCAAATTTCACCTTCAGTTCTCTACCACTGTATAGAGAGACGAAGTCGCTCCCCTTCCGGTGGACCACCATGGGACCTCATTTGGGAAAAAAATGTTCGGTAGTCAACGGCGAGAGACAAATAATTTTTTGATCCCGTTTGAATTGCGCCATGAATCACACATAAGTCAATTTATAAGATCATTTATGGTACAATACTTAAATATAAAGTAAATATACTTGCATACTACGGTACTTTCGATGGTAAACCGAAAGCAACTGCAGGCCTGTCTTTAGCTAATTGCTCATGCACTTCAGTTTCCAAATGATTAACAGCATTACAATAATCTCACTCCACTATGTCGACAATGTGATTGTAGTTGAGGCTGGTTGATTTGATTGAACACGGTTTGTTGGCCTGTGTGCGCTAATGCCTTACAACTGCAATAAGAGTGTCTATCGGTGCATACACTGGCATTACTGCGCCCGTGTGAATGAATGTGTGCATGTTTGTGTGATTGAACTCGTCTCGCTCTGATTCGAGTTCTCTTTCTGACTGAGAGCCTCTCCACGACTGTGCACGGCTAATTCCGCACAGGGTTGCAGCCCGCCTCGCCGGCAGGAGTGCAGTCACTCGTGCACCGCGCTCTGCCCCTGTGCACTCTGCAGTTAAATCAGCTGTGAGTGCCAGAGTACGAGAGCACAGTGAAACCGTCAGCCAAGTGAGGTTCAACATTTTTATAGCCAACACTCCACTCCAGAGTAGGGCCCGCTCATGCCTGCAAGTGTACTGACACCACCCCTTATTCCACCATAAAAACCCATTTAATTGAATCACCCGGCAAATTTAATAATCCTCAGAGGATAATCCGCCAGCTCGTTGTTTGGCTGGCGATTTCCCCTCGCACCATCAGCTTTGATTCCGAATTAAATGGAGTGTTCACCGAGCTAGTCTGCTTTTGTTATTGTCAGACGCTTTGTAGTGAGTGAGTTATTGCTTCACTCTTTGATATGAATCATCACGCTGAAATGGAGCGAGGTCTTCATCAACACATTTCTAACTAAATCGGAGTTTGGAAGGAAAGAGAGGCTTTCTTCACTTTGGCTTTCCTCGGCAACAACAAAGAACTGATGCTGAAATAAGGAGAGTCGTATTACAGGCACTTGGATGTCGTGCTTTTCAATCAAACGTTAAAGATGCAACATGAAGGTTTTAACCATCAATATACCAATGTCTGATTAATTGTGAAACCTTGATATAGATACTGTCAACAATTAAGATACAACTGGAAAGATTAGTAGTTGGTGATGGTGTTTAACCCTTGCTTAGCAGCAGTTTTGTTTATTTCTATAATAAATATACCAATATATAAAAATCAGTCCGATAAAAATATGTGGACGCCAAAATACCAGTAGCAATTTTAAATTCCAAGAACAGAAATGATTTAGACTGTTGGACATACACATACAAACACACATACACAGACATCACCAAAATTGCCCTCAGGCCCATATCCAGCAACAGGGCAAACAAAGAAATCCACAGAATCCATCTTGCAATCTTGATTGTCATTTCCGGGAATGAAGTGTTGGGTTTTTCCTTTTCCGGGGAGAGAGGAGGCACACAGACAAAGCTATTTTCTCTCACCGGGTGCCTGTAAATTCCTTGAGTTATGTTCCCCTCTTTGCGGGAGCTTTCTCCGCTGTAAGACAAAAAGCTAATCAAAGGCTCCTGCCTTCGGGGCAGGTAACCCCGGCATGAACTAAAAGAGAGAGCAATATCATTCCATCACTCAGTGTGCCACATGCTCTCTCCTCCTCTCTTTCTCTCCCTTACTCTGAGAAAACATTAGTTCTTGTTATATGGAAATTGGAGGGAAATTTCCTTTTAATGGCCTATTAACACGCAGTTTCTCTCGTTTTTTCCCCAGATTGCTCACTCATACTATCCATCAGGATTTGAGTCGAGGAACATATTTCATTCCTTCTTCAGGAGCTCTGCTGTAACATTCAGTCTTGTGTAAGGTTAGGGTTGTTGATTTATCTCGCCATTGTTAGCAGTAATGGATTCAAAGATATAAAAACTGTCCTGAGGGTGGTGCTTGAGATAAACCTATGGTTAATTAAAACCAGCATGCGTACATCCTCAGGAGAACACGAATGTGCCCAGCAAATTTCATGTAGATCTACAAATCACATTATGAGATGCTGAGTCTCGTGTGCGCCGTTTCAGATTTGGCCCGAGGTTGTCATAAACATGGCAGTGTCCAAATTGGAATGGTTTGTCTTTACAGTCCTCAAACGTAAAGACAAAATTTGTCATTTGTCATTGCATTCCATATTGACCCCTATTACCGGTGCTTCAAAATGATCTCACAGGACTATAGTGGTTGGATTGGATTAAATTCTGATCTGATCCAGATTTGATGATCCAATTCTACCTTTAATCCAGACAAAATGCTACATTTGAGTATTTCAATATTTAAGGCAGAAATCTGGATCAATTTGATCCCAAAATTCAGGATAATTTGGATCCCACCTCAGAGGTGGATTTGACGTAGATTGACAAAATAGCCTCGGCAGAGCCGGCCCGACGCATAAGTGACCTAAGCGGATTCTTTTGATCCGTGGACCGTTACAAAATAAAAGAATGTAAATAATAGAGTAATGGACACATATTCAAACTTTTACGACCAAAGGGACAAGACTTGACATCAGGAGGGAGTCACCAACAATAGTAATAGTAACTAGGCGCAGGTCTACAATTCTACAATTTCATTTAGCAGACGCTTTTGTCCAAAGCGACGTACATCTGAGAATTCGTAAGATACAAGCAAGGATCTAGATAGGAAGTGACAACGTGAGTAAGTGGCAACAACAGCTTCAAGTCCGATCGGACACAGGTGCCGACAGGCAGTGCACAGGGTGTATAGAAGCAGATTGTTTTTGTCATCATCATCATCATCATTAACAACATCAACAATGTCATCAATGTCATCATCATCAATATCTCCTTCATCATCATCAATAGCATCACTGTCATCAGGTGTGGAGGTGTCCGAAACCAAAAACGCAAGAGCGAAGTCAGATATGGAATAAACAGTGTGGAAGAACTCACTCACAGCTACTCCAGGAGTGGGGACAGTGGCGTAGGCAGAAATCACAGTGTGGGTGGGCACAGAGAAAATCAGGTGGGCCTGTCCCGTCCAAGACCAAACATCTACTTATAAGATTCTGAAAGGCATATGTTAACCAAAATAGGCCATGCACCACAGTTTAGTCCTACAAGCCTTATACATCATCATCAGAGGTAGAGGTAGAGAAGACAAACATAAACAGCATAGCATAGCCTGGCACGGCGGCCACATATTCACACACACGGTTTAATCAAGCTGGATGGATAGATCACCTGCATTAATGTTAAAAAATACAATTTAACATAGGCTGGCACGGCGGCCACATATTCATACACACAGCTGGCAGCAACATCAGCATAAAATCCAATTTGTACAGCGAACATAAACTAAAGCCAATAAAGAATAATAATGAAATAGGCCATTAGTCCATAATTGTAAATTAGCTTACTTTTGATGATTCCAGCAGGAGAAGACGGGGCTTCTTGGTGTTGAACACTGAAATGACTTCATAGTCCCTTTCGAAGGTGAGCAGGGACAAAGAGTTCAGTCTGATGTGATGCCCTGATGCCAGTTTTTAATCTAAATGACAGTTGAAAAGAGTCTTTCACCAGTAGGCCTTGTTATGGGTAGGGTGATGACGGGCCTGTTACGCCCCCGTCTAGGGGGTTTGGGAGTGCAAAGTAAAAGTATAAAGGACGTTCCCTCCCCGGTCCCCAAACTACAGTCGCAGGACTACATTTTAAGTTTAGTAAAAAAGATTTATTACTAAAAAGTTGACAAACAATAAAATGAAACAATATAACTCAGGGTGAACAAAGGCCAAAACAACAAACAAGATAATATATCTGACTAACCCTAAACAAAATAAACAAGCAAACAAAGTAACAGATACTAAATCTGGCTCCCTAGGATACAGCAGAAACAGGAGACAAGATGGAAGTTCACCCCGACCACTGAAGTGCTTTCTTTAGCAACAAAGAAAACCTACAACAAGTTACACAGTTACGAAGCCAACTGGGGCACTAAGTCTACTAATTCAACTCTAGATCACAGCTTTAACACAAAAGTTTGGAGGCCAAGCTGCTGTCAGACTACCTGAGCATTTTTAAACTGCAGAGATGATAGTTGGACCAATCAGCAGTGGACACACCCCAGACCTTTCCACACCTCCAGCCAATCAGAGAGAGAGCACCTAGAGCAACAAAGATCCTCACCAGACAAAGACACTCACTCTCACACAAAAACACAACCACACAAAGATCCTCACAAGACGGACAGACACTCACTCTGACACAAAACACAAAAGACATTTCAATTTACGGTTGAGAATGATGGCTGAACTTCTTCTCCTGCTCCTCAGGCTTCATATGCAATCATGTTAATGTAGGCTACATAACTTTATCTGTCTTTGCACACAGGTATATAGTCTAAAGTTAGCTAACTCGATACCTGCCCTGTTTACCTGCTTTTCTTTCCCTTGGAAAATATCTGAGTAAACAATTTTTTTCTTGGGGGAGCATTGAGATTTGCTGGTAGAGTAACAAACATGCTGTAGATTTGGGGTGTTGCTTAAAAAAAATGTGTTGCCTGAATTCTGCACATACCCTGCTCACCACCCTGTTACTTTAATCCCTCTGTTCCACTGTCCAACACTCTATCCCTTCCTCTTCTTTACATCCCCTCTGCTCCCCCTCCTTTCCCCCCGATTCACAAATTAAAAACCCCTCTGGCTGTTCTCCAGCCTTCCCAAATGGGTTGGAGGTGACAAGTAGCCTCCATCAACCCAACACTCACCCCCTCCCCTATCTCCACACACACACACACACACTCAGGCACACTTACTGACACATACACACTGCGGCTGTCCTCAGCTGAGGGTGTGACCCAGGTATTGGGTATTGTGTGCGTGTGTGTGCGTGTGTGTGCGTGTGTGTGCGTGTGTGTGCGTGTGTGTGCGTGCGTGCGTGCGTGTGTGCGTGTGTGTGTGTGTCATACCTGGTGTTAAACCGTCAGTAAGCCCGTCTTCCTTGCTGGTATACTACCGTCGGCAGCTTGGCCTCAACGGACCTCACCCCACCGCAACCCTGCCTGGAGCTAATCCTGGGATACATTCTCTCTCTCACACACACACACACACACACACACACACACTCTAACTTCCTCCTTGTCTTTCTCATTTTTGTCACCACACCTGCTCACACACACTTGCAGTCACACACTGTCAAATCACTTCACATTCATTTTTACCTCCGCCTCCCTCCCTACAGACACATACTTACATACACATACAGACATGTATGTGCACACACACACACACACGCACGCAGAGTCATTTCCACCATCCATCTCAATACACAAATATTGACACTCATACGCATACACACACGCACTGAGGAAGGTGCATGGCTTTGATGACAGTGTTAATGCTCTGTGTGTGACACCAGCCCAGATTGGTATTCAATACCGTCTTGCTGTAATACATTACTGTGTGTGTGTGTGTGTGTGTTTGTGTGTGTGTGTGTGTGTGTGTGTGTGTGTGTGTGTGTGTGTGTGTGTGTGTGTGTGTGTGTGTGCGGGCGGGCGGGCGGGCGGGCGGGCGGGCGGGCGGGCGCGCGTGTGTGTGCACTTACCGAGTCTATACATTGTTTTTTTTAGGAAAATTCTGCATAGTATTCTTTTAAAGAAGTCAACAGCAACGCCTCTTTCCCGAATTAGGGGATGAACCTCTGTTAGTCTGGAAGATCTCTGTGAAATTGGTGCAGTCTGTGTTTTCAAGTAAAATGTGTTTCTGTAGATCTTTTTTAATCAGTGTAGAAACACCCCTGAAACTGGATGTAGACTAATGTCCTCCATTGTAAACCACATACTTGTGCATTATGCACGCAGACTGTATCCACTCCCTACCCCACCAGCATCACGTGAATTTCTCCAAATCTCTCTCAAATAGATTCCTTTTTTTCTTGGTATTTGACCTGGAAAAAAGCAGAGGAAATGTATCCTCTTAGGGCCCCTCAGTCATTCCTTTTATTTCCTTCTTCTTCCTTTTACAAATCAATATGTCACTAATGGTTTTCAAAATCAAATACTAACCTTTAACCATGAAAAGGGGCTATTTCTTCAGCGAGACAGAGGGGCGACATACATAAACACACACACACACACACACACGCTCATCGATCACTGGAGTTACACAGATAAAAGGACATTATTTGGCTTTTATTAAGATTCAGCCAGTCAGTGTCACTCACCTCTAAAATAATGGATATCATGCATTTGTAGCTTCTGTGTCCATTTACCATTTCATATTTATGTTGCGTAGCAGCACTCAATCATACATTTCTATGACCAGCACACCTGTATTATTCAAGAGACCAAACACAGCCAAACAAGCTTAAAACCTACTGAACCAGGAAATAAAGAGGATAGATGTAGGTAACAAAAAATATGTACAGCCATTGGTGACATTTCTAAGAGTTGATGGCAAGACATCATAAATAAGTAACATATTGAGCTAGAAATTCGCCATTATGAGTTTCCTGTGCCTTCATAATAGCAACAGAAAATACAGATGTTTTGGGCTGCTACTTGGCACTATACTCACCTGTAGTAGTATACCTCCAGCATGCTAGTTTTGATGCAACTGGAAGTATACTACTACAGACCCTACATAGCCTATGCCTACAGTGAATCTCTCCGCCCAACATGTTCTCCCAACTCCCAACTCCCCAAATAGGAGAGCTTGGTCAGTGACGCTACGCTTCAAACTATGATGCTCAACGTATCTAGCGTCAGTTTTGCACGTCAGTTTCCGCTCATTACATGCATACACCGTCACAGTCCCAGTTCATAAAAAGGGGGTATTTTAGCTAAACACTAAAGCACTGCAGGTTTGGAAAATACATTGAAACATCACTTAGCTTCGGCTTAACTTTTGAATGTATGTGTATTTCACCCCTCATTTAACCCTCTCACTAATGCTGCCGGGCCTATTTGACCAGGAGGAACGATTAATGTGACCAAGAACGCCTCAGGGGCGCCTCCACAACTGACTTCAAGTATGAAGTGTGGAAGCAAAATCAAGACAGCAAGCTGGAGTTTCATGCCGACGGCGTGATTAATTATTGAGCCTCTTCTAATTTGAACAGGACTTAACAGACTATGATGAGAGCAGGTAACCTTCAAGAATAATTATATAAACAAGCCCACTCGTGGCATTTCTATGCACAGGTATCCACTCACTAGCAGTGGGAAATACGCACGGGCTCATAAGGTCCAATAATAAAAAGAGATAAGAAGCCACTTTATGAAACAGCGGAGCATTCATTTGCTAATAGGGGCCATAAATCAGAGTGAATCAGGTGCGAAAAAAGGACATAAAGTAAACTACTGTTATTACTTGCAGCAAGCAAGCTTAAACGGTTGGTTACAAAAGTGGTATGTAGCCCTGCAGATAGTTTAGGTTTCATTTATGGAGGTTTTGAAATACCTGTCTGTGAGAGTTTTGACCTCACCACAAACTGAATTCCATTCACCTGCATTATATTGAGGTGGAAGCAAATAAATCAGAGCCAGATTTATGAAAACCTAAAGTAATAAATCAAAAATATCGAGATACGTGACAAAATGTGTATTTGTAGTTTGGATGAACCAATACTTTAATGCTTTTCCTCAGTCAGCACCAAACTGATGACGAGGTAGACCCTAGAAACTGACTGAATTAAATTAATAGAGAGACTAAATCTCCTGGAGGACAGAGGTCCAGGTCCGTCATGTGGAGTGATGCACCACCAGCCAGGAGAGGCAGAGAGATTTCCCACAGCAGTGCTTGTGGGACATAAACAACAGAGGGTCATTAAGAGGCAGTGGCTTAAAATTAATATTATTCTCGTCGGCAGGACTGCTAGGCTTAAATTATACATTGAGACTGAGACCGACCCGCCATCCAACTAATTGAAAGTGCCATCCTCTTATGGTGAATGACAGATTCTATGAGCACAGGGTGAGAACGAGGCTGGGCCCCGAGTAGTATGTGAGCGTGGACTAAAAGTCTTAAGTGTTGCGGCAGTGCTACCGTAGCTGGGATGAATCCCCTAGCGCTATTCTTAGAGCTGCGCCTATACTATATATAGCATTTGGGGTTACAGTACGCAATCACCGTTCTCTGTTACCGAGCAGGGACTCACACACACACACTTTACTACACTCCACAAAAAACTCTAACTTACTCAAAATGCTTCACAAACACTCTCTTGATCCTCTTAACATGTTAGCAAATTATTACAGCCAATTTAACACAGTTTAATATCAACAATACCTGGAAAATGGGGAGAAATAATCACAAAAGTGCACCTGTTTTACGCTTGTTGAGTTTGAGTATATTTGCCACTATTTGCAACAGTATAGTGGTGAGTTTTTCTATCGTTATATCCATAGAATTATTATTATTGTTTGTATTGCTCTCGTTCTTGCGTCGTCCCAGGACCCAGAGTAGGAGAGGAACATCTGCCGCTGGGCCCAGCAGGCCATCAACATCCACAGCATTGCCAAATTCATTCCTAATCACAGTCACTACAGAATGAATGCAGCCAAGGCAGCATATGATGGCACTACAGAGCATGCAAATACACACGGAGAACCTCACTGCATTGAGACACCTAGATATGCAATACATGTCTACATGAGCATGTGCCTTTTTCTCTCATTCTTTACATGACGAGTGTATTTTCAGTATGAATAGTCGATCGATTTCTTAAACGTCTTCGCTTTTTTTTCA
This sequence comes from Sebastolobus alascanus, assembly GCA_916701645.2. Lineage (NCBI taxonomy): Eukaryota > Metazoa > Chordata > Actinopteri > Perciformes > Sebastidae > Sebastolobus > Sebastolobus alascanus. The sequence goes on from CAKAOJ020000091.1 coordinate 1,238,893, forward strand.
CTTTGAGTCATGCCTACGAAGGGACAGATGCAGCCATTGGGCTGTAACAGCGTTCCTTGGCAGCTCCAGCAGAACTGACAGGCACCTAAACAGGCACCCTGCAGTACTTCGTGGAATCGCACAGCCTCTGGCTCGCTTTCCTCCCTCTGTCCTCGTGCCCAGTCCTGGGCGCGGTCTGCTGTCCAGTTTGGTGCCAGTTATACACCCCCCGCTGCTAACAGTTAAACGGTATGGCTCTGGTCCATGCCAGGCCCTCTGCCCCTTATGCTCAGACGTGTGCCAAATAATTTCCCTTAGCTGACAGCTAAATATTTTCAGGGGCATTTTCTTTGCCCAGATCTGTTCTCATCAGTTTGCCGGTACACTAACGCAAGTAACTGAGCTGGGCTCGATGTAGAAACTTTATGAATCTGGAGAGCACTAAAACTGATTGTGGCATTGGGATTTAGGTCAAAATGAATTCCCAAACAGTACTTAAACTCCAGACATTTTGCTTTTAGCCATAAACATGTTTTCATGACTTCTATAAAATGAAACCTCTTTCTTATACATGTGTATACCATAAGTTAAATATTTCCATATAGTTATATTCCAATACCATACAGTTAAAAATCCTTATTAGACTGCCATCAAATGTATTCACTGCTGTCCACTTTGTGGTGTCAAAGTTCCTCTCTGAAATTACTCGAATCCTTGTCCACAACACCTCTCCTTCTTAAAGGGCACTCTTGGGAATTAGTATTGCAATTCCACAAAGTTGGGGGACTCACAAGACACAGATTTAAAAAGGAATGGTTAACATGGTAGCAGCTGAGGCTGAGATAGTTCAGACTTCTTCATGTGACAGGATACCATTTATTGAATTGAAAAACACCCTGGTGCTGCCCACCACCACTCCACAGTCAGCAGTTGCCCTGTGGTGCAATGTAGGATCGTTGAGAACGGTTGAACTTAATGAAGATGTCCTCTGAGGCAACCAATCATGCTAATTTTTATTCCTTTGGGAAACAGAAGCACACACTCCACTCCATTATGTAAATGGAAGACAGCTGATTGTCGCGGTTTCCCAATTCTCTGCAACACAACTACCAGGACAAGCTACCTCGGACTCAATTGTGGAACCCATCGCCATCGGTCCGGCAACGATTTAGCCTCTGAGGGCAATGGCTGATATTTCCGGGGGTTCCGATGTAGGCGGCAATACTTCCTCTTCTGTGTGCCGGTCACCGTTTACAGATTGATTAGTAACTTGAGACGAGGACAAGACAAGGATCCCTCCCTGAATGATAATGAAAGATGTTGCATCATGGGAAGGGTAAGATCTAATGTTTTTGGAGCATGGCTCATACTAGGTTTTTATCGGTCTCTCATGAGTCCCTATGAAGGTGCAACACTAAATTGCTGGAATACACCTTTAATGTTGACTAACTATTTCATTCCGTCTTCCCATGTCATTGTTCCTACTTGCCAGGCCCAAAGCTAAACTCTTGTGTTCCCAAAGTCCTCCTTGTTTCTTTCCACTGGCCAAAAGTCGCCGACTATTCTCCGAATTTTTTCCCCCTCAACAGTAATACTCCCACTCTCTCTCCACAGGTGGTGCAGATGGCGTGACAGGAACAAACACCGTGCAGGGCCTGATGGGACTGCAGACGGTACACTCGGGCCAGTCGTCGGCCACGCCAAGCACACCACATATGGCAGAGACACTCTGGTGAGTGTTGTCTGAATTACCACTGTACTGCTCCCAACTACCAGCTAACCGGAGCTGCACCACAACCTCCCTGAGGGCCCGTGGAGCCAGATTGGTGGTGATGGCAGTGGAAGGGATGGTCCTGGTGGGTACGATGTGTGTGTGTGTGTGTGTGTGTGTGTGTACGTGTGATGGTCTGAGGCAGTGAAGCTGGTCAGTTTCTCTAATAGCACTGACAGATGGAGCAGATTTGGTCTAAAAGTGGTCCTAATCTCTCCCTCTCTCTGGGGTAAAATGGGACAAAGTGGATGAGACAACCTCCAGTCATTGGCTGGAAAGCTGCTGGAAAGAAAGAGCTCTGAGCTTTTTGTTAGGTTTTTTCCTTTTTTTTCACATGAAGTCTGCTGACTCTGGTTTATGTTTGTTCTGTGTGAACAAATTGACTGCTTGAGAGAGTTTACAGGAAGTCAGAGAAGAAGAACAAGAAGTCCAGTAAAAGACAGCTAGATTTCACCGGCAGTCAGATGGAACATGGCATGGCGCTGAGCCAGCACTTTGTTCTTTGCTGTGTCATACTGTGTCAGCTTAAGTTTTTTCCAATAATGTAAAATTCATTCCTCGGCTCCAAGACTTTTGTGAGGATGCTCTTTGAGACAGACAAACGGGGGCTACGTCGGCTTTAAAACTCACACCGGACCTCTGTGGTAGCACAGCGTTGTTGCAACTGAGAGAGTATAGGCCAACACAAATAATAAATCAGTTCTAAGTGAATATTTATCATGAAATATAAATCAATAGATAACTGATGTACACTCACAGTAGTGAGTAAGGCTGTTACTGCAGCTCGACTTCATCATGCGGACACCTTCATCTGCACCATGTTCGGATCTAGATCTCTAATGACCCTTAGCTGCATTAATCAATATTTTTTATATTAACAATGGATCAGATTATTACGTGTAATGTAAAAGGTGTCGCTCGTAGTTCCAAACCCTCAGAGAATTATCACTCAGACAGGATGACACTTTTTTTTTCTCCTGATATTATTTTAGTTGCTTGTGTGTTCACTCTCTTATACAGTCATTTTTTTTTAGAATGTGCTGTATTATGAAATTGTGTTTCTGATGTAGTATTTTGTCCACCTCACAACTTCACAAAGAGGATATGAAATCACCATAGAATCTAATTTGAAACAGTGTAAACAACAATTATAACACTATACAATCATATATCATTATACTTATATAACTACTTATCATGTTTAATTTAAGAAATCAAATCTTTTTTCTTTGTCTTTTTTTTCGTTTTTTCTTATGCAGTGAGACGTGGTTTGTATGGGTGGTGGTGTAGGGTGGTGTAGGGTGTACTCACTTTTGATTGGACCTACTTTTAGCAATGTTGTTGTACAATATCAAAACTGATCAAACTGATCGCCAGAGCCACAGAAATGCGATGTGATAAAGTTGTGATCGTGGAGAGGCTAGAGACAGGAATGTGCAATGATGCTCTATAGATGGTTTCATGTGTGGGAGGTCCACGCATGCAGTTCACTTCCTAAACTGTGAGTAGGACACAGCTTGTGTCCATGCTTTTCTCCTCATCTACATGGTATATCAGCAGTGATCACCACAGAGTCTGTGCAGGAAGTAGTGGCAGGAAGCATAAACATCGCATTCTCATCCCAACTCATCATATACTGACGCTTTGTCACTTTTTTCGGTCACAGTAAACACTAATGTTGTGAATTAAACAAAAACACTTGCTTAGGTTTAGGCAACAAAACCACTATAGTTAGGTTTAGGAAAAAACTGCATGGTTGGGCTTAAAACTACTACGTTTGTACAGTGAAAATGACATTGAACGTTATGAACAGGGGCCACAAACGAACAGCTGATTGTAACGTGACGCACAGGACACGAACAGCGGTCTCCTGGATGAAAGCCCTGTGTTTGTTGGACCCATCCTCCTTTCATCCAACTCTTCCTTAATTTCTATTCCAGCCATGGAGTTGTGTTGGGCCAAACTTATATGGAACTATTGTTATCACGCCTAACAAATATATCAAAGAATAATTGACAAAGGACTTGAAAACCATTGGTCCAATTCAAAAATAAATTACATGCTACGTGCAATCTGCCAAAGTACCATGTATGCCTGATGCGAGAGAGGGTTGCCCGCACACAGCCGCAGGAGTATAAATCAGGCATGAGGTGGTCCTCCTCAGCACCTCATGCATGATTTGGGACCGTTGACTCCTCTGTACGTCAAGCGCATCAGTGTAGTAATTACAGACGTTAGACAGGATGAATACCATCTGGGAAGATGGACAAGCTGAGTGGTTCAGATCTGAAAACCTCCCAGCCAGGACCTGAAAATAGTCCGGCACTTGTCTGTTTGCTAAAGCCTTTCCCCGGATTTCACTCGTCTCAGTCTTGTTGACTGACGTGGCAGCAACTGAAACAAAGCAGATGCGGTTGCCATGGGTTATTGACGTGCAGCACTGAAAGAGAGGCACTTTATGAGTCTGGTATAAAAGGCAAAGCCATCGAGTGTTCAGTCGATGACAAGAACACGGTGACCTCAAGGCTCAGAAAAAAATTACTCTGGCGAATTTCTCATCATAGCTACTTTCTGTCAGACTTTCATCCAGTCACAGTCACTTGTGAAGGATCCTCGTTCTGTCATTACAGGACATGATATCAAGTCCATGATTGATAAAGCAGCAATTGCAGTTCCAGATGGGGGAAAGAAAGAAAGAAAAAAAATCATACTGGACAGTTGTAAACAATTTATACAGTCAAAAATGCTAACAAAAACTTCATGTTCCCTTGAGATTTTCTACATTTCTACACGGAGAAGCAAAGGCAGACAGTTTTGCCTGGCAGTCTCCAGCCTGGCCAGCCGCTGCTTTCACCGAACAACAAAAATATTATCCTCCTCCTGCTTTTGATACAGCACTGTCAATAATTCATAGACGCGCTCCATTCTTTTCCTCAACATAACTCTCATCCCCAGTTCACAATAGGAGCAGGGCTACTGCAGCTCTGATGCATTCTTAATGCTATTTATGAGTTTTCTGTGACAGCGGTGTCAGTGTGAGGCCGGCAGACTGGGGTCGGCTATCGGGTCCCGGAGAAACTCACCACTTTTCTTTTTTTGTCCCTCAGCTTTCCTCACTTTTCTTGTTTTTTTCCTTGTGCTTTGCTGTTCTTGCCTCTCTCTCTCTGCTTTCATGGATTTAGCCCATTTCTTCCTTTGTTGTTAATAAGCTCTCTCTGCTGCCTCGCTTGTTGTTCCTAACTTTCTTCTTCCCAGAGTCCTCATCCTGTATCCCGCAGAAGCAGGGCAGGGAGAGGAGGGAATGGTCCTAGCAGGGAGACGGAGGGCATTAAATATTGATGAAGAAGCTATTGCAGCAGTACTTTATGTAAGCAAAAACCTGCTTGGTGTTATTTTTGTAGCAGGGCAGCCCAGCGGATAAACACAGCTGTGGCAACTGAGCATGGATACTACAACTTAACGGATACGTTAAGTCTCCCTGTTAGTTAAAATCGGATCAAGTCAGTTCTGCGCTGAAGGTTATTTTCTGATTATGTTAATATTTTCAAAGAAATGGCTCAGCACAGAAATCCTTCCAGTCTGGTGAGAGCAGCTTAAGGTGTCCAGACTGTAAAACCTGCATTGTGACCAGTACACTGGTCTTATCAAATGAAATCATTGAAGAATGTACCAAATTACTCACAATATTGCATTTTCCAATATTTATGGGTCAACAATTCAAGTTTCCTCAGCTTTTTTTGCCTTCAAATCAAGTCGAGTCTTCAGGCATTCAAGTAAGTCAAGTCCCGCGACTCGAGTCTCAAGTCTACACCTTTTGCTCCATTGTTGGTTTGGTACCACTCTAGAATTGGAACAAAGAATGGTTGCACTGTAAAATTATGAAACTCCTCTATTCTCCTTTGCAGTTAAACGTGGCCTCTACAAAATGTCAATGCTGAAATGTCACGGGAAGTGCTTCACAGAGGTCGGCATATTTTGAGAGAGTTAAATGAAAATGAACTTTGGGCACAAAACCTGGGGCAGATACTAACATGTTTTGTGTCGCTTTTAGTCAAGCAGCAGCAGTTTACAGCCATTTTAAACAAGGATTATACAATGTGGCGAAATGAAAATGTGGACAAAGACATGACGGGCATGTTTAAACTTTGTAGCTGCAGGAGCTCCGCAGACACAAGCAGAGCCTCTCACACCGGCACAATCAGTCAGAATACATCAGCGCATTGAGTCTTGGACTGAAAATGGCTGCCTCCTCCATTTGCATTTTGATGTGTCTGCCTGAAGGAGGCCCTCAAAACTCTTATTACTGCCCATCTCCTGCAAACAGCTGCAACACACAAACACACATGCATAGTGTGTGCAAGCAAACACAGTCAGTGCTTGGCACATATACTGCGAAACATGCAGCAGACATCTTTTTGTTTTTAACACGCACACTCACAAATACAGCAGGAGAAACACACACACTTGTAAATGCGAACTCGCACAAAATGCAAATTACAGAAGCGTTCATCAGTGCAACAACGCATTACAGCGCGGTGACACACAAAGCCTGCAATTCTCTGCAGAAATCATTCAGACGCACTTACGCTCATGCACACACATTTACTGGCAAACACACATTTTAAAGGGACTCTATGTAAGAATCAGAAATCGCTTGTTAACAGCGACACCTGTGAGCGTTAAGTCAACGAAAGTCAACGTCCTGTTGCTCGCGCTCGCTCTACATAGACATGAACGAGCATTGATCAACACAGTGAGGCGACACACGTCAGCTAAAACCACAATATCATTCTATATTTCACCTGCTTGGTAGTAATGTTAACTGACCAGACGAAGGTCTCTCCATGAATCGATGCTGATATTGCGTTTCCTGCTTCAGCCTCCAGACCGCGGTCAGAAGGAACAGGGGAGACAGCGGAGTTTTGGTCGGAGACGATAACGTTACTCACTCCGGAGCCCAATCTAGTCGCTCAGCAGCAGGAAACGACACGGGAAACCTCTGTTGGTCTGGAGGACAAAAGATGAAAATTGCCCATGCTTTAGCTGGGAGTGTTTTTGGCTAAATAAATTGTTGGGCTGGGAAATGCTTTCAACTTATTTGAAAGTGTAGAAATTCCAGAACATTTGAGAGGTTTTTTGCCTGATAGCAATACTTCATACAGTCTTTCTTTCTTTCCTTCGTTCTGTCTTTGTGCGTCTGCCTTAAACCCACTGTACATTGCATTCTATAGCCTATGTGCGGGAGCCAAAGTTCCACTGGTGGTTATTTGTTTCCCCAGATATGTAAACATTGCTTTGTGGTGGATGGCACAGTTACACTCAGTCTGTTATACAAGATATGATTGTAGCTGCTGTCAGAAACCACTTGCGTGTTTTCATAATGTGATGCTGAAGAAAGAAGAAGAACACCGTCACCTTTTATGGCTCAAGACAAACACTAAGGCAGAAGTTGTGTGTGTGTGGAGCCATTGTTAGAAGTTGAAAACCATTTTTGAACACAGTGTTAAGCGTATTATCATTTTACAGAGATTCACACAAACACACACAGCAGGCATTGTGCAAAGTGAAATGTTCACTTTGTATGTTGACCGAGCGGACGCTACTGCGCCTGCATATCGCCAGAAGACCCGAGTATTCTTTTCCAATCGGAAGTCGAGCCATTTTGGCTTCACGCGCCGCTGAGCAACTTTCATAGGAATGAACGCGGCCCCGCCTCCAACGCTGTATCCAGTTCTCTTTATACATCCGTGTGCTGTACACTGTGGTTAGTGTGTGTGGGTGTGTGTGTGTGTGTGTGTGTGTGTGTGAGAGAGAGAGAGATAGGGACAGAAGGCAGTAAGATAATAGAGGAGAACGAGTTCAGTTGAGCTCCCAGTGGCTGCAGCCCTCAGCAGCATACAGATCACAAACAGCCAGACTGTATGGAAATGTAGACACATGCTCACTCAGCTGAGATGTTCTTCAGTTAGAGGGATGCTGTCAGGAAGAAATGAACTGGAAACTCTGCTGCCTCAGCTGGACTTCTCAACAGGCATACAGGAAACGCTACATTTAAAATACTACATTTTGTAATATTCAATAAAGAAAAAAAAAGAAAAGCTGTCACAGTCTGTATGGTGCATAGTCACTGAAATGATTGTAGTGGAGTAGGAATTATTTCAACTTTTGAACAACTGTTGTCGATGTTAACCAATAGGCAGAGGTTGCATTAATAGACTTCGGCTACATTCACATTACGGGGCTTAATGCTCAATTACGATTTTTTGCCCAGATCCGATCTTTCTGTTTACATTCATGTTTGAAGCGACCCATATCTGACATCAGTGTGAACCAGCCCATTCGCATGAAAATACATAAATGCCACGATTATGCAAAAGGCGTTTGTCCCATGATTGTTGGCAAAAAACAGGGATGTGATTTTTTTCTTCTTTTCTCTGCAGCTGTATTTTTTCTCCCCCTCTCTCTTCTCATCTCCACCCCACATGGCCTCCTCCCTGTCAGTGAGTGCAGTTAAAATCTCTTCCTCTCCCTTAGGCTCTGCCCTTAGAGGTGTTGGAATACATCGGAGAGTATCCCGGCCCTCCAGCCTCTTTTGAAACATAATGGTGGATTCTCTGCAGGTCCAACTCTCAAAGTGCTTTTCAGAGAAATAAGAAAGTCAGCAGAATACAGTGTGTCATTTCAAAAGCATTTAAACCACTAAGATTCTGGCCCTTAAGAAGTCACCTTAAAACCTGTCCTGCAGCAATGCCACCTCTCGTTTTAAACCCGCCCTATCCCTACAGCGCCTAATAATTATCACTGTGCTGAACCAAATATGTTACTTACGTTTACATTTGCCTGCTTTACATCAAAGTGAAATGTCCTCCTCGGGTCTGGTCTGGATAGTAGCACCACCCTGACTATTACATATTAATCCATCCACTGTACCAGGTTGCAGGGGGGGTGGAGTCTATCCCAGCATGCATTGGGGGAGAGGTGATCACACAGACATGTTCTGTTGCACATAAAGGAATAATTCAGCATTTTGGGGAATCAAAAATTAAAATTACCCTTTCACATCAAGTTATGGCTTCTCTGTTTCTCCTAATTAGAATAAGAGAAAAAAAATGTCTTTGTTCCTACTTAAACTCATATTGAATTGTTTTTTTCATCAGATGCATGCTATTTTCAGCCTCCCTGCGTCATTATGTGATACAATTATACATGTATATATATGAATATGAGCTTTTTTTTTGTCAGAGAGAGAGAAATGTCAGAAAGAAAGTTGGAGCCAAGAAGAGAAATTACTTTCCTAGCTCTGCTGTTTCTAAGGTAACTCTTGAAGGCGTTTACAGTAGGCTATGCCTCCCATCTCACTCTGGCTCCGCTAGAAAAGTTTCTCTCAGACTTTCAACAAAAGGAGGACTTTGTTCAAATCAGCCTCTCCCACTCTTTAAAGTTTAAGACATACGGTAGCTTTATCTTGTTCATCCTCAGAGTCACTGCGTTTACATGTAGTAAAGTAAGTCTGCAAAACGGGAAAACAGTTTCCATCATCAGTTTAAGAGACTGCTAGAGACTCGATTTTACATGAGTGTAACCGGTGTGGTATGGACCCGAATGCAGAACAAACACTGGCAGGTAACTTCAATAATATCTTTTATTCACAGCGTACACAGGAACCAGGACAAGCAGGGAAGTAAACTCGCTGTATCGATTTAGATAAAGGCTGGAAGCCTTGAGAGTCTTTCGGGGGTTACGGGGGCTTGACCCAGGTGGGCCGAACCGGGGTTGCGAACGGTTGAGTCCGGAGCTAGCGTGAGCCACGTGTGTCCACCAAACAATTCAGCAAGCGTCAGCAGGGAATTGACACACACGATGGCGAGTGCGGCAGCACAAACAAAGTCGGCGTCGGAAAAGCACCAAACAGCCCCAGAGGAGCGGACAGAAACCAGGAACGCTGAGGCAGAACTCGTGGTCGGGGACAGAAGGCTGAGGTTATTTCCGGGATTACGACGAGGCAGGTGAGTCAGAGACGGGCGAGGTCGGCAACGGGAGATTAGTCCAAGGATGAGTGCTGGAGAGTCTTGCATGGGGGCGAAGAACAATCTGGCAACGAGCGAGTGAACCGGGGAGGCTTAAATACTGGCTTGATTACTGATGATTTGCAGCTGTGAGCTCAGGTGAGCTGATGAGGGCGGAATGGATGACTGGTGGGGTGAGGTGAGGGCGGAGTTGTGGAAAAATACTGAATGCAGGTATGAAGAGGAGCAGATGGTGACTGACAAACTGACTGGTTTGCACAGCTGTCTGACCGCCGTTGAGGACTGCATCGCTAACAACTTTTTGCAGCTAAACACAGATAAGACTGAGATCCTTATCATTATCAATTAATGAAAATGTATTTGACCAGTCTGTGATCAACATATCAATTAATTGACCCATACCCATGTTTATTCCATCTAAGAGACATTTCCAAACTTAGGTCTGTTGTAAAGATGATCATTCACGTCTTTATATCATGCCGGCCAGACTACAGCAATTCCCTTTTTACTGGCCTCAGCAAGTCGTCTCTGAACTCTTTACAAATGGTCCAGAATGCTGCTACAAGGCTGTTGACCAGGACCAGTGGGATGACTATCATCACACCGACCTTATCCTCTTTACACTGGCTTCCCGTCAAGCTCAGGATTCACTTTAAAGTGGAAGTGAATCAGTCAAACAAGTAAAGCTGGTTTACTAAATTGATTTCCAGCCTAAAGAACGATTATACCGTATAACAAACATTACATTTTAATGAAAAAGAGAAGCTTTGTTCCATCTTTCGTGGCAAGAGCGCCGCCATGTTGCAGCTCTCTGAGAAGACTCCTCATTGCGTCTTGGATTCTTCTTCAAAGAGTGGATCTACTTAACACAAATTCACACAAAACTTTAGTCATCACCAGCTCTAAATTACTTCTTTGTCCATCCATTCAATCTGTACGGACTTCTGTTACTATATCACTGTTCTTAGAACCAGCTGTTCTATCAGCAGGACAGCTGGAGAATATACTGTCTTTATGAGAAATTAAATGGCGATTTTTTTTAAGCACTGTGAGCAGTATACATTAAGTATACATGAAGAAAATGGTATAATAAGTCATCTATTTTATTTCCCCCATCCAACATATCTCCGTAGGCTCAAACTGAAATTGAAAAGTTCATGGTGAAACTGGAGGGCTGATTGATCACTATAGATACGGTTAATTATTCACAAGATTTGTGTGATTTGAACATCCATCCATCAGTACGTTCACTGCTGCTTATCTGAGTCCAGGTAGCCTTGGCAGCAGACTAAGCAAGGTAGTCCAGGCGTCCTCTCCCCAGCAACATTTTCCAGCTCCTCCCGGGGGATCCTGAGGCTTTCCCAGGCCAGATGAGATATATAATCCCTCCAGTGTGTTCTGGGTCTACCCCGGGGTCTCCTCCCGTGCCCGGAAAACCTCCAAAGAGAGGCGCCCAGGAGGCATCTTGAACAGATGCCCAAAACCACCTCAACTGGCTCCTTTAGACGGGCTCCCTCCGGATGTCTGAGCTCCATACCCTGTCTCTAAGGGTGAGCCCTTAGATTTCAACAGCTGCCTATAAAGATTACATTAAACGAAGTGTGCTAGAGGGGGCAAACAAGATGTGTCTCTGTTGGAGTCAGTGTAGCTTGTTACACTTGTAAAAATGGAAATCTATCGGCTTTGTGAGATGGAGTTATGGACGTCAAAACCACTTCACAAAATGCTGCTGTTGTGGATTGCACTCTAGACAACGGTCTCCAAAACCATCATGATGTCATTTGACAGAAAAATGCAACAGTTTTGGTTGTCGTACTCGTTTTTCATTTTTCAAGCAAAATATAGGATTTTCTGCATTTGATATCTCATATGGTTAGTACTGTTGCCTCAGAGGGTCGCAGGTTGGTGGACTATTACATGTTTTTGTTTTGGACTGTAATTCATTTTTTCATTTTATAGCTCTATGGATTAATTAATAAAATAATCTGCAGATTAATCAATAAAGAACAACCTCTTACTAACACACTGCATGCTGCTTCAGTGGAGTATTCCTTAAAAAATGGGAAAGTTCTATCACCGAACAAGCTTGTATATACATAACGCAAATAATGCCTGATCTGAGTTCACTCCTCCCAGTAATTTCACGTGTTCATGTAAACACAGTCAATGATCCGGCAGCTGATTGTGAGCGCTGTGCTCAAATAAACCGACGGACTTTCACGGAGCAAAGAGGGAAGAAAACTGTTTACACTGTCCCACTATATCACACAGCAACGACAAACACTGGAGCAGTACAGATCAATGAGGGGAGTCGATAAAGTAAGCTGAACGTGTGCGCTCAATATTCAGAGGGAGGCTCAGAGGGGAGACAGCTGTGTGTGTGTGTGTGTGTGTGTGTGTTTGGTATGCTAGTGGTCGTGGTGTGTGTGTGTGTGTGTGTGTGTGTGGTGGGGTAGGTGTCAGGGTAACACACACTCCGGCTATATTCATTTTCAAAGCGGTCCAAAATATTCATAGGAATCGCTGGTTGCCCATATTTTATGTTTCATGCTCATCCTCCCAGAACATCTTTTAGCCATGCACTGACTAAAGCCGCACACATCAGTTATTGATGCACTACAGCCTTGTAGCCTCTTCAACCACTTGCTACACGCTTTAGCGTATTCCACTGTGTGTGCACATGTGTGTCGGCAGCACTATAGGTACTAGCTCCGGTGCATTAGTATATGAGCGCATGCTGTTGCATATGTGTGTGCTGCTGCCGTGAAATGCATTGGCAGAGACAGTAATGTCACCCTTGGCTGACTCCTTGTATAATGCGAGGACAGACAATGCTACACACAGTCATACAGAGGAGACCTGCTGCTGCAGCTGGTCACAGACATTCACTCTCAGCTCGCTCACTCCGCTACTTCCTGATTGGCTGCAGGCTCTGGCTCTGGTCTTAAGGCTGAGAACAATTCACTTTCACTTCGTTCCAGTGTCAAGAGAGGTGACCACATGCTATACTTCCCTAATGATAAAGCCAGGTGTTCGGTCATCGATCATTCCTTAGAGCAGGATTCTCATTTTACAGCTAAACAGTACACTAAAATATGTTTCTGAAAACATTTGAGGAGGGAAATAGGCATTAGAGATAGTGGCAATGGTGCCAACAGATCGCTTTGACTCTCCGTTGCATTCTAACAACACTTCCTCTGTCTCAAGGCGCGTCTTCCATGAGAGGCCTGAACACATCATCATAATTTGCCTCAAACTTTATGGATGAATTTGTGTTTTAACAAGATAGACAGGGAGGTGCGCTCGACTTTTGTTAGTTCAATAAACATTTAATTTATAAAGAACTTGATCTTGTGATTTGTGTGTGTATGAAATATGATGGTCACCGTACACTATGCCAAGAACTCCGTAGCAACCCTGAGATTATGAGACTAAGTTGATTAATATCATTTTTTTCCCCTGTTTTTTCCAAAATAGAGTGGCGTCCTAAATTGAATATGTTAAATTATGTTACTTGGAATAAGTGTGTTTGATAGCTGAAGCTGAGTGCCGTCACTCAACTACACCTTCTACACCAATTCAGGGGTTTATGATTCAGAATTTTGAGTTATTAATTATTAATGATTAAATCTGCTACAAGCGTTAACGCTACAAATTGGAGGAGTGTTTTCCTTCCATGACAACGAAACACATTTCTGAAGTTTTTTTTATTTTTAATTATTAGAGATGTGTTTGTCTCCATCTTTTGTTGCTAAGCGCTCCTCACAGTGGAGTCGTCCACCGCTTCTGCCAGAGATGAGCTGTCAGTCAAACAGCGAAGGCCAGTACTGTGACGTCATCCTCCTTGGACTGAAGACAGAGATGCTCTCACTGTCACTTTGACCATCTGCTTTAGTTTATTTTCTGGCTTGTGCTCTGATTCACTGTTTGCTCCAATGATAATTCACTGCATGTTCATTTTGTTATTATCTCACAATGTGAGGAGATAAAGGATAAACAACAAGAAAAACATAAATACAAAAACCCAGACTTCTATGTTGAGCGTGTTTTACCTGTTAGATATATTTTCTCATTTCCACATTTATTTATTTTTTTTCCAATGAATTTTTTTTTTTTTCCATGTTTCAAAATGAAAGTGTCAGGAGGCAGTTTGCCCTGTGAATGACTCCTCTCTGCTCTCAGGAGCCTAATGGCAGCGTATGAATGCCTATCTGCTGTGATCCAACGGTAGCTTTTTATCCCTGAGCAGCTGCTGAAAGACGAGAACACACCAAATCCTCCTGCTCCTCTCTGCCGTGCAGTCCTCTCATTCAAGCTCCTGGTGTGTGTGTGTGTGTGTGTGTGTGTGTGTGTGTGTGTGTGTGTGTGTGTGTGTGTGTGTGTGTGAGCAGAATTATTCAACAGAGGGGCTGCTGGCTTTACGTGCAGCGGCTGTTGAAGGAGGAACTGGACATACACACACCCACACACACATGCATCAATATCAAAACACTGTCAAAACAACTCAACAAAAGATTGATTCTGTGTGGAAGGCTCTCTCTCTCTCTCTCTCTCTCTCTCACTCTCTCTCTCTCTCTCTCACACTGTGTGTTTTATGGGTTTACATACTAAATCTATGTGTCTGTGTGGTCACCATCTAATTAACTATCAGCTATTGGTCAACCAGTGTCATGTCACATAAAGTAAGTTACACCCTTTTAAAGGAGCGTTCCACTGATTTTTCCAGCCCGGTCGCCAGGAAAAAGCATTGCAATTGTACGCCTCTGCAATCCATGGATACATTGAATGTTCACGTTTTTGCAAGTGGTATAGTATATCGAGCGACCGTTATTGACTGTACATGGTGTGAAAGTTACGTGGTATAATAAACAGTATAACAAGCAAGAAAGTCTACTAAGAGCAGGTTGGAGAGGGTGGTGGACGGGTCAAACAAACACAAGACTTTCACCCAGGAGACCAATGTTACGCTTGTTATGTAACTTTAGGTTTTAAGTCCACTAAGGGCGGTTGTTGTTTATTTACACTAGTTGTGTCGTTAAGGTTTTTAGGTTACGTTGTTACGCTACGTTGTTACGCTACGTTGTTACGCTACATTGTTACGCTACGCTGTTACGCTACGCTGTTACGCTACGCTGTTACGCTACGTTGTTACGCTACGTTGTTACGCTACGTTGTTACGCTACGTTGTTACGCTACGTTGTTACGCTACGTTGTTACGCTACGTTGTTACATGACATTACGTTGTGCCGTTACGTTGTGACGTTACGTTGTGACTTTACGTTGTGACTTTACGTTGTGACGTTACGTTGTGACGTTACGTTTGACGTTTTGTTGTTACGTTGTCACAGTTGTTACATTTGTTATGTTACGTTGTTACGTTACGTTGTTACGTTGCGTTAGTGATGTTTGTCACGTGTTTTTTATTGATGTTTGTGACGTGTTGTGTTACGTTGTTTCCGTACGTATTTTACTTAGTTTACTTACTTATTTTAAGCCCAACCATGATGTTTTTCCTTCACCAAACTAAGTGCTTTTCTTGCCAAAAACTAGCTGCGGATGTCTGCTTGGCATACAAATGACATGCAAAAAGCAATGTACAAATGACACGCGAAAAGGCTAAAATGCGTACTCCCGACACACAGAATGTTGTGGTATTTATACGCCTTCCCGTGAAACCGGGTTGGACATTGATGCTTAACAGGTTCACTGGTGTGAAATCTCATTCAGAAGCCTCACCCAAAAGGATCCACTTCTTTGTATGGTACAGAGACCCAAAGTGTTCAAAACTAAATCAATAAATGACATAAAGAGAAATAAGTAGTTATATGAGTAAACAGAGACTATAAAATCATGAAACTGTGAAATATTCCATCACACTTAACTCAGCTCTTTTCACCAGAAAAAAAAAAATAATAATGCCACTTTATCACAAAGTCCCTGTCTGTCAATCAAGCAAAAACGCCATTGCTATTGTGAAATACAAACTGCAGGAATTAAATAAAAATAGCCTTCAATAAAGCAGTATATCAGTGTGTGCGTGTGTCAGCAGTGTGTGAGTGTGTAGCTGTCAGTGTCGGGGTGAGAGTGCGCTGGCTGGCTCTTTGTGATGTGAAGGACAGGCGACACGGCGTGAAACAATGAACACAACGTCCGTGTTGTTGAGCTGTCCTGTCAGCCTGCAGCACTGCATCACGCCTGACTGTAAATAGCAGGCACACAAAAACAGGTGTTATGACCTGGACAGGTGTTTGTTGGTGCACCGGTGTGTGTGTGTGTGTGTGTGTGTGTGTGTGTGTGTGTGTGTTGGTGCGTGGATGTGTGGATGTGTGTGTTCAAGCATACCTAACTCAATCAAAAGCTCCAGTAGCTCTTCAGAGCGAGCCGGTGTTGTTGAAATAACTGATTTACTGGAGCGATTAAATTCTTCCACCACCGTACATGTTGATGTTTGTGTGTGTGTGTGTGGGAGGGAGAGGGGGGGGGGGGGTGGTTTGGGAGGGGGGTGTTCGTTCATTCATCCGTCACCTGCAACATCACACCCACCTCTGACTGGATTTGACAAATTTTGGGGGGAAATGAAGCATTTTTCGCTCTGTATTCCTGTGTTCCTTTGAAAATAACTTCATTTGTCTGCAGGGGTTTGAGGAAGTGAGATCCACTGATGCAAAAGGCCAACATCAAGTGTTTTGTATGGAAATAGCTGAGAGACAGTATTTTTTAATTTGTGGCCATGTCTCAAAATTATCCTCCAACTAAAGACAAATGTTCCCATTTAAAGCCGGTGTAGTATTGATCAAATCTGCGTGGACATGCTTCTTATTTAAAGAGACATTCTCTTGTACATATTTTGATGACAAGATTGATATCAGTGTCTTTCTTTGCATCCATACGCTCCGGGAGCGAGGGAGCATCACATGTAGTGAAAGCAGCAAATCCAACCATTCAATGTTATTACACCTATAAGTTGGAAGGAAATACACAGATCACTATAAAAAAAGACACTTCGGGTCACAGTTGTCAAAGCTCATACAGCAAACGCTGGCTGGAGACAGCTTTATTGGTTAAAATTGAGACTTGTCTCTGCAGCTGAAATGCAGCAGGGATGTTTGGGACCAGGGAAGTTGAGTCAGAGACAAGCTCAAGTCAAGGTAGTTGTGAGATTGAGTCAAGACCGAGTTGGTAGGAGGCTGTGGCAGGAGCGGGACGTCCACTAATCACAAGGTTGGCAGTTTGATCCCCAACTCCTCTTGTTCAGCCATGTTGAGATCTGCTGAAGATATGCCAAGCACCGGAATTTTAAACCTGAGATAAATGTGGATAAAGGTCACAAAATTAAAATACTAATGCAACAGACAAATACCATAAGTTACTTTACAAATAATTAAAAAAAATATATAAGCTAAACACATTCTGGACCTATCTCTGTATTGGAAACTCGCAGATGAAATCAACCAGCATCTATCCTAAAATGTCAGACTGCTCCTTTAAATATGCATGGCAGCATCTATGTATGAGAGAGTAGGTGTATTGTTCGCTCCCTCCTCAAGCAAGGTGGTCTGTGATTGGCCCTGTGGATTAAGAGGCTGGAGGTGACGGAGATGTGTGTTTTGTGAATGGCTGCAGCACTCCAGACTGGGTCCCACCTGATAAAGCTGTCTCTGACTAGGAGAGAGGGGGGACAAGAGGAAGTCAAAAGTGGGATATGGAGAGATAGAGAGAGTCACCACAGGGAAAACAGACAGGGAAAGAAAGATGAGTGCAGTGGAGCTGAGAGGGGATTAAGATGGAGGAGTGAGACGAAGGAGAGAGGATGCGATGTCAGAGGAGAAGAGGCAGCAGGAGATATGAAAGAGGTGAGAGATAGACATGTGAATGCGGCTGAACAAGATGGAGACAGAGATGTGAAGAAGAGAAGGCAAATACAGATTAAAGAACGTGCAAACCGGTGTAGTGAATGATGTGGAAGAGGTGGATTAGAACAGTGCGACGTTTCACACTGCTGGGCTATGACTGGCTTTTCAAGCCCAACACAGATTCTGTCTCTCTCTCTTTCTTTCTTCTGTATTTCAGGGCGTCAACTTCAACTGATTTCCGCGATTGCACTTCAACTGACACCTCAGCTACTCTCAATTCTATCAATTTTTATCCCCGAGCCAAACTGCCTGCATAAGCAGTGTGTGACGGCTGCCTCACTGAACTGCTGCGTCTCTAACGCATGTGGTGTCCACACAGACAAGCGTCTCTGCTGGGCTGCTGCTGCTGCCAGCCCTTTCTTTCTACATAGAGTTTGTCTTTCATAATGTCCATTCATGTCATTATAAATGTCATATATATATATAATAATAATAATAATCCCGATTAAAAGCTGGTTCTCTATTCAATGGCATAGTTGCATCTCACACCCAAGTCGCGGCTACTCACGTACTGAAACACCGGTAAAATACACTCTAGTTCACGGGAAGAAACACCCAAGGCAGACTTTGCCATTTGGAAAGATAGACAACTCCCTGGGGCCCCAACTAAAAGGGCCCGAAACAGCTATAGATTTATTATGATGTTTAGATATGGAAAGTATTGAATTTATGTATGTTACTATTCAAATTCATTGAAACCCGAAATAACTTACAAAAGGCCTCCAAAGCACCTAAAAATTATGCAACACAACTGTATATTAGTACGTAGTTGAGTTTCATATTTTTTTTAAGATCGACACTTCCCCTTGAGCGAGACTCTTTCCATAATGTCTCTTCATTACATTTAGGCCTTACTTAGATTTGGCCATCAGCCCTGCATGTTGATAATAACAATAATTGTATTCACTGTAATTAACTGCCAAGATCTGGCAAATAAATGCATAACATTATTCCCCAAAGTCTCCGTTGTGAACAGCCACCACGATTTAAACTCCCACTACCTGCTGCAGCTTTGACCCTCTGTACTTACAGTAGTTGTGCACGTAGTCTCTGCACACTTTCAGATGCACTTCCTTTCAGTTTGACCTCAAAATTAAGTGGCTCAGATAATCTGAATAAACTTTTTTTTTTTTAACAGACAGGTTGTCTGTTCATCTGACCGCTCGTGTCTCTCGCCCCATCAAACTTGATGTTGTTGTAATGTCGCCATGTTCCCAGATCTCAGCAATGACTTATCATAACTGATGGAACCGATGGCCTATGAAAACTCAAGTTTTTCTTTACGCAGGCTTCTGCTGCAGGAGTGAACTCAAAGTGAAAAGGGAAGAGAGATGTGTGTGGTGTCTCCTCTGCTAAATGCTCAGGTGAAATATGTGGAGAAACTTCCATGTTGACACACTATTCATCTCGCCTGTATTTGACTCCCATTATTTAGGCCTGGCCAATGAGGAAATGATCTCTCTTTCAAACACACACACTGCAATCTTTCCTTCTCCTTCTCCTTCTCCTCCCTCTCTCTCTCTCTCTCTCTCTCTCTCTCTCTCTCTCTCTCTGTCTACCTGCATGTTGTTTGGCCAGTAAAAGACGTTAGTTGGATATCAGGAAACTAAATGAGTGTCGACAGTGTCTGACTATGATCAATGAAGGCACAGACTGGCGGCCTGGGCAAGTTACATCTAATGTGATCAACTGCTCCACACACACATACACACACACACACACTCACACACACACACACACACACACACACACACACACACACACACACACACACACACACACACACACACACACAAACACACACACACACACACACACACTGTCACCCTGGTTAAATGTACTGTGATGAAGTAGTCTGGCTGGCTGGCTGATAGAAGAAGAGCTTTTAATTCATCCCAGACAGTGATGCTTAGAGCATGAGGCAAATAGATTGAGACTGCAGTTTACAGTCTGAACTCTCTACTACAGTCATGGGAGGAGTTCTGTAATATTCACAGGATTCATTCAGAATGCAGAGGTCTGACTGGGGCAAAAGAAAAAACGACTTATCATGGCCATGATTCAATAAACTATTCTGGAATAAACGTATACATACTGTATATGACAATTCTGTTTCACAACTAGGTTCCTATTTTTGCAGTTTTGGCCGTCATATTGACAATAATAACACTGTTTTTTTTTATTAACAAGTTAATTGCTTAGATCTTGGAATACAGCGACATCACTAACAAGAACTGTTACACAAGCAGTCCGCTGATCAGACAGGTTGCAAACAAATTTGCAGGTTAGACAACGTTGGAGGCGGGCTTTCGTTCATTCCTGAGTTTCTCGGTGGAGCATGAAGCCGAAATGGCCCGACTGCCGAGTGATAAATTACCTGGATCATCCGCCGATCTTACACATGTATCTGATCAGATACATGCGCTGCATTGCTTTTTTTTTTTAAATGTATTCTGTGTTGGCTGTAAAATTTAAAGTACAGTCCGAAAAGGTTCCTTAATATTTAAACAAGCTATTCATTAATCAGAACAGGTGAAGAATAATGACAGGCATTGTGGGGACTCCCAATAACCAGCTCCTTAGCCTTATTGTTGTTAATAAAACGGGCGCCGTCTTCACACCACTTAGTAAGCTCACCAATATGGTGAAGTATGAGGACTGATTAACTGTGTCCCCTGTCTGCATAAGACCAACTAACACCATATCATCAGCATATTTATACAACTGGCAGGTTGAATTCATAATTTGTATTTCATTAGTGTACTGGGAAAACAAAAACAGGTGAGAGCACACAGCCCGGGGGTGCTCCTGTATTCAGGATAACTGTGTCGGAGGTAATACCAGCGCACCTCACTCTCTGTGGTCGATCTGCGAGGAACTCGTTAATCCACTGTGTAATGTGGCTGTTGGTGATCAGTGGTGTTAGTGAGTATGTCAAAGTTATTTCATTGTCATTCAAATTAGAGCAGGCGGTGTTATCAAATCTAGAGTAAAAATCATTAAGGTCATTAACAAAAGATACACCTTTAGTCAGTGGAGTTAAGTCCATTCCAGGCTTCCCTGGCATTCCCAGATCAGAGCTTAACTTGGTCAAGATCCCCATTAATAAAAGCAACTCTCCTTAATACACTGTCGCATTTCTGCAGAAGTCTCTGTTTCGTTATTAGGGTACACTCGGTGGTACATCCCCATCATCAGTCAGTGAGCCATCTGTTATCATAGACTGAACCTATCACGGCATGCCATACTGTATCAGTATGCATGGAGAGAGGGGGGGGGGGGAGAGGGTAGAAAGATGTCAAAATGCTTACCATTGTCTCCTTGTACTGTAGATTGTTTTCCCATCTTGTTTTAAATGTAATCTCCTGTCGTGTCGGGTCCTTCTATTTTGGAGAGTCGTAATAAAATTCTCACTCTGCCTTCATCATATATACTTCACACCCACAAGCGTTTTTCAGACTTGATATAATATGCCATTAAGTATGGAGGAGCTCATGCTGGGGCCCAGGCTGTGGCCATCATGGCTCGGAGTTGATTCCCATCTGCCATCTCTGTGGGCTACCTCCGGGGTCTGAGAAGTGAAGCCAATGCTGAAGTGCCTTAAACTTGCATTCTTTCGAATAGCCAGCAGGGGGCGACTCATCTGGTCTCAAATAGAAATCTGATTGTATAGAAGTCTATGAGAAAATGACCCTGGCCCAATCCCAATGTCTACACTCACAGATTTAAATAAATGATGGTACCATTTAGAGTCAAATAGACCATAAAGCAGGGTATGCTTTAGGGCGGGGCTACCTTGTGATTGACAGGTCGCTACCACAGCGTTCTGGGAGTTGTCTGTGTCTTTGTCTTCGAACTTTAACCCTTTCACAGTGTCTTTCAGTTCATGAAAGTTAATTGTAACATTTTGGTCGCTTAAAAGTGTCTTATTCATTGTTGGGTTGTACTTAGCTCCACCCTTCCATGTCACATCTGGTTGCAAAAAACTAAGATGGCGACCGCCAAAAAAGATCGAGGCTTCAAAACGGCAGTCCACAAACCAATGGTTGACATCACGGTGACTACTTCCACTTCTAATATACAGTCTATGCCGTGTGCCTTACAGCCATCTTACACCCACTGTACAGCTAAAGCAACGAGCATGCTCACCGTTGAGTCTCTTTTGTCCACGTGTGTGTCTGTTAACATGCTCGTGTGCTGCAGGGATCAGTAATTGAACTTCTTTATTGGAATGTGTCAAACTCTCTAAGCTGGAAAGTATTTTTCTATGTTCACTGCTTCTTTAGTGGTTTGTGCCAGGGGAGTAATCAGTTTTGAAACCAGCATGCAAATTGAATCACACCCTGTGAATAAATGTGTTTGCTCTTTGTTTTCTTTTTCTCCTTCAATGATTTAATATTTTGGTATTACTGCCTTCACCTGTTTGCCTCATAAAATCCCCCGACACGGGATCGTTAGCAACGGAGCCAAAGACTCCTTGATTTAATGAAATCACTTTAATTACAGGATAAAATACAATTTTTGCTTGATCAAATCAGAATGCCTTCGGTTTCTGCGGGGGTTGAAAAGCCTTTGTTTACATTTCCCCTTTTTCCTTTTCTTTTCACTGCCGATTTTATACCTTGATGAAAGACAGTGTCTTGTTTTGGGATATGATCAGATCAAAACCATTTGTCGAAGACATTTTAATTGCTTGGAAAATCCTGTAGTTTTTGTGGATATCACTAAAGTTGAAAAATAACCAACAATCTGTACAGTGAGATCCACTGATATTCAGAACATGTAGGTGTAGAGTTTCTCCAAAACGACAGAGGCATACCTGCAGTTTCAAGCTGCCTCAAAGGTCAACTTGTTAATTAGTGAACTTCAGAGGTGCTAGTAGGTGGATCTTTTTTAAACTTTGGACAGAGACAGGCTAGCTGTTTTGACCTGTTACCAGTCTTTGTGCTAAGCTAAGCTAACATCTCCTGGCTCCAGCTTCATATTTACCATACAGACATGAGAGTGGTATTAGTTTCCTTAAGTCATTACAACACGTTCTCACTCCCAACTCATCAAATATGGTAACTTGGTCAGTGGCTCTACACTTCTCAAACTAGGACGCTCTACTGTACGTACCCCTCTAACGTCATTTTTTTTCATGTGTCAACATGAAAAACACATTCTGCTCGTTACATGCATACACTCTCTTTTCAAAATAATGTTCCGTTTTCACAAGAAACAACTTAGTTAGGTTTAGGCTTTGATTGTCGTGAAAAACAACAAACGTCAAACAAAATGACAATTACAGCCTGATTATTAAGCCAGAAGTTGGGTGGATTTGTATAGTAAGTAAGTATATAGTAATATATAAAAAATGCTGAATAAATTCGAATCATTTTAATTTTAAATGCCTTATTGAGCCAATGTACATGATCGATCTACCCTGTTCTTTGCACATAAGTATGTCCAGCAGCGCAATGTTTAAGAACCCAGTCAAAGTGAAGATAATAGCAGCGAAAACAAGCTGATCGTCTGCTCAGTGTTTAGTTTTATTGATTTGTTGGAAAGCAAAGCCCCCACATTCATCCCACTGCTGACCAAAAACTCAGAGAAAAAGGTTATTGTCTGTCCACTTGAGTTCACTCTGTGAGTGTGCTCTGTTGACAGTTGTAATTGCGCGTATTCACTGACTCATGAAATGTATTTGCCTTCCCTCCAGCAACTGTTTTTCTACCTGTGGAATAAGACAAAATATCACTGGGCTGTGCGGCGTGGCATCCTTCAGGCATTTTGTTCCGTGAGGTAAAAGAGAAGAGACGGGAGGCTCAGAGGTCTCGAGGAGTTCACCGCAGCAGCTGATGAGCTGGCTGATCCTCCAGTCTGAGAAGTAGATGGTTCTGGAATAAATGTCACAGTGTAAATACGAATATGAGTGGACAAAACGCTTTTGTCTTTTACTTTTTAAAGTCTTTCATTGTTAATTGTGACAGTTTAACATGCATGCTCCTGCGATCCAACAAGCCCTCCTTATTTATAAGGCTATTTCAATTAAAATGTTTAATCGCGATTAATCACATAATTGTCTAACCATCTAACCACAGTAATGGGAGCTGTTTTTGTGTGTGAGAGAGATGACAAATGAGAGAGACTGAGAAGCCCCGCAGAAAGCACAGGGAAATCTAAAAGCATCAGGCGAGATCTCAGGCAGGGTCGAATCAATGTGTAGTGCCAGTTTTCTGAGACAATAAAACGAGCCCGCTGTCTCAATTGCCCGGTAACTACTTAGAAATTCTCACTTCGATTTATTTGAGGAGATGGGCCACATCGAGGCTAAATGCAGTGAGCCGGGACATCTGCTCTCTGTGAGACAATGAAATGTCCTCATAGACTCTTTTTCTTCGGAGAAATGAATGACTCCAGACTCAGCAAAAGCTTTAATGTAAAGGTTATTACAAAGTCTGTATGTTGTTACAATAAGAGCTGTTGGCCGGATCAGTAACTTAAAAAGTTGACATTATGACAAATAAGACGCGCAAAAGCAATGATACTTCAAAGGGTAAATTAACACTGACTTGGCTGAGAGCAAAACCATACTAAGAGTCTTTTTTTTTCTCGATCTGGGTACAAAAAAAGAATGTAAGGTAGAATGTAGGTATATCGTTTGACTGGAGAAGTTTCAATACTACTTGGTACTGGTTTTTTTTCTGTCGACACCTTAAAGGTATCGAGTACAGATACCCAGCTTATGTAAGCCTCACTACATGAATGAACCTTCCCTCAAAAACCAACAAAAGAGTAATATTGTACTCTCTAACAATGCCTCTAGAAGTTGTGTGCTTGAGGTCCCTTGCAGACTTAATGAATTGTTGATTTGGATAGCCCTGGGCAGTTGTTCCAAATATGACTATATACAGTATCTATATTTTTCTTTCTCACTTCCCTCTAAAGGTATCGTTGGTTGTTTTTGGTCCTTTAAATAACCAGGATCCCTATTTGATTCCCCAGTATGTGTAATCTTAGTTGTTGTCCGTCTTTTGGCTGCTCCTGTTAGGGGTCGCCACAGCGGATCATTGATCCGCACATTCATTTGGCATTGGTTTATAAGCCGGATGCCCTTCCTGATGCAACCCTCCTGGGGGGGGGGTACATGTTTTGGTTGTGGGAGGAAACCGGAGAACCCGGAGGAAACCCACGCAAACAGATCATGCAAACTCCACAGTGTGTGTAATCTTAGTATTTACTGAAATACATGAAATAACAGCAGCTTTAAAAAATAATCTGTTGGAAACAGGCAGGAGGAAACACGTTTCCTGTTGTGGATTGACATGCAACACATTCTCATCCCGACTCGTCACATACAACCGCTTTGTCACGCCCCTTAGCGTCACTTAAGGTTTAGTCAACAAAACCACTTAGTTAGGTTTAGGGAAAAACTACATGGTTGGGCTTAACTATGTTTGTAAAGTGAAAATGAAACTGAACGTTGAACGTCCTGTGTGATTTTTCGCTCTTCAAACTACCTCACCACACTCCCGATGCACTTTCCCTGAGCGTTTACTGTTGCCGCGCATGGGTTTACATTGTAGTTAATGGAAAGCCCGGTGCGTCTCATACTGGTGCTAAAGCGCAGCATTGTAAAATGCCAATGGCCGTGACAAAGCCTCGGTATTTGACACCCTGGGAATGAGAGCGGGCTATGACAAGATCCAGACATTTGTATTTGCACATTTGCGAGACAAGCAGGAACGCTTCCTCCCATAGAATCTGATTGGTTTCTGAACTTCTGTTTCCAATGTTAAGAGTGATCTGTGAACCTCAGCTTTTAAGCCGACATGAGCAAAAAGAAAAAAAAGAAATGTAAATTTGAACACCCACAATTCCATGGTAACTGCTGGAAGATTGTGAGGTATGATTGAAAGCTCCAGAACAACTTCTTAATTGACTTTGTGGTGAAATTGTTTTCTCACCTACATAATAGAAGCCACAGTGGGTGGCTGGCTGAGTCAATTAAGAAGTTGTTGTGGAGCTTTCAATCACATTACATCATGTCACAGCTCAGCTCCAGCATTAGATGATAAACACTGGTGTTTAAAATAAAAGTCAGAACTTGACTGGAAACATAAAAACACAGTTACTTTGGTCAGTATTGGATGCATTTGGGGAAAATAAAGTATCAAAATGCATACAAGTAATATTAAATACACTTTCCCAATTTATTTCAGGCCTTCTTTTGATTCTTTGACACAGATTGAGCAGGGAACGTTCATTGTTTAACACGATGCCTTTAGACATTGTTGTCCTTTGTTTAAAAGCGACTGATAGATGGAATGATCAAAGCCAGAAACCACCATAGCATCACAACCTGTGTTCTGTTTCCCGCTGTCTTCCACTGAGAGTCTCCCAGCAGCTTTCCTCTGTGAATAATTTCCACTGAACCATTTGAACTATTGTCTGTTTCTCTCTTGTTAACTGCCACGGCGGACTGGAGATGAAAATACCCAACATTAGCAAATCTCTCGCCTATTTGTCCATATGCTCAGGCACATTAAAATCAGCCATAATTCCTTTCTCAAGCCATTAAAGTGTTGTTTTCTTTTCCAGGGCTAACCTATGTGTCCTATCTGTGATGCGCATAACTCCATTCTACAGCTGATTTCCATGTTGTTTGTAATGAGGGGACGTGTAGAGACAGACAGACAGCTCTGTTTCGCTAACAGGCCCAGCGGTAACAAGCACTATGCTAATCGCAGTCCTAATGAAAGCATATCTCCAGGCCCGATTCAGTTGGAGAATAAATGCCTTCATTTAACTCAGCATGGGGGCCCTGTCACTGGGAAAATGCAGTTTTTAAATACACA
Organism: Sebastolobus alascanus; assembly: GCA_916701645.2. Lineage (NCBI taxonomy): Eukaryota > Metazoa > Chordata > Actinopteri > Perciformes > Sebastidae > Sebastolobus > Sebastolobus alascanus. The sequence goes on from CAKAOJ020000091.1 coordinate 1,265,423, forward strand.
AGCAGCATGGCACAGCTTGGCTTTTCTACATGGGAAAACAATTTGTTGTGACTGTCAGTGAGCAAGGTAAAACAACGGCGCTGCCCCGCCTCCTACACAAAAAGCGTGCGAATACTCGTTGTTATCCAAAAGCTGGATTTTCCCTGCGAATGAAAAACACAGGAAACCCTTTAGTCAGACACAGCACAGGTGGCTTCCTGTCACATTTGAAGCATGTTTGGTTTTCACGTTAATCCTCCCGTAGTAACAGCCTCTCTCACTCACATCAATGTGTCAGCTCCTGCAGATGGCTTCTCCAGATACGTTTGTGATTTTTGGATGATAGCACATCTTATCTCACATGCTCCAACACTCACCTCAGTGTGCCTGTGTAGTCAGTGTGTAAAGTAGAGGAGACAGAAGCACATGAAGACAAAGATTCCCTGTGTGTGATGCAGATCTGATAGTCTTTCCAGAAAGATAAGCCCAATGAATGGCTTTCACAGTGAGGAGTCTAAGTTGAATGTGTTTCTAGGCATGTGTGTGTGTGTGTGTGAGGGTGTGCATGTTTTACTCATCTTGTGGGGACCTAACTCTGTTTACTCAGTCACATTGTGGGGACTTGCCTTCCTTTTGGGGATAAAATGCCCCACGTCCCCATAACGTAAATCATTTCATTTTAGGGTGAAGACTTGGTTGAAGGTTAGGGTAAGGTTAGGTTTAGGTCAGGGTCAGTATTAGGATTAGGCAAGTAGCGGTTAAATCTCCAGGAAATGAACGTAAATCAATGTAATGTCCTCTAAAGTGATGAAAACACAACTGTGTGTGTGTGTGTATACACGTGTCAGCAGTTAGCTCAGAGTGACTCTCAAGATAAGCCTTATTCCATCTGAGTAACCTTTAATTAACTGAAAGGAATAGTTAATGAATGGGAGGAAGAGAGCATAGATAGTGTGTGTGTGTGTGTGTGTGTGTGTGTGTGTGTGTGTGTGTGTGTGTGTGTGTGTGTGTGTGTGTGTGTGTGTGTGTGTGTGTTTGTGTATAATGAGACAGAAGTGTGTTTTATTTCTTAGCCCCTAATTCCATTTGTTTTCTTGGAATATTGCCAAACGTCTATGATGATAACCAGGCATTGTTCTGCTGTATGTATATGTATTATTATATCCTAATCCTATAGCCTAAGTTATTGTTTCCTCATGGATATGAATAAAAGATGCTTGTGTGTTCATGCATAAGTATATGTGTGTTCAGAGTGCCTACATGTGAGTGGGGGTGTTTTGGGGGATTATATGGAGTTGTAAAAGTGACAAAATGACATAAATAAATAATATGTATTATGAATGAAATGTATTGTACAATTTCTAAATTCTATGAGTTAATACAATTTTAAAATACACATTCTTTTTTATTCATTTTTTAAATTAATTTCATTCATTATAATTATTTAGTCTTCCATTTACGTTTACTGGTTTAAAAAAAACAACTTCCCCTTTGCCCATTTCAATCACACATTTAGAACCATTTCGTCTACAAATCCTTTCCCATTTTTCTATCAAATTTCCCATTTGCTTTCCCTGAGCACCAAAGAACATTTAAGAGGTGTGTCAACCAGGATCTCCGTTCCAATTCTCACTTACGGTCATGGGTAGTGACTGAAAGAACGAGATCATGGATACAAGGGGCTGAAATGAGTTTCCTACGCAGGGTGTCCGGGCTCACCCTGAAAGCTTCCCTGTGGAGTTTTTGACCTCTAGTAGCGCGATGGGGCTGATTTTCAATCAATTTCCAATCCCCGTTTTGTTCACCTCATCCATGCGCAAGAGGAAGCACATGCATGCACGTGACCAGTCCTACCAATGGTTTCATATTATTCCACTGATAAACAGGTGACAGTAATATACCGAGATATGCCACAATGCGCCGACAAAGACAGTGAAGACGAAGACTGCAAGCTAGGATGAAAACAATACTGGATTTAGAATACATAAACAATCAGATTTGCTTGTTTGTTTACAAGACTCCACAGGGCATCTTTAAGGACAGGGCAAGGGCAGGAGCCACTTCAAGCATCCTGTGAAGATGTCGAGGATGCTTGAACCACTGCATCATCGCAATTTTCCAATTAAGTGGTGTATTTACGTAGACTACAGAGGTAAATGAGCTCATGGTAAATGGTAAAGGGACTTGCATTTATATATCTCCTTTATAGTCTTCCAACCACTCAAAGCGCTTTACACTACATGTCGGCGTTCAGAGGCTGCAAGTAGGCAAGTAGGCAACCTGCCCATCAGGATCTAATCTAAATACTCATTCACACACCGATGGCTCAGCCTTTGGGAGCAATTTGGGGTTAAGTATCTTGCCCAAGGACACCTCGACATTTGGACTGGAGGAGACGGGGACCGAACCGCCAACCTTCCAATTGGTGGACCCGCTCTACCTCTGAGCCACAGCCGCCTCACCGGATTGGCATAAAGTGCCACTAAGTAAGATTAATTGACGGACTGTTTCAACTCGAGTTGCGCATGTCTGGAGAGCAATGGAGTGCAAAAGAAAGAGTTTTCTGCTGCTAAACTGCTGCTAAAATATTGGTAGGAGAGAAGACACATTTGGAACTGCAAGTGTGCATTCATCCCACAAGAGAAAGGTTGTATGTCAGGGGATATGACATAGTCTGATGGTGACTAGATTACTGCTGAAAACATATAAAAAAAATGATATAACCTACTTATTAGTAGAGCTGTTACAGTACACAGAAGTCACGGTTTGGGTTCAAACCCTGGTATAGGAGTCACGGTTCGGTGTGAGTTTGGTCCAGCAGGAAAAAAAAAATCATAAGGATATGGTTTTTTTGGGGGGGGTTTTTTCATTTATTTAGTAATAGTCCTGTGTTTGTTTGACCCACCCACCATAAGTCTCTCTCTCACCTTTTATTCGTCACTAGTAGTAAGTACGTAGTGAACTGGAGCTGCTGTGAACACATTGTTGCATTGCTCCATTTTTCCCTCAACCAAAAAAAATGGTTTATCTACCTAGACTTTTGTTGGCATTCACAGATAATATATGTTCAACGAGAGAATTCAGTTTGACACTTTGTGGTTCAAGGTCCAGGTTTCATCAAAAACAAACAATATTTTAGTCGCATAAAAAATATAGGCACAAAGGTTGCTCATTAACATGTATTTTCATGATGTGTGTAGCAGCGTAGATATATTCCATACTTTAAATTTGCATATTTAAATGTAAATGTCTCCTTCTGTTTGCATAGTAATTCTAACACTGCAAGAAATATGAAGCCTTGCTCAGTGCTGCACTGTAATCTTTGAAGGCTGCTGTGGTTTTGTTTCTACTCAGTGTATTCAATTAAAGGAAAAAAAGAATTTTTAAGCAAATGCAAATCAATTTGAATCAAATCAAGAAGTGAAAAGTCTTTAAAATCAAATGCCTGTTTCATAACTGAGTCTGAAAACATTTTGTGGCACTCATGTAAAAGGCCAAGCCTGCCAGTGATGAATGGCATGCTATTCAAAAGCCCTCGCTCTGTGGAAACTTGTTTGTTGTTGCTTTACTTTGAAATAGAACATCAATCATGTGAGGAGTGAAAAGGATTTACACAAGCGCAGCCTTAATCTAATGGTCTGCCGCGCAAGGCGATGAAGAAATCGCAAACCAAATTTGACAAAGCCAATTGTCAAAACATTTCCTTCTCGTAGCGTTAGCTTGGTCCACATCGTGAAACTCAGCATGCAAGTCTCCAACGGCAGAGTGAAGCCAAATGTAAATGGGAAGCAGAAGAAACGGAGGGAAAGAAAAGTATGTAAACTCTTTCAACCATCCAAATTAGAGGTTTTTATCGGATCAAAGGCACCCCGGCTTACACACACAGAGACCCACACACACACAGTGAGCCTCCCGTTGTGTTTACGGCAGGGCTAACAGCAGTTATATGTTAATGCCAAATGAGTAGAGGGGAAGGGAGGAGGAAATAAAGGGAAAGAATTAAGCAAGGCTGGGAGGGAGGGATATCAGAGGAGTGATAAGTAGAAATAATTCTCTTCTCTGCAGTGCTGTACAGACTGACATTGTCAAACAAATTGTCTGTGTGGCTTTAACAATGAAAGGAACTTTTATTTTCTAAGCCTCGGAAGAAAAGGGGTTAGAGGGGAGAAAAGAGAGGGAATGAAGTCAAACACATGCATGGCGCCGATATCAGATATACACCAGTCAGTCCCAACCCAGTCACCAGAAAAAAAATGTTGGCATTGTACATCTTTGCAAACCACGGGATGTGTTGAATGTCGACCTTTCTGAACCAAAATATGTTTCAAAAATACGTTTCATATCAGCCTCGTATCATGCTTGCAGAAATGCACAATGCCACGTGGTTAACGTTGTGAAACGTTTGGTTCGGTTTAGGCAACAAAACTACTTGATTAAGGTTAGAAAAAAATATCATGTTTATGTTAAAATAATAACACAACAACGTAACGCAACGACGTAACGCAACGACGTAACGCAACGACGTAACGCAACAACGTAACGCAGCTATCATTACAACATACTACTGTAAATAAAAGACCATAGTTTGTGTTAAAATAATAACGTAACAAGCGCAGACTCGACGATTCCTTTTGGTTTCACACGGGACAGAAACAGCGGCCTCATGGTTGAAAGTTCTGCGTTTGTTTGTTTAAGGAATTCCACATGTTGATCCCCTGAACAAAACTGGTTGCATGAGATGCCTAATAAATTTAACCTGAATTGTTTGTATAAAATATTGTTCCACACAGCATGCATAAATGGTTTATGTTTTTCCAAAATGAGGGGAATTGCCTCGTAAGCTATAATGAGCTAAAGTGAAACCAAAGCTTCTATGATCAGTTCCAGATTCCAGTATCATTCAAAATTACATTCCTGTCATTAATGTCAATTTGTACATTTGACATTTGTAATACTGCAAATTATTTATCTATTAGTTATAAATAATTGTTCAACTTTGTAAAAATTTCTGAGTTCAAATGTTATATATTAATTTACATTAATGTATCTAAGAATATGGATATTAACGGCCAGGCTACACTGGATGCATGAGCAGCTCGTGGCGGCTACCTCACTGAACTGCAGCGTCTCTCACGCGTGTGGCGTCCACACAGACAGCGTTTCTGCTGCTGCGCTGTTACTACCAGCCCTTTCTTTCTAAATAGAGTTTACCTTTCATAATGGCAGTTTCATTTCATTATAAATGTCATTTAATACCGGCCCACTTCGAGTACTAAATATTATATTCCATTTCTGTCAATAAATCCCCCTAAATCCTACAGACTGGCCCTTTAATGGACATAATAGCATGTAGAAATTGACATAGAGATAGCAAAAACAAACTGGGAGGGAAAGGTCAGTCACAGTCAGGGTCAGCACCTGCGTTTGTCTCTGCTTTTCTCTCCTTTTCTTTTTCTCTGGACTTCTCTCTCACCCCTCTCCCCCTCCCCCTCCCCCTCCCCAACCTCACACACACATAAACACACCCAGAGACACAACCACCTCTCAGTCAACAAAATAAAGCCATGTATTTCCTGTTGTCGGGAACTTAGGTGGACTGCTGACCTATAGCCGTAACAGGCCTTAAGGGGAGCTGTGATCGCTTTGCTCTTTGAAGGTTGGACTCTTGCCTTCGTCTTGATTATACAGTAGGAGGCATTTCATCTCAGCATTACAAGGAAAACATCCTGGGGTTTGTCTCTTGTGTGCATCTGAAAAACTCATTCAGTCACAATTTGTTAGGTTTCACTGTAGCAGAGCAGTGAAGAGTCTCTGCTGTACTGTAGCCATCTTACACCGAGGGTCTTGGGAAAAGTGAAATGTAATGATTACCAAATTAGGATGTTGCAGCAGTGAATATCAATAGTTTAAAGAGAACAAGTTGCGGAAAATATGAAGGAAGTCTTACACCGTTATGAGAGTACGTACTTATTTTAAACCACAATCTTTTCCTGAGCCTAACCAAGTGCGTTTGTTGCATAAGTAAACCTAAAAACTAAGTAAACCTATGTTGGAAGTTTATTTTGAAAACACACTATGCATGTAACGAGTGGAAGCTGACACGCCGTCCCTGACACGTCCAAAACTGACATTGGAGGGATACCTCATCGTGTTCTCATCCCAACTCATCACATACTGACGCTTTGTCAGACCCCTCAGCGCCACTATTCGACCATAATCCATTCAAGAAAAAATTACTTATAAGCAAATGCAAATCATTTTGAATCAAATCAAAAGCGAAACGTCTTTAAAATAAAATGCCTGTTTGATAACAGAAAGCCCATACGGGTCACGGCCTGGAATATGTGCATTTTATTTGCACAGGCAGGTGTGAATGTCCATGTGTGTGTGTGTGCCAGTGTGTGTGTGTATCAGTTGCAACCAGTGGAGTTGAGTCTATTCTCGGCAGGCCAGTGTGTCAGGCAGCTCAGATAGGCAGTGACAGCTCACCTGCGGTGCATAGGGCACCGCTGGCCTGCAGGCAGACGGAAGGGGGGCTGGGGGGGGTGGCGATGACATGAACCCAGCATGACTCACCCACGGAGACACACACAGCGGGGGTTAACACGATCACATTACTTACTGCACAGCACAGGTGGGGGACGGAGGCGGCGGTGGGAACCGCGGACGACGTGTATCGCCTTTGATGAAAAAGGATGGAAGGCTGGAGAGGAGGAGGAGGAGGAGGAGGAGGGGTGACAACAGAGGAAGAAGCGCCAGTGGACACAGATGGATAGAGACGGGTCTCCACTGAGAGGGGGACATTTAAGAGATCAAGGGGAAGCTAAATCTCATATAATACACCGTAGATATACAATATGACAAAGGGCCCTATGGACATCTGGTTGTGTTTCCACTTCAGTTCAGCAGACCTGAACAGACACTCAATTTATGTTTATGTGACCACAACCGAAAGGACTTTGTGTTGGTCCCAACACTAGTTCATATTTGAAGCAATTTTTCTAAGTAGAATCCATTGATACATATATACAGTATATGTATATATATATATTTATATATGTATTAGGGCTGTCAATCGATTATTTAATTGCGATTAATCGCATGATTGTCAATAGTTAATTGGGATTAAATGGAAATTAAGTTTTTATCTGTTCAAAATGTACCTTAAAGGGAGATTTGTCAGGTATTTAATACTCTTATCAACATGGGAGTGGACAAATATGCTGATTTATGCAAATGTATTTATATATTTATTACTGGAAATCAATTAACAACACAAAACATTGACAAATCTTGTCCAGAAACCCTCATAGGTACTGCATTTAGCATAATAATATGCTTTAAAAGTGAGCCTGTTATGACCTAAAAATCCCAAGTTGCGTTAATGCGCTATTATCGTGTTAACTTTGACATATACTGTGTTTGGGGGGGAAACCTCTCCATATTTGGTCAGTTTTTTTTCTTTCATAAATCAATGCTATTGGTCAACATTGACGTCTGTCTGTGGGTTTTACAAATATTTAACAGATGGAAAGTATTAAAATGAGCTTGTGACTAAATCTCGTAAACTCCATCAGATCCTCAAACTGTCGGCATAATGAACCGAATATATTTCAATCAGGAGGGACCCCATATCAAATTAACAATAATTTATTACATGGTGCATGAAAGTAGTATATCAAACGGGGGTAGTGATAATAATAATTATTATTATTATTATTATTATAAACGCCGGTGACCTACACTCAATGCTGTGCCTGAAGCTCCTGGCGCTCTGATGGCGTGCTGCTTTAGCTACATAGGCTGTCAGAAGTAGTTGCTGTCAGAGCAGCCAGTGTTAAGATTTGTCACTGCAGAACTCAAAGAAATTTTAAAACATCATAGCTCTCAACACAGTCTGAGACGACCAAGAGAACTAAACTCAGATTGCACAACGGCTTTCCATCGAAAGGGCAAGCTAGCAGAATGTGTCATCATCAGGGAAAAGCAGTCACATGTGGCAATGATTCCATACGACACAAAACACTGCTCTTTATAGGCAGCAAAGACTTTGAGTACTTCAAGTGACTAAGAGAGATAAATAAAAAGCAGCATCAATGCAAGATGTTCAAGATTAGTTCATATATACCATATGTGGCTTTTGACTCACCTTATACGTGTGTGTGTGTGTGTGTGTGTGTGTGTGTGTGTGTGTGTGTGTGTGTGTGTGTGTGTGTGTTTTGCACTAACAGTTACTACAGGGTACTTTCGTTTTGTGTTGATTTTGACGGTCCCTGTGGACAAAAGTGGTAGTGTTTCTGAGCACCAGATTCCCTTTAGAAAACCTCTCATTTTACTGCAGCAGGGTCTGACAGTCTGCCCCGCTCAGTCCTGGTTCTGGTTCTCCCGTGCCTCCCTTCCCTCCAGTGGGCCCAACAATACGGCCTGGACCTCCAGCGGCGTGGTGTCAGTGTTGGCTCCCAGCGGGGACCGGTGAAGCAGCGTGGCTGAGCTCTTCTCCTGGCCGGAGGAACTGCTGCTGCCGGGGCAGAGCTCTCCAATTCAATTCAATTTATTTTTATAGATGCTTTTGATGAATTTCTCTGGTCTAGTTTAATTAGGTCATATAGAGGCATCCGTGAGACCAGTAAAAAGTTCCTCGCAGCAACTTTAACTTAGATTTTGGGTCTGCATAATTAGTCTTTATTGCACTGTGTGTATTTATGTTATGTATTTATATGATTTTATAAGATTCTGCCAAGCCTTTAGAAGGTCTAACATGTGTGATGGATTTAAGAAGCAAGAACAGAAGAATTCTCACATAGCAGATACACAGATGCAGACAATGGAAGGTTCACACGACTAGGACAGAAAATGGTGTGTGAGTGTTGCAGTGAGCTCCATGTCTCTCAGTGTGACGTTCACTCTCACTGAGCTGTTCAAGGGCCTCCCACATCTCTAGGTGTGTGTTTGTCCAGGAGCCCCTGCTGCTGGGCACTGTGGCGGCCAAATGGCACACACAAACCCACATGCCCGACCGCTCTCCGACCAGATCAGAACAGCACGATGTTCTGCTGAGCTCAATCCCGCCGATCCCCAGGTAGCCATCACAGGGCTGGAAGGAGGTGGTAAAAGGAGCGAAACAGGGAGGAGAAGAGTAAGGAACAGGGAGTTGAGAGCAGTGGGAGGAAGAGGAGAAGTTTTTGGGGGAGGTGGATGTGGGAGGGGGGGGGGCGGGAGGAGCGCAGGATCGTAAATAGCCGTTAGTCCCTTCTGCTGCTTGGCAGGCCAGCAGCGCTAATGAAGACTTCAGAGCAGACAGAGCGTCCAACGCTGCTGGAGAGCAGAGGCCGAGAGACAGAGCGAGAGAGGAAAACAAAGAAGTGGGAGGGCGATGATGAAACAAAGTGGCCGAAGGCTCGGTTAGAGCCGAGCTGGTTTTGGACACAATGCTTTGTGCTTTTCACTGGCAGCGTGTTCCCGGTGTCTGCTCTGTGTCGGGAACAAGCTTGAGTCATCAGAACATCAGTTTTACAGAAGGTAGAGGTAAACCACTGATGGAGAATATGACAGACTCTGTTCAAACAACTGAACTGAACATGCTCGTACTCGTACTGCTGCTTTAACACAGTCTTCCTTTTCCAACCACCTCTATCTTCTTTACCCCACTCCCCAAACCCCCCCTTCTCTCTTCTGCCGAGCCACTTTGTTCACTACTTTGTAAAAGAGATAGATGACATACGCTCCTCATGTCCCCACCCACCTGCTGACACCACCTGTCCTATGTCCACTTGTTCATCTCCCACTCCAACTTCCTTTTCATCACTTCTCCCAATGAGGTACTAACCCTGGACAACACCAGGAGGACACGGCGCAGGTTCTGGTCCAGGCTGGTCCAGACTACCGCAACTCCCTTAGAATCATCTGTTCGTTCGTGTCCCGTGTTCAGGTCAAGTCACATTTTCACTGTTCAAACATAGTATTTTTAAGCCCAACTATGGTGTTTTTTTCCTAAACCTAACTAAGCGGTTGTGTTGCCTAATCCTAAGCAAGTGTATTTGTTTAATTCACGCTAAGCATATGTTTACCGCAACTGAAATATACCAAAGCGCGAGTACAAGTTGGGATGAGAACGTGTTGGTTGTACCCACATGGTTGAATGCACTTGGATAACTAACTTTGGATAAAAGCATCAGCTAAATAAATGTTATGTGATGTAATGTAACATGTTAAATTATAGTATATTGTGATAAAATCACATGTGCATTATTTGTAAGGGTGTGCTCTTAATACATTTTGGACCATGGATGGACCAATGTGAATGTACTATCACATGTGTTTGTTCTCATTTTAAATTACATATAGTTCACCAAACTTTAGATAGAAAACCTAAACTAAGAGGGAGAAACAACTAATAAACAGGTTTATTTTTTTTGACATTCTAGAATCTGCATGTCTTGTTTGATACTTCAGTATTGGTTAATTGAAATTAAATTATTAAATTTAAAATATAGCTAACCATCAAGGAAACTATATCCATCCATGATGTAAATGATGGGTTTGTTATTGATAAGATAAAGAGGAGGTGTGTTGCATTTTTCCTTCTGACTGCAAATGTGAGGGTTTGGCTCACTTCATAGTTACCTAGTGGGTGTACAGCAGGCAAACAGAGGTGTGTGTGTGTGTGTGTGTGTGTGTGTGTGTGGGTGGGGGTGGGGGGCTGAGAGTCTCTGGGGCCTGATATGAGTCTATCTAATGAAACAGTCCATTGAGGAAGCCCAGACAGCCATGGCAATAACTGTACATCTTGACTGTGGTCAGGACTAATCGGTGGGAGGACAGGAGCAGCTCCTGGCTCAGCCCCAGTCACAACCATCACTGTGAGGCTCAACACACAGCAACACCTACTGATTTCTTTTCTTTTTTTATTCCATCTGCTCAAAGGTCCCCCTTTACAGACATGGTTTAAGTCACATAAAAATGCCACTTGCAAATTCTTCCAAAAAAATCCAGAATTTATAGATTGCAAAAAAATGTGATTTTTTTTATTTCAAAAGTTTTGCTGCTGCCCCCGTCCACAGCAGTACATTGCTTTGCTCCCTAGCTGGCACTCCTGTCTGTTTCTTAATAACTGGGGCCGTGCCGATCGTCATCTACTGTAGGTAATACACTGACTATGGATAAGTACCTCATACAACCCCACTTCAAAACACCCAAACTATCCCTTTAAAGAGCCGGCCATCATATGTATCTCTTATAACAACCACTGTGTCTACTGTCTTCATTATCACTTTTTCCCAACCTCCCCCTCCAATTCAAACACTGAACGCACATAAAATACATACATAGTATAGTATGTTTTCTTGGCTTTGTTTGTTAGTGGTGAGGTTGATTTAGTAACAACTTAAATATGGATACTCCTGCTTCCTTATTTCTGTGTAACTTTGGTTGTTTCTAAGGTCTACCACTTACAAGGATGGCAGCCAAAAATATAACATCACACATCCCTCGGCTTTGTTGTAACAAAATGCTAACAAAAGCTTGTTTTTCTTTCTTAATTGGCATTACAGAAGCAGTCAGGTTTCTGCGCTTTGCTTTTCTTTTGTTCCATGCCCAAAACCAAGACTGATTCTTGAGCGATGACGAATTCAAGGAGGCAAAGTGCACACAGTTGCTCATTAGTAGGAAGTTTTTTAATTGCCAGTTTGGATGAACTTCTTTTAAGAGTTAAAAAGTGACTACTGACAGTTTCCACCCACCCTTCACTCCGATCCAGGTTCCCGGCTGCTCTGAGAATCATTTTTCCAACTTTTAGCGATGTGGTGGGCGCTGACAGGACCGGAGCAGTCTGCCTGACAGACAACAAGCTGCGGCGCGGCTTGCTGCATAATTTATGAAGGCAGATGTACAAGGCGGGTTATTAGCTCCCCATGCTACGCTGCTCCCCTGATTTACAGTTTAAGGAAGCGAGTATAACAAATAGAACTCATAAACAAATCAAACTGGTGACAAGTTTGTTTGTCTGCGGGTGAGAACGTGTAAAAGGGAAGGAGACAAGGACGAGGGAAGAGGGGAGAGGGGAGAAAAATACACAGCGGCCAATTAGTTGATGTTGGGGTGATTGTTAATGACGCAGAGACACGCGGCATTCTGGGTTGGGAGAGGCGTCACCTCTGCTACCTCTCATTATAGGAGATGGATCGCACAAGTTTGCAATGGCTGGAGCTATTAGGCAACAAATAGGTGGCTATCATGCAGGACATGGGACCAAGACAGCTTCATCTTAATGAGAGCCTTTCTTATCCTTAATGAGCCTAACTAACTCTCTCCCCCTTTCTCATGTTCTCCCTCTGAGGATTTCATCCCGCTCTCCCTCCATCCCCCTCTGCGGGCCCTGCGGTTTATGATGATGGAGCTCTGAGGGTAATATACATTTTAATGCTCCGTAATGGGAGGGGATGGAGGGATGGCAGAGGAGGGGAAAGAGGGAGAAAAGAAAACAAGAGAAACAGTGGGTGGATTAGAAAAAGCCTCCTCTCTGAATGTCTCAGCTTTAAATTAATGAGGAGGCTGAGCGCACCACGATAAATTTAGCTTTTCATGTTTAATTATGCTATGACTGCGGTAGTTCAGTGAGGATAAATCACACAATTATTATGCTCCTCACCCATCGCCTGTGTTGTTTTCTCCCTTCTTTCTGTTTTTCTCCTCCCATCTATTTGTTGTTGTTGTTGTTTATTCATAAGCTGATATCTTTCCTTAATAGTGCCATGCGAATGAGGGGAAATAAGGCCTAATGTTCCTATCATAGGGAGCAAAACTCCATCTGCGAGAGAGGTGGAGACAAATTGAAGAGAGGAAAAGTAGAAAGGGAGAGGGAGGGGAATAAGAGAAAGCGAGACTTACTGTAGGTCCCCTTCACACAGGCAGTCCATCCCTGAACTGTTGCTCAAGATCTCGTAACGTTTCAGGCAAAAAGCCGGTACGGCTGTGTTGTGAATGGAAGCAGTAACGTTGCAGGGACGAGCACATAAAGTGTAACGTCCGTCTGCATGCAAAGGTACCGTTACGAGTTTATTGACTGCACAACTCTGAATTGTAGAAATACCAAATGTTTTATTTTATTATTTAACCATATACACACATGCTATGACACAGTTAATGCTAATGTGGATTATTTTTCGGATCAAACCTGACATTGAACCACTACTAGTCATGCATGTGTATTTTTTTTATCTTACCACTTTAATGCTATTTACAAGTATTCATTATTTCAGTATCCAGCTCTAAATTAAAAGAACTTTCTCAGTGAAAAACAAAAATATAAAGTGCACACCTGTTTGTGATGCTGATGTAATGATGAATAAACACTTAGCGACCATCTGTAGCTCTCTGTCTGTCTCTCCCAGTGTGAGCAGTTTGCTCTAACAGATGTGACTGAGGCTGAGAATGGAACTGTGATACAGTCAGCAGAGTCTCTGCAGTGCCAAGCTACAGGTGCTATAGTGATGTAAATCTCCCCGATCTGCACTAATCCCAGACTACACTCCAAATGCCAGATGAGCTGCTTTCCTCAGCAGGTCCTTTGGTGATCACTGTGTTCCTCCTCTAGTCATACCGTCAGCTCTGGTGCTTTGCCTGATACGGATCATTTGATACTGCTGATAGCCAATATTCAATATCTTAAAATTGGATCGTTTAGAGCTACTTATACATGGTTAACTGAAGATGTATTATAGTTAGCGCTGTGTTTGAAAAAAGGAGAGACAATCCATGCAATAAAGAAGAGCCCATGTTTTTGTTGAAATGGAATCTTGGTTTATGCCCTAAGTCGTTGTGTAATGAGTTACAAAGTGTTACAAACTGTTCTCCTTTCTGATCTCCCAGGATTCATCATTCAGTCTGCTCAGTTACATTTCCTCATAGGTGGGTGCAGTAGGTACTTTATTAATCCCCGAGGGGAAATGTCTGAGTTACAGCAGCAAGGGAATAGATCAAGCACACAACAAAGAATAAGAATAAATGAGATTAAAAATAGGCATTAGCAATACATACTCTTAAAAGATGGTTAGCAAGTGCCAGTACTGATGTCCAACGCTGGCATTGGACATGACAGCTGGCATTGCGATAGAATGCAAATACATTGAATGATTACTGCTGAAAAAACACACATGCTTAAAATGTTATCAGAAACGGGGTTTGATATAACAAAAGTCTTAAAGCTGCCTCGTTGATGTTTTGGCCACTTGGGGGCAGCAGAACAAACTGAAAATATATAACACTGACATATTATCACCTTATTGTGTGAATGTGTAGGTAAACAGTAGCTTATGTCCACATCCAACAGACACAGAGCAACATTTCATTTCAGTCTTTCTTTAAAGAATGACTCTCCCCTTTGAACCCCAAAGCTAGTCTGGTATGTAGGTTGTTAAGCTACTATGGGATGAGTGCATCATCTGAGGGAGACATGCTCGTAGTTGTGGTGTCAGTAGTTGCATCAAACCACTCATTTTCATTTGACCTTGTTGCTCTCAAAGCAACATGACAGCACTCTATCCTGTACTCTCCCGAAGCTCGGCTCCCGATGTAAATTTGAAAATATTTGCTCTTCTGTCTTCTCTCTCTCTGCACAGCTCCTCTGTAATTGCTTGTCTCTCAACAGTTTTAAAGGTGTGTCTGTGTATTTTTGTTAGACTGTTTCTCATTGTCAAAATGCTCTGGGCTGCATGTTAGCTTGCTAGTCTTTTTCGTTGTTGTTGTTTTTCGGAAAGCAAATCAATGTTGATGCTTTTGACCAGCTCGGTCTTACCCAATTTCCTTTGGCCAATTTTGAGATTTTCAGTTTCAAATGAATAAGGGGACCCCTGTCGGAGCTGACTGATTGCATTTCCACAGAGCCTCAGTGGCATGTTGTGCCTGAGATCAACTTGGCATCCTGGCATGAAGGCAATTTCCATAAAACGCACAACTACCCCCGTGTCTCTCAGTGTGCACTCCACAACCGGTAAACGACAGCGCGGCTACACAAATTAACACCACTGCTTCCAGTCTCTCCCTCTCTGTCTCACACACAGTCACAAGCATGTCCAAGGCATGGCGGCTGCACTCCGCTCTGTGCGGCAGGCCGGGGTAGTGACATGTACAATCCTCTCCTGACTGTCATCAATATGCTAATCTGGGGGAATTAACAAGCAAGGGGTAACTTCTCCACTTAAACACACACCAAGAGGAGAGGACCACACACACACACACACACACAGAATTGCATTTTTGGGCGATTGGATGGTGAGCAATTATGTTGTGTAAACTGCTCAGAAACCCCCTTATTGTCAATCTACCTAGGAAAACCATCAAATCCTCTGAATGCCCGAGGTCTGTAGTTTGTGGCTGTAAAGTTTCATGAGGCTGTGATTATCCTAGAGGTCACCACAGGTCATTTTATACAGTGAGGTCAGGTTACAAAAAATGATAGACTTCTATACAATCAGACTTCTTTTTGCAACCAGAGGAGTCGCCCCCTGCTGGCTGTTAGAAAGAATGCAAGTTTAAGGCACTTCAGCATCGGCTTCACTTTTCAGACCCGGAGGTTGCCACCTGAGGAATACACAGAAAATGGGACTTGCATGAGTCTGTTGCCTCGATGCATGCTGGGAGGTTTCCCTCACGCCTACCTCGGGACGTTTCAATATAAACTGTATCTCACTTAATTTAAATCCAAACCCAAGTAATAAATAACACGGTCAAACCTTAAAATTAGACTAGAATAAAAGAAAATATAATGATCATTTTCAAATGTTGGAATTACAAAATATGCAATATTTATAATTGACTAGATATTTCACCAGATCCCCTAAATGCTGAAAGAAAGCAAATTTTTTCTCTCCTCAATATACAGGGCTTTATTTTGATGTCAATGCACAGCACAAAATCGTAGATCAATTCAATTTCTCTCTCCACTAATAACTCCCTCAAGACCCTCCATTCCCACCTCCGGTGTCTCCATCAAAAACACCAGGTAACCAGGGGCAACGGCTTTTTTTTAACGAGTCTGGCCAAAGTGTTGCCTGGAGCTCCACGTTTTTAACTACAATACAGGAAGTGGTGTGGCTATCAGGAACATGAACATCATGTGAGGGATTGTTCAGATTCAATTTTACAGCAGTGTTCCCAGAAATAACTAATTTATTTTTGGATCATCACCAGGATAACGTTTTGTTGCAATATGAAGATTAAGCTAACAGCTATTTCCTTCCCAGATTGTCAGCAATGATCTGAGTTTCACTCAGTCACATGCCTGGACCAGCAGTTGCTTTGTCAATAAACTGTGTCACTTGACCCCCCCAAAACATTCTGCCATGAGGAGGTGCAGAAGTCTAGTTATCTCTCAGAACACTTGAATTACAATATGATGAAAGGTTCTTATGGAGTTTTTGCCCAATGATGCCAAAAATGTTCTGCCTACTGCAGGTTTAACATACGTAACTTAGAAGCATCACGTACGTAAGGTAGTTAACTTACTTACTTAACTGAAGTTACGTAACAAACGTACTTATTTTAACCCTAAACCATGATCTTTTTCTAAATCTAACCAAGTAGCAGCGTAACGTTCTTAACTTATGTTTCGTACTTAATTTACACATATGTAACGTTCACCATGTGGTAACGTTAACCACGTGTTGCCTTGCACATGCGTTAAAATGTGATGCCAATGGGCCACTGATCAAGTGTCCGTACACTTAGATGCTGTTGTTACAAGACACCCTAGACACTAACTAGTCAACCGCTACCAGTGTTTTCTCCCTATCCAAATAGTTAATAGTTCAAGCTATTTTCAGCTTTCCAACCATCATGATGGAAAAACAGAGGAGCCTAGCTCATTCTGAGAATGAGCAGTTCCACCATTTAATTTTTCCACAGAACAGTTTCATGTTTTTTCTGCTTGTGTAATGACTCAGAGAAACAGCAGGCTTTAACCCAAAAGCACAACTCACAGACAGTCAGGTTAGGATCAAAGTTCAGGTTTACTCGAATCAAAAGGCAGAAAAGGGTCAAAAGCAGGTAATCAGTCAGAACAGGCTAACTTATCCAGATAGGGGGTTAGGAAGGGAATCATCAATACATGGATCAGGCAGGCAGAGGCAAAGGCTGGAAAGAGAGGGCGGATGCAAACTAGACAATCTGGCAGCTGAGTGAGAATGAGTGGAGATGGGCCGGTATAGATGCCGTATAGACGTCACAACCACTTCAAGCGTTTTACTGTTGACCCGCCGCAATATCAAGCAGCTAAATGAGCACACAGCAAAAACACAGAATCCAAGGGTATAAGTCTTATCACTCTATGACCAAAACTCACTGAACCAGCAACCAAAGAAGAGAACAAATTCACTTTATACAGCCATAACCATAAGTCGTGTCTCACCTTTGCAGTTTTACGTTATGTTCGAGGGCTTAATCAACGCTGCTATTGGTTGCTCTAATGTCTCTGGATTGTTTTTGAGTTGATTTCAGCCATCTGTATTCATTTGCATGGAGAAGCATTTGCAGTCTGCCTTCCTCCAGCATCAAACAGCCTATCCTCAGCCTTCCACGGGAAAACACGGTCTATGTCTCCATCTGGTGGATGAATTGTGGTACTGCACTCGTCCTAAAGGCGTTGTCCTGATGCATGAGCTATACAGTAGTATCCAACAAACATAGGACTTTTAACCAGGGAAACAGTGTTCGATACTGTTGTTGTTGACCGGTGTTTTGTTTGGTAAGTTACGTTTGTCACGTGTTTTTTTATTGACATTTGTGACGTGTTTTCTGCAGTTGTGTTACGTTGTTTCCGTACATGTTTTACTTAGTTTACTTACTTATTTTAACCCCAACCATGATGTTTTCCCTTACCCTAACTAAGTGGTTTTCTTGCTTGACCCAAAGTTAACTGTGGACGTTTGCATGGCGTACAAATGACATGCAAAAACGCTAAAATACGTACTCATGACTATTTATACGCCTTCCCGTGATACCGGGTTGGAAATGGCAGGAGACTTGGTACATAGCAGAGTAAACAGAGCAGGTAACTGACTGGATACTAGGAGCTGGCTGGAGTTGTGACAGCTTGTGTCTCTAACACTGAGGTAATTAGAGTATGCAGAGTTATCATCTGCCTCACATCAGCGTTTCATTTGGAAATCCTCAAAAAGCGATGTCCTCCGGCAGCAAACAGCAGGTTTTCAGCTGATGGAAGCATAGCAGCACATTATGAAAATGCCTCCTACACTGCTTTTATCAGCATGGCCTTGCCTCCACTGGTTCTCTCCTAGATATGATAATGCATTCAATAACATGGTTTTCTCTCTCAGATTATATTTTCCCCAGAAACAATCAAGGATATTATTTTTTTTTTTTATTCCTCTTCCCGGGAAACGTCGGGTTGTTTTCACTGTGAAACAAAATAGCCCATTTCCAGACAAGCTGTTAAGTGCTGGAGGTAATGCTCTCATATTCTGCATCACCTGCACTGCAAAAGTGAAAGCCTCAGATAAGGAAGAAAAAAAGAGAAAGAAAGAAAAGAAGAAATGCTCAAGTGGGATATCTAGCTGGCAGAATCCATTTGGAGTGAGCAAGCAATTGCTGCTCATTGACACGGCAATGTCTTAAGCCTGGTTGGTGAATGAATATTTTTGCAAATATATTGCATGATTTTACAGTAGAGGGCCTGCAGCAGATGCAAACACAGTAAAAAGCAAGACAATAATCTACGAGGGAGGCACGGTGTGTGACTGCGATCAGCTCTTATTTCACTTTCAGGAGCCCGAACAATTTTTCAATATCATGTAGGATGCACAACAACACGGCGAGAGGAGGAATAAAACTCTGCATATGATTGTGAAAGCTGGACGCTGGAGTAGAGTTCTGTTTGTTTCTCCTCCTCTGCTGCGTCTTGTGTGGACAGTAAACCTACGCAGATGCAGTGTGCACTCTTAAATGAACAGATACTATGAAACTAAAAGCTTATTAGCTCATCAAAGGCTTTTGGTGTCCCCCCCCCCCCCCCCCCTTCTCTGCTCGCTACGCTCAAAGTGTCAATGTTAGCAGAAAGGATCTCATTAATTTTTGGTGGATGAAGAACAGTGGCCACTATTCCAGAGTAAACAGCAAGGTTTTAATAATAATGGGCCGACAGCTGGGGCTCTTTGTCTTTCTGGCTGTTAGCTGTCCTCTGAAGGCATAATAAGAGTGTGTTGCTGAGGAGAACAGACTCTGGAAAGGTAAGAGACACACCGCAAGGACTCCTTGACGAGAATGAACCCCGAGGAACAGAAAGGCAGAATAAAAGAGATCACTTCTCAACACAGACCAATTTAGGCCGTTCACTTATCTGCAGTCCTGAGCGAGGAGATTCAAAGTTATAGTCTTTCAGGTAATAATACTCCTGTCTTGTTAGTCTCAATCACGGTGTGCGGCTGTAAGAGACACCGCATGTGACTTTTTCCTTTATTATGATTGGATCATAGAAATACTGAGATCATTAGTGCAATAGCCCCTTTTTTGTTCATTTTGTTTATGTTATTGGATCCCCATAAACTTCTGCTAATCTTTGCTAATCTTCATGTGGTCCACACATTAAAGGCACTCTGTAAGAATCAGATATTGCTTTTTAATTGTGACACCCGTGGCCGTTAAAGCGACAGTAGGCAGAATATTTTTGGCATCATTGGGCAAAAAGTCCATAATAACCTTTCAGCATATTCTTCTGCGCCTCCTCATGGCTCTGTTTTTCGGCTTTAAAAAAATCTAGCCCATTTAAAATTACTTTGTTTTAATCGTATTTGCTCCATTTCTACCCACTGTAGCTTTAAGTCAACGACCAGTTGACACTTAAAGCTGAAGTAGGCGAGATTGGAGCAAATATGATTAAAAAAAGTTATTTTTATAAAACGGTTGCTATATCGTACATGAGACAGGTAACCTGAGAAAAATCATGTGCCTCAGTGTCCTCCGGATTCGATTTCCGCATCAGTATTCTTTTTTCTACCATATGACGCCTGGCGAGCTCCAGAAGAATTTCAACAGTATCACAGGAAAGTGACAGAAATCAGAAGGATATGAGGAAACCAAAATAAAGACGGGACTAGTTATATACGCATGCAACGAGAAGCAAAAACTTGTGAAAGTCGTCCGTCATCCAGTGAGAGTCACTGTGTGGATCACAGGCCAACAGATATATTAAAGCATTCATCTGGGCTCCTCTGCAGCTAAATAAATGTCCCCTGTAATCTATCAGGGCCCTGGCAATGAAGTAGACGGGGCCGCATGTGTTTTATCAGCCTGGTAATTGTTCATGTTGACACGCATTGTCTTTGAGAGGATGGGAGGTGAGAGGCATCCCCGCCTTATTAATGGTTTCTAATAAAGACGGCCATTCATCAGGCATTATATGGCAATGTCAGACAGGGCAGGTTTCACACACACACACACACACGTGCACGCACGCACGCACACACAAACACACACAATCATTTCGTAAGTGTTAAAAATGATTGAAGCGCATGATAACAGGTGGTTGTATATGGGTGGAGATGGTAACTCAGATGTGAATGTCCTCCTTGATCTCCCTCTCTGGTCGTCCACTGACTCCTGCTCGATGACCTTTGACCTCTCCCAGTGGACGCTGCGAGGGGTTATGGTCTGGTGTTCGCAGACGAAGCTGATGTTGTCTGTGCACTGATGTAGTGTTCCTCTCAGCTGTCACATGTGATGTCATGATGATGACATACACCACTCCAGTCCTCCTCTCAAGGGGGGGGGCCAGGTCCGCCTTTAGATCGGACCAGCAGAGATTCTGTGGTTCAGTTGAAGTTTTCTTTCTAATGGGTACAAGATTCAAGACTTTTGTTTGCAATTTGCTCTGTTTTGTTTACATTTACTGACCATGGCTCTGATATATCAGCAGCCTAACTGTGCTGTGTATTGATAAATCCATGGCGCTGTCCGTGGTGCTGAAGTAGCAGAAGGATTTTTAATTGAGACTTTTTCTCTGAGTCCTGCCTTTCTGTAAGTTTCCTCTTGAATCTATAATATTCTCTAAACTATATAGGTAGTTTACAGAATATTATATGTATTAAAAATACAGAACCAAAAAGTTTCTGATCATGATTGAGGGGCCATTTTATTTTATTTTACAAACCTCACGTTGTATAACATTACCTTATACATACATTACTTCTTAAAAGAAAAATTTGCCTTTTTATGTGGATGTCCACATAATGTAGTTAATTGAAGCAATAAAATCCTCAGTGTTGCTATACTGACTGAGAAAGCTGAGTTCTCCAGCTGCAAAATCTGTTGTTCTTCCATATACCAGTGACATGACAGAGACGTGCTTGGTGTACAGAAGAAATGCGAGAGTGCGACTTCAGCTTTGGTAGCTGTTGGGCGTGTGGCCCGTTCTCGTTATACATCCACGGATGCTGCTCAAAATCCGTCCCTGTTCTCTTTGCTTGTGTTACGTTTCCAACAGCGAAAATGGCATCGCAGTGCCAACACAGTCTCACAGCAGTTCGTGAAATGATCACAAAATTGAATCTATTTGATTTGTGTACATAGACACGAATTGTACTTTTTTTTCGTGGCGCTTAGTACGACTTTCAACAACGTATTTTTGGTGCTTTTTCCTGTCCAGCAACACGCGACGCATGTGTCAATTTCCACTCCAGTCTTTTCAAAATAAAACTATTTATTTAGGTTTAGGAAAAGATTCTCTTGGTTAGGCTTAGACAACAAACTACTCTGCTCGGGTAGACATTACTCCGCTATATCTTTACATCGACAAAAGTTGTTTGCTGCTATATTAATGCTCTGGATATCATATAGAGAACCTTTAAAGTCACAGTGGAGAGAGCGAAAGACAGACAGACAGCAGGAGATGATGGAGAGGTGAACAGTGCATGCACTACACCGCATGAACTGTATCTGAGGTATGTTAGAATAAATCAGAATAAATGGGAAATATGACCATCATGTGATTTGTTGCACTCAGCTGCATACTCTCCTTCCTCTTATAAATATGTGTTTGTCTTGTTCACACAGTGCAGGCTGGACAATAAACAACAAACAGGGTAAATTATTTATCGCTGTGATGAATAGTTATCAAAATGTAATGTCATGCTGCCTGTTGATTTTCATACATGTATAATGCAGCTGCTGTGGTGCTGCTGCTCTATTGGATGTGGAGGATGAGTTGCCAGTGTGCTGCTGCTGCTGCTGCTGCTTGTGTAACTGGCCTTGAGTGATGTAAGTGGACTCAGCGGCCTCTGCAGCTTCTTTTAAGTCTCTGTGGACATTCTTACTATGGTCAGGATCATTATTTTAAAAGCATCTCTCCTCTTTTCTCTCTTTTTCATTCTGTCTCTCCTTCACCTCCCTCCCATCCTCTCCGTACACCATACGTGCTCTCCATATGCTTATCCCTCTCAGGTGCTCTGCGTTTGGCTAACATGGCTCATCACTTCCCTCACTCGCGTCTCTTCTCAGCTCCTCCTGACAACGATGTGAGAGAGAGACGATAGGAAAAGATGCCAGGATGGAGGAATGTGTCTACCAAAAGAGAAATCCTCACTCACTCTGGCATTATTTTCAGAGGACAGCAAATACTGGGGGACCAATGTCTCATCTGTCCCATTGACCTTGTGGAGCCCGTCCATTTTTTTTTTTTTTGAGCTCTTTCCATTTCCTCTTAACTTCAGGTTGCTATCAGTACACACAGATAACACTGACTGTTGGAATCAGGAAACAAACAGCAGTCTGCTGTGTTAAAGTCTGATGTTTTGTTGACACACCATCCACCCTGACCGCCTCTCTACCATGGACATATATACATAGACGCCGCATTGGACGCTTCAGCCCGTTGCAGCGGTACGTCAACGTGGGCGCCATAAAACGACTATACCTCTGGTTTTGCTACATTTATTTTGATCCTTCCTTTACTTAAACTGTCTGTTGGGAGTCTGACAATGTAACAGGGGTGCAATATCGATCGATGAGCTGCTCTTTTAAGGCCTGATTATCGTTGTTGATTGTTGGGCCCCCTCTAGGCAATCCAGTCGCCAGAAAAAAAATGTTGGCATTTGTATATTTCCGCAAACCACGGTATACGTTGAACCAAAAATACATTTCATGAATACGTTTCATATAAGCCTCGTATCACGCTTGCAGAAACGCACAATGCCACGTGATTAACGCTGTGAAAACGATTGGTTAGGTTTAGGCAACAACACCATTTGATTAAGGTTAGAAAAAAGATCATGGTTTGTGTTGAAAATAATAACATGACAACATAACATAAAAACTATATGTGAGGAAAAATAAATAATTACTTTGGTGGAATAATTGCCCTCATAACAAGAACCCCCCAACACACACACACACACACACACAGCCCGCCCTCCCTTCCCAGCAGCCAATTATCCAGGAATAACTGGGGGGAAACACTAACACGTTATTTCTACACGACGACAAGGATGACGTGCCGTTGTTGAGCCCTTTTCTCCTTCTTCGCTCTTTTAATTTTTTCACCTATCGGCCTCTCTGCTCTTCCCTCCCGTCTCCCGTCCTCTCAGGGCCCACAGTAATGACAGTGAAGGGAACTGGGGGGGGGGGATAATGGATGTTTATGCAGCGCAATGAAATGCCCCCATGATTCTCCTTTTGATGAGGGCTATGCATCCTAACAAGCTCGGAAGATGACGGCAGATGGGCGAGGCCCCCCCCAGCAGTAAAGACAGACATTACGGTCACTGGGAAATCATCGGAAAGACAAGGAGCTGGTAATGAAGAGAGATGGATGGATGGCCGTTATGGTATTCCACCATTGATTGGCAGCACAAACCTCTATCCCTCCGTCTCCAAATCCCTGTCTGCCCTTTTCTACTTCTCTGTCCGTCTTCATTCCTCTTTGCATTTTTATCCCTCCGTCGTTAACGCAACAACTGGAGGAGTTGTATCTGTCGAGCACTCCTCTCCCAACAGCAAACAGCTATAAGCCATGCCTCGGTAAGCTTGTTTAAACAGCTGATCAAACTCCCACGTAAAGCTGAAAATCCTAACACCTTCCTACAATATGTATCCATGCCCTAACAAACCAACACCCCGGCCCCCCCTTCCATCCCTACCTGCTCCTCGCAACACTTTCCGCGCTTAATCTCGCAAATCAATGTCAATTACATACTGATTATGTTTAGCGCGTCTAACCATTTGTCTTGATTTGGGAGCTGTGGAAGTGTGGAAATCAGCAATCCATGTATGTGCCGGTGGATACTGGGGGTGCAAGGGGGGGGGCATCGCCCTGCCACAGTACAGTATTGTAACTTCAAAGGTCATGTTTGACTGTTTCTGCATCATTAGATATGAAGAGTAGTCTTGATTTACTGGGAAACACAGAAAGGTCAAGCGTGACCGCTCTCCCTCTCTCTCGCAGGTCGGAGCCGTGGTTAGGTTCCATGTCACACTGTGAAGACAAAATGGCAGCAGCCGAGGGGCCAGAGCAACACACACTGCAGCCGGCACAGCGGGGACCTGTCTGAATGCTGTCCGCACGTCACTATGCCTTTGCGTTGCCATTTCTCGTGCCGCACAGGTTGGTTGAAACGCACCGACTTATCATGCTCCAAAGAGTCTAAAAATACACCCACTTGTTTCCGCTTTCAAGT
This sequence comes from Sebastolobus alascanus, assembly GCA_916701645.2. Lineage (NCBI taxonomy): Eukaryota > Metazoa > Chordata > Actinopteri > Perciformes > Sebastidae > Sebastolobus > Sebastolobus alascanus. The sequence continues at coordinate 1,290,079 of CAKAOJ020000091.1, forward strand.
CGACATGATTTTTTTTTTCCTCCTTTCGGCCGTATTAACTGTGCTTATAGACCTGAAGCTTCGCTAAGTGCAGATAAAATGACACCAAGCATGAAACTAATGAAGGTAATCTCAAGCAATACAGCCTGTAATCCACTACGCTCTGCCAGTAGTGTTACTCTGGGTGATCATAAATACAACATTAACAGTTCTGCTCTGTTTTCATGTCATCATTTGTCTGTCATGGTGTGGTTTTTTTTTTTTAATGCAGTTATTGAAAATGCAATTCTGCTTTGTGGTTACAAATGAGCTGATATGAAAATAGTCGTTTTCAGCTCCGAATTTGGTTCCAGCACCTGCGATCCGTGCACTTCAGCAATTCATCACACAAAGCATTTGTAAAACATAGAATAGATTATAGTTGCGTGGATGGGTGATGTCATTTTTTGATTCAAACTGCAAACAAAGCAGAAGACAAACATAACCAAATAGAGAAATACTGTAATAAAGTGGTACAGCTCATTAAGTTTGATGACGACGTCATCGGCCTGATCACCAACGGCAAGAGACGGCCTACAGAGAGGAGGTCAGAGCCCTGACATCTTGTTGCCAGGACAGCAACCTCCATCTCAACGTTGGTTAAACCAATGAGCTGATTGTGGACTACAGGAAGCAACGGGGGGAAGGACACGCCCCCCATCTCCATCAACGAGACTACGGTGGAGAGATTCAGCAGCCTCGGGTTCCTCGTTGGTTCACATCAGTGAAGACCACCACACAGACACCATCACCAAGACTGCAAGACTGCGGCTCGTCTTCCTCCGCAGGCTGAGGGCGTTCAACATGGACTCCAGGATACTCTGCAGGTGCACCATCGAGAGCATCCTGACCGTCTGCATCCCCACGCAGCTTCATCCCTGAGCCGGGTTCTGCCAAAGGTTTCTTTTTTTCTTGCCATTGTCGCATAAGAATGCATGCTCATAGGGGATCTCTTGTTGGGTCTCTAAATTATAGAGTACGGCCTAGACCTGCTCTGTATGAAAAGTGTCTTGAGATAACTGGATTTGACGCTATATAAAAAAAAATTGAATTGAGTTGAATCCAGCAGGCCATAAGAATTTCAAACTCTTGAGCTCCTGAGCTCATCACTTGACACTTCACTAGTGTGAGGGCGGCTGTAGCTCAGTGGGTCGAGTGGTCGTCCTTTAACCGCAGCGTCCTTGAGCGAGACACCGAACCCCAAGTTGCTCCCCGGGCGCTTTACAGCGGCCCACTGCTCCTACGAATGGGTTAAATGCAGAGGTCAAATTTCATGTATGTACATGATGAATCTAATAAAGTTTACATATACTGTCACTTTAGCTCTATATACTCTATTACTATTTTACAAACTGCTTACACCTCTGTGTAAACATTTATTTATTACTTCTCATCATGCATATACATTCTGCATTCCTGTTTACATTCAGTTTATCCGTTTGAAATACTGTCTACCACAACTTTACACTTATATTACTTATTTTATATTTATTTATGTTTATATTTAAGCCCTATATTTTACTTGCACTATTTCATGTCTTAGATTCTACTTCTGCTTTTACTTGAGTGATTTTCCCTTGGTTTATATACATATTTAATGAGCATTGTTGAAGGGAAACGGAGACCCATGATTTTCAATGTCGACGACTGCTTTGTTGTAATTGTTGTGCATCTGATAAATAAGGAAACTTGAAACTTAAATTTGGAGCTAAAGTGCCCCTAAAAAATGTAAGCGGTGAACCCTGGGATACCTTTTTTCAAACAGGGACCTCCTATTCCAAGCAGCCGAACCCTTATAGAAAAAAAAAATGTAGTATTTAGCCACTTTGCAGGAGGGATAAAGAGAAGAAGAGTGAATGACGGAATGGAGGGATCAAGAGGGCAAAGAATTGTGCAAATGTTTACTTCTGCATTCAGTGCAAAAGGGGATGGATAATTAGAATGACATTTAGCATAGCCAACGGTATCCGGCAGGGTTGTCCGGCGCCGGCGTCGGCTGTGTTTGGCAGCACATCATTAAATATCAACATGGCATCAATCTAGGGGCTGCGGCCATGAACTCCGGGCCAAGCAAACGCTCATCAGTGGAGCCGTCGGTGGCAGGAGAGCCGGAGGTGGGTGGAGTATCACCGGCTCACCCTCGGCTCCCAAATGAGGTGAAAAAGCGGTGCTTTCCGCTAATATGCAACTGACCCCTGACAAGCGCTATCTCCTGGCTCAAGCTATGCAGAGATATCCAGGAGGTCACATTAGCAGGCTAGTTATAACGGAGTGTCAAATGTCTGTCAGCGCATTCCGGACTAAAATGCTGTAGCCGCAGCATGAGTTGCCATCTATCTGAGGTTTAATAAGTGACAACACTGGACCACTCATAATGTATGGGCAGCCATTAGCCAAGAGGGGAACAGGGCCTGTATATGACATGATCCCTATCTCTCGTCTTTCATTTCTCTCACTCTTTCTCCCCACACTTGAATTAATGACACAGGCACCCAGGAGAGGAAGGGATCTAGAGCTCTCTCCATGTTATTTAAATGAGTCCTAACCCCTTTTCCACTCAGGGGGTGGGGTGGGGGGGGTTGGGGGGGGTCAAATGCGGCGGTGCAATAAGAGCGATGCACACGAGAACACGGCTTTAACATAAGGGGCCAAGCGACCGCTGTGTATGTTTTCGCATTAATGCAGAAGGGCATATCGATCCCGGATGCTGACTCTGGAATGAAGCCAGTGAGTCTGAGCAAAGCTCATTAGGCCCTGCGCTTCCCTCTGGCCGCAGTCAACAGCAGAAACACACTGAGATAAAAGGGAAAAAAAAGAAGACACAACAACAACACAAAACTCAGGTCACGTACACGTATGTCTCGAAAGCTCACGTAAAGGAGAAGCTTGTTGAATATGTAGCTGCACATAAAGCCTCTCTTTGGGGGATGGAGGTCCCTCAGCACCAGCACAGATTGACACACAGGCTGACCATAGGCTTCAGCCTCGGGGGCCTCACATGATACACGGGCCCTGGATTGGCTAGAATCCATCAAACAACTCCTCCTGGACTACAAATGTAACAGTTTGGAAAATTCAACAATAATTTGAATTCAGTACCGCATGCTATGACTAAATTATATTGCCCCAAACTGCATGTGATTATCATAAAGTGGGGCATGTCTGTAAAGGGGAGACTCGTGGGCATAGAACCCATTTTCATTCACATATCTCTCTCTTTTACTTCTCCAAACTTAACCTTTGCAGCGTTATTTCGCGACAAGCTAGTACACGTATAAGATTCATTGGGTTTTCTAGATTCATATGATACCACTATGTTCACTCTAGCTTTAAAACTGAGCCCGCTACAACCAAAAAATCACAAGTTGCATTAACGTGTTAAATTAGTGGCGTTAAAACGAATTTGCGTTAACGCGTTATTAATTTTGACAGCCCTAATTATATATATGTATATATATATATGGGGGCATCATAAACATTCTTACAACAATAAACACAAACAATACAATACAATGAGACAAGTACAGCGAGTCGGTCATTATTGCAAAACGAACTTGAACCACCCTGAAGAGGTTCATTTTGCAATATTGACCGGCTCGCTTGTACATTATCACGCTTATTGTACTGCTACCTTCTCAAAAAAAAAAAAAAATCAATAATTTGACACAAAATACTGATTTAAAAATGATTTTGTCGATTTCAAAATGATTGTAGTGCTTCTGCTAAAAAGAAGTCCTCTCGCTGTGTATGGAGATCAGAACTGTGTCCATAGACACTGTTATTCATAGAAGCGGTCTGCTGTAAAGAAATAACAGAACGTAGAAAGCGTAGCCGTGTAATAACAGCTGTCACACACTACAAATGAGTGAGCACAGTGTCCAGTTAATATGCAATACAAAAAAAAAAAAAAAAGTTATAATGCATAAAACAGGTATAATTTTCTAAAATGATTTCAGTGAAAAGCAATCACATTGACCAACAGTGCTATTTCTCGATCCTTTAAAATGTACCTAAATCCCCCCTTAATCAGCATGCATGTGGTGTATCATATTTCCACCAGGCTATTCTGTATATCTGTAATGTGCAGTGGTTTGGGGTCCCACAAAAAGGTGTAGCCTGGGGGCCCAACACCACCTTAATCCTCCACTGAGTATACATATATACTGTATAAATTACCACGTCTCTGTATCAGATATTTGAGTTGCTGAGGACATGTGTGTTCAGAAAAAAATGCACCAGAACATACTTTGAAGACCTGTATAGATGTTTAAGGGACCAGTAAAATCAGAGGTAGGAACCAGAGCGTGCACACGTACAGAAGAGGCTTGGCGTTTGGTATAGTAAGCTCCAAGGTTTTCAGTGTCATTACTGGGGAGATTTGTGCACAGCCGGCTTCGCCGCCTCGTTTGAAAAGAGCACATCAATGAATGTTGTTGTCATGGTTTCCTTTGTTCCAGCCTGCTTGAAGGAGTCACTTTGGATCGCCGTAAACTTGCGGTTGCAAAGAAAGAGCGTGCGCGTCTGTGTGTGTGTGTGTGTGGGGAGGTGACACGAGGACAGAAGATCTGTGGCAGACCCAATGAAAGCTTCGCTAACCTTTAGACAGAGGGAGAGGAAGGGACAAAGAGACAGAAAAACGCTGTCTGTTTGAAGTTATGTCCGACTGTTTCTGAATTTCATTTTGTAGAACATCCCTCGTTTTTGCCTCTGTTGCTATAGTAACACATCTCTTTAATTGTGGAAAGCATCTCAATTCAGCTAACCCTCGTGGCTCGTAAGTCAGTGAACAAATGACTAGATTAAGTGTTCGCCAAACTCATGTCATGTTGTGATTTTTGTATAAAAGCAATTATTTCATTTAAGCTTAGAAAGGAGAAGCCAAAACAGCAAAGAAATGGATTAGCTTGGTTTGAACTGACAGCATCACAGAGAGGAAACACAGTCTTCCTGCTCAGACCACTGATAGCACATCACTCCTGCTTTTAATCTCTTTACTGAATTTCAGAAGCAGCTTCAGTAGTGTATCGTGATCGGGGTTGACTTTGAGAAATAATCAAATCATTTCTTACTTACACCTGGACAGTTATGTCTTTTTGCTCCATACATGATCAGACTTGCAGAGGCATTACATACTGACTCAGCGATGGTAAAATAGCAACTTCATTATCTATAGACGGGTTTCTTTGCAACGTCATCGCGCAGATGCGCGAGCATGCAAGGAAGCAGAAAGCACGGCATGTCTAGCAGAGCTAAGCTCCACGGCAGACATGACGAGGAGTTGTTGTGCAGTAAACTGCACCAACCAACCGCAGAAAAGATGGATTGAAAATGTTTAATATTCTGAGGGGATCACATGCATTTACTAAAAACAGAAGGACATTATGGATCCAGGCCTGATGGGCAAACGCATTCTAGTCACACAGCGAGAGCAAAACAGCAGGTATAGTATAGTATAGAGTATAAATACTCAAGTGCACTTAAAGAAACGCGATCATGTTCTTATGTTCGTGCATACTGTGTGATGCTAGCATCTTTATTTTCCGTAATGTGATGAATTTCAGAGTGAAACATTATATGTAGGTGGGATAGAGTTACGAAAGATTTGATCCAATCGTTCAAGGATTTAATTTGAGCACAACAAGACCACCAGGATCTACTTTACTTATGTACCAAAATAGCAACAACAGTCGATGCAGCAGTAAACTGCATTTGTATCGACAGCAGATTGATCTTCCCACAGGTGGTCAGGTACGTGAGGTTGGTGGTTCCTGGTGGGGTTCCACTACAGGTATACAGTCGTGGAAGACTGTTAGATCATGAGGAGGAAGAAATAAATGAATGAGATCGGAACACGGAAATGTTTTTGAGCTCTTAAAATATTCATATACACTGTCTATGGGGAATTCCATCAATTCTATAAATGTTACAGTTAAAAGTGGCAGTTTAACCACAGATGTAAAGCTGACTCCGCCCTGTTTGATGATGTCAAACTGACGATGTTGAGATTGTCTGACCTAAGTGTGCTCCATGGTGTCAGCAAGCCAACTGTGGGTGCAACCCATAGATGTACAAAGAGAACTGGATACAGCGCGGACTCCCGTTCATTCCTATGAGAGTTGCTCAGTGGCTCATGAACCCAAAGTGGCTCGACTGCCGAGTGATAAATTACACGGATCTTCCGTTGATCTTCCGCCTCCATTGGGCCCATAGAGCAGGCGCAGTAGCATTTCCTTTAACTCCGCCTCCCAGCCCTCGCTCCAGCCTCGGTCTGGCGCTCATTCACACGAACGGAGGAAGGAGAATAACTCTGGATTCGGCTATTAGTAGGGATAAGTAAAAGAGTAGGGATAAGTAGCCAACTAGTGTAAAATAACATGGCGCCGTGGGTTGGTTGATTTTTGTTTAATGGCCTAAAACAATGCAAAACCCCCTGTGGGGTCCTTTTAAGATGAGTTTCAAACCACACTCAAAAAAGAAGGTCATGAACAAGTTCCATAATCACATACAGAATTTATTGTTTTGAAAAACAATGTGCCAATCTACATTGAATACACCCGTGTACCAAGTCCACCCCCTCTACCGTCTGAATTTATCAGAGTACACTGCAGTCCATTTCACATTCTGACCAGTAGCATTTGAAATAATCTCATCTTTGAAGACTCAAACTGACTCATTCGTGCTTCCTCCCTTGAAGGATTCATCGGCTAGAAGTTTTTGGCCTGTCATCTTTAAAAATTCAGCCTGGAAGTCTGTCACTGGGGGAGTGAAAAAAAACAACAGGACCGGTTGACAAGTGTGGAGAATGATGGAAACCTACTATGTCGACGGGTAGCAGGCCTGTCTGCAGGACACCGGCAGTGACAGGAGGGACTGGAAACTATTTGCTGAAACTATCTGAACCTGCGAGCCATTTATCAGGTGGACTGTAATGAACAAAAGCACTATCTCACAACTTTTTGTCCGCCGTTCGATACTATATCTGTCCTCTGTCGCTATCTAGTTAGTGCTGCTCTGAGGGATCGCCCTGTCTGACATTTGGGATTTGTCAGACACAGTGATGGATGATTGAGGGGGTTGTGGTAACACGTCTACCTAAACGCTCTCTCTGTTGAGGGATTCTGAGCTTTCTCTCTCGACCGGGTTCTTTTAAACGCGACCGCCGGCTCTGGGTTTTTACTAGCACGCTGCCAGTTTGCCAGCAGTCCTGCAGAGCTACAGATTCTATCCAATCCTACTTTCCTTGATAAGATTAACTTCTCTGTGAATACAAGAAAAGTGAAAGCTGCAATTTTCAGCAATAGTGTGAAAAAGTGTATAGCTATATACTATTACATTAGAACTTCCTGTCTGATTTAATATTTATATTGTGCATTCTTGATTGAAAAAAGGACTTGCTAGTTGCTTTTCTTAGAAGTAATGGATTTCTCCATCCCAAAGTGCCCCAGCTGTAATAGTAAGGTGTAGTTCAGTTCATTGGGCCTCATGCAAGATCATTTTTCATATTCTTATCCTAAAGCTCTCTTACTCTTTTCTGTGTAGTTTGCTTGTATGAACGTTCCAAGTCGTGCTCACTAAATCCCAAACTTTAAGGGCATTGATTATGCTGTAGAGATTTGGTCATTAGCATAATCAATGCCCCTAAAGTTGCCATATAAAGCTATCTGTCGTGCTCCGTTTTTTGGGCAAGTTCCATTCACAAAAATGTTACCAATGAGCAAAAAGAAGGCACCACACTGCAGAGTGTCAGGGAGAGTGGAGCAGGCGGACCCAAATGCAGGAGACAGACAACAACAGGATCAGACAACAGGAACTTGGAGAAACTAACTTTAATTAAATCTCCAATGCAGGCAAGGCAGAACAGAAACTCTCAGGACAAAATCAAGGATCCAACAAAGACTGAACAGAAAAACCAGGACTTAAATACAAACTGATCTGACGGGAGGATGACGTGCAGGTGGAGAGATGGGCGGAGAAGCTCAGGTGAGGGAAATGAGGTGATTAGGCCGGAGGAATGGGCAGGGAGCTGATTGAAAGGAGCAAGAAGGGAGCTGATTGGTTGGGAAGAACTAACGAGGCTGATTCAGAGCAGGTGTGTGGCTGGGCTGAACTCTGGGAGCAGGGAAGGACTAACGAGACTGATTCAGAGCAGGTGTGTAGATGGGCAAAGGAGGGAAAGCCAGTACAGGAACACAGGAGGAAAAACAGAGTACAGAAAACCCAAAACACAGAAAACAACTCAGTCCGGTCTACAAAAAAGTCTGAAGGCATCTGGATACAGTGCCATACCGTGACACAGAGCTTCTAGTCCCGCTTTCGCAAATCTGTAGACAAAAAAATAACAACTTTAGAAGCATCATTTCTGGTGTTAGAGGACCCAAAACAATTACCAAACATGAATAGTATAGCTGCCAACTGTGTGTCATCAGATACATTCATTGTTGGTTTGGGTGTGCACACGGGATTAGTCGACAAGAGGAAAGATCACCAGAATTATCGTTTAACTATTTAAAATACAGTGGAATCACTCAATATTCCTTCATACTGTCTGTCACGGTTAAATATTTAATGTTGTAATGAACACTGGGTCACTGATAAATGCACACACACACACACACACACACACACACACACACACACACACACACACACATACACACACACAGGCCCCCATGTAAGGTGGTGTAATAGCAAAGCAGGTCCGCTGAGAAGAGCTTTACCATGCATGGATGATAGGCTCGGCTTTCCCTTTTACATTCACTAAGCCAATTCCCCAACCTCCATATCTCTGAGCCCCACACACACACACACACACACACACAAACACACTGCTCTCCGCTTCCCTAGCTTCCCCCCTCTGATTGCAATTAGTGAATTATGCACTTGGACTTTGGCCAGCTATGCAGGATTAAATTATTCATAAATGTTAATAGGCGCTGCCTTTCTCTCTCTCTGACTCTCTCTCTCTCTCTAGGTGCATTTCCATCCACCTGTTTTTAATGCACAATTTCAATTTGCGCATAAAACGCCGAAAAGTTGAAAAGAATTTTAAAATAAATCGGTCTCTGATGCCGAGGGGCACTGACCTAGCGTTGGTATTTCACGAGTTGGGGGTGAGAATGAGTTGGTTTTCCACATTGTTTTTCACATTTTGCAGTTCGAATGACGCTCTTTTAGTTAGGTCACCCTGTTGCGCCCTTCTTCTGCAATGGTATAATGATTTTCTGACTGGAGAATTGGCGCCACCTGCTGCTTATCTCGATGAACCAACTCCTAATAATCGCATAACGGTAGTGGATGGAAACGAGCATTCATTTGCACTTTCTATTGCAGTTTTTCTCAAAATTTGGTTTGAATTTGCGATACATTTAGATGGAAACATGGCTTCCCTCTCTCTCTCTCCGACTATCTCTCTCTCGCTCTGACTCTCGCTCTCTCTCTCTCTCTGACTCTCTCCCTCTCTCATCCCTCCAGTCTCGAGCTCATGCAGCCCATGCCAGAGAGAGATAATATTGACCTTTTCATTGGGGCATGTTATTAGGAGCTGCTCTCTATTAAAACAAATGATGACATTGTCTGTAAAGCACAATACAATAAGTCATTTCAAAGGGATTACTTTGGCTTCCGCCCCAGCGAGAGCAAGGGTAAACTCAATACAGCTCTGGAAAGTCAAACTGAAATGAACAATGATGAATGAAGTAAACAGTACGGCCCCACGTTTAGCAGAGCACGGGCTCTTGTGAGGCAGCCTTGCTGTTTGCTATAGCATTTACATGCAGCAGCTAGCAGTACACAATCCTAGCCATTCATTACTGTCTGCAGAAATCCTTTTATCTCCATTTAAGTCTTAAAGGTGCTACGCTCGGCAGTTTTTAAGTCGCAGTATGTCTTTGTCAAATTAATTGTTATATCTTATAAAGTTATTACTGTAAACAATTGGTGTTTGCTTCTCTTTTTATACAGTTAACGGTCTAGTGGTATGTTGGTGTAGTTGTGTCCCCAAATGAAGACCACTTTCCTCCTAAGCCTTGCTGCTTCCACCGGCCCTCTTAGACTGTCTTTAGCAGAGAAATACAGCATTAGTCATTTGTTTGAATGCCCATGTTCACATTCAGGCATGCCTATGTTCACATTTTGAATGCCTATTTTCTAGGGGTGTAATGATATGTTTTTAAAACGATACGATACGTAACACTTTCCATGGTTCCGATGCGATTCAAGGACGATATTTGGCTCGTCTAGAGCGATACGATACGATTCGATACGATACGATACGATACGATACGGTACGATACAATACGATGACTGAAATCAATACAGTAACTTTTCTTGCCAAAAATTCAATCAGTGTGACTGTGAAATAACTATCTGGATACTGGACAGTGCAGGTCAGGATTCCTCAAAGTTTTTCTTGTAAGGGAATCAGGGATACATTCAATTAAATTAATTACAAAAAAGGGAAATTCGTGTCCATGTACACGAATCAAATAGATTAAATTCCGAGACTATTTCACAAACTGCCGTGAGACTGTGTTGCAACGTTATGGGAGCGCAATGCTAAATAGGTGGAGTACTTAATCACTATGAGGACATCCATCCATCCATTATCTGTAACCGCTTATCCTACCCTTCAGGGTCGCGAGGGGGCTGGAGCAGATCCCAGCTGACATTGGGCGAAGGCGGGGTACACCCTGGACAGGTCGCCAGACTATCACAGGGCTGACACATAGAGACAGACAAACCACTCACGCTCACATTCACAGCTATGGGCAATTTAGAGTCAACAATGAACCTAACCTGCATGTCTTTGGACTGTGGGAGGAAACCGGAGAACCAGGAGAAAACCCACGCTAACACGTAGAGAACATGCAAAATCCACACAGAAGGACCCCAATCCGGGTTTGAACCTGCGAGGCGACAGTGCTAACCACTGCATCACTGTGCAGTCACCAATTTCATGACAACTTGGCAACTCCAACTTGAGGAAGAGCTCCTAAACAGCTACTGAATGGACCTTCTGGTGGGATTATTTTTTTGGGTTTAATTTAATTTTAGCTTAATTTGGACACTTTGGGAGTCATCTATCGGTTTTGACCTACTATTAAGATGGATGTTTTCTGGATGTTAAAATGCTTCCCATAGCAGCTTTAATCTGGTGTTACTGATATTAACATTTTGCTTCACATTGTAACATTTCAACTCATGCTTTGGTGTGAATATGAACACCCCCCCCCCTCGTTCCATCACTTCTTTGTCAGACATGCAACAGACTGACTAAGCTGCTGTTGGTAATTATGCATGTTGAAAGAGCGCACGGCTTCACAGCTCAGTCCATCCGACTGCCTGTCAATCACTCTTAAGTCTAACATCCAGTAAAAGAGGCGATGTGAGCGTCAGGCTGCACAGGCCGGATGAGACTGACGGACGGAAAGAGAAAGACAAGATTGTAGCAGGAATCCCTGTGTAGTTGTCCATCCTCCTTCTTCCTGGAAAGCTCAAACATTTGAAGAGCAAATCCTTCAGTGAGGAGGCCTCTGAGTTCTTTTGTTGTTGTTTTTTGTCTTTTTCCCACCCATTTGGGTGGTCAAATAATCAGAAATTTTTACCACCAGTGTCTGACTAAGTTCCATGATACATGAGTACAAGTTGTGACATTTCACTTCAGCACAACTGGCGGAAAATGTAGCAGATAAAAGCCCCTATGCGTAGGATCTGAAAACTTCCGTGATTTATAAAGCAGATGTATCACTGAGTTTATACTCTTATCAACATGGGACTGGAAAACCATGCTGCTTTATGCAAACATAGCGAGAGCCAGAGCAACACAACCTCCTCTCCACGCCAAATAGATAGAGCCAGAGCAACACGACCTCCTCTCCACACCAAATAGATAGAGCCAGTGCAACACAACCTCCTCTCCACCATTGGAACCTAGAGAGAGGACAAAGCTTTCTAGCTTTTGTGATTTGGGTGAACTGGTGCTTGATTAGGTTAAGCACAGCTGTAACTAGGTGATTGCATTTCCTGCAGAAAGTGCATGTGAATGCTGACAGATGAAATGAATTGCAAAGTATTGCTGAAAATACAGAAACCTTAGAGTGCAAATGCGGAACAGACTTCTAGAAAGTAGTATTTGGGTAGAATGAACTTTTATTTTAAAACATTAGGTCCATCCCTAGTTTCCTGTTAACATACAGTGAGGGTCGGTGGCTTCTATTTTGAAAAACAAGCCTCATCCAGAGCTTTCTGTTATTTTGGTGTTATCTTGCTCTCGGGCCCTGCTGTTGTGCATACTGGCTCACTGAAACTGAGCCATCATTAAGGAAACGAGTTACACCTGTACCTTTACTGCTAGCACAGTTCATAGTACATGTTCTCATCTATATAGTGAATATCTCCTGTCAGTCAGTGTGTCTTTGAGTCTGTTGTCAGTGTGTGTGTGTGTTCATGTTCAGCTTGTCTTCGATTCAAGTCAAAACACCACCCTGTCAAACATTGCCAGTCATCCATGAACCATTTAATCTTAGTGGCACTGAATGATTTCTCAACCATCACAACATAGCTGACATATAATAGAACAGAATGTATGCTACAGGTTGGATTCCTCCAGCAGCCTTGAGTTTTGACATTTAAAAAAAAAAAGGAAAAGGCAGATAGCAAACTGCTATTGTGTGAGTATCCTTCCCATGAAAAGGCCAAACTTTAACTTATTGCCTTTATTATAAATCAGTGGTGAGAGACCGCGGGCCCAGTCTGACATTTTGATGGAGACGTCCTGCGCCTGATAACATGCAAATTCAAATGATGCTGCTGAGGCTCCAGCACAGCTCATATATGTTTTCCTCTCTCTGTGTTCCTCCTCTCCACAGCTCTCTCTTCAGGGCAATGATGCGTGATGCTATCTATTACACTGCTCTGTGTATTTGCATTCCTGGTCGGTAGCCAGTGTTTTTAATAATGTCACAACAGATGATGTTCTGCTGCTGGGTGTTGGAGCTGGCGGTGGGTGGGTGGTTGGGGGTGGGGGGGGCGTTGGAAATAAGCGGTGCTGTCATCAAAAGGGGACGGCAGAGGCAGAGGAGGGGGTGAATTTCAATGATGTCTTTATTTATTTATGGGTGGGGCTGGGTAATGTACAGGATCGAGTATAGTGGATGGAAGTATGCATCTGATTGTGTGAATATATGACTTTAAATGTAGCTTTTGAAAAAGTTCAACAATTGAGTTTTCCCTTTATTCTGTCTCTTCATCGATCATCATTCGTAAATGTATTGAAATGTTCCTCTATTTAAAATAGTACTACATTGATTTAGTATTCCACTCCTATAACATCGTCCCTCACAAATTACAGCTACAGTTATAATTTATGTTCGCCCAATAATCATTGTTACTGAATAGAGCCTGAATGCATCGTAATGTAAATCGATGGCACTGCCCATGTTGAAGCCGGCAGGTTGAGAACTAGTCAACGTTAGCTGTTAGCAGCCGGTAAGCAGGGTGACCATATTTTCAAACCCCTAAACCAGGACCCTTAAGTGTACCGCACGTTCACGCATGCACGCATTTGTTGGCACGTGCACACGCTAATATGCACGCACCATAGGCGTTTTCATCAGGATGGCTAACTTGGCGCACATGTGGCGCATTTGAGCACGGAGTGGGATCAGAAAGAAGGCGTTATTATAGGGGGGTGCATCAGAGGCTGTGACCATCATGACTTACTTCACTACTTTCTCCCCCTTTAATCACAGGACTGTCCTACAGAGCCCATCTAGACACCTAGGAGAAAATTATATTAATTTGCGCCCTCAGTTATCGGTGTTATCATATAAGAACTGATGTCAAAAAACTACATGAATATGACCAAAGTTGTAATAAACCAGACTTAAAATCATGCTCACAATTCACAAGTTTTAATCAGTCTACGTGTTCTTTGATTTGAATCATCAAACCCTTTCTCTATTGCCGTTTAAATTCTTAACTCTTAAATAAGCCATTGCTATTCACTTCCAATAGATCTCTCCTTACTGAAACCAGTACACCTGTACAAGTACTGTACCCAATTCACACTCAGAAGGCTGCAGAGGCTTTGAAATAAATTCAAGGATTCCCATTGAAGCTTTGGAAACCTTTGGCTCACACACACACACACACACATACACACACACACACACACACACAGACACACAAACATACCAAAGCCCTGGTTGCACTGTTCTATTGAAGACTAAAAGCCAAGCCACAGTAATCATGGAGGTAGATTAGCATAACGATACAAAGCAATGGGCCAGGCTTTGGCTGCTAGTCAATGCAAAACCATGACCTCCTATAATTACAACAGGCAGGAGGCTTCCAAAGAGGTTTTCAGGGTGTGTGTGTGTGTGTGTGTGTGTGTGTGTGTGTGTGTGTGTGTGTGTGTGTGTGTGTGTGTGTGTGTGTGCCCTTCACATAAGGGCATAAATGAAATGTGAAATAGTCGTATCATCTGAAAATGTGATGAGTTTGTTTGATGGCCACAGCCTGTCTAAATATCACAAGGAGGGAGGAGGCCTGGCTGCTGGAGGAGACTTTGACTGCACAACCACATTAATACAAAGAATGAATGCATAAATACTCATAAATAGATATATTCTTGTAAAAATGTACAGTTGGAGACATACATCGCGAACCAGTCTGACAGGCCGTGAGCCAAGGCCGCCAACATGAAGGGGATCAAGTTTCATTTGAGGTGCAAGAAGGGAAGAGGCGCACGAATGTTCCTACGAATGTCCAGCAACACGTGACGCATGTGTTAATTTCCACTCCAGTCTTTGCAAAATAAAACTACTTAGTTAGGCTTAGGAAAAGATTGACTTGGTTAGGCTTAGGCAACAAACTACTTGGTTAGGTTTAGGAAAAGATCGCGTTTTGGGTTTAAATAACACTGGAAGTGGCCTAACTTAAGTACGGAAGTTACCCACCCATCCACCCTGACCTCCTCCCTGTGCAGTGTTTGCCGCTCTTTACTTCCCGATTCACAATTACGTGGATTACATATGAATTGATTTTGTGTTGACCATCACGATAAAAATGTGACATTCGTGTCTACGTACACAAATCAATACATTAAATTCTGTGACTGTTTCATGAACTGCTGTGTGACTGGGCTGAAATATACAGTATCATCCCTCATAAGCTGCAGGGATGGGCCTGACAGTGAAATGGGGACAGTCTGGAGCAACTACTTCAACACAACTATCCACTATCCACCATAGACGAGGCATTTACCAAGGGCTTGAAATACAAACGACACAGTGCTAGATGGAAGTAGTGCACTGAAGCCGTCACCACATTCACTGCTAAGAAATAGTGTCTTTTAATACGGTGGAAAAAAACGTCTTTTAAATCACTGCTCAAGACACTCGAGCGTCGGTATGATCCACCAGTCTGAAAGTGTTTTTCTCAAGTTGCCACCCTTGAGATGTACAGTACAATGAACTGAAAAATAAAGTTCACTTTTTGATCTCGGAGGGCCATCATTTCATGTTGACGACAGACATGTGGTATTATATGACACCGTATGATATGTCACTGACGGTTCATTTCATTAACAAAGGACAGGCAGAACACTTGGCTGACACCATAGACTGTATATAAGAAGTGGGCGTAGTCACCGTGACGTCACCCATTGGTTTGTGGACTGCCGTTTTAAAGCCCTGAGTTCGGCTATTTATGGTCTATTTGACTCTAAATGGGACCATAATTTACTAAATGAACATCATGCTGTATTGAAGAAGACTTGAAACTAGCGATTGAGACCATAAACTGAGGAAATAAATCAAGTGAGAAGTAGGCTCATTTTCTCATAGACCTCTATACCATCAGACTTCTTTTTGCAACCAGAGGAGTCGCCCCCTGCTGGCTATTAGAAAGAATTCAGGTTAAAAGAACTCACGCATTGGCTTCACTTCTCTGAACCCACTGGCTGACGCGCTGCTTGAAGAGGCCCTGGCAACTGGATCAGAAACTGTCAGCAATAACAACTGACAACGCAGCCAATATTGTAGCTAAGATTAGGAAATTGGACTGGCAATGGCTAAATTGTTTTGGGCATAATCTCGATCTAGCCGCGACTAAGGCAGTCTCACTTGAAAGGCAACACACAGAACGAGCCGTGGGGGTCCGCCGCAGCATCATTGGCCAATTTTTCCACAGCTGGCAGCAAAAAAGGGACCCGGAGAAAAGCACAGCAAGAGCTGGGTCTACCGGAGAGCTCTCTAATCACGGTAAGGTTCATGGAACCATCAATAAACAACACACACTCATGTGATGGCCTTCTTGTGTACTATGTCTCTTTATTTATTGTGTTGCATAATAAACTTGATTGAACAATGACAATTACTACCGATGTTTAGCCTATTCCAATTCTACTATATAAGGCCTTGGCCTATTACTAATCTACTATTACTATCATCAAACAGGATTGTGTAACTCGTTGGGACTCAAAACAACAACAACAAAAAGTATTTGAATCCTGGAGCAGAGCACCTGCACCTTCAAAATGCTGACCAACGCCCACATGCCTCTCTCACATGGTGAGACTCCATCAACAGAGCCCTCGAGCCATTCTCTCAGGGGAGAACTCTGTCACCACATCATTCTCCCTATCCTCAAACTCAACAAGAATGAGGTTTCAGCTGAGGCTGAGGAGGACACAGACCTCAACAAGAACTTGAAGGCTGGCATCTCGACATGACTAGAGGCGAAATATGACGACGACGACTCAATCAAAGAGTAGATGCGCGTGGCCACATTCACGGATCCACGGTATCGAGGGATTCATTTTCCCAAGGCAGATTTGGGTTTCATTGAGCGCAATGTGGAGGAGCAGGCGGTCACTCTGGCAATGGCAAATGCACCAGATTAGAGAGGAGGAGGATGAATCAGCCCATCCGCTCCCTAAAAGAAAAACTTTGGGAAGTCTTGTTGGAGTCAGCCCCCGTCATTCCCCAAACCACCGGGGAGAAAGGCTGAAATCTACAAACAGGAGGCAGTGATTGCTGGAGAAGCCGAACCATTTAAGCTGTGCATACACTCTACCATTTTAGCCCGTTTCTGGCCCGAATTTTGAGCCGCATGTCTCATTTTAGAGTCGCACCGAATTTCAGATTCGTCGGCCGTCGTTTGCTGTGCAGTGTACAGAGGGGACAGAGGACCGATTAACTCCTCCCGACCGGCCGTCGGATGGTCGGATGATTTTCTGACATGTCAGATATTTTGGCTGCAATAGATATAGCTAGTAAAACGTGGCTATCTTACTCCCAATTATCTCTACGTTACTATTTGTTCTCCTGTTGCACTTTGCTGCAGCTGGACATCAGTTTTGGCTGATATTTTCTATGTTGGTGTTTACAGTTCATTTACAATTTTCATTCTGATTGCACCGTTGACTAAGCTACCCATCATGCTGTATTTTTTTTGTAACACCCTTATATCACCACGAGACGGATGTACATTACTCTAGACGTTTTTACACTTGTGGTTTGATGCTAAACTGCATTGTGTGGTCTCAGTACCTGGGCTCTGGGCCCCCTAGTGCGTTAGCTGGCCCTGCCTGTGGGTGATGTCACTGATGCAATGTCCATATTTTTGTACACTCCATGTTGAAAGTACATTTTCCTCAATAAGAATCCATTAAAGCCTGAAAGGACATTGAGAATTTTAATCAATAATAGCCAACTAAGTGAGCTGGCCTCAGACTGATGTGTTTTTTTACGTCATCCAGTATCCTGAGTTGGCTGGGGCTGGATTAGTGGTGAGGGGTGATGCAGTACAACTCCTTCTATCAGTGTAATTGCTCCGGGCACAGGAAGCTATTTTCAGCCCAGTGGGGGAAAAAAACAGATCAGGTTGGTGTCTTTGTTGGTAGACCAAACCCACCGTGGCCCCTCCATCCAGCTGAGGACCTCTTTGAAGCCTCCTGCCAGGGAGAATTACTTTGTCACATCCTTGGGACGAGACTTTGATCACAGGTCCATAGAGTCCAAATGTCGATGTCTATCACAGCTGTGTATGTGTGTTGTACAGTACAAGTTTGTGTTACATCACAAGCATATTCATATGTGTTTGTGTGTGTGTGTGTGTGTGTGTGTGTGTGTGTGTGTGTGTGTGTGTATGTGTGTGTATTACTTGTACATGGATATGTGTTAAGTCCTATTTCCTCTGTGCATGGAATTGAAATCTGTTTTTTAATTTTATTTAATATAATTTGACGGTTTATAAGTATAAAGACATAACTGAATAGATAATTGAGTTGAATAATGTAACTGTATCTTAAGCTTTTTAATATCATGATGCACTTTTCAACTTTTCAGCTTTATGTGTGAAATGTGAAATGTGAGAAACCTCAGGGCTTAGCAATATCTGACCCTCGGGGACTGTACATCCTATTTACAATAATGGACAGACTTATTTATAGTCTTTCATTGTTATGTATATATATGTATACATATATAGTATATCATTATCACACATATTTTATACAATATTCCATATGTTCAGGGCAGGAAATATGAGAAGAGAGAGTCAGTGGGTAAATAGGCCTCCGGTCTTTTAATATGCATCCATACGGGAACAAGTTCAACCTTATGAAAGAAATGTGTGCATCAAACCATCCACTGACTTCACCTACAGAGAAATATTAAAGTGCGATACAGCTGAACTTCACTGTCGCCCCTTTGAGATATTCATATTGGCACACCGCTTGCTAGTTAAATTCCTATTCTAACGCTCCAGTCATCACCTCCACCGCCATCATCCCACCAATGTCCCTCCTCAGAAATTATCCCTGTCGGCTGAGGACATGTGGCTCAGCCAGTTAGGCTAAATCCAAATCAATTCCTCTCCGATGGCAGTAGGAAAGTACCAAATCGAGTTTATGCTCGGCTAATACGATCAGCCTGTGGGTGGGGAGAGGATGACTGTGCCATCATGTCTTCCCTAATTTCATTTCGCAAGGCAGGCGGACGGGCAGGCCTGCTCAGTGGGGCTGGTACTGGAGGGATGCCCACTGCCACCAGGCATGGCTGGATGAGCTCAGCGCCAAATACCATGGCTGTCAAAGGTTCCACAGGAGAAAAGACTGGGCCAAAACCCTGGGCTGGAGGGACAGAGGAAGACAGAAACGAGGTTGAAACACATAAAGTTAGAAGATGGGAAAACAAATAGGCAGAATAACAGTTGAAGGGAAATGCAAATTATGAAGCAGTACATCATTGAGCAAAGAACCGGAACTCTTGTAGTTCCAAATTGTAGGCCCTTCTGTGTGGAATTTGCATGTTCTCCCCGTGTTAGCGTGGGTTTGCTCCGGGTTCCCCAGCTTCCTCACACAGTCCAAAGACATGCAGGTTAGGTTCATCGTTGAATGTGGCTGAGAAACCTAAACTTGAAGAGAAACCTAAAATTGAAGAGACCACCATAAACCCCGTATGTGTGCTCATTTCATTTAGTCGACAAAATGCCAGCGGAGGAAAACTCGTATCCTACTTTGTGGTTGGGCTACGAAAGAGCATTTATTTTCTGTACAGTTTAAAATGTAAGGCAGTTTATGGCATGGAGTGCAGGGCAGCATTAGACTAAAAATAGTTTAAATACGGTTATCTGTGTGTAGAAAAAAACAAAACCTTGTTACTGTGGAAGTACTGATCTGCCTCGGAGCTTTTCAGATTGTTCATGGCTTCACCGTCTGAAGCAACGGAGTCAATAAATAATATGCTAGTGTACGTTATCTGAGGCGACTTCTTCAGGTCGTCCTCCCATCCCTCCATAGTAGAAGGCAGAGCTATGATCACATTATCCCGTCTGAGGTGTAATAGGTGGTGTTCCGTTTTACTATATTTTTAAATACAATCGCTCTAGGAGAGAGAGGAATGGCGTAGCGTTACCATGGAAAACGCCGGTTCCAGTTCAGTGATACGACGTCCTGGAAGTTGCGCCCATAATTCACACAAGGCATCATGGGAGGCTAGGAATAAGGTGCATAGAAACCCATAAAAACATGTGATCATATTCCTGATATCAAACCTAACTGACAATCCAATATTGTTTTATAAAAGGACACCATTATCGGCAAAGAAGTAGAACAGAAGTCTAACCGAATGCTAGTCCGTGGCACCATCGGACTGCAGGGAAAGCCTTTTAACCACTAATACCCCGATGTGGCCCAAAAGCCATCAATTAATACTCATGGAGCCCTGGCACTCGTTCACGGAGCCATAGAGCCAAGAGGCTCTCTCTCTCCGTCGCTCTCTACAGGAACATTTTGCCTTTTAGCGTGTGGATGCCAGCATAAAGCAGATGTCAGTAAAGTGGTCCCTCGGTAGGCGAGGCTGATGAACACTAATGGAAGTGGTTACCTCACCAGGAAAATGGACCACTCAGTGATGGTGCTGGCATGGTCCATTTGTACAGAGGGAGAGCAGGTGGATTGGCTTGAATCGGGGGAGAGTTGAATATTAACTCCCGTGGCCTGACCCTGTGGTGCAGACACAAATTTATCAATGTTGTCTGTACCAGCTGAAAGTTTTAGACCTGATTTAAGGTCAGTCCTGTTTTGTTTTGTTTTCTTCTTTCACACTTCAATTTTCCCTCGGATGCTTGAATGGTAAATGGAACAGTTTTGACATGCATGAACCAGCATTGAAAATATTTGTAAAACAGCTTCACCACACATCTGAGGTTCCTTTACTCAAATTTGGTTTCAAACAGCACAGATAACATCTTCGGACGTCATTCAAATATACTGTGATCAGTTGCATCAAACCACAACTTAACACTTTAAATGGACTGTTGAGTTCAAGTTGACACTCAACAACTTCAACAACTCGACACATCAGCACACTGACACACTGACAGCTGTTGCTGCCTGTTGGGCTGCAGTTTGCCATGTTGTGATTTGAGCATATTTTTTATGCTAAATGCAGTACCTGTGAGGGTTTCTGGACAATATTTGTCATAGTTTTGATTTCCAATAATAATTATATACATACATTTACATAAAACACGAATATTTGTCCACTCCCTGTTCCATGTTGAATACACTCAACGTGGTTGGACTTGGCAATTTCCCTATTGTGGTATAGTGACACAAAGCAAGGGTAAAGGTTGAGGTTGGAGTATGAATGTAGACAATGGAAGGTCCACACAAGTGTAGTAATACCAACATATATTTGTGTGTGTGCGTCTGTAGTGTTTGTGTGTGTGCGTCTGTAGTATTTGTGTGTTTCTGCCTTGTATTTGTGCTTCTCGCCGCCTTTATTCTTTGTGCTGTGTGCATTTGTCTCTGTGTTCCCTCCTGCCTTCATGTCTGCTGCTTTGTTTTTCCGACCCCTAAGTGTGTGCGCTGCACAGAGGAGAGCGGGCCTAGTGGAGTGGAGCTGGCCAATGTAGTGTGCAAAGAGCTGCAGTCAACGCTGTGGAGTCAATGACCCCTGAGCCGCTGGGAAACCCTGCAGGAGAAAAACTCCACAAGTAGCCCAGCCTCCACTGAGCACTGCTGGAGGCTGCTGCTGCTCCACACTCCCCCCATCCTGCTCAGCTCCCAGCAGCAGGGAAACATCAGTCACCTCAGGTGAAGCATGCTGCAGGTACTCAACAACTCCATTACATGAGTCACCAGCACTTTTATGCCCTTACCAAATGGAAGTCTATTCAAGTGTGCTATTAGTATAGCTAAGTAGTACTTATTTAATACTTAAAATAAGGGAGTATACTTTCAGTTTACTTTTTATGTACTTATCAGAGATAAGTATAATTAGCTTATAGAGTACTAACAAGTATACAGAGAAGTTCAAGTATACTTGGCTTATACTGACAAGTGTACAGAAAAAGTCTAAGCATATTTGGCTTATAGGCCTACTTCGAGATATACTTAAGAAAAGTATGATTAAGTATTCTTGCCTTATAGACCTACAGAAAGGTATACTTGGCTTGTATTTGTGCTTACCTTTTGATAGAGTAGCCTATTAAAGTGTGTGAGAGTTTGTAACAAATGTTTTGATATGAATTTACTTCAATTCATCAAGAATTTTCTACGTTTTTGGATTCTCTGTTCTCCGTGGAACGGAGACTTCAGCGCTCACATGGGCAACGATGGAGAAACCTGGAGGGGGGTGATTGGGAGGAACGGCCATTTTAATTCATTATAAATGTCATTTATATTTATTTTAGACAGAAAAAGGTTAAGAAGCGTGTGCTCATTTGTAAATAATAGTAATAATCCACAATTAAAACCCCGTACTTTATTCATTCATGGAGCCCTGCAAGTCACTGCATTTTCTACAACACTGTCTACACAATTCTGTCCACAGAACAAACGCTTGAGGGCTTTTATTTTGAAATGAAAGCAGGAAGTGCTGATTTAAAAATAAACCTTTACTTTTTTTCATGTCCGTGACATATTCTACAGATTGAAACTGTAGTAATGTTGATGCTATGATGTAGATAGGAATTTGCATAATATAACTGATTTTTATATTTTACAAGAACAGAATGAATGAGAGACACAACTGTTTGTTCCTCTCACCCTTGGAGAGAGTGAGGAGATCAAACATGGTGGCTCACGGGAAACGAGACAGAAAGGCAGAGCTGGAGATGATATGTGTCGTGCTGGTTGATCCATCCTTCGCTCTAGGCGTATGGAGTACAGAAGCACACATTCACCATCTCAGAGCTCTCCTACAGCTGTGGCCAAGCTGACGCAGGGAGCGCTGACAGAGTACCAGAACAGCTCAGCTCCAGCCTCTGAGCCGTGAAGAGCAGCAGGAAGGAGATGCAATACGTTAAACACACCATTTACCACACAGAGGGCCACACATACTAATGTGTACAATATGGCTCAGCCAGTGACTTCTCACCTTTTGAACCCTGATCTTCCTCTTCATTTCACATTCAAGAAAACTTCACATGGAATAGTGCAAACCAGAAGAATGGTATCTTAGATGTTTCACTCTAGAGCCTGTCGAACGCTGTATTTCTGTAAATCATCAATTAGGACTGGCTGACTGAGCATTATGAAATGCAAAGGGAAAATCATGTTTAAATAAATAAAGACATAAATGCATAAATACATGAATAAATTAATAAATAAATACATTTTATTATAATTATAATTATTTTTTACATTTTTTTCAGACATTTTTCAGACTTTTTTTCAGACATTTTTCAGACTTTTTTTTTTCAAACATATTTCAGACATTTTTCAGACTTTTTTCCGGATATTTTTCAAATATAATATAAATAAAAAATAAATGCAAAAATAAATAAATAAGTTCAAAATTTTATAAAAAAAAATATATATAAATAAATAAAAAGGAAAACTAAACAGAAGAGTAAATAAATAAGGGAATTAATAAAAAGACAAATAAATAAAGGAGCAAATTAATTCAGAAATCAATTTATGTCACATTTTATCCCACCCAAGGCTGTGTTGAAAAGGTTAAAAGCCATTTCTGAAATGGAGCTTCTAATATTCAGTATATCTCAGCAATATCTTTAATGCAATTCCAACATTTCATAAGAGCATCCCCAGGAATTTTACTCGACAAGATGTAAAAAGCTGCATCCAAAGCTGTGGGACCGAATGTGTACCAGCTGTAGTATGACTGCAGTGTGCTATACAGAATGTGTAAGAGTATTTGTATCAGAGAAATTCCCATTCCTCAATAACCTGCTCACATCTTTATCGTCCTCTATTCATGGAAGGAAAAGATTCTTTTCTCTAACAGCTGTGGGACTTTGCATTGAGTTCCCTCTTTTCTCCCTCAGCAGATCAATCCATCTGCTCCTTCTCTGTAGAACAAGGATGCCGCGTCTGAAAGAGAGATAAAACAAACAGAACAAATGTGCTACCTCCAGAGCATGGCGTCACATATATTGGTAAATCTATGATAAAGTCACAAAAGGAATCCCTCTCCCTTGAAGAATCAGAGATCTCCTCCCCTCCCCTCCCTGTATCTGTCGAGCTGAGCACACAAAGAGAATAAATCGTCTCCGCTCATGTGGGAGTCAAGCTTTGAAAATTCACGTTTCCCCTCCTGCTAACAAATGCTACTCAGATAGAAGCTGTTTGGGGACAAGTGTTGCAGGTAGTTCTACAGAACACAAATGCCTCTGTATTCTAAATACAAAAATATACAGAGAGTTTCACATGCAGTAAGTCTGGGGAACCTTAGGTACTCATGAAATTGAAAGAACTGGTCACAGATAAGAAAATGTTCCTCTGGCACTAGTGATGTGCGGGTCAACAGAGAACCCACGGGCAGGTTTGACTGAGCTTACTAGAAAATATTGCGGGTTTGGGCAGGCGGGTGACAAATTGACAAAGCAGCATTCAGAGTAAGTTATGAATAACTTACAGTCGGGTCGGGTTTGAGTGGTTGATTAACGCATATTTTTGTGGGTTGCGTTGTAAAAAACCCTGACCTGCGCATCACTATCAGGCACTATAGGGCCTTTTCAAACCAGAAAGTGGTAGCCTACAGTGAAATTAATCCACGCCTTTGTGAAATATTTGCTTCTAGAAGCTTGGTGACTTAGTGACTGTACTCTTAGAACTAGTGAAGGCAACAGTAGTGGCTGGTGAACTGCTATAGCTGGCGAGCTAACCGCAAACTTGCAAGCCAGCTGAGTAGCACTAGTCAGGTACAAAAGCTCCTAGATATTTTTTCTGTCTACAGCTCTCTTTACCCTCAAAGTAAGTTCAGTACAGGACAGCTTGCTTTTGGTCAATGCAGTATATTTGCGGGTCAAAGTAGGGCTGGGCGATTAATCAAATTTAATTTTACGATTTTGTCTTCCAACAATTATATATATATATATTAAAAAAATCGAGATAAAACTTTTATTGTGTCGCATTCTGTTTCATAATGATGCTCTCATTTTGTCTTGTGTTATAAATCCAGCGCACCCATTTGCTTTAACCTACAGCAGTGCACTTTCGTCCTGCTCGGCGGGCGCGCGCCTGCTGGCCCCTCGCCGGGCGCAATTCCTCTGCATTTTTTGAAGTCTGAAATGATGTGTGGTGTGTTCTCTGCAGTTGGGTCCAGTTAAACAAGATTACAGCAGCTTCCAGGATCCAGAACAGCATGGTATCGTATTTTAGGAAACATATAAACTGTTGCCAGCTGAGGGTATTCACATAAGAAAAACCATGCTGGTCATCATTGATCCAACGGAGCTCAGATTACTCTAACAGATACTCTGTTCTGAACTAGATCTCAAAGGTCAGAGGCTCTGAAATGAAATTATTACCCTTCAGACTCGTTCTTCTTCCTGTTGATGAACTGAACTCGCCATCAGATGTCCAATCAAAAAAAAAGGGTCAAAAACAATTTTGTCCTCATTTCTAATGAGAAGAAGAACTGCGGGTGTGTTGATTTAGCAGCAGGTCAGAGGTGATGCGCTTCATGTGGGACGATTAAGGCGGCTGAGAGAGTTTTTCTGCCTGTTGACTCGTTTCAACGCCTCCTAAAAAAAAAGTGATGCAAGTCCCCGCGCTAGTTGGCGGAGCTGGAATGAAGGAGATGCTAGTTAATTGTGAAGCTGTCTCATTTGCAGATGCCCTGCTGGTAAAGGCCTCCCAGACTCACCTTCTGTCCCGCTGTCAAACACCCCAACTGGTAATTATGGACTAATTACAATGACGCACACACACACATACAACACAGGCACGTGGTGAGCCTCGGAGCAGCAGATACACACTTCTCAGGAAAACTTTCTCGGATGCGTCCAGGAGAGACTGACGACGTGGTTCAGCTTTGTGTAATTTGTATTTAATTATATGTGTTAAATATATCTTTAGAAACTGTAATTGAGCCAATTTAAACATGCTGACGACATGTGTTTTTGTTTAGAAGTTGGGGTGTAACGATACATTTTTACGACAATACGATACGTATTACTTCCCATGCTTCCGATACGATTCAAGAACAATATTTGGCTCATCTAGAGCGATACGATACGATTCAACTTGAAATCGATACAGTAACTTTTTTTTTTTGCCAAAAAATGTAAAATGTTGCTCATCTTTACTTCATAAATTAATCAACTAATCAAGGAAAATATGATTTATTTCTTATAGCTAATTCATTTGATCGAACTTCTCCCTCCCTGCTTCCTTCTTCATCGTCATGTTTTGGCTGCCCACCGCGGCGCTCATCGTCCACCTCCGGTCTGTCTTGTTATCCTACGTGCTATCATCATCAGCTGAGCTTCCCATTCAGCTCACTTCGTCTGAGCCTCCAGCTGCTCCCTCCCGCGACCGTACATAATATTTACTCGGCCTGGCCCCGGTCCAGCCACTGAATGCAAATGATAGATGTTGTGCTCTGTTGAGGGAAATATCAGCCACGTTTTGCTCAACGCAAGGAGGTGGCGTGCCAAGCCGGCTTTCAAGGTCAGAGCTTGGTGCCGTGGAGAGCCTCTCGCCCATCTGGAGAGAGAAGAGCATGGCGTCCTTCACACAGAGCTGGCTGGCTTCTCCACACTGTGTGAGGCAACATGCACCCGTCTGATCAACAGGTGGCAACTATATTTACTCAAGCACTCAACTTACAAGTTTAGGGTTCTGGTATACTCTATTTTTTGTTTAAATTGTATTTATTGTTTTCTGTCATATCACACACCAAGAAAAAAAAAAAAAAAAACATCATAAGATCCTACATCTTGACATCAATATTGCACTCATAAAAAACTCACACTGTAATAAGTGTGCATAATGGAATAACAAACTGTTATAAACGTATATTGTTATGTAAAGCGAATAGTAGAATTACTTCTTTGCGCACAATGTCGCAGCTTGTTATGTTTTATACAAGTAGTTACCTGTACTGACATATGTAAGGATACAGACATATAAGATTTCTTACTCATAGTAACAATAAATTGTGAAAAAAATCATAAAATGATAATATAATCATATAATGATAAACAAATCTCTTCTTAATGAGGAGTATTTCATTGTACTGCTAACTGCTGTTTTCTGTACGTGTTAATTATGATTGCTAACGGTTGTATAGTGTCTTTTGTGAGAAATAACCTTGAAGCTTGCACTACAGACTGGAGGCGTGGAGTGTGAAAATCCTGGGAAGTTCTAATGAGAGATTGAGAGACAAGTTCCATTATGGGAAGCGTAGTGTTGGAGCTAGCTAACAGAACTAAATGTTGCTTCAACTATTCCCCAACTTTCTGGAAGTGCAATACTAAATTGTTGGAATGCCCCTTTAAAAGCCATGTTTTACATGTAACCTAAATTGAAGTAGTTTTCTTATTTTGCCCAGTGACTGTGTGAATTTTGTAAAGCACTGTATTTTATATCTGCATCTGCCAGAGGGCCATCATGATAACTGCGGGCATGATAATATGTTAATTCCACTACAAGAGAAATTGGATTTATAATACTCTAGGTGGTGGATGTAAGTGTTTACGCGGGAAGCAAAATTTTGTAAACACAAACCAACAGATTGATCTGCCACATGATGGGGATGGAAGTTATCTAGCAAAGAAAGTTAGCTTCAGAGTAATACCTCCCTCCGGCTGGGCAGAGAAAGATGAAGAGAAGAGGAAGGAGAATGAATATGCTTCCAGCCCTGCAGGCTTGAACCCCTACCTGTAAAAGAGATGGAATCCTTTTAAGTAAATTGAATGTCTCTACTTCATCATCATCATTGATATTGAGGAAGACTTCTTAAAATCTGGTTCAGATGGTTTATTAGGCAGTATGCAGGTTATAATGAATGGATTTTAATGTGATTCATTTCAAGGAAGCGTTACCTTTGACCACAAGCTTACACTGACATAGTCGAAAGGGCTTTCCAGTGCTGTGTGCATCCAACTATGTGAGGAATATGTGAGGACTGCTTGAATCCAGATAGATTAGAAACCACACCAGCAGAAAAAAGCTCTATGTATCTGAGTTGGTCTGAAACGTTGAATAACTCATGCAGGCAGGAAAACAAAATCCATCCATTATCATTTTAACAGATATTCACTTTTTTTTTTACTACTTTAGAGAAAGTGTCTGGAATATTAATTAGTACTACCCTGGGGAGTGAGGCGGCGGGACCATCACGCTTCGGCCAGACTGCCCGTGTGAGCAGTGTGTGATGGCTGCCTCGCTGAACTGCTGCGTATCCCATGCGTGTGGCGTCCACACTGGCAGTGTTTCTGCTGCTGGGCTGCTGCTGCCAGCCCTTTCTTTCTACATTGCAACGCTGCCAGTGTGGACACCACACGCGTGAGAGAAAAGTAAAGTGAAAAGTAAATTTTTAAATCAACACTTCCTGCTTCCGTTTCAAAATAAAGAGTTTTTATTTTTGAAACAGAAGTGAAGAGTAAAAAATAAATATTTACTTTTTCCATTTCTGTGACATATTCTACAGATATCTAGACATTGAAACTGTAGTGGTGTTGCTGGTATGATGTCAATATACTGTCAAAAGATCATTTTCATTGTCTATCTTTGCTGCGAACCGCACGTTAGACATAAGTCCGTCTTTCACATTATCGCTTAGTTATTATTCGTTGACGAAAAATGTGATACATTTCGTCATAATTCTTGTTTTCAAAGTCTTAAATATAAATAAAACAAACAGTATTTACATGTATAAATGTATTTACATTTTTTATATTTAGCCAGATAGCCAAGTAATTACTGACAATTGGAGTGGGTCTACGCGTAGTTGCTGTTGAAAGTCCAGTTAGTCCCAGAGGGTGTATGTATAAAAATGCCTTTTAACTAGCCCAGTCGCTCAGTATGTTAATTTCACTTGTAAAACACATATGATGAATTTCAGTGTCCCATCATCTTAATGCGGTTTCAAAGGCTTTCCTTCAGTGTGGGCTAAGAATCAAATCCTCGGGGAACACACTGATTCTTTGTTACTTTTGTTCTTATTCCCCCACACGGATACGGTTGAATTTAATGATGTAGTACAACCTATCAACATGAAATATTGCTCTTTGAACCTAAATTATTAGACTGTAAGCTTTAAAAAGTGGATCATGTCATATTGTGATGTGGACATGGATTGATGAAAGAGTGTATGCTCGTCTCAAGCAACACTTCCATAACCCTGTGATGGCCACATGTTATTTTTAGAGCACTGACGGATGATAATGAGCATGTAAATGTTTGGTTTCCTTCCAGCACAGCAGAGAAGCGAGCCAGACTCTTTCCCCCGTACAGATTTCTCTGGTTAAATCATCCCAATTAGCCAACAAACCCAGACGGTGTCTCTTGGGAACATGCTCCCCGCGGGAGGGCCAGATTAAATGAATCAGACTGTGCAGCAACGCTTGTGTTCCTTAAAAAAACAAAACACTTTTCTTCTTTTCAAAGTCTTTGATTCCAGGCTGAATGGATTTCCAACAGATACATATTTAATGATTGTATTTTCCACACCTTTGTGACTCCACAGAGGGATTTGAATTCTAATCTTTGCTGGAACATTTGGAACATTTTCACATCCTACAGTTCCCGTGTATTCTGCTCTGAAGTCTAACCTGATGTATAATGAGGATCTCCCCAGCTCGCTAACAATCACACACTATTAAAGTCACAGTGCAGAGCCTGAAATCCTTTTCTTCACTACTAAGTGCTCTTTTAATATCTTATTTTAAGTATATGAGTTTCCATAATTTAAGCTTTTGTTCCAGTAAGAGGATATCATCAGACTCAACCTTTGTACTTCAAATATAGAATCTTCTCTTACTTTTGATTTCTAGGAACATTTAATATCTCAGATGTAATGGTTTCCATCACAGTGCTTTTTTCCATCAAAGTGTGTCACATGGAGTTTAGTCGGTAAGGTCTGTAAGGGACACTACTTCTACTACTTCTCTTCATCACTAAACTAAGCCCTGCCTCTTGGTTCCTGTGCACGCTTCAGTGTTGTGATGACTATAGATGTATACGTAGATACCGCAATGGCCGCTTCAACCCGTTGCCGTGATTCGTCAACGTCACCGCCATATTGGGGAGGTCAGGACTGGCCTGTAAGCACATACAAGTAGGGTTGACCAAGTGTCCCACTTAACAAGGGGCCGCACAGCATTTTTATCCCTTGTCCCACGTCCCACATATTGAGACGATGTCCCACATTTTCATTGGCTCCAGTTATCAAAAGTCAAACCACTGCAGGACAGACGCTTTTCTAAAACCTGGCTCTAATCCAGAGGCCGTGAAGAAAGCAGGGAAGGCCGTCATCACGGGGCTGTGTTTGCTGTCAAAGTGTCTTATGACCCTATAAAGAGATCCTGTAAGGGCCTCCAACCCGGACAATGGGAAACTAAGCCTAAACATCACCCTGTAAATACTGTAATATACACCTCATAGTCAGCCGTGTGCCTTCCCTTCTTAAAAAAAAAATGAAACTTATAGAGTGTAAGAAGCATTTCTATGAATTCAACAAACAGATTTTACATCCTCTTTTATATCATTCATTTTCTGTCTCTGTCTCTCTGTGTGTCTCGTTGTGGAAACATTAACATCATTTCCTGCACCTCATCCCTCTGAGGAAGCATCTGTTTTCTGTCTTGAACCAACAGCTACTAACTTCAAATCAATCCAGTTTAAGCTAAGAGTAAGAATGTCATTGTTTTTTTCTATTGATTCTTAAGGTTGATATCTTAAAGAGGGTTTTATTTCCATGATATACATTTATGACTACAAGTACATTCATATTACATATTTATTTCATATTATTTTAAAGTCTTCCAGAGCAGATCTTAATGACTTATGGCCATCTGACCATATTCAAGCTTTTCACACATTCTTTGCTCACACAGGACAGCAGAATGCTACATGAGACTATACGCTATTCATTAGAAAAATATGTTGATTCTTTATTAGGATTTAGAGGCCAAATTCTGGGCAACGGGAAATTGAAAATCAAGTCACGCCATGCTAAGTAACCTTTAAAACGACACCCTCCCTTTGATCAATCTTTTTCTCTAATATTCCCTTTGCAGCTTCATTAGCACAATGTATTCTTCATTTAATTTCTCACAAAAGCCCAGGGAGAATACAAGACCCCTCTGAGCTATAATAAAGGCACCCGAGCATGTGCCTGAAATAAACGTATTAACCAGCGCCAATTAGGCCAGCGTTTTGTTTTGGATTCTATTGCCGAGGAGACCTTGTTAAGACATCGCCAAACGAGCTCAGAAACAGAAGTCAGTGTGTGGTGGAGAGCAACAACGGCTCCAAGAGTTGAGGAAGTTGCTATGGCAAAGGGAGCCCTTAACAACACTGACTACAATAAGAATTGGATCAAATTCCACATTATACATTAAAGTATTTAGTAACACCTAGTGGCAGCCACAGGCAACTACAGCCTGATCAATGACACGCTATCATCTGCAACCCCATCGGTTTTATGTTAGGTAACTGATTCTATTGTTGTTGTTTTTAAGCAGAGTTGACAGAAGAATCCCTGACGACCAGATTCCATTTTAAATGAATGGTATCAGTCTTCCAAAGTCCAAACCATGGTGTGAATAATCCTGTCAGCTAACCTTTCATAAGCACAATATGAAGCCAACCATACAGCGAGGACAGAACTGGCAAAGTTTCACACTTCCGGTAACTAATGGTCAGATGTATAGTGGGGAACTTGTATTTTTAAGCCCGCTAGTGTTTGCTCGTCTCATGTTCACAGAGTAACAGATATCAGCCTGGAGCACACGGCCCTGTGCAGAGAAATATTAAAATGTGATAATATCAGCCATGTCTGCCCGTGTGACTGCGCTTTCTTTTCTTTTTTTTTCTTTTTTTTTTTCCCGTTAGCCTCGGTTACACCTCTCTACAGCACGGTACATATCTTGACTCTAAAACACAGGAAATTAAACTTGTTTTCGTTCCCCTGATACTTCCTGCCAGGAGATTAGATCACCATGGTGAACTCACCTCACTCACTGATGTAAACCCCTCCGGTGTCACACTGTCCCTTCAGAGGCCAACGTAGGGGCCTCTGGGCCACATGTCTTTCCTGCCAATAATCACCCCATTAAAATGAATGATTTCGCCCAGACCGTGTACTGTACATAATCGTCAATTAGCCACTGGCGTCGAGATGGCACCTCTGCTAACCTCTAAGAGTCTGCTGGAGCCTCATTATGGGGAGTGTGACTCACTCATGATCACAGCCAGCCTCTGAGCAATAATGGGAATTGAAACATCAGCTTCACGTTCATGAGATTCACACAGAGCTACGAAATGAACTGTGCGCTGCATCTTTTCGCTACTTGATCACCTAAATGAGAGAAGGCTTTGTTGGATTGGTTTGTTTTTTAATGATACAATTAGAAAATTACGAAGAGGGAAAGAGGGGGCAGGAGGTCATAGTCGGCAGACAGACTTACAGAGGACAGACAATCTAGATACCCTGTCTGCACTGGATTTGTTCCACCTTATTTAGTCGTCCATCTCATGGAACACATCAGCTTCACTTTTAATCATTGTAGTTGTCTACACCCGCTGCATAATAGCTCAGACTTATCATGTGTAACTGTGACCCGAAGCGCATTTGGACAGTTCAAGTCTATTTTCTTCTTAATTTCGCTTAAGTCTACACTAAGTGTGGGGACTAGAGTCTGGCACCTCTTTTCTGGTTGCACATTTTTTTTCTTTCTGCTGCATAACCATTCCTCCACTGCCAGAGATCCACTGGGGAAGCTTTTTGGCAGCGTACCCAGTGTCGAAATCGTTGCAGCAAAAAGAGATATTGTCTTTTTTTATTCCATGCATTGTTCTTCCTTGTCAAAACCTGGCGCCTACATTGGGTGTGTTGATGCTAGTAGTGGCTAATGTAGCCTCTAGCCTCACAACCTGATCTCATGGGAAGGCGTATAAATAGCACGACAGTTTAAGGACATACCGTCTCATGATCACGCCACGGGGTCGACGTTGTGATACGTGCGTTACGTTTCACTTTAGAGTGCGGGGTTTTAATTGTGGGTTATTACTATTATTTACAAATGAGCACACGCTTCTTAACCTTTTTCTGTCTAAAATAAATATAAATGACATTTATGATGAAATGAAATGGCCATTATGAAGAGGTGAAAGAAAGGGCTGGCAGCAGCAGCAGCAGAAACACTGCCAGTGTGGACGCCACACACGTGGGACACGCAGCAGTTCAGCGAGGCAGCCGCCGCACACTGCTGACGTTCCCTGTGTGGCCCGGGCTAGACGCTGGAGCTCCTCTCAGTCAGATGAGCTAACAGCAGACTGACAGCTCAGGTATTGGAGATGCTAGTCGTGGCTGATAAGAAGCAAGAAATGACAACAAGCATGGGCAGCGGAGGAGATGAAATTACCAACGGCAGCGTGATCTCTCTGTGTATGACATTCAGCAGGACGGAGCCCGGAGGATCCTGCTGCACCCAGTCGTCACTACACTTGACAGCAAAAAGGAAAAGAAAGGAGGAGGGAGACGCCCACGGGGTGAAAAAAAAAAAAAATCAGGAAGCAGCGCAATAAGTGGTGAATGTTAGCTCCCCTCACTGCTCTACCTGAAGGGAAAGCTATGGGTGTAATTGAAAGAAATAAACTCTGGGAAGAAAAAGCCTGAAATGGAGGATGAAGGAAAAAGGAGGAGGACGTTAATAGTCTCCTTTATAGCATAACTGGGTTATTGTAGACGGAGGGAAAAGACACTCACTTCACTTCCCCAAAAAACCTTCACATAAATTATTCAAATAGGTTGTGGGAAGTGGAGGAGTCATTTGCATATAGATAAAAGTCAGTTTAATATTGTAAATTACCTTTTTATATGGCAATCTGGAAGATTTGGTTTTAATCTCTCAATAAATGTCTCGCTGTGTGTTTTCTCAGCCTACCTGGAGAGAGTGGGTGAGTGGGTGAGGAGGAGGAGCAGCGGTGAGGGGAGGGGGGAGGGGGTAAGGGGGGGCGATGGAGATATCACACAGGAAAAGGTTCCCCATTCGTTTTGCTGCCTCGCCTTTAATTAATAGATTATGTACACATGCACACTCCTGTCAGTCTCTCTCAGAGCTTCCCATTACCATGGTGACCTCTCTGCTTACCGCTGCCCGGCAACCTCTAACACACACACACACACACACACACACACACACATATAGGGTTAATGAATGGGTGGGTGAACGGGGGATTGGGAAGTTAATGCTGCGGACGAGTGAAACCAATGAGCCTTAATGAGAAAGTAGGAGTGTTGAGTCTAAATACTTCTGAAATTCAAAATTGTATAACAAGTTGCCAAACAAAAGCTGGTATTCAAATAACGGGGGGGGGGGGGCACTGGCCAAGCGGCGGTATTTGACGAGTTGGGAGTGAGGATGTGTTGCAACGAAAGGTTAAAATCTGTTGAGGTTACCATCTCCACCCATATACAACCACCTGTTATGGACTATAGGATGAGTTGCACTGAGTTGATATTTATTTTGGATTTCTGATCCGTGCTTGGGCCATTGTTGTCGATCTTCCCCCTATCTACACTGTAAACTATGGCGGCAAAAAAAACAGGTTTACAACAATCTTTAAAGGGGAACTCCAGGAGTACTATATGAGAAAATGTGTCTCCAGAGGGAGCCGTGTAACGTCTGATAAATGTCCTCAAGTGATGTCACCTGAGTCAGCATCGGTTGGGTCTGAAGACTACAAGTTAGAAATGTAAAAAAAAATGTGGAGGTGTGGAGTTAGAAAGAAGTGATCTGACCACACCTCTGCTCATCTCTGCAGCAGGCTACATTAGCTGCTACTAGCTTAACACACCTGAATCTCTGACCCAACTGTCTGCGTCGCATTGTGGGTAATGTAGGTGCCAGGTTTTGACAAGGAAGAAGAATGTGTGGAATTAAAAAATCTCTGGTTCTGCTGCATCGATTTTGATCATTTTTTTAACTGTCCACCGTGAGTTCTCTTTTAAGAAAATATCCAAGTTCTAGAAGTTGAAGTGTGATGTTTTTTTCTCCCCACATTGTCCTTCTTTATCAGATAGTTTTTCAGCGTGGATCCGCAGGATGCAGACAGAGAGGGAGATGTGAGTCACACGTCTCTCTATCCTCTATCCATTGCCCCGTGGCGGTGGGGGGAGGTGAAAAATGCCTTGACGATAATGTACTCTGTACGATGATGGTTGTACACCTTGATGATCAATGTAAGTCATAAAAGGCACAGTGACATAAAGAAGTGATAAATCTCCCAGGTCCTCAGTGAAGCAAGACACATAAAAGCAGGCAGCTGTGGGTTTTCATGGCTATTGCCGGATTCCTCTGCTCACCTCGGGGGCAAGAAATGCAAATAAAATACAGATTATAAAAAAGGATAATGTGTGGGCTTTGGAAGATGAGGAATGAAAATATCAGCAGGCCTCTTTTTGATTTGTATGTCCAGCGGCGACACTTGAGATGAACGAACCATGTCTTAAATTACCATGTAATAAAATTTTTACCTCAGAAGGTGGGGTGTCTCGCACCAAAAAAATAGCATTGGCAGCTTAATGATGCCAGAAAGTGGGAAAAAAAGACCATTATATTTTCCCATCTGTGACAAATCCTATTAGTAATGTGGCATGTAAAGATGGAAGCGCACTGATGCTATGTCTAGTGGACATCTTCTTCTGTTGACTTAATAATGTAGATCAGTGGGAACATAAAAGAGAGCAATCAGCATTTGGTTTGACTCGTTCCTTTGCTGTGAGTACGCTGGGCTGACTTAATCACTGAGCTGGCCTCTGTGCTGCCACATATTCTATTTGTCATGCAGATAAAAACACACCACCATCTCTAATAAATGCAAATTCTCTTTCATTTTATGCTCATTGTTCTGTTGATGTGATGAAAGTCATGCGCTCATCCTGCAGCTTTCAGTTGGTCTGAATCTATAAAACTTCTCCTTTTTATCTATCGAAACATTAAAATGATGTTCTGGACGTTGGATGGTTCCCAGTCAGCAGAGCTCAGAGCAGAACAGCCACCCTGCTTGGTGCTATTTGAGATGTGTGGTCAGCGATAGGAGAAAGTTGAATACACTAATCGTAAACGCTGGCTCTGTACATGGCATGACATCCGGTTCACTCATGTTTGAGGAAGGAACCAGACTGAGGGGTTCATATCATTCAGGATGATTGTAGGGCAGGGGCCCCTCTCCATTGGTTCCCTGTGGATTTTTTAGAAATGGAAATGAATAACTGTTTTTTGTTTACATTTTCATTTTTATTTATCATTGTTGTAGGTCTATGGTACGACGGTACGACGGAGCATTAGGGCCACATTGAGGAAAAAAAATAAATCTGAGATTTCGAGAATAAAGTCATATTACGAGAATAAAGTCATAGGTTTACGAGAAAAAAAAGTCATAATATTATGAGAATAAAGTCAGAAGTTTACGAGAAAAAAAAGTCGTAATATTATGGGAATAAAGTCATAATATTATAAAGTAGTAATTTTACGTGTGATTTTCTTTTTTTATCGTAAAGCTATGACTTTATTCTCGTAATATTACGACTTTTTTTCTCGTAAAGTTATGACTTTATTCTCGCAATATTACAACTTTTTTTCTCATAAAGTTATGACTTTATTCTCGCAATATTACAACTTTTTTTCTCGTAAAGTTATGACTTTATTCTCGCAATATTACAACTTTTTTTCTCGTAAAGTTATGACTTTATTCTTGTAATATTACGACTTTTTTTCTCGTAAAATTATGACTTATTCTGGAAATCTCAGATTTTTTTTTTGTCAATGTGGCCCTAATACTCCGTAGTACATTTGCACTTTGGCCTTCATTGCAATTAGACTTATATACTATATACTTAGACTATAGGCTGTGTTATCTTCATCACAATGCTCAAATGTTTTGCAGCTCCAGACAGATTTCTTTTTGTTTTCTTTGCCTAAAATGGCTCTTTTGATAGTAAAGGTTGCTGACCCCTGTTGTAGGGTGTACTCAGTTGTCGTAAAAGTCCAATGAGTGTGTTGGTTAGTTTCTGTGTGCCCACAGAATGATGTGAAGTGTGTCAGTAACTGAGGAGAATTCAACCAATCCATGCAATGTGTATGAAGGATTAAAAATCTTTGGGTTGGTTAAGTAGCTAAAGACTGTGTGTGTGTGAATGCCTTTAATTGTTGCATAGTTGTTCTGGTCTGACACACAGACAGTCTCCTCATCTCCTCCTCCAGCCCAGCTACTGGTGAAAGTAGTGGCAGACTGGCGCCGGTCCAGCTGGGGGGGGGGGGGGGGATGGTGAGGCCAGCAAAGCAAGCCATGCATTAAAGAGACATGGTCCTATCTGTGCTCAAACACAGACAGAAAGACTGAGAAAGAGAAGAGAACAGAAGCCAAATCAATAGTGTCATTATCAGCCCTGTGTAGGACTGAATTAGATGTCATACAGCCTCCAGGTTAAAGACGGGATCTGACACATCTGAACATTAAGAGTGCCGTGTGATGGATACAGCTCTGTGTGTTTCTCTGTGTGTACACAGGGTCACATTTTCTGTACACCAGATACTACCCCATGTACACCAGATACTACCCATGTACACCAGATACTACCCATGTACACCAGATACTAAGCATGTACACCAGATACTACCCAATGTACACCAGATACTACCCATGTACACAAGATACTACCCATGTACACAGATACTACCCCATGTACACCAAATACTACCCATGTACACCAGATAATGTACAGCAGATACTACCCCATGTACACCAAATAATACCCATCTACACCAGATGCTACCCATGTACATAAGATACTACCCCATGTGCACCAAATAATACCTATCTACACCAGATACTACCCATGTAAACAATATACTACCCATGTACACCAAATACTACCCATGTACACCAGATACTACCCATGTACACCAGATACTACCCATTTACACTAGATACTACCCAATATACACTAGATACTACCCCATGTACACAAGATACTACACTTGTTCACCAGATACTACCCAATATACACTAGATACTACCCCATGTTCACCAGATACTACCCAATATACACTAGATACTACCCCATGTACACATGATACTACCCATGTTCACCAGATACAACCCAATATACACTAGATACTACCTCATGTACACCAGATACTACCCAATGTACACTAGATTCTACCACATGTAGTTAAAGTTAAATTGCATTAGTATGAGATATGTAATGGAGAGTTTCGGTTTCTACCGTTAATATCAGAAAGAATAAAAACACATGAGTTATTAGTTTGGCCCTGAGGAGCTTGGTTGCCTGCGGTATGATGGTATGATCGGGGAGCGGAGACATCTCTACATGTTAACACTGAGCAGCTTCCGTAGACGGAAACATTTTCCTGCATTCTCGGTGTTGCTTTTAATATTTCAGGATGTCAAGACGCTGACAGGAAACCGTTGGCTGGTTTGATTCGTTCTCCGAGGGAAGCAGCAGGCATTTTTCCTTTCATGAGAGCAGAAATAAAGAGATGGTGGAAGGAAACTAACATCCCCCCAACATACTGTAGCATGAAGCCCATGAGGCCAAATGTACCGACTGCATTCAGACGTGTTAACATTCGGCGGGATGCGAGAGAATTCTGCGTCTACTCTGAGAGATGCCTTGAGGGAGCACGGGCACGTGGTGCACTCTGAAGACACAGATGAGATGACACAGTGTTTTTTATCCTCTCTCATCACTATTTACTATTCACTTTACTGTTTCCTTATCAAGCTTGTTAGAATGGCTCCAATGCACCAGCTTTGTTGTGCGCTACACCTATGCAGGATACAGATTCATTTGTGGGAATGCATCCTATAATTTCACACTTGCCTGCCTTGTTGTGATGCTGACAGTGGGGCCTACTCATCATTTGCTTTTTGGAAATTGTAATTTAATGTCGCAGTAGAACTCCACTATCTGCTGCAGGTGTTGTCTGCGGCAGTAAACTCCAGAAATGCCATGTTTTTGTTGAGACTGCACACACTGACCCGGGTGTGTCATTTGGGCGTGGTCAGAGCTGTAGCAATACCAAGACGGCACAAAGAGTCTGACATATATATGTTTCTGAATGGACATTTTGTTCTTTTGCTGTCTGATTTGCCCAGAAGTCGGTTTACTGTCTTGGCAGTTGAATCTAAATTTGGTGGAAGCAGAGGAAGCTTTGTGTGGCTGTGAGGGGCTGAGACTCCCGTCAATCATCCGGTCCTCGCCAAAATTCAGCACAAGTTTGGAGCGTTATTTGTCTAGCTAGTATGAGATGGTTGGTACCAATGGATTCAATAGGTGTCAGGGAGAGTTGAGCACGTGGACCCATATGCAGGAGACCACAACAGGATCAGACAACAGGAACTTGGAGAAACTAACTTCAATTAAATCTCCAATGCAGATCAAGGCAGAACAGAAACTCTCACGACAAAATCAAGGATCAAACAAAGACTGAACAGAAAAACCAGGACTTAAATACAAACTGATCTGACGAGAGGATGAAGTGCAGGTGGAGAGATGGGCGGAGAAGCTCAGGTGAGGGGAATGAGGTGATTAGGCCGGAGGAATGGGCAGGGAGCTGATTGGCTGGGGCGAAAACACTGGGAACAAGAAAGGAGCTGATTGGTTAGGAAGGACTAACGAGGCTGATTCAGAGCAGGTGTGTAGCTGGGCTGAACTCTGGGAGCAGGGAAGGACTAACGAGACTGATTCAGAGCAGGTGTGTAGATGGGCAAAAGGAGAGAAAGCCAGTACAGGAACACAGGAGGAAAAACAGTGCATAGATACGTACATAGCCATATTTTACAACAGTAGGCCACTGTCAAGAATACCACAACATCATTGAGTAAAATCAGATAAATCACTTGCTTGCAGAAAATTAACATTGCACTTGTAGAGGAATTGGAGGCTTTTTTTTTTCAATCCCCAAAATACATTGTTTAGGTCCACAAGCGACTCATCACTTAAAGCCAGTGATAGCCAGACGTTTTAACAGCGAGGAAGCCGAGAATCCACGAGGGAGTTAAACACATGAGAGAGAAGCCTGAGCTCCACGGTCTATGAGCGGAGTGATGGAGAGCAGGATCACAGCGTCCTGCCCCGGTGATACATTGGCCAGACTAGCTATTGATTGGCTCTGCCCTTCTGGCCTGATACATCATGTCATCTTTGTTTGGAGAGCGGGGATCCGGGACGCAAGCACTTCCATTGAAAGCTTGCAAAATAAAAAGCCCCTCGCATTGGTTGTAAGCAGCGGCGTGTCTGCGTGATGATGGATCAGGTCATCTGCCTGGTCCCAGGGCCTGACGGTGGAGCGTCATCTTCATCAGACAACGGCTGACAGGACGTCCATCATCGCAAAGTCACGCCGACGGGGCCCCGGTCCCTGATGGAGCAACGCCTGCTTACATCAACACATCGGCAGCACCTTTATCATTTTCAGTCATTTAGAGCTGGAAACAAATTGACCCTCAGTGTTTGACCGTAATCATCAGGGGTTCAGGCCTACCGCGTCCAAACTGTTGTTTAGATATGACTTTATTACTGGACACATACCACATGCTGTGAACCATGCACTATGGTATTTTAAGGAAGATACTGTGTTATATGGTCACTGCATTTGTATCACTGCAGTAAGTAGTATAGTGAGAAACTACTGAGAAAAATAATGTGTTTTTTCAACATAAAAGCACGTAAACATGTTCTAGTAGAAACCCAAAATACAAGTATGAACCTGGAAATTACCATGATATGTCCCCCTTTGAATAACATATCATGTTATGTCTTTTATGTACAGTACAGTAGGCCTGTTTGTTTCTAGATAACTCAATTTAATTGTGTCATTAATTGTATAACTCGTTAATGCACAGCTCCTGAATGTGCTTGTGATTTTCGATGTGTCATTTGATGGATAGCTGTAAGGCTGTAGGGTTGATCCTACTTATTTATTCATTAGGTAACGTATTTGTATTTGTGACGGGATGTTCTTTAATTAATCAGGGGTGTCCCAGTGAGCTCTGACAAACTGACACCTGCAATCAACGGAAATACATCACACAAAAAGGCACTGACTGTAGACTACCGCTCCTTTGTTCAGGTTCCCATTTTTTTTGTACGTTTGTAATGTTTTTGTGGTACAACACAAGATTAAATATCCACTGTTTCACAGGAAGTACATGTACAGTATATCGGATATTAATGCACAAGCAAATCCCATTTTTTTTTTACCTACTTTGCTGCGTAACATTCCACTGTAGCTAACCAGGTGAAAAGGTCATTTTTCATTACACTGTGATTACATTTGTATTAATTATTTATTGATTAATTTATTTCAGTGCTGCGGGGCGTGCCACGTCCAATGAATAAGACTGTCAGCATCACACGGCTGAATGATTAGCTTCATTTCACAGAAACACTTTGCAATTAATGATTGACATTATTTTCACCCATCTCGAGAGTTCATATTTCGCTGATGTATAATATCTGAGACTACACCTACTACTGCACTGGGCTCTGTATTCAGCTGCCACACTGCCATAAGTGTACCATTTGTTACACAGATATGGTGCTAAATTTACAATTTTTGATCAAAATGATCAATAATCCCTCCAAAATACCACATTAAGACACCAAGACCTTAAGGAACACCACAGAAAAAGTCATGCTTTGATTTAGTATCAAAAACTTTTGACATTTGGAGATTTCTGCAAGAATTGCATTTTTCGGCGATTGGATGGCGAGCACTTCTGTGGTGGAAACTGCTCAGAAACCCCCTTATTGTCAATCTAGCTAGGAAAGCCATCCATCCTCTGAATGCTCTAGGTCTCTAGTTTGTAGCTGTAAAGTTTCATGAGGCTGTGATTATGGATGTAAAGGCAGATATTCTTTATTTAGCAGCAGCGGTTTGCCAACACAAAATGAGCATCCCGAAGAGGAGGTGGATCGGTTGGTAGATGCGCTGCCCTCTGCTCGGTCCACGCACCACATTTCACTGGCTAAAACGTGGGCTGTGCATAATTTAAATCACAGAGGAAAGCCAACATCTAGCTGGAAACATGCAATGATTTGATTTCTATTTGATTCTTGCATAATGGGGCTGCAACTCTTGTTATAAAGTAAAAAAAACTAGTGGTGTTGACAGGGCGATAATCAGGATTTAAGAAACACTGAAGTCCAAGTCCACAGCGCAAGGAAATTGTGGCCTTTAATTAAGTATCTAAAAGGGTTTGATTTTAAAAACATTAAGTTTACTGTTCAGTTATATTGTGAATATTTCTTGTTTTCCCAACATGAGGATCTAATGCAGCCTTCTCCACACAGCAGGAAAACATTCTGATGCAGAAGTATTGATTGATATTTGGCCTTAAAATCGAGATGAAATGAAAAAGGCCTTTTTAATCACATCCCCGGTCATATTGCTCCCCTATTTAACAACCCCCACTTTCAAGCAGTCCAATCAAATGTGAAGGAAATGATTTAAATCGAGTTACGAATGTAACTACGGTTCTATGAATCCTGGATGACTGCAAGAGTTCTTAGTCGCTTGAAATCACGTGAACCCGCAAGATGATTCTGTAGGGACTGATCTCATGGAGGACACCTGAACTTATACCTAGCCAGGGTCAATCCTGGGTCAAATGTGACTTTGTTGATATTAATACTTGACCTGCGCATGCGCGAGACGAAGATATTCAGTGTTAAAGCACTTCCTCTGGTGGTCAGTAAGGATGAAATAGAACCCCATTGGCTTTTTGTGGAGGGAACCAGGGCGATGCTAACTTCCTGTTGGGACTACAGGAATACGTCATCCCTGGAGCACTCTAAACAATGTGGCTTTAATTGGCTTAACATATCCCGTTATCTATGCTGCATGCGTGTGAAGCAATTTTACTCAAAGACGCTCCAAAGCTGGCAGAGGCGTAAAAAGCACGAAGCTTGGAAAAATGACAAATGGGTCCATTTATGTAATTGATAAAAAGGTGCGAGCCCGCGTAGATAGATCAGACAGAGTGTTAGGAGAGTGGAGGCCCTCAGAGACTGATTAGAAAATAGGCAACTACCAGAAGAGAGGAGAGCAAGACATCAAAGGAATAGATTGTGTCAGTTGGCAGGGTGGGAAACGCATCAACAAAATGTACTTGT
The DNA here is from genome assembly GCA_916701645.2 of Sebastolobus alascanus. Lineage (NCBI taxonomy): Eukaryota > Metazoa > Chordata > Actinopteri > Perciformes > Sebastidae > Sebastolobus > Sebastolobus alascanus. The sequence continues at coordinate 1,333,230 of CAKAOJ020000091.1, forward strand.
CCTGTGAATTAGCACGATCAGAGGGCTCAATCTGGCTTATTAGAGCGCGTTTTTCAAGTGGCTCCAAAATGAATCTTGGCTTCTTTCCCACCCTGGGACTGAAGATAGTTTTCAGAAGTGAGCAGAGCAGACAGAAAAAGAGGAGAGAGACAGAGGAGGTGAATGCAGAGCTACAGAATAGTTTTATTAAGCATGCTACAGACGTAATGCAGAATACACGAGAGAGAGACCATGAGAGGGAAAACTCAAAAAGCAGGAAACCAAGGCGCACCTCCCCTTGTTAGAAAATAATTCAGCCTTTAATTGTGCCTCTTCGGAACTATACCAAATCCTTACATTTTGAGCTGTATAAAATCCGACTTGGAAGAAAAAAAAAAAAAGTACACAGAGCTATTATTTCTGAGCAGTAACCTCAAGCCAACAGGTCCCGTTTGGGTAGTTTAAAAAAGGGAATTAACTCACCACTTTAAAATTCTGGGCATCAAATGCTTTCTGTTCAAATGAATTAAAAGGAACACTAAAGGCACAGAAACTTTGGTCCAACTGAGTAGCCCTCTCGAGTAGACTAGTCACATGACAATGAAATCACAGTGGACTCATCTTCTAACTGCTTCCACGGCATGCAACACCGTCTGATGGGAGAATCCTATCTTGAATATACATGCTTAGAAAACCATTTGTCACTGACAATTACACCTCACTGCTATGGAAAAAGGCTTCAAAACACGGATAAAGAAATACTTAGCCACGCTGTGATATGTGATGTTACGCAAATTCATACTTGGGGGGGAGAAAAGATCTTACAGTGGACATACTTGTGGAATATTGGAATCAGTGTTGCCAGATCGGGCCGGTTTCCGCCCAATTGGGCCACTTTTGATTAAGTTGGGCTGGTAGATGAAATTCTGACAACATTTGGCAGGGGGTTTTGAAAGTATTGCGAAAACAATTTTACCAAACAAGCTGTTATTTTATGGTCAAAAACACAAAATTCAGTAAACTTTGTTGTGTCCACTCACTCATATTATTGACTCATTTAATTTGAGAAATATTTGTTTGACGTGAGTTGTATTCAATCGCCCCGATTGACCGCCCAGAGCCGGGTTCTGCCCAAGGTTTCTACCCGTTTTTTCTTGCCACTGTCGCACCGAGTGCATGCTCATGGGGGATCTCTTGTTGAGTATAGACCTGCTCTATATGAAAAGTTCCTTGAGATAACTTGTGTTATTATTTGACGCTATATAAAAATGAATTGAATGGTCTTTAGGGATAACGGAGGACCTACTTACCTTGACGTCATCGTCATTGGAATTTGTGAATTTTTTTGTCTGACTGCTCTCTCTGTGAGTTGCGCTGTCCTATTTATCCACGTTTTATCTTTATTACATTATTTGATTGCCGATGTGAAGCTTTGTATGTTTAGGATACATTTTCTATTACACATGTAAATGGTTTTACATGGGTTATGATCTGTTTTTTATTGAAATAGTTTGAAGTTGTGACTGGACTGGAAACTGTCAATCTGATCTGGCAACACTGAATGGAATTCAAGTGAAGCTGCCCGTCGCAGGATGCTGTAAAACTCAGGAATATTCTCTCCTGTTGCTAAACTAAAAAAGGGGAAAATGTTATGAATTTAAAACAAAGCTACGCCTGGTTAATGGCAGAGCTTCAAAAACTGTAATAACGTCTAGAGGATGATTAAAAACAGCGTGTATTCTCACTAACCCCCCCCCCCCAAAAAAATATCTAATACCAATGTGCCTCAAAAGCAAAGGTGGGTAATTAATGAACATGTCCAGCTGTAGAAACAGTTGATATTGTCAAGTAAGGCACATAAGTACTGTATCTTTTCAACTAAATAAAGAATTAAACACTGATCTACATCAAACTATCATACAGGGGGACAATCAACCATGTCAATATTTTGCTTGACATAAAAATACAGAGGTACAGTTAAGAATAGCTGGGAGGATCCAGTATCGGCAACATACTCCATTGTTCTCTTTTAAAAAAAGGATGCAAGTCAAAAATGTCAGTCTCTCTCAAGGAATGACAGGATCAACAAAACCCCAACAACAAAACTGATTCCCTCAATGTGGCTCCCCCCCCACCCAACCCCCAACCCCAGTGTCCAGACACAGTCTGTATGGTTTCTGACCGCCAGCTCCCAGACAGTGAACCCTACTACTGCAGGTCACAGTTCTCATATGGTGGACTTGGAGAAGGAGACTCTCAGGTGCTGGTTGCCTCCCATGTTGTAGTTGTGAAGGTCAATCAAGGCCTGGATGGCCTCCTCCACTGTGGACATCTGGATCAGAGCCATTTTGCGATCCCTAAGAAAAAGAAAACATGAGTACCACAGGAAACAACACGAACAGAATGCTAAACTAGAGCGAGAAACAGTCATTATTCCAGCAAGGAGCCTAGAATGGATGTTCAACAGTAACGTGTTTTTTTAGGTCCCGTTCGGTGGCTCCGTGTGACTTATCATACGGAGGGATTGGTCTACGTACTGGAAAAACTTGAAGGCTTTCACAGTGCCTCCAGCGTTGGAGAAGAGCAGCCGCAGGTCATCCTCTGTCACATCTTGTCTGTTGAGATAAAGGTCACAGATTACAGTCGGGCACATCGTGGCACACTGTTCATAGGAACTCATTCTTTACGACAGGCGGGGCAGGCGGGTCTTCCAGCTCAAGCTCCAGCGTTTCATTTGCGAATGCCACAGTGTGACCGACTCGCACGCCTATCCTCTCGTTGCGCTAACCTCAGAACTCGTTGCTGGCGTACGTTTCAGAGCCGATTGATCCGGAGCCGACTGCCGCGCTACTTACGGGACGTTGGAGAGGTGGAGGGTGGCAGACGGCGGGAAGATGTTCTGGAAATTCTTGGAGCCCGGTTTCTTGAAGCGATGAAGCGGGGAGTTGGCGTAGTCCTTGGTCAGGCCCTGGTCGTCCAGGCCGTCGCGGGGCAGCGCCACGGTCTGGTGCTTGGACAGCGTCACCCGGATGATCTTCCCGTACATCTTTTGGCCATTTAAGTGGCTCATTGCTTTGGTCGTGGCAAAAAGAAAGGAAGGGTCAGTGGTGAGGATGCTGCAGCACCGTCATGTGGTATTCACTGCATCTACTAACTGAACCCAATAATAAGAACAAAATGTAAACTACAAACGGTTGAAATACATATATATGCATGTAGTTACATACCCATAAAATGAGAAACAGTGCTTATGTTTATGTCATCAGACTTAGGAATAATGAAATGTATACAGAAACTTTGTCCCGTCACTTCAACCTCCCTGTTACGGCTGTATGTGTTTTCTGTGCTGCTGTCCCTTTTCCTTCTCCAGTAGCTCTGCCCAGGTGTGCAGCACTCCTCAACGAGGTGCCCAGGTGTGCTGCATTGGCTCAATGAGGTTGGAAGGAAGTGCTTAAAAGCTCCTGTGCCAGCAGCAGAAGGGAGAGGCTTCTGGTGTGGGGACTGCTGGTTTTGCTGCCTCTCAGCCTACGATTTTTGCATTGTCTTATTCGTATTTCTTTGTTAATAAATCCTATGGATTTGAGTGTTTTAAAGGTGTCTTTTTTGTTTGGTTTGGGTCAGTGTTAGAGTGTTGTTCGCCCCAATAGGGCTGCCCAAGGGTGGGGCGTAACACTCCCTGAACCTAATAGTCCACTATAAAAAAACAAGGGCTGGACCAATGCTGTTACCAGGCATCTTATTTTTAGAATAATTCCACAAAATTAAAGTGTTGGCTCTTTGTCTGGTAAATGTGCATCACAAGCCTTACGCTCACCCAAAGATGGGTTGCTAGAGAGGAACACTCTGTATTGTTTTGATATTTCAGAACTTAGCAAGTGGATGGCATATTCCGCTGTTAAATAGACAGTGTGGAGAGTCCGTCGATCAATAAACGATATAGCATTACATGACAGTGCTCGTTGTTCTCCAGCTCTGTACATTCAGATTATATAGCACTTAAAAGGTGTCATCTACTGTAGGTAATACACCGACTATTGAGAAGTATCTCATACAACCCCACTTCAAAACACCCCAACCATCCCTTTAATATAGCAGCAAACAACTATCGTCTAATTAAAGATATAGTGAACTTCATTTGTAGCACTCAACAGGTGTACGGTTTTACAGTATGGATCCTTTGAAAAGGAAATAACACTTCCGCTAGCTTCACAGACAGTTAGACGCGAACGAGTGAACGCTGCTCACCCAGCTGGGCCTGGTTGGCGTCCGACATCTGAATGAGAGCGCTGTCCTTCTTATTGTAAAGAATTTTCACCCTCTGGACATCGCCGTACACTCCTGCATTAGAGCCACAGGCAGGCAGGAGGAGAGGAGGTGAGGTGGAGAGAGAGCAGACAGTTAGAAAAAGAAACTGAAAGCTAGCACGAGAGACAAGGATATTTAAAGACAAGAAAAAACAGAAGAAGAGACTAGCAGAGTACACACAAGAACTTTTACTGCAGACTTTAGAGTGAGAGGTGTGTAGAGAGAGAACAGGTAAAGAGAGAAGAGACACCCTCTAAACAGATAAGTTATCAAGCTGGGTCAGATGGCTAGAAATAAACACAGCATGCAAAAATAAGGACTTAACCGTGCATTAACAGATTACTAAATAGTGACCTTTAGGGTAACATTAACCCAAACCAATAAACAGGGGGGGCAAATGTATTACAAATTACCAAATATGCTACTGTGCACGAACATAAGCTTGTAGTAATAATAATAATAATGACAAATGTCTCCAAGATAGAATGGAAATAGAACAAAAAGAGAAAGTAGAAGAGAGAGAGAGAGACAGACAGAGACAGAGAGAGAGAGAGAGAGAGAGAGAGGGAGAGAGAGGGAGAGAGAGATAGAGAGAGCTAACGATAACATACCGAAGAGGGTAAACAGACTTTGGGGCGTAACCATCTTTAGAGGGAGAGAAGAGCAACAAGCAGCGTGAGACAGGTAGAGAGGTAGAAGAGTCGGAGCGGAGCGGAGGTAGAGATGGACAGATCGATCCAGAACGGAGGTAGGTAGGAGGAATGGTGGTTTTTGTTTTCCCCCCGGAGAGTGATGGAGGTGGTGGGTCATGGAGGAGGGGAGCAGGCGGCAAAAGAGAAGTCATGGAGGGGGGGGGGGGGGGTTGGTTAATGTCGGAGGAGGAGGTGGAGGAGGAAGAAGGGGTGATGTGAGGATTAAAAGTCCCCCCATCAGCACATGGAGTGGAGGGGGAGGCAGGATGAGGGGTGGGGGGGAGAGAGAGGGGGAGATGAATAGGGAGGCAAATGCAAATTGGGAGGGGGGGGAATAAAAAAATAAATAAAAAGTGAGGAGGGGGGAGGGACAAAAAATAAAATATAGGTCAGTACACTGGAATAATGCAGGTAGTTTGGTCAGAGATAATGGCTTGGATCAATGTTTTCTTTAGTCAAAATACAGCAAATAACTTGAGCCAAAATGTCTTTCACCCTGGACAAGCATGGGGTAAAGGTACATTCATGTCAAAATCATAATAAAATCAGCAGTATAAAGTCATAACCATGGGATAAAAACCAACATGCAGCAGGTCGGAAATCTGAAGATCTACAATCTTTCAGCGAGAGGGAGAATGTGTACTACGAGAGTGTGAGAAGCTGAGGGGGGGGGAAAGTTAGTTAAAGAGACCATGCGGTTCAAATTTTTGTTTTAGCGAGTACAGTTTGGCATGCGAGAGTTGATGCGAAGGCCACCTGAGCGTGGCGTTCACACAAGTCTGAGAGGCTAAAAGAAAGATTAAGCACAGTATCTTAACATCGGGCGTTTGGTTCGGATGGTTGAGATACTGTCGGAGGCTCCGGTATGACACACTCACTCAGCCAGATGAGGAAAGAGACAGGGACATTAGGTGAGACAAATTAGATGCTATTTAAGTCAGGAGGAGGGAGAGAAGACAGCGAGCAAGCATTTCAGAGAGGCAAGGTATTTGTTCCCAGAACTGAGACACGGGTTAGGAGACCACAGAATGATTTCATATGAGTTTTCATATGAGCTGAGGAGAGGTGAGGAGAGCTTAGAGAGAAAAACAGAAGAGAGACAGTTAGCCGAGTTAAGATACAGTTCGACAAGAGGAGGGAAGGGCAGAACATCGGAGGAGGGAAGAGGGCGGGGGAGGGGAGGGAACAGCAAACCCCCCTCTCTCTTACAGGGACATAATGAGTCTCGACCAAAAGTAAAAAAAAAAAAAAAACAACAGCAAGGCTCTGGGGTATGTAAAGAAAAGCAAAGAAAAAGGTTAGACATTGTTTTTACTTCATATCATAACTAACTGGAGTAACAAGAGGTCCGGTCTATCTCTTCTAAAGAGGTTTGGATTCTCAAGGTGTAATGTCAGTTGTCCCCTGGGACAGTTCAGCGGTTAGTGACCATTAAGCTTGCCGTGGTTCAGGCGTACACCGATTACATTTTGTTGCCCACTGCTGTTTTTCTCAATAAATCTTTCCATAAACTGTATGTATTATGTATATACAGTTCCCTTTGTTAACACCTTATTTTGAAAAATGGACAGTCACACGTGTATACTGCCGCTAACTTCGCCAAGTCCATCTAGCTAGCTCCGTCTGAATGCATTTAACATAAATGTCAGTATATGGGTGCTCCACAGTTGTAGCGTCGGCCCATTTGACCACGGAGACGAGAGTGACGGCCGGCTTGACCGCACGTTACCATAATACGATAACTTTTCCCGTCTGTGACAGAGTTAGCATGCAGCTTTAGCCGTGATGTCTAGCTCTGCTTTTCCTGCAATGTGTGAAACCCAGTGTTTCCATTCTTCCCCACTTCCCTTCCTACAGTAAAGATCAAAGTGCTCTGCATATATTGAGCTTCTCGTAAAATGCCCGGTGTAATCGTCACTGACAACACCGTTTTTTACGAGTAACCGGTAATGTCAGGAGTTTATTATCTGGTGGGAAAACTACCTCACCGTGGCATCCCTAGTGACCATCAGAAAACAGACACCAGAAATTAAATTGCACCTCACAACATGACAGAACATGGGAGGATTTTCTAGAGCTATGGACTATATAAACTAGTTTCCCGCCTCAGATATTATCGGCCGATAACAGAATTGTCCAAGATCACAGAAGTGTTAAATACACCAAATTAGGTGGTTTTAGTTAACGCGATTCAAGTTGAGTTCTCAGGTCAAATATGTACAAAACATCCCACCGTGGACCTTCTTGATGTATCCTCTGACAGACACAAGACAATGGAAATAGTAGCATGAGGAGGAGTACTGGCTATAACCAGCAAAAAAAAAAGAAAACAACAGATGGATGGAAGGTGGTGGGTGGGGGGGGGGGGTCCATCTGACTGCTGTGTAGGTATGTTACTGACCTCCTCGTTGAGGTTGCTGACCAGCAGGACCCCACTGGAGCCCGCCTGTCCAGCGAGGGCCACCCTCCCTGCAGCAGCAGCAGCCGCCGCCGCCGCGCTCAGAGGGTTCAGGGCTCCTGGCAGGAAGTAGACAAGACAATCATGGAATGGAGAGCAGCACTTCCACTAAACCACGGCATTACAACACTGAGCAAGGATGCGACTTTTAAAAACCAGCCAAAATGACTGATATTCTCTATTAATTCCAGTTAAACTGGTTTTAAAAATAAAGCGTTAAGATAAAAAAAAAGGAAGAAAAAATAAAAGTGTGATCTACCTGGGATCTTACCGAGGAGGGAGTTGGAGTCTTTGCTGAAGGCGGCGGCCACCGTGGGGTCGAGGCTGGGCTGGCCGTCGCCGGCAGGCAGCTCCGGTCGCGTGTAGTCGCGACTCTTGTCGTTGTTGTACTTCACGTTTAGGTTGACCAGCTTGGAGAAGTCGATGCGCAGCGTGCAACATGAATTGTAGATGTTCTGGCCATCCAGGGCCTGGCAGGAGAAAAACAAAAAAGGCATCATATATATGGTATTGCAAAGCACTAACAAACAGGACGGTAGGTGATTGATAATAAAGTAGAGAACATGACAAGTGGGAGCTGCAGGAACCTCTTACCAGTTTGGCCTGCTGTGCATTGACAGGATCGCTGAACTGCAGGAGGGCCTGGAACTGATTGTTCTTGGTGAATGTGATTATCTTCATGACTGTGCCAAACTTGGAAAAAATCTGCAAATAATACAGACAAATAGAAACGTTAACATTCAAGTACGAGCAGTGGATATTATGCCAACTGAACTGTTTACTGTGTGGGGGTCACAACAACTGTTGCCTACCTGCTGCAGTACATCCAGCGTTACAGGGTAGAACATGTTGTCGATGATGATCCGCAGCACGGGACTGGAGGCTGCGGCGAGAGCCTCCTGTACGTCCGAGCTTGGCGACCCGCCGGACTGGACCGCCGACACCGCCTGAAGCACCGCCTGGGTCCGCTACGGAAAATCACAAGCTGCCAGTCACTATCTTTAACAACGGGGGCTCAACAGACAAGACGGTTACCCATTTTATTAATTATTAATGCAAATAAAACAGAACAAACATTGACATATGTGTCCGGACTTGCCAAATACTAAACAAGGTAGCCTCTATGGTTATTAGACATAGAGATCATCATTATCTTTAGAAGTTTTAGATCTCAAGTATCAAGACAGCGAAACGGAAAGCTCAAGTTCTCAACTAAATACTAGTTATTCTGGCTCTACTAACCTGATTGCCTGCATCAGTTTTAAGTTCTTTGTGATTGGAGTACTGAATGAAGACGGGGACGTTGCGGATATGAGGAGTTACAGTGGTGTAGTAGTTAACCATGGTGATGGCTGCCTCCTCCGTCCCCATCTCCAAGAACGCCTGGAAGAAGAGAGAAGACAAAACAAATCTCGAATAAATTCCCCTTGGCTCGCGAGAGCGCCCTTAAATACACATTGAACATTGCTCGTCGGCAACCAGTCATACGGTAACTCAGGAAGCAATTTGGCCTCGTGTGGTCTGATTAATTTGGCGTGCAGTTAACACACCAGTCATAATTTTGTTTTAATGAAAACTCAACTCCTGGCATTTTGCTCCTGGTGTTCTTCGCCGCTGTTTTGGAAGACGGAAATAACAGGAGTAACAGGCGAACCAGCTTTAAGGGTGCCATATTTAAATAAGTGCGGTGCGGTGGATCTAATTTATTCCGATGTGAGGAGTGGTTCATGTGGATTTCAAAAAGTGATAAATACTTGGAGAAGAAAATGATAAATTTGAGAACGGACTGCGGTGTGGTGTAATTCCCGGAGGTCACTACTGCAAAATGTACACCAGACTGAATTGTAATTCACCGCTGTGGTGGAAACAGATACAGTAAGTTATCAGACCAACACAGGCTGGTACTGTCGGGAGAACAAAGCAGCTGTATTTGACAGGAATCTAGGGGACAAATCCCAAGTAGGCTGTTAGTCAGCTTTTATATGGAGCTGTGGGCATTTTTCAGATGCAGTTCAAGATAGCAGGACCGAATGAGTCCAAGTAGTACTCATGTGAGATGTGAGATGTTAGCGGGCACTTGGTCCTCCACAGATCAACGCAGAAAATGAAACCGGATTTGACCACTGTCCCCAGAAAAAAAAAAAACCTTCTAAAACTGAAGCCTAACAACGGTTATGTGGTTCACACAAACACACCGTGTCCATCCGTTTCCTCCACTCACCTGGTTCTTTCCCTTCAGTGTGAGGATGTTGGTGACTTTTCCGAAAGGCAAGCCGAGGGCGATGACTTCAGTCTCCGAGGCCTCGTTGGGCAGTTTCCTGATGTGGAGCACACGAGACGGGGGGGCCTCCTCCACCCTCAGCTTTTTACTGTCACTGCCGTTTGAAGCCCCATCTAAAAGTTTAGAATAAACACTGATTAACTGTGCTAACCAATGCAATGATAACTACCCTAATTTAAAAAAGGTGATATTCTGTATTTTTGTCACCGACAACAAATCTCATGAAAAGGCCAAAAGCAACAATGTCTTTTCGGTCCATCTCTAAATCTCTCCGACTTTAAACGATGAGGCTACATCAAAACTATCAATGTGTCAGTCTGTCTCTGAATACTTTCTCTCAGCCCCAAGTCCATTGGCTCCTACTGGAACTGAGTCACGATTAGCCTACATACAACTAAGAGCTCAGTCATTTCCTAAAACAGGTGGCCACCGTAATTTTTAGCAAATGTTGCTCAAACGGGAGGAAATAGTGCATTTGATGGGGACTGTTTTCAGTCACCAATAGAGAGCCATGTATTCACACTATTAGCACTATGTGTATATCTGTATGTTGCTATGTGTTCATCTGTATGTTTCGGTGTACTGGCTGTGGAAACAAATATCCCTCTGGCACAAATAAATCCAAATCTATGTAACCAGTGTTACATGTTGTACTGCTCAAATACCTAACTCTGAAGCTCGGTTTTCTTGAAAGCAGAAATAATGACAGTAAATGAATAATCTAGATGAAAGATTCACAGTGTGCGCACAGTAGTCTTTGTCAGTCAAACTACCCCAAGATGATTAATAATTATGTTCTGTAGCACAACACTAGACCTACTTGTGTTAAACGTTAGAGGCTATTTGGTACAGATCATTCTTTTTTTTTAAGCTATCATAGGAAATCCTGCATTTAAAGAACTGTCCATCCACATCAGTGAGACTGGTTACTCAAGATCAACAATGGTTGATATTGTCAAGCTACTAAAATATAGACAGTCTAAGAATCTTTATCTCACTTTATTAGACAGGTCCCTGGGGTGACTTTAGCTTGGAAGTGGGGGCGTTGTGTAGCAACGGCAGACTGGGACTTTGATTAAAGACCCTTGCGTATGCCATTATTTTGTTGGCAGAGTGTTTAATAGCCTAACTTTGTCCGTCTTCTCTTCGTGGAGACATAACCAGCCATTTCACTCATCCTTTATTCTGCGATTTTCTTCTGATAACATCTAAACAGCGAGGAGGCATTAAAATGCAGCGGTATACACCATGTCTGTTCCAGTCACATGCTGTGGTGTGTGGGTGCCCACCCACTGAGGAGCGTGATGTTATTCAGACACTAAATAGCTCTCATGGGAAAACGCTTCAACGCAGCCTGTTTTCACTTTTTCACACACCTATTCATCCTTTCACTCCCTTTAATGCCATCTGTCACTATCGATTAGGAATACGCCGATACAGATACCAGTATCGGGTACTGGTCCCGTACTGTGCTCATGTACTCATATTTGTAATCATAAAACTATCCGTTACAGCAGGTAGGCAGAGGAGGAGCAATGTCAGCAGTCTGGAGAGGTATTTTAGGATGCGTCTTGCATGCCAGCCACCTGCTGATAAAGTGAAGGGGGTTAGCCCTGAAGTTAGCAACAACACGGGCTCACTTAAGGTGGGCTGATCCTTAAAGGGATAGTTTGGGTGTTTTGAAGTGGGGTTGTATGAGGTACTTATCCATAGTCAGTGTATTACTCTACAGTAGATGGCGGTCAGCACACCTCCAGTTTGGAGAAGCACCGGAATTGGAGCAAAGCAATGTACTGCTGTGGACGGGGGCAGCAGCAAAACATATTTTTTGTACCTACAAGAAAGGCTCAACTAAAATATTTGTTTAAGTGTACGCTATATTTAGAATATTTTCAAATGGGGAACCAAACTAAAAGTGACACTTATCTAACCTGTTTTTGTCAACGGAGTCTGCTGGCTTTCAACAGAGCATAGACAGGTTTCACTTTCAGTTCAGTTCCCCGTCTGAAAATATTCTAAATATAGTGTACACTTTTTACATTACATATTTTACATATTATTAAGTACTCGTATTGGTACTCGGTATCTGCAAATACCCAAATGTAAGTACTGAAAAAAAGTGGTATTGGCGCATCCCTACTACCGATCAAATGGCTGCCTGCAAATGCCGTCAAGCCCCTCCCTATTCAAAGGGTGGTCGGAACGAACTCACCACTGATACTGCTCATGCCAGAGTTGGGACTGTTGTACATACTCAGCTCGTCTGATCCTCTCTGCGGAAAGAAAGACAAGGACGGACAGTCAGGGCACAGTTGTGAAATAATGGGGAAAACTATTTCCATTTTGTAGACAGGCCCTCAAAGACAACAATAAAGCAGAGGTCTCTGAAGACAGTTTAAAGGAACAAAAGGAGAGAAGAGAGAGTAGGTGGAAAGGGACATAAAAACGGGAGAAGAGCGGTCTGCTCCTCCTCTTCTGGTGTGGGTTTAATCTTGCTGAATTTAAGATGTCAAGATGTGTCATTTCATCCTGAGCTCTACTCGGTCCCAGAAGGCTTGCTGGAGCTGACGGGCGCCCTGTGCTCTTAAACCTGACTGATGGGATGAAGAGGAACCTGGCTGGGGACCCATTACACACACAACTTTATAATAGCTTCACACACCCCTCCTTGTTTCTGTCCGACTAAATTTGAACGAATTGTTCTTTTGTCACTAACATTCTTTATGGTTACGATAAACTAGATGTCGCGGGCCCTGCTACAGCGGCATGACACAAATAAATTTAAAGGGTAATAACGTTGTCTGACTTGGGCCAAAATGTGAGCACACAGTGCACGAGCTACAAGAATCCCAGAAATGATTTCTCTCCCAACAGCTGGCAACCCTCTCTGTTTTGCCTTTGACACTGAGATATTGATCAAATAAACAGGATGACAACGACCCACCACATCAGAGGAATTGGAATTTTATGACCGTTCCGTTTCCCTTCGAAAGAAGACTTTAACTTTGTTTTGTGAAGACTGAAATGCAGCAGGCACTCAACAAATCAGGTTAGGTAGCCAGAACAACAATGCACTTATAAAAGGAAACACGTTTGGTGATCAGCAGGGACACAAGCCGTACCCATTTCATTAAAGCCATTCTAATGCTATGAAAGTTCAAAACAAATATTTGAAAGAAATCTGATTGTTCTTGGCATTGTACAATGTCGAAAAATGGAATCTAACAACTTTATGGCATGTCTCTTTATGTTTATTTCATGGATGTTTGTTGTGTTACAGAAGCATTAAAATACAGCTAGGCCTGAGGATAATGGTTTCTAAATGCACTAGAAATGCTGAAGTTAGAATCTGCAACATTTATGATTAATGATTAATGATTAATCATTTTTAAGTTAGCAAAATATGCCAAAAATGTACTGGTACCAATGTCTCAAATGTGAATATTTGCTGATATCATTAGTCATGATCAGACCTGCAAACTCTAGAGTAGTGACAGTGATGGCATGATATGAAACTAAAACCAGGTACGGGGTCCTTGAAGAAAATTTGACTGATTTTAATACGCAAATGAAGCCTTTTGACTATAGCCAAAGACTAGACTGCGATGACACCATCTGTACCCAGCTAGCTGCTGTATTAGTGTAGCAGTGGGACACTAGGACCTAGGCTAAGGGTTAATGTAGAAATTTTAATTTCCCAATATCCATTTCTCTAATCTCAATGTGCATGTCGTTTCATCATTCTAGCAGTGGGACACTAGACGGTCTAAGCTAGCGATGCTAGTTTATTAGCACTTGCTAACGTTTAGCCAAAAAAATTGTGTGCTGCTGATCCGATTGGCCCATAGAAATGCCACAGACATTAAATACTACGCTATTGATTGGACAATACACTATGGTTAATGCCAGCCTGGAACAAAGACAGATGATGCACAATTGCAGTCATTCTCTCGTCACTCACTCAGCACGTCCTCATCTGCTTTAAATGTATTATTAAGATGTTATGTAAACTAAAATTTGTTATACAAGTAGCTAACTCCTTTATGGTATAACTCGCGTAGGTAGGCGCGCGACGTTAGCGAAGCAAAAACCAAAGTAGAAAACTCACCTTCACTCCAACTGCAACATCGCTGATGCTGAAAGAGAAACAATTTGCATGTTGTCAAAATGAAGGGATTTAAAATGGAAAACAAAACAGAAGATACTGTCAAGATACACAAGCATCACTCTTACTTTGAAGAAACGTGTTACGATGTCTATTACCAAGTCTACATTGTTGGTGTATGCTCTGATGCATCACATATTTAACCAACTGCAAAGTAGTATGACAACGTTTAAACGTATGTTTGTTACAATAAGTCCTAGAATTTTGTTATGAATGTTATGAAACTAATGCCAGTCCACCGACAAGCCCAACAACACTATTACTCCCACTGTGAACGAAATCGGTTTAGTTGTATATTGTATATGGCAGTGGTGGCCTAAAGGTTAGAGAAGCGAGCTTGAGACCGGAGGGTCGCCGGTTCAATCCCCCGGACCGGCAGGATAAATCTCGGTTCGGGAAAGTGAAAAGCAGCGCTTGCCCCTCCCTCATTACCACCACTGAGGTGCCCTTGAGCAAGGCACTTAACCCCAACTGCTCCAGTGAAGCTGCTCAGTGGCCAGCAGATCAGACTGTGGTTGTACTGAGCAGCTTCCAGGTGTGAATGTTTAACTGTGTGAATGTGTTCAGGGCGTTCCTGAAAAAGAACTCAGTGAACCTCCCCCTGAATAAATAAAGGTAAAAACATATATATATATATATATATTGTTCATAGATTGAATACCTAGTCCAGTCCATTCTGAATAGAGAATGCCTCCTGATACCAGTATTTGTAAATGTACACTACCCTCTTAAACATACAGGTTACAGTTGTATTATGTAGAGATGGACAGACATCATCTGTCTGCATGCTGTTCCAACCACCCGTTTCCCATTTATGATTCTTCACATCTTCAAGTAACATTGAGGTCACGCTTCATGCACGGTCCACCCACACACAGTCTTTGACTGACACACCCTGGTACACCTTACACTCCTTATAGGCAAACACAGTAACGTTAGGGCCTAAAACATTAGTGTATAGAGGAGTAATATCAACGCTAGTTACCATTTAACACCGTGCAGCTTTGCTAGATAATATAAAGTGTTGTGCATGATTTAAAACCAGTACACACATCCGTAACGTCCTGTAACGTTACATTTACTGGACCCGCTTGGTCAGCTAAGCTAGTTAGCTACAACACAAAGGGGTCGACGTTACTGTAGCGTTACATTATTTAGCATAGCTGGTTTGCTAAACTCCACTAGCCGCTTTTCGTTAGCACACATGCTGCAGAATGTTATTGTGGGGAAAGGAGTACATTCTGGAACTTTGTTAACGCGTAACACTTAGAACGTTGCGCAAACACGCCGAACGTTGTTATCAAATAGAACGTAGCAACGCGAGCTAATGTAACGAACAGCGGGCGTTAGCATGCTAACGTTAGCCACTTCCTTAATGGAACGAGAGAGCGTGGCTATGGAAACCACACGACTCCTCCTCAGCTTCTCTCCTTAAAAACGACGCATTCACACACTCGGCGCTCTGCAGCGGCTCAATATAAGTCTAATGATAAAAACATTACCCGTCCATTTCTGTAGAAATCTCTCAGCGCGTCCTGCTTTCAGTCCTGTTTTTCTTTTCCAGTTTATACACTAGACACTGCGCACGCACACATACACACGAGAGTAAAATGGAGGCAATGGTTCTATTGCGAGACGATGTGATGGCGGAAATGGGCGGAAAGTGTCGAAGCTATTGAGAGCGACCGAATACACACAATGGTAGTTTATTATGAGGAAATATTTAGTAGGCCTACATGTAATCGGGGACGATGCTGATACCTCTTTGGAACTGATTCTGTTTATTTTAACAGGGACAGAAAATATGGCAGAACCTTCAATAAAATTGATGTAAAAAAATTATATAACCTAGGCCTACTGTGATTTGTCAGAAATAAAAGAGTGGGTTTGGATCATAGACTATATGGTTTTCATAAGGGGATTTAAATTAAAAAAAAAAAAAAAATGAACCCCATCTCTCAAACAACGAACAACCAAACAATTATTTATTTTTATTTATTTTATTGGTTTAAAAGGACTGTGTGCACAGACATTAATTGTTTACATAGAAACAAAAAGATGGGTGCACCAGATTTAGCAGGGAAGCTAATTTCCATCTGTAGTCCTAAATAAGCATACTTCCCAAAATGTTATTCATGTTTATAAATGCTAATGACAGCACCTTTAATTAAAAGTTATTTGTGTCAAATGTTGGTGGAATGAGAAACTGTGAAGAGCAACTTTCATTTAGAAATTTTCAGAAGCTCCACTTCAAAGATGAATTATGGACAATAGGCTATGTATTTGACCGATGCTCAAGCATCGCATCGAGCACAAGCACCACAGGTGTCACTATTAACAAGCAATTTCTGATTCTTACATATAGCCTCTTTAAGAATACAAGTGTTTACTATTATGGAAAAACATAATCAAGTCAATTGACCTTTCAACAAGAACAATGGTTTAAGAACATTCTTGTGATTTAGAAGAACTAAGATTTATTTAGTGTTCATCTCGTGGAGATTGTTTTATGGCCCTATAGAATATGTCCCTTAAACATCTGATTAGTTTTCACCCTGATAGCTACGTATGATCTACTCAGGTTATGCTCCTTGACATTGCTTTATGGCTGTATTAAGGACATCCTGGAAATGTCTGATTGACATGAAAAACCTTTCCAGGATGTCAGGGAACCATATTCAATAACACCCAGGGACTGTTCATTTGGACCACTCAGACAGCGTTTGTTTTTAAGCCGGGCAGTTAGGGACTCCTTCTGCATGCAAGGGGAAAGGAGAGGAGAGAAAAAATAAATAAACGGGGCAGTTTTTGCATAATGATGAATCTTGACAGACATACGTCATGCTCCTGGGCTCCTGACAACGTCACGCCCTGGGTGAAATTAACGCATAACTGCTTATCTTAAAGGACCTGGGATTTAATTAAAAATGACATTTCCCCAAAGACTTGCGCCTCTGAGGCTGCCATGTTGAAATTAGCTGATGAGGGGCCCTCTGAGCAAAAGGGAAATAAGCAAACTGTCAAACGCTCAGCAAATCACTGCCGTTTATCAGTCCTGCTCGCTGCTCAGGAAATAACAGTGGACTGACATCCTGCATAGCGCCCGCTGCACCGTGGATACAAGTCAAAAACATATTGTTATTAAAAAAGAAGTAGGTGGGGGGGGACAAAAAAAAACAAGCCTGTCAAATGTGATACGGAGGCAAACAATGTGGTTGGGCTAAGTAGGGGAATAGGTTGCTGAAATGAGCTCTTAAGTCACCACAGACATATTTTGCCACTGACAAAGGCATACTTTGTGACTTGAAATTTCTGTATATCGTAATGAGTGCCACTCAAATAGTGAGTCCTCAACAAAATTAAACAAAATAGGCGATGGAAATGGAACGCTACTGAACTGAATACACATGGGACTGTGCATTCAGGGCCATTCAGCGTCTCAGAATCACTCCTAGGAATCAAAAAGGTTGAACTAAAGGTTAAACTAGGACTAAGAACACTCCAAAAGTTATTGATAAAGCTTCAACACTGACTCTCAGTAAGGAGAAAGACGACTGTGAGACATCACTATTTTAAACTTTCAGCTGCAAAGTAGAAATTGTGGTGGCACTTTGTCATTTTGATGACAACTGTGGTTTGGAATATTTGACAATAGAAACATTTAAATAGTGGAAAAAAGTCACGTTTATATACGTAGGCTATATTAAAACTAAACTGTAAAATACAGAACCGTTCAATGACATACAAACCGAACCATGGTCTAATTGAACGGTTGCACCAGTATTAAAGTGGCAGTAGGCAGAATATTTTTGGCATCATTGGGCAAAACTTCCATAATAACTTTTCAGCATATTGTAATTCAAGTGTTCTGAGAGATACCTAGACTTCTGCACCTCCTCATGGAAAAATGGAATCAAATTACTTGTATGTGTTCACATACTTGGCCAATAAAGCCTAAAGTATTAAACTCTATTACTTGATTTTTTATTACTGACTAACAATAGGGTGTTATTTGAAATCTATATATACAGACTCTTTGTGTGTGTGTGTGTCTCTGCCTCATGCAGACACACAGCTCTCATCTCTCGTTGACGGAGGTGTCACAACGAAGGCATCATTATGAGGAGGATTGTGACAGGCTCAGTCAGAGGTGATGTCATCACGGCGCGACCTACGAGGACGAGGCCACTCCGATCAGGTCAGGCTGTTTGTGGCGGCGCGGGGCCGAGGGACTGGATGTGTTGGCGGAGGTGCAAGGTGTGAGGTGTGTGTAAGTGGGTGTCGCCTCCGATACCTCCCTCACCTTTAATCAGCCACATTAGCTTTGAGTTGATCTGCACGCTGATGCATCCACAGGACGTGGGAACGCACAGAAACACACTCACAGTATATAGGCCACGGTGGAGAGCTTCCTGAGTGACTTCATTGCTGATGCACAGTCGGTATTCAGGTTGGTAATTTAGCCCTGCGCGCTTGAAATTGAAACATTTAAACAGAGAATAGTAATGTCATCAAATGTCATTTGTGCCATGGCAACCGGCAGGGAGATAAAATGTCATCTTGTCTGAGAATGAATATTTCTGCAGGGTCGGAGAACCCATTTATTAAAATCGCGGCGCCGGTGCCCCTCTGTGCTAAAGAGACAGTATTCCCTGTCATGTTTCACAGTGACCCTCCAGCTTGACATTTTGATTTCTCTCATTTTGTCCTTTCCAGTTTTCGCTCAGAGTGACAGCACGCATGCCTGTACGTGTATGTGTGTGCATGTGTGTTTAAGTGCGCCGCAGACTAAAAGCCGCCCATCCTAAAAGGCAACACAAAGTGAATGTCAGAAACGTCAGCGCGCCAACACCGCCACCGGTGACATGGGGGATTGGCAGATGTGCCAGGCATCCTTGGAAGAACGTGCTCCCCACCGCTATTGAAGACGTCACTCTCATGAGGTTTGATCTCTTTTCTCACTGCTTCTCAGCGGAGATTTTCAAGCTGAGACTTCTTGAAGACGGCACCAGAGAGACGGGGGGAATATATCGACTCCAAAAAGCTCCTTTAAAAGCGCATCTCTCCATGTCTACATGCGTTTCAGCAATCCATCATTTGCAGACAACAGCTGTAGGAAGAATGTCAATGTGATATTATGCAAATGTATTCAGTGGAATATCACAAACATTCATGGATTGCGGTGCATTGTGGAATGTGAATTTTATGTGCTTTGACACTGTGCTGAATAACTAATGATGTGGGACTGACCTGTTTGCTTGAATGGCTGCCACCAAAAAACTGCACTAAGCTGCAGAATGAGAGGAGGTTGCAGCAGCAGACTTTCCCACTTTATTTGATCAAACCCGTAACTTACTGTCACAGCAGGGTCATTCATTTTGACAGGGAAGGTAAAGAGGCTTTCAGACCTGTTCTGACTGATATGGGCTTTGTGGAGGGCTGACACAGACACCTACTTTTTAAGGGCTGAAGCTGCTGATGCTGGATAATTTGTGCTGATATTGACTTTCTCAAAATTAGATCATTTTTGCTTTTGAAAAAAAAAAAAAGTATATAAAGCAAGGCTAACTTTTGAATGAAGTAACCAAATGGTGCCCAGCCTATATGGGCTTACGAGACACTGGACAGCAACAACAACCAGGATGGCCACATGACCTATCATGGGCCTGGACCTGTTCCAGATCTCTCTGCTCTAACACACCTGAACCAGCTGATGCTGCTGACTACTAACTACTATTGTTGTGTTACTGATTTATTTTCCAATGCTCGGGGGCCAATAAACTGATGACGATGACAGCGGCGCAAAACGGTAGACGGGCTACCGCGAAAATACTCGTATGTTATGGATTCACAGTGTATAGAAAATTAACATTCATAATTCAGGCAGCGACAGTCTTCTTGTACTTATTCACTGACTACCTAACATTCATTTGGTACTCAATTAGTGTGATGAAGATCATTTTATCAGTATGTAACATTACGCATTAGTAAACAACCAGTTCCGACCAGTGCTCTCTGTCTTAGTTGCCATGCATTTTCTATAAATCTTGCAAAAACAAAAATCTTCTCATTAAAGATTCAACTCAACATATTACCTTCGGACAACCAAAACAAATCAGGGTTCTTCAAACAGATGATTCCTCAAGTCACCGTACATGGGACAATGGAAAACAAAATTAAATTCATCCTCAACGCCACCAAGATCACAAATGAGGTACAATGTGATGATGTCACAGTCATTACAGCTATGATAGCACATGTATTGGACCAACAACATCATACAGACACAACACACAAACATCTGATCCCTCCAGCCCCCCCCCCCCCCCCCCCATCCAGGCTCCAATATTAAAACAACCTCACATTCCACATGTGATTATAAACACGTATTGATTTCCAATGTGACTGCATAGAAGTTCCCATGTCTCTCCACTGGGACAGAGTCTCAGAGAGAGCTGTCTCTTTTGCCTCCACACTGTACTGAATCAATGTGTCGCTATCCAGGCAATAGCCTCAATATTCTCTCCCGCTCTGTTTCCAATTTGGTGCTCGATTGGAGACATCATTCTTCAGTTGTCTTCACAGAGAGTGGCTGTCAGTGGGGACGTTAGTCTATCCACTGGCCGGTGGGCTGTGGAGGCGGCGCTGCATTTGTATTGTGAGTGCATGCAGGGCCTCTGGGTACTGAGGAGTGTTGCAAGCTCTTGTGTTGTTGTCCTCGCAGTTTATTCTGTATTCACTGTCATCAGACAACAACTGATTTCTATATTTGTTAAAATATACACCTGCACAAAATTACATTAAAACATGCTGAGTTTTTTGTAAATATAAAGATATGGGTTGAGCTGGAGGTCCAAGTAAGATGCTACAGTGACTGAATTCAAAGCTGCACTAGTCAATATTTTGATATTAACAATAGTCCCGCCCCTTCCGGTGGACCCCATGGGACCTTATTTCGGAAAAAAATATGTACGGTAGTCAACGACGAGAGACAAATATTTTTTTGACCCCGTTTGAATTACGCTATGAATCACACATATGATTGTTTAAAAAATAATTTTGCAAGTCAAGAAAATCTCAGTTTGTCGTAGTATCATTTAGTTTTGTGTGAAACCGCTCAGTGAACTACATCTCTCGTCTCGCACAACATGGGCTATAACTAAACTATAACAATTTATGGTGTCTAAAGAGGTTAGCGTAGTTGCAATAGCATCAGTTCTATCAGAACCGGAGAGGATTTCTTCATCGAAAGAAGAGCAGAGAACGACACTGAAGGCTTTTCTCCATGGTAAACACGTTTTCGCTCTTCTCTCGACTGGCTTCGGCAAGAGTTTGATCGACAGATGGTTCATCCAATCAACTGCTATGTATTTTTTTTGTTTCCAATGATGGCTTCTCTGATGGTTCTGTGTAAAAAAAACATCTGGCGCATCACATTAGGCCCATGCGGGGCAGGCATAGTAATATGTATGACACAATAATAAAAATGTCATTCATTCATGTAATAAACACAATGTGCAAAAACTGTAAGAAGCTGAATCGGTTTAGATAATGACACAATATTAAACTGAATGTGATTGTCTGATGTTGCTGATGATGTTCTCCCTGATGTGTGATGAAAGCTGATTTCTGCATCTAATGCTTTTATAATCTGCTGGTTAGACGTCGCAGTGCACTTAAAATACAATGCTGCAGCTTCTCATGCCACTTCATAAAAAAAAAAAAACTCTCAGAGGAAACCGTCAACATCCCAAAGCCTAATATATCATAAATGTGTGTTGCTGTTAAGGCAGTGGGTGGAATTGGAACATAAAAGTGTTAACCTGACAGTCAATTAGTATGCAGCTATCTCCTGTGGGTGTGTTGGCTATGCAAAATATAAATGAACAGCTGCTGATACACAACCTTTTTTTTTGTTAAATTCCATTATTAGAAACACTTTTGTGATCCCTCCACATTATTGCTTTGTTGGCTATCCAGCCTAGTTGGGCTACTTGTTATGTAATTGGGCAGGTAAATTGTGTTGGGCAGGTTGTGATAATTTGGACCGTTTCCTCTAATGACAACTAAGTAAATCTGCCCCTCCTCTCATATGATTGAGTTTGACATG
The DNA here is from genome assembly GCA_916701645.2 of Sebastolobus alascanus. Taxonomy (NCBI): domain Eukaryota; kingdom Metazoa; phylum Chordata; class Actinopteri; order Perciformes; family Sebastidae; genus Sebastolobus; species Sebastolobus alascanus. The sequence continues at coordinate 1,355,220 of CAKAOJ020000091.1, forward strand.
GCAATGAGTTCAGTAGGCTCAGCTAGCCAAAATCAATGTTATTCAGTTTTTTACAACCAAGTTGATTGTAATCCAATTATTATTCTGTCATAGCTCTGTGATGAAAGCCTTACATCTGACTTGAATCCTTATTGCATATATGCAGTGGCATTTCTAGGTGGAAAAAATGATGTTGTGAGCCGATGATAATTCTCTATGAGTTCATCACTACGACCAACCCTGTTGACATTACACATAGCAGTCATGTAATCCATTGTTCACATAAAAATATTGACTAGTGCAGCTTTAAAATGAAGTAATATCTAATTGACACACCTCATCACAGGTTATGGCTTTACGTTTTTGCATTCGATCAGAGCAAGTTACGTAGTATATCAAGTGACCATTATGAAAGTTATGAAAGTTACGTGGTATAATAACGAGTATAAGAATATGTTGTTCTTTTCCGTTGTTCCGTTCCATTGTTACCTTCCGTTGTTACATTCCGTTGTTACGTTCTGTTGTTATGTTCCATTGCTACCTTCCGTTGTTATATTGTTACGTTACGTTGTTATGTTCCGTTGTTATGTTCCGTTGTTATGTTCCGTTGTTATGTTCCGTTGTTACGTTCCATTGTTACGTTACGTTGTTATGTTGTTAAGTTATGTTGTTATGTTGTTATGTTGTTATGTTGTTATGTTGTTATGTTGTTACGTTATGTTGTTATGTCTTCAGTAGGAACCAATGAGCATGGAGTCCAGAGCCACACAGAGGAAGTCAGCAAGAATAGAGAGACGGACTAACACATTGTTAGTTTGGGTCTTTATATGGTGGTATAGTAACATGTAGAATAACCGCAGGCTTATTCTTTTAGGTCATGATTGTTCTGATATTCATGCCTTGGTAGAATTATGGTGAAACCAGATTACACAAAAAGAGGAATACATTTATTCCAACTAGCTCTTCTCATCAAGAAAAAACCCGAAGAAATGCACCTGAAAACACAGCACAGCCAGCATCCAGTTGTTTTCAGAGCACACAGTATTTGGTGATGTATGTGCGTCAGTGTGTGAACACGTGCTTGCATGTGTCTGTGCAGAGGGCCGCTGCATTTCATATTCCTCCTGTCTCCTTTTTTATTAGGTTGTTTACCAGTGGAGCTGAATACCGAGCAGTCGGGGGTAGTGAATGAAAAGTGAGGGAGGGTGAGTTGGGGGTGCGGGCGGTTCGAATTTAGAGGCATTTTTCTAAATTTTATCCAATTTCTGTAATTCTCAAGCCTCCTGTTTTCAAAGGTCCCTCCACTCTCCTTTCCAGTCTGTGGCAGGCAGAGAAGCCTGAGCGCTGAGGCTTATAGACTAATATAATCACCCACCCGCCCACCTACCACCCACCCAGCAAGACCGCTACGCTCACACACTGATGTAGGGCCCATTCTCACAATATTAGCACAGCTGCAGCACCCAGGGTGCCTTATGATTATGAAGATGAGGGGAAACAGAGAGCTGCAAGCTGTCTGCTGTCTCCGGGGCCCATCATCACCTCTGTCTCTCTCTCTGGCGTGCAGGTGAATCTCAGCTGTTTCACCTGATGCACAACCATTGTTTTTTTTCTACCAATTGGTGTATTTTTAGTTCATCTCCATGTTGTTTTCAGTGACCCTCAGCGTAGAGACGCGGCCTGTCCCGGAGACACTAACTGGGGTTCAGGTATGGACGAATACTTACACTAGAACCGGAGAGAGCATAATCCAACATTTCAACACAAAGCACAACACAACACAAGCTATTATGTGATAGAAATACTGAAGGTCAGGAGAGTAGCGCTGCAGCTCTAGCAAGCTGAGCTGGACAAAAAGCTTTATTTTAGCTGGTATCCATGCCCGTATTGGTTCCATTACAAATAAATAGGACATTTCTAATCAACCCCTTAGACGTGTTTCATTTGTTTTACTGCGAAAAATCCAGACTCTTAGGTGAAGTAAACTCCAAAGTAAGTAAAATCTTGTCAAACTCCACACACACACACACACACACACACACACACACACACACACACACACACACACACACACACACACACACACACACACACACACACACACACACACACACACACACACACACACACACATACACACACACACAGTGCCACGCTCCGGATGAGCTCCAGGTGAGCTGATCTTTGCGCCTGCAGCATCCTGCTGATGCTCCCCGGGGCTCCTGTGATAGCGGAGCCTCCGGGGGAGAGCGGGCCTCAGCAGTCATTGTGAGCCAGCGGAGCCTGGTGACAGTGTGCAGACAGGCTTTTGCAGGAGCTATTCTACAGCTAACGTACATTGAATTTGCCTTTCCAAGGCACACAGGATGTGATGTAACTAACCTTGGCATCCCGGGGTTTGACAGATTTTGACAACAAATGACGATCTTATGAAAGGCAACTACAACAAGAGCAAGGGCCAGTGTCTGACTACCCACTGTGCACTGTGGCTCTGTCATATAGAAGTTTCAGTCGATGAGAAACATGGCAGAGTTTTCAATGTGGACACCAACTTGCACCAACATCTTTTGTCTTAGACCGGACTGAGTTGTTTTCTGTGTTTTGGGTTTTCTGTACTCTGTTTTTCGTCCTGTGTTCCTGTACTGGCTTTCCCTCCTTTGCCCATCTACACACCTGCTCTGAATCAGTCTCGTTAGTCCTTCCCTGCTCCCAGAGTTCAGCCCAGCTACACACCTGCTCTGAATCAGCCTCGTTAGTCCTTCCCAACCAATCAGCTCCTTTCTTGTTCCCAGTGTTTTTTCCCCTGCCAATCAGCTCCCTGCCCGTTCCTCCGGCCTAATCACCTCATTTCCCTCACCTGAGCTTCTCCGCCCATCTCTCCACCTGCACCTCATCCTCTCGTCAGATCAGTTTGTATTTAAGTCCTGGTTTTTCTGTTCAATCTTTGTTGGATCCTTGAATCGGTCATGAGTTTCTGTTCTGCCTTGCCCTGCATTGGAGATTTAATTAAAGTTATTTTCTCCAAGTTCCTGTTGTCTGATCCTGTTGTGATCTCCTGCATTTGGGTCCACTCTTCCTGACAGTTTCACTGCATTCCTGTTAACTTTTGAAAGATAATATTCCAGTTTATTAAAACTTGGGTTTTATTTTCCTAGTTTTGGTCATCATTTCTATCAGTTATGACGAAGTGATAAGTTAAATTTGGGAACATGGCAACAACAAAGCAAGCAGTCAAAGGGAGGGGGGGGGCACATTGGCCATATGTGGCCCAGACCACCTCTGAATGTGGTCTGGGCATTCACACCTGTACTTAGAGCTGTCCACTTGTCATCGGATCACCCAGGATGCATGTTAATGCCAGGTCTGAACAGGGCAGTCCTCAGTCCTCTGCCTTAGAAAAAGTTCTGTGCGTGTGTATCCTTTGTTAGCTGGTCAGACCAGAGAGCTGAGCTCTGCTGCTGCAGCGGAGGTGTGAAGAGAAGAGAGAGAGAGAGAGACAAAGGAAGCTGCCGCCTTTTATTATGGCCGAATTTTCACACCTCTGTGTGAAAACTGAAGGTTCCTGGGAACCAGAGTCAAAATCGCTCTGCCGCCAATTTGAGTGATGAGTCCCAACACATTGGACAACATTTTTTTCTCTCTCTCTCTGTGATAGAGCAACAACACACATGAATGCTCCCACTGTAACTGTTGGCAAAATACAGAGCAGAAAAACAACAGGCAAAAATTAAATACATAAGATAAAAGATAGTTTCAACTGACCTACCTAGTCACAGTTTCAATGTACGTTTTTCAAGCTGTTTGCAGCAGTATTGATTGCGTTACCCCCATCTGCTGAATCTCCCTCAGTGGTATAACCTCTGACCTCATGTGGCCTGAACAGCTAGTAAGCATGCTTGCTGTGCTAGAGGCAGAGGCAGCAGGGCCGACAGAGGAGCCATTAGCCAGTGACGCTGGCTAGATGGGGCCACTGACCTTCATAAGCTTCACTCAACGCTGCAATCACAGCAAGTCCTGCACTAAAATAACCAATCCTCTGTGTGACCCGAGGCTTATTCACTACCAAAACGGTCTCTTTTACATGGAAATGATCAGTATTCATGTCTGAGCGCAAGTGTAATACAACATAAATCCTCCGGTACAACCCGTATTTCAGCAAATAATCTGTTTGAATAAATTCGTCAACGGTGAGGACATTTGCAGCTATGGCGCCTTCATGTGTCCAACAGTAATGTAATTCAAAAACACTGACATAGCCCTTTAACACAATCAATCTAAATGACATTTTAAAAAGCTGATTACCCTCAGGACCAGTGTGTCTCTACATTTCTGCTTAAACGTCTTCAACTTCCTGAAAACCAGTATCAGCTGCAGGTGGTTATATCCGATGACTTTGTTTCGATGGTCTTCCAGCTGGGATATGGCTAGCTGTTTTGCCATTTTCTTTGCATAGCTCTTTATATAAGCCATCATGTGGTGGCATTTAAACGAATTTGCGTTAACACGTTATTATCGAGTAGCTTTGACATCCCTAATTTTAACCCAAACCACGATCTTTTCCTAAACCTAACCAAGTAAACCTAAAAACCAAGTAAACCTACGTTGGAAGTTTATTTTGAAAAGAGACTATGTAACGAGTAGAAACCATATGTTTCCTGTGAACATGTAAGTTTATTTGGAAAAGACACTATGCGTGTAACAAGCGGAAGCTGACACGCCGTCCCTGACACGTCCAAATCTGATTCCAGAGGGGTAACTAGAGCGTCATAGTTTGAAGCGTACTGCAGGGCCACTGACCAAATGTCGGTATTTGGCGAGTTGGGAGTGAGCATGTTTTGCACAAGCTGGTTAGCCTAGGCTCGTTACCCTTTATACTGTGTGACCTCTCATTAAGACATGAGTTTTGACCAATTAAACAAGATATTAGTTGTCAAGAACAGCTACTAAATTGACCTCGAGGTGAAACCGTTTTACCAATTGCTGCTTCCAAGAATGAACTTTGAACCTTTATGTCAAGTATTAAAGTATTTCAAAACAGTTTCACTTGCATATAATTCAGAGCACATAAGGTTGCTACCATTGCACATAAATGATAGTGAAAGTTTATTGGATCACTTCCAACAGATAACAGTATTGTCGTATATAGATAACTTCTATACTGTATATACAATATTATTAAGCAAAGGTCATCACATCCATCATATTAGAGGTGAATGTCACTAACTCTCTCATATATGATTTTTTTTTTTATTATCAGCCGGGTCTATTGACAATCCAATATTTAATCTAACTGTGACTGACTTACCTTCACACACTCGCAGAAAGTCAGTCAGTTGCTGCGTTGACACACTGTTTGAGGAAAAGCCAGATAATGACATTCTCTGTGTGTTTAGCTTATGATCTACTTTGAGTGGGTTTTCATCTTGAGTAGGCTGCCTGTGTGTCAGCGCACTTTTACCTTCACACACTCTTCGTTATTTGATTACTTGTAGCAGTGATAAAAGGGAGACTTGGCTGTACAGTGAGCTGGCCAATATACCTCCATTTCAATTTGATCATGCTAACTCTCTGAGACTCTTAGATTCTCCTCTTCTAACCCATCAGTCCAACACTTAACCACATCAGTCTGGGGACGACTGTCTCTCACACACACACACACACACACACACACACACACACACACACACACACCACATTAATAATCATTAGGCTTATTTCCATGTGTTTTCTATGCAGGTGCATCCAAATGTCAACTGAGAAATCATCAGTGCAACTGCAAATTGGAGGTTTGAATTCCTCAACGTACAGAGTGCCATATACGTTAATGAGAGGTGAGCGGTGAAATTGAATAATGCCAAAAAGAATTCCCATGGTAGGAGACCGAGAGAGTGGAGGGGGGGTCATGCATAAACATTTCTCTCAGTGTTGGAAATCATCCTGAGCACCCTCAGCACAATTGGCTCCTCTTTAAATGTAATATATTCTAATAGAGAACACAGTGTAAGGACGGTGGCTCCGCACACGGCTAAAGTGATATTTGTGTGCTGCTGTCTGCTTTGTTTTTCCATAAAGAAAAATTAAGGATATAAGGGCAATTTGTTAAGAAGCAAGTGAGCCTGCACAGTGTACGCTTTCCAAAGTGCAATTTGCATCTCTACTCGAGGGTGATGCTTTTTTGTTATTCTGCGTGGTGCTGTTAGGGACGCTTCATCTGAATTTGAAGGAAGCACATCTAAATCCCAGCACAGCGATATGAAGCACCCTGGTGGCAAGGTGCCACCAGCGCTGTTTGTGTGCCTCTAGCCGGGGCCATTAAGCGCTCTTAGCAAAGCAAATCTTTTCTTGTGCTGCGAGCACTCCTTCTTTGATTTACAGCCGCCCAAGGCTAACACTCAACACCTGCAGCCTGTTATACGTCATTATACTGTATGCCAGGATGTAAACTCACTACACACTACACTAAACACTGCCTTGAAACTCGTTGGTTAGACACTAAAAGCTACGTTTTTGAATGGACCATGACCATGTGTAGTAAAATACGATGCCAATAGTATGATCTGTACAGCTATAACACAATGCATTTGTGCTGAGAATGTTTCTTATGGGGGCCGCACGGTGCAGTGGTTAGTACTGCTGCCTCACAGCAAGAGGGTCGCAGGTTTGGGGTCCTTCTGTGTGGAGTTTGCATGTTCTCCCCGTGTTAGCGTGGGTTTTCTCCGGGTTCTCCGGTTTCCTCCCACGGTCCAAAAATGTATGGCTTTTTTCGGGGAGGGGCTTAAAGTCGGTAAATTTCAGCAAATATGATGCATGATATCCTGACAGTAGTGCATGAGACAGATAATCTGTGAAAGAAATCAGGTTCCTCTGTGTCCCCCTGTGCTCATAATGGCATTTGCAAGATTTCACCGCGCCCGATGGAAAACAACCAATATGAGCTGAGGAGTCTCTGGGCAATCACTGCTCGCGAACTCCGATCAAACAGTCAAACTAGGCAGCGCTCATCAAATATGTCCCTCGGCAGTCTAGGCCTATAGCAGCAGAACTAGGGGCTGGCCTAAGGCTGGCTCAGGCTGCCTTGGGCCAGCCCTAACTATAAGCGTTATCAAAGAGGAAAGTCTTAAGCCTACTCTTAAATGTGGAGAGGGTGTCTGTCTCCCGGACTGAAACTGGGAGCTGGTTCCACAGAAGAGGAGCTTGATAGCTGGAGGCTCTGGCCCCCATTCTACTTTTGGAGACTCTAAGAACCTCAAGTAACCCTGCAGTAACCCTATTATCAGTTGACCTCCTCTGTCAGGTGGAATATGGTAGGTCTTTTGGGGAATCTTTAAGTCAAGTCAATTTTATTTGTATAGCCCAATATCACAAATCACAAATTTGCCTGAGGGGGCTTTACAATCTGTACTTTGCAATTACAGACAATTAAATTATGGACATGGCAGATTAACATGGGGTTTCTTAAGAACACAGATAATCTCTGTAATTATGACAAACCCAGGTTGCACTGGTCCTGTGTGAATAGGATTTAGTGAGTGTTTCTCTGTAAACAGGGCTTTGTTCAGATTAACTGATGCAGTAGGAAGCATGTCTCTAAAGACTCTCTGGAAAACTATTTACTCTTTGAATCTCAGAAATGTGATTTAGAATTTATACGTTTTAGAGGCTTACTTATCTTATTTTCATAATTTCATTTGTAACATTCTGTTGTCTTTCATGTTTGTTTTGTCCTATAACGTCCTTGTCTTTTGTCCTGTGAGGCTGTATGCTACTTTGTCACCATTTCAAAGGACAAACAACTTTTATAATATCATTGTTTGAAACGAACGTACCAAAGCCCCACGTCTGCTGCTCCATCATGACGTGTTGGAGCTGTTGCAGGACACCGTCTGATGCAGTTGTAATGTTTAATAAATCGTCTCAGGCAGCAGTGATGCATGGATTATTTACAGCTCAGGGAGTGTTCCTCCGATAGGCCACAGAGACGGGTTAACCAGACACCATTTCTCTCATTGTCCTGTGACATTTCACTTATTGATAATTTATGTGGATTAGATTAGCAGTGCGAGGAGTAATCACAATTGATGGCGTTAAAAGGGCAGGCCATCAGGCCACTCACAGTACAGGGTAAAGAAAAATGCCCGGCGGCCACCAGATCACAAACACTGGGATTTCTCCATAAGACAGGAAACACAGATTTAAAAGGGAAGAGGGGCAGATTAGTGTTTGTGCTGCTTTCTGATTGGGATTCACTGTTGTAGATAAGACCAGAGTTATTACTTGCATTTACTTGGTTACACATACCCAAGTAACTTATTTGAGTACATTGCAGTTGTTGGAGTTGTTTTACTGTCTGTACCACTAGGATACTCATTACACTTATTTTATTTAGGCCTATGTATTATTTTCTACATTGCACATTGTGTAAAAAGGCTGGTATTCTGCTGATCCCAGGTCTGCTGTGGCTCTCTGTTATCATGTCTCAGTAGAATAATGAAGGAAGCTACAGCGGGAGTTTCAGATGAGATGTATCCTCCCTGACCTGACCTCACTCTTTGTGTTTTCCTCTGTTGGACTATTGCTTTCAGACAGCGGTGGCAGCTCATGCAGACCGCAGCTCAGACTGAGCAGTTGTGATTGCTGGTCTGTGGTCAGTACACTTGTTTGTGTGATGGTATAGCATTAAATTAAAGAGAACCTATCATACTTATTTTCAGGTGCATACTTGCGTTTTGGGTTTCTACTAGAACATTTTTACATGATTTAATGTTAAAAAAAAAAAAAGCTTTATTTTTCTCATACCGACCTCTTTTTCCACTTCAGCTCCACTCTAACTAGCTTTGTGAAACTAGAAGGAACGGTTCGTTGCGCCCTGAGTGAAGTGACTGATTCATGACAGATTGACATGATGTGTCACAATAATATCATTCTATTGGCCCAAAGCTAACATGGGTGGGAGTAATGGACACAATATGCTTGTTTTATTGGCGCAAATGGTCCCCATCTCGGTGGTCCCCAGACCCCACTTTGACAATCACTGCTTTAAGAGATGAAGCCTGGCAATATTGTCATGGGATATTTAATGAATTATCCAATTGGGAGATAACGATGTGACATTACATGACAAACTAACAGGCTGTAAATACAGATACATTTCACGTCTTTACCTGACAAAGACCATCGATGGTTCAAGTGATGTCAGTCATGCACATAAAGTAAATTAAGCGGTAGTGTGTCCATGTATTTTTCTGTTTCCTTTCACTCACTGAAGAAGTCTTTTACTTGAGTGGATTCTCTTACTCAAGTAGTTATTTTGATGACTACTTTACTATTTGAGTACTTTTTTCTAACAAAGTAACAGTACTTTTACTTGAGGGCAGTTCAGGCTCCTCTACCCACCTCTATAATACAGAAAGCCATGGAGACAGACTGAAGTGTAGATGGATGACATGAATGGTATTAAAATCCCAACAGTGTTCACAAACAGTCAGCGCCTGTCCTTACAACTGTCCACCTACTGTACTGTGTTTTCATTGAAACACTCGGGGAGCCAGCCGGCAACACTCGGAGTATTCAGTCCTTTTTACATTTCAGTCTGCTGCTCTGTGGAGGGGTAATAAATCATGTCTCCATCTCCTCTTAGAAGGCTCCAGACACTTTAATCATTCCGTATTCTTGTGTGTTTAGCCATAATAATTTGGCTCTATCATGCAAGGACAGTCCTGCCTTTGATTTATGTGTGTGAGTGTGAGCGAGAGCGGAGGAAGGCGAGCCGGAACACAGCCACGACGCCGCCGCTGCTGCTGTTGGGGCTTGTTTTTCACTTCCTCCAATCTTTTGTCATGGTGTCTATGTTCTATCTGTTCATTTCCTCATCCTGTGTGCCCCTCCGTCTCCGCCAAAGCAGGCGTCCATATGTTGCTCTTTATCAAGGCTGCAAGAGAGACAATATTAGATTGTACTATACTACACTTATTATACAGTATTTTACAGTCCTGTTATGCACTTTACTATACTCCATTGTGTTACACCACACAGTGTATAGGACATACCATACTACACGATACTTTACTATACTATAGGGTATGTAGAAACTCATAATGTAATAGGGGCGACTGTGGCTCAGATGTAGAGCGGGTCGTCCACCAATCGGAAGGTCGGCGCTTTGATCCCCAGCTCCTTCAGTGCTTAGCCGAAGCCGGGTCGCGAGGGCAGCAGACTAAGCACAGTATTCCAGACGTCCCTCTCCCCAGCAACGTTTTCCAGATCCTCCAAATTGCTCATCCTGGATCTGAAGTTTGCAGAAAAAGTTATTACGTTTTGCTCATTTTCATTACTACATTATTACATTATCAGCTTTAATTCACATTTTAATGACATAACCATATTTTGCTGTCCTCACCACAAGAGGACCTTGTTTGTATTAAACTATGGTGAATAGTTTCCTCTGAGAGTACTACAACTACAACTTTCTGTGACGTGTAAAAACATCACATTTTGGTGAAAATGTGTTTAAACCAATCTTCTCCTTTAAAAATGGAAAAGGGACAGTGACATTATTTTTTTTTTTTTTCAGTTGTACCAAACAGATGCTGCAATCTGCTGTAATGTTTTGAACAGCCGAACAGGTGATGTCGCACCTCTCGGTGACTGAGAGAGAACGAGAAAGTGAGAAAGGGAGGGAGAGCAGGGATTGAAGAGCAATCACAGAGTAGAAATGTCATATTTGCATATCTCAAAAATACATCACAGGGCAGCCATAAAGGGCCCTGTGAACACGGTTTTGCATATTGAGAGAAATTTCCACTGCTTTTCAGAGAGCACTGTTTATGTGCAATTTTAAGAGGAAGATAAAGGTTGTATTGGAACGGAGGGAAACATATCACTCCCACCTGTGAAAACTAAAAGCTAAAGACAGATTTTTTTCATAAAACACACTGTGTGACACCCACACACACACACACACACACTGCCTGATGAAGCCTATTTGGTGTTTGTCAAGAGTGATGTTGGACTCCATAGACTGAAACCCTTGGTGTATTTAAGTCATTTGCACTGGATGAACCAAAAATATGAAACATGCTGCGATTAAAAACATCCCATGTTGCCAGCAGATACTAGTAGCCACTGGTTAGCACTGCCACTCAGGCCTAACTGGTTAGTGGAAGTGTGTTAATGAAGAAGTCAGTCAGCCAGCTCGCAGACGGCCGCCAATATCTCAATTAGAGAGCTTTGCGAGACGGGCCTCACACGGAAGCCCTGTGATTCCTCCCATCGCCAGCAGCCACACTCCTCTCCGAACAATAGCACCATCTTGTTTTGATTTGATTAAAATAGATTCATTAATTACCGTGTGCCAAAGCTGTTGTTTGTGATTAATGAGGCAGCAACACCTAATCAGCTGGCAGACGGAGGAGCCTTATTGGCTGTCCTCCCTGTCTCACCTGACTGTTTATTACTCGACTAAACTAAACCTCACTGGGACGTGCAGAGACGGTGTTCACTGGTTCAAGATACTGACAATGTCTCGACACTCTGGCTGTTGGGAGGATCGTGATAGTTGTTGACCCATATGACATTTTCTCTCCAGCCTGGAACTGTTTAGAAGGAAATGATTAGTAAATTAAATCAGTAAAACAGGTGTTGCATTTAATAATAGATTGAGTAGACCAGCCCGTTCTCACCAAATGGCATATGAATGACTTCTAAGTTATTTTGCGTGCAATAAAAAAAGCCTTTCTTTCTTTTTTATATTTATTTAATGTTTATTTAGCAGGGACAATGCACAATACATATATCGCACCAGATATAGCTAAAAGCTAATTTTTTAAAGTGTAGTGCCTGGGCAGAGGCCGCTAGTGCCAACCGGATGTTATCAAAATAAAGGTCCTTTTGCATTTTCAGTACACAATCACATGAAATGTGTTGTTTATTAACCATTAACCACCATATAGAGTGGTGCAGGAATGAGTCCTAAAACCTGGAAATGGGAACTACTACTTTATGCTTTGCGTTTTGCATTAGCTCATGCATTAGTCGCGGACGCCATGACGACGGTGGTTGTCCTTCCTTCTTCCGTCAGCTCGGTTCTCAATTGGCTATCGTTCTTTCCCACGTGACTGCGTCGTCGTCTGTCCTCGGGGTTCCTCACACACAACAGGATAACCCATCGTAAATATTGAACGTTTAATATTTACGATTTACGATTCGGTGCATCCATGATGGACTTCCAAGCCGATCGGGGATGTAAAAAACATAACTTAACATACCTCACACCACAGGAACATCTGGAAAAATAATCAAACAATCGGGGCTTTGCTGACGATCGTCGAGAGGGGGGGAATCGGGCCTAAAATCTGCTTGATTCTTGTGCAGTGTGTACCCGGCATTAGTAATCCAGAAATATTTCACATACTGTACAGTATGTTTGGCTGGCCAGCAGAGTATGGAGCAGCTTTCTATGGCATCCAGAGAGCCTCTCTCTCTCTCTCTCTCTTTACTGGAAGTGTACCAGAGCTGTTTGTGCCTCGGAGACGTTATTAATTCCCTGCCAGGGTTTTAAACAGTACAGTGTATACGCTACACACGCTGACCTCCATTCACTTTCACTGTAGCTTCTGAAGGGAATACAAATAGGGTTTCATACAGCCGAATAAACAAATGCTTAGTTTAACTGAGTGGCCTTTTACAGAGGGCTCAGTGCCCTTCTTTTTTTACAATTTTCTCAGTTTTCTGAAATGTCAGCTCTCCTCTGCATGCTGTTTATCTCACCATCTAATTCCTGTCACAGAGAGAGAGGCAGGGAAAGACAGACGGGTTACCAGCCTCACTGTTTTTTATAGAGCAGTTATGGAGGGGTTGGCCTTTTTGGGGGTTTGAACAATGTTCTGGGAGCACTCTGTCATTTCTCACTCTGTGACTTTTAGGAGCTCATGACGGATGGCTCGTCGCCTCCCCGCCTCCTCCACATTAAACCGAGAATGGTATCGCTCAAAGTAGGCCTGTAATGCACAAATAACCCGCAGCCATTTTAGAATAAATGCATGGCTGTGGCAGCGGGATGAGGCAGACCTTTGGGTGAACCCCAAATGGAGCCTTCTGTTTCCTATTTAGCCAATGCCTGTGATCTGTCATATATACATATATACAGACTGCTCTCTACCCACTCTGCCACTGGAAGCTCTTTCTGATGCTGGAAGGGGAGGGGGGGGGGGGGGGGGGGGGGGGAGAACAGTCAGTCTACTGTGGTGTTATACCCATATAGTGATATAGTGGTTTGCAGACACATAGGGCCGATAGGCTTTTTATTCAAACTCAGATCCAGTCCAGTCTGACACACTGAATGCAGTTTTAAGGAATACATTTGTATTCAATCCGCCACTGAATTTGGAAGGAGGTCGTGTTTTGTGTTTTTCTGCCTGTGTGTTTATTAGCTAAGATATCTCAAAAAAAGTTAGGAGCAGATTTGGCTGATATGTGGTGGACAGAGCTCTCAGTGCAAAGATCACTTGATTAACATTTGCTCAGCAGCCAGATCTGGGATGGTTGCCATCCTCGACAGTTTTCAGCAATATTCTCAAAGTACTATGTTGTGTTTGCGTGAAAGTTTCGAGGCTTTCCCTCTCCCAATAAATACATTTTGGCAAATGTAATAATGCTGAATGCGAGTGCGCAAGTCTGTCAGCAGCTTCGCACTAGTATCAAGCCAAAACACGTCACATGCACACATTTATTCCCACTCCGGACCAGTCACGATAGTCAAAATAGCCGTGCCATGGTGGGGCAGCCCCGAGACCCAACATGTCCTTCTATCTCACTGTTGATGTTTTGAAATGCAACTGTGAGACACAACACGCTGTCCAAACAGAAGAAGAAGAAGTCCAGAAACAGTAGCTGGGATGTGATCAGCTGAACAAATGTGGTAACAGTGCTGCTTTTGTGGAGCGTCAACAGGCGCCACCCATCCAGTGTGTCTCTTTCGCTCTTTAAACTACGTCACCAGGAATGAGAAAGTGCTGCGTATCTCTACTGTCCACTATCAATAAAGGCAGAAAATGTCCCAAAAATAATGTTTCAGTCTGAATGAATATTTTGCTTCAATGCTGAGTAACTCCATGTCATGACTGTGCAAAGACAGGAACCAAGACAGGAGGGTCTAGAGAACAAAAAGAAAAAGCTGGAGTTTCTGGTAAGTTATGAAATGTGTCCGATCTGTCTCACATACACCCTCCACAGTTGGTTTGTATTCTCATCTTTTGGCTGCATAATTTAAAAAAATAAAATCCGAGGAATGAAAATAAAAATTCCCATTGTGCTCTACCCGAACGCACCTTTGACTCGCACGTTTGAAACTCACTTTCAAAAACGTCAACATTGAGCTGGGAGGACATCTGGGGCTCGAGGGCCGTCATAAATAAAATCAGAGGGTGAGTCTTTAACAGAACCTTTTACCAGAGATGAATAAGAATTTTTGATTTCATGCATCTTCTATGGCACGCACAGCTCCGTTGTCTTCCCCTTTGCGGCTACTTCCTATGCACTCATCCCGGTTAAGTGTCAACATCGCCTGCAGGCACTGAGAGGAGGGTTCAGATGTGACTTTAACAGAGCTGGAGGATTCTGTCTGGGGGGAAAAAGTATTGCTGGGAGTCATGACAGCCTCTTCTTGTCTTGTCACTGCATGATCACTGTTGAAATGTTTTCTAGGACCAGATAATGTTGCTTTACTGAATCCTTTATGAATAAAGAATATGGGTTATGGCGGCGCATGCAGATGCGGCGGGCCAGTAGCTCCCGTAAACTTCGCTATATTTCTGTTTTAATTTGTTATTGTGTTAAAATGGATGAAATAAGACTCAGGCTAACTCAGCAACAGGAAATCAGAGAGTGTTGTGCCCACATCGTTACACAGACCTGGCTCCATTTTAACATTGCGGGTCAAGCTGTTGCACTCGATCCGCACCGAGGGAACGCAAGAGTCAAGTAAGACGAGAGGAGGCGGTGTTTACATCAATGATGCTCGGTGCTCAAACAGTAATATCAAAAAGTTTTGTTTCCATCATTGTTATTTCCATTAGACATCCTGCCAAAATGATTAAGATATAAGTATCGGCATTATAAAAACATAAAAATTAAGTTAATCTTTTTGAAACTACAGTAGTTTTAAAAGCCAAAGAATTGACCAGTTCAGTTCCAAGTTTACAACGACACAGCCACGATTTATGATTTATGATTTCGACAAGTGAGAGGGATTGTGAGCCATTGTGGTTCTAAATGGAACCACTTTTCTAACCAAAGAGCCTTGAGACTTTTATGGCTTCAGCTACACAGCTGATTTAAAGCCGCAGTTGATGAATATTTTACAATAGTGAACGCAGATCTGCTGCATTCTCTAACAGTCCCCATTAGTGGGTGGAAACTAGCTCTGATCACCGCAGCTTATTGGGCATCAGCGGGCCGCTCTGTGGATGCAACGTGACGAGATATGAAGTGTGCTGCCTGCTGGGTGATTGATAGACGCTATCCAGGCTAGATAGAAGGAAATTGCTGTTGTCCATCTCATTTGCACTCATTGATCCATCTAAAGGCTAGAGGGAGGGAGAGGGAGAGACTGAAAAACAGACAGGAATGGTTGATGTTGCCACGCTGATGCAGGTGGAAGTCAGCAGCAGTCCAGAGCTTTTCATTATCCACACCCACAGACTGTATAGAAGAAGTGGACGTAGTTGCCGTGACGTCACCCAGTGGTTTGTGGACTGCCGTTTTGAAGCCTCAAGTTCAGCATTTTTGCCGTCGCCATCTTTGTATTTGGCCGTCGCCATGTCTGTTTTCATGTCGGACACGAGAAGGTGGAACTGAACGCTGAATAAGACGTTTTCTCTCTCTTGCTTCACCACTCACTTCCCTCTACACACTGGTTCTGCTCCCACTGGCTCTAGAGAGGGCAATTCGCGTTTTCGTATCGGCCATTGTAGCTCTCCAACACGCTTGGCACAGGGGAGAGGCTTCAATTGGTTGACCTTTTAATTTTCTTGAACTGAAAACACACTGTCAAAGGGTTAAAGTTGTTAGAAATGTTGATGCTTAGCTTTAATGTTTGCCATGTTCACCGTTAGTTTTGCATGCCAGCATACTAACATTTGCTAATTTGCACTAAAGACAAAGTATTTGGTCATGAACTATTATGAAGTATTAGACAAGTGCTGCTAGCATGGCTATGGTAAATGGTACTGGGACTTGCATTTATATAGTGCTTTTTCTAGTCTTCCGACAACTCAAAGCGCTTTACACTACATGTCAGCATTCATCCATTCTAAAAGGTAGTATGTAGAAATGGCCGTATAGGCCTACAATCAGTATGAAATTGCCCTTATATTGGGTAGTTAGCATGAGCAGTTTGATGGCTGAACAAAGACCTACAGAAACACACACTTCATTGTCCACGCTGTTTGATTATAAAGTGACCTGAAACAGAAACACTGACAGCTTAGTAGCAACAATGAAGACAAAATCAATAAAAAGAATCTCAGAGCTCAGCACTTTAAAAATTCACTGTCATTTTTGAGTTATTGGGGTATAATAAAGTCAAAGTTCAAAGTTTTTCCACACGAAAAAGAAATATACTGTGAATCTGGCACCTGAGCGCTGCGTCTTCCATGATTGAAAAGGGAAACCGTGCTTTTTTTTTTAAACATTCACACTCAGCAAAGACAAATGAACCAATCATCGGTCTAATGGTGGCAGTAAGCCGGCAGCAGGGGAAGACAGTTTGTGCACGACGCCTCAAAGTGTCCCTCAGCAAGGCCTGGTGTGCCAGCAGGGAGCCGGTCTTATTACACAGAGCCTTACATGGAATGTTAAGCTCTCCGCAGCCTCGGCTCCTCATTGGTCCGGGAGGAGTCTGAAAGAGCGAGACTCAAACCTCTGTGTCCTCGTCCTCGCCCCGCCTCATCCCTCTCCACCCGCGCAATCTCCCTAAAGCTCCCCTGCACAACAGTGGAGGCAATATTTTGTGACAGAATCTCTCAGACTATTAGGCACCCAGAGGCACCTGTGGGAGTCATCTCTCTCTGACTCTCCTCCTCTCGCTGTCTCCCTCTCAGTCTCTCTCTCTCTCTCTATCTCCTGGCAGCACAGCTGTTATCTCTCAGAGATGAACACTCACATGCTCACACATACAGTACATATGCACAGAAGCATTCCCTCGTGCACATTCGCTATCCAGTACACACACCGCCTTCGGCAACAGTGAACTCGTCTTTGGTTTATTCTGCAATTATTCACTGCAGCAGCTACAACCAAAGAATCAGAGTGATGCATGTGTTGAAGAACACAGAGGCATATGAGGAGGGGAATGAAAGAAAGGAAGAATGAATGAAGTGATATTAGGTGAGGAAAGCAGGACACTTCATGGCGGTATTCACATCAGAATTTGTAAAGAGAGACAGGTAATCTGAAAAAAAATATCATGTGCCTCTGTGTCCTCCGGTGTCCTCCGGTGCTCCTAATGGCATCTGCAAGATTTCACAGACCGGAGGAAAACAACCAATCAGAGCTGATCTGGAGTCTGCCGTCTCTGAGCAGCTATCAATCACTCGCAAACGGTCAAACTAGGCAGCGCTGATCAAATATGAATCATTATTCTGTTACTGTAATGCCTATTTCTCACCGTCCACCAGTTGGAGTACAGCCAATAGGAACGCTCTCTCTCTCTGAAATGACCTGTGACTGGTCAAAGTCTTTTGTCCGGGCTAGATTTTTTTAAAGCCTGAAAACAGAGCCATGAGGAGGTGCAACACTTGAATTACAATATGCTGAAAAGTTATTATGGAATTTTTCTCCAATGATGCCAAAAAGAATTGTTGCCTACTGAAGCTTTAAAGTGTCTCTACTTTGGTCCCAGCCCAGTGAGAAGACAGAGCACCGCTGTGTGATCCAGACTGCAGCAGAGGAATAGAGCTCTCCTAAATGATGTGGTTATGGAGTGAAATCCCATTATCCTGCTACTGGGAGATGTGGAAATGCACAGAGGTGTTGATTTGCTGTCAGAGGTGAGCGTTAAGGCCGCACAATTTTCACCTTTGTCTACACTCACCTGAGGGAGTGTGGACGAGTAAATTTATTTGGTGGCTCTATTGGAAGATGATGAGTCGAATGCCAAGCGAAGTGTTTTTCTAATAAAAGCAGCTTCTGCTACACCAGCTTTCATCACGGCCGCGATCGATACATGGGGGAGATATTAAATAAATGTATTAATGCAAACACTTTGGTCAGATTCAGATTCTGTGTAACTAGACTGGATTCATCAATGTTTACCATCAGATGTGGTGAAAAGAAAGTCAATTTGCTCAGGTGCACTAGTACAGTCCAGAGGTACTTGTTATTAACTTATTTCCAATGTATTCTCCTACATTTATCTCACAGCTTTAGTTTCTGTTTACTTAGCGAATTCAAAGTTTACACACAAACTATAAGATTGATATAAAAATTCATAGAAAATATGATGTACGTTATAGATTAAACCAGTTGTTACATGGAAAAAATAGGGCTGTCAAAGTTAACGCAATAACGCAAACCGTTTTAACGCCACTAACTGGAGGTTGTAGCGGGAATCCATTGGTACCAACCATCTCATAGATTGTCACAAAAGGAGGTCAAATAACGCACCAAACTTGCATCACATTTTGTCGAGAAAAAAATGGCATGGCCATTTTCAAAGGGGTCCCTTGACCTCTGACCTCAAGATATGTGAATGAAAATGGGTTCTATGGGTACCCACGAGTCTCCCCTTCACAGACACGCCCACTTTATGATAATCACATGCAGTTTGGGGCAAGTCATAGTCAAGTCAGCACACTGACACACTGACAGCTGTTGTTGCCTGTTGGGCTGCAGTTTGCCATATTATGATTTGAACATATTGTTTTTATGCTGTGAGGGTTTCTGGATAACATTTGTCATTTTTTTGTGTTGTTAATTGATTTCCAATAATATACATATATATATATATATATATATATATATATATGTATATATATACATACATAATACTGTTCTTTTAATTAAGTAAAATTATGAATGCATGATTTTTATTTGTATTTTTACATTGCAGGTCTGAATGCTTGTTTCACTCAGTATTTGATATTATTTCATGGAGGTCTTCTGCAGGGTCCCATGGTAATGCAAAAAAACACTGTTTCAAATAAATACTTGACTTTATGCAGGGGTTAGGGGCTTTTGGAGAAAAATTGTGAAATTCAGTAATCTACAGTACATCAATCAGTTCACTTGTGCTGGTATTGGTCAGGATATCTGTAGACAAATCAAAGGGATCTAGATGACAAGTAACACAAAGTGAAAACACTGAAAACCTTTTATTTCCATTTCTTCCAAAGAGCCGATATAACCAGATGCTTGTTAGGAGCAAAGTAGCAGACTACACCACAGTGAACATAAAGGCATGTACACAAATCAGTGCCAGTGACCTCCAATCATGTCCTCATGCCTTCAGGGAAACAAACTTCATAAACTAATGGATGAATTGCCTCGCTTATTTTCCCCCCCCTCTTCATCACCCCTTTTTGGCTCGCCTCCTCGCAATTAAGTTGCCCGGAGCACAGCTTGCATTTATCAGATAGCTTTTTTTCTCTTCTTTATGACTCTGTATATAAGGCTGTTGATTTATGCGGGTGAATATGTCGCGGGCAGAAAATGACTGTATGGCTTATTAATCTTTGGTTGTTACAAGATGATGGCTGGTTCGTTTGAGGTCATTTCCAGAGCAGGAAGCTAAATGTAATGGCAGTCAATCACTTTTATTATTTACCAGCCGTTATTGTTACATGTCTTGGTCTGTTATCGAGTCCTGCAAATCTTATTTTCTCAAATATATTTTTAAGATTTCACTAACAGACAAAATGTTAAGCCGGAGATTTTCGGTGCAATACTCTCAGAGAGGTTGGTTAACGTAAACCAAAGCTCCGTTCAGAGGGGATTACTGAAGATTAATTATTTGTAATTACTATTTCCTAATTTGAATACAGCTGGCTGATCATGTCAGTGATTCTCCTCCTCAACCACGGTTTTAATTTCAGCCCCAAATGCTGCCTGTGTTCGGCTCACTCCGAGGTGGTCTGATAAGTCTGCTGTCGCTCCGCAGAAGCTCCTCTGGGTTTCAGCTCATTTTCACATGCTTTACTCATCAATTGTGCCTCCTCCCCAGTGGCAGTCACTACACTGTTTAATTTCTGTCTGTGAAACTAAAGACAGATGACATGGAAGCATTTAAAGAATAATTATGGGTATTTTCAACCTTTCTCGTTTTTTTTTGTCACTGCGACAATTGATCGTGTTGAAAAATGCTGTCACTTCAATGTGCAGCTTTTTGTCTCTGCTTTTGGAGTTCTGCTCTCTGTTACCCACTTAGGGTCAAACCAAGCTGCAGCAACTGAACCTAAAACGTGACTAAAGCATGTTTTGTCAACACTAACACTGATATCGAAGTTAAACACAAGTGTGTTTTGTGCTAGACTCTTGCAATCATCGATGTATTTTTAGACCAAATGCCAATAATGCATACAAATTAATCAAATGTCAATTTAAAAACTTGAACCCATCTATATCTAGGAGTCCTCACACCGAATCCCAAGCTTTTGTATTTCACAATGCGGTGTTTTTTTCGCAGTTGTTTGGATTTCTGTCAATTTCCGATGCCGATAAAGAGAAACCAAACAATAAAATAATGGCTTTGTCTACCTTTGACTTGGATGCCACACAACTTTTTACAACCTCTCCTTCCTTGTTCTGTCCTTGCAGATAGGCAACAGCACCGCATGTCCTTTCACTGGCATCGCAGAACGTGTCACAATATCCATGCTAACGCTTTCAGTACATTTCCGCAAGTGGATGTTTCTGTTGTGTGCTCCGCTCCACTTTCTGTCCACTTGGCTCTCAGATCAGGTGAATTTGTCACCCATTTGCACAGGTTCATGCCAGCATGAGACAGCTCCTCTGCAGAAGCTGTTGTGGTAACTGAAAAGGCTTCATCCACATCACATGAGCTGGAAATAAAATCATCTATACGTAGAGAGACTCTCTCAGTGCCTCCACTGCCCTAGGCTGCTCCGTTTCACACCGCTTGATGTGGTTTCTTGTCGTTGCAGCTAACAGGGACGGGTGACTGGGTGACACTTCAAATACCACTCTACTCATTGTCGTGATGCACAGCTCATCTTTACAGTCTTTGGCTGGAGGTCCATGTAACCACATGGAACCTAACAGCAACCACATAGGAAGTCATATCCAGCAGAAAAAGAGAGAAGCTGGTCTTTTCTTACTCTTTGGGGGTCTCTAGACACGCCGGGGACACAATTTTATGCTGAACAGCCATGAAAAAGTGCATTTTCAGCCCAGTTTGTGAAATAGTCACGAAATTGAATGTATTGATTCATGCACAAATATCACTTTTTTTTGTGATAGCCAGCACGAAATCAATTCGTATGTAATCCACGTAATTGTGAACCGCAAAGTATAAAGAACACTGCATAGGGAGGAGGTCGGGGTGGACGTGTGGGAATACAGGACTTTCACCCAGGAGGTTCGTGTCCTGTGTGAAACCAAAAGTTAACGTTGATATATTTATCACGTAACTTCCGTACTTAAGTTACGGCACTTCCGGAGTTATTTAAGCCCAAACCGTGATCTTTTCCTAAACCTAACTAAGTAGTTTTGTTGCCTAAACCTAACCAAGTCAATCTATTCCTAAACCTAAACCTAACTAAGTAGTTTTATTTTGAAAAGACTAGAGTGGAAATTGACACATGCGTCACATGTTGGCATCATCAAAACACCAAATGAGGGAATGTCTTTGGATGGATGCTGTTCACCCCTCCAGTAGAGTTCCACACACTCTGGGAATATATGACAAGGAGCACTGAAGCTGTTCTTGAGGCTCGGGGTGGAACAACAGCTTGCTAACACACTTGTCTGCTCACCAAATTGCATGGCCATCTGCCTATAAGATTTGTACATTTTGGCTTGAAGATGCTGCAAGAGGGTCACTACAATCATTATTGTAGGAATAATCCTTGGCGGACCAGGAATATCCACATTAAATTTCATGGCAATCTGGCCACTTAGATGTTCACACTCCGGAGTGTTGAACAGATGGACGGACCGTGCTCGGGCTCTGCCTTTAGGAGGGAAAGACCCCCTACTAAGTATCATTACTAATACTGTAGAACAACCTTGTAACTCATAAGGATGGTGACCTATTATTCAACAAACTGTGTGCTAAAACGTTGGCATTACATCTACATAGTCTTTTTGGAACATTACCAATGAGCCATAGATGTGTCTTTTACTGTGGTGGTCTACGGGGAAAATGCTTTTTGGGCCGGAAGGGGAATTTTCGCTGCAATACCGCGAGTGGCCACTGGAAAAAATTGGAAGCAAGGCTGAGCAGCGGCACCGTATTGTATTATACATCCATGATTACAACACACACAGAGGCAGTGTGACTTCACTCTCTAGAGACATTACTCCTCTATGTTTTTACATAGCAAATAGTTGTTTGCTGCAATATAAATGCTCCAAATTTCAAATTTAGCATCTTTAAATCTGAATCACACCAGACAACAAAAAGCGTGCGTAGCACTCCCTATGGTAACTGCAAAACGGTAACTTCAACACGACATGTTGCCAACAAATCAGCAGCATCTGGAGCGCAGAATAAACCACAGAAGGCTTTTAGAATCGTCAACTGTCTGTTCTTTTTACCTCATGTCTCACTGACAGTCATCGGTTCACGACAGAACCGCGCAACAACAGGTTGTGGATTACGACTTTAATGAAGCATTAATATGTCTCCGCCACCTCCGGCTTCTGCTGCTGTTCACTGAGAGAGAGAAAGGAAGGTACGGAAGATGGAGAGAGAGAGAGAGAGAAAAAGAGGACGAGGAAAGCACTGTAACATATGAGGAGAAAAAGAGAGCTACTTGCATCTCCTCCAGTCGAGCAGGCTCTGGAGGTTTAAATGATTGTCGTGGGGCAGACGTCGGCTGCACTCATATTAAACAACAGCTTGTCTGCAGAAATAAGCTGCAGGGCTATTGGTTTACTCTCCATCTCCGTCCCTCGCTTCTTCTTCTACCCCCATTTGGTGTGTGTGTGTGTGTGTGTGTGTGTGTGTGTGTGTGTGTGTGTGTGTGCAGAAATAATGTACTACTTGTGTGTATGTTTGTGTGTGCATGTATCGGCGGATGTGTGTGTTCCATGTGTATTTATTTCAGCATTTGCTAGTTTTTTTGGTGTTCCTTGTGTGCACGTGTGTGTGTGTTCATGAACAGTGTGTGCACACTTGGAAATGCCTCTTTGTATGTGTGTGTGTGTGTGTGTGTGTGTGTGTGTGTGTGCGTGTGTGTGTGGGAGTGTACGTGCTATGGGCTTTTTCCAAACACACACAGTGACTCCCATGTGCCCGGCTATTGATTTAGAAATGACCGGCCTGCTCACTCACACCATCTGCTCTGCTAACGAAGAGCGACACAGAGCGGGAGAGAGACAGCGAATGAGATATTCTCCCAGTCTCTCTCTCTCTCTCAACATTTTAAAATGAAACAAACCATGAAAAGAAAAGGAACCGACTGATGCGTGTGAGCTGATAGCAGCGTGATGCTGCTGTTCTGATGGAGAGGTCGCAGGCTGACCAGCAAAGTCACTGTCGAGCAGCTGTGGAGAGGCAGTGGACAAGTCGGAATAGAAAAACAAACAGCTGTGGTGTGTTGCTTTGGAATGTTTAAAATAGAACATCACTGATACGATACTAGATCTAGTAGGTCATGTTATGCTTGTCATAGTGAGAAGATGACTACAGCTGTATACCCTATTTCCACCTGGTATTATTACCAGGAGCGAAAGGACTGGAGTGGAAATTGACATGTAACGTACGGAAAATACGTTGTTGAAAGTCGTGCTGAGCGTCAAATAGATCAAATTTTGTGACTATTTCACGAACTGCCGTGAGACTGTGTTGTAATATCTGATATGCATACATAAATGTTACTGAGAACAATAGTTGCCGGTGCTGTTTAATCTGATGAACAGATACAGGAGCTGTTAAACTTGTGTTAGCATGGCAAATGGAAGCAGAGCAACCAAACATGTCTTCTTACTAAAATGTAATAAAACAGCATTATTAAACGGAGAATTACAGCCCGTCTCAGATTAAAGCCTCAGTTTTCTCCTGTTGCACTGTTGCTTTAAGAGTTCTCCACAGACAGCCAGTGTAGTGTCTCAAACCGTGTAGCCCAATACGTCAGTGTAATCCTGGCTGTAAACTATACAGTAGTATTCATGTCAGGTGCTGCCGTGGCCCCTCCGGTCCATATTAGAGACAGCTCCACATCTGGCAACACCAGTTATTTAGCTGACACAAGGGGCTGAGGGGTGGGTGGGTTGTATGGTTCGCCGTGCGCAGACATTCCCGCACATCAATAGAGATGCTACATACAGGTTGGCAAAGTGTGTTTTATCCCCTTTGACAGGCCGTGTTGAATATTACATGCATCCCATGGCGTTAGCTGTTAAAAACTGAAAGGTATGTTCCATGCAATATTCATTCAGCGGAGCCTGCACAGGATCAGCGGCGCGGGCCGTAATAAGCTTTATATTCACTTCCATTCACGCTCACAATGAGCAAATACACAAGCATGATGAAAGATGCATTAAAGGTACGAGAGGTACGTGACGTTGCATGCTAATGTTCCGACACACACGTTCGTAGAATGAAAAAAAAACACAAAGAAGATTGCCTACAAAGTAGTACACAACACACACTGGGAGGATAGTGTGGGTTGTTTGTGTCTTCTTCCTCTCCTGCTTTCCCCCCCAGTCTTCTCTTTAGCTGCCTCCCTCCTCCTCCTCCTTCTCCTCCTCCTCCTCCTCCTCCTCCTCCCCCAGTGGACGTCTGTCTGCAGCTTGTTATCCGTTGGAGTGTGACAGTGTGATAATCCATGCCGATGTGTGCCGCTGACCCTGTGATGTGCTGCAGGACCTGCCTGCCTGTGTGTGTGTGTGTGTGTGTGTGTGTGTGTGTGTGTATCTGAGGGTGTGTCTACGCTGCTTTTAACATTTAACGTTGCTTGGATATTTGTCCATTGCGTGTGTGTGTGTGTGTGTGTGTGTGTGTGTGTGTGTGTGTGCGTACATGAGTGTGCATTCTGATGTGCGGTTGCATTCGGATGCTTCCTTTTTCTCGTTGCTTATCAGGCGAACCGGCCGATGCATACGCTGCTTCAATCATCCAGGGTGTGGGGGGGGGGGGTTGGCTGGCTGTTTGATATCCAGTATAAGTAGTGTGAGACTTTGCAGAGCCCGCTTTCACATTTGGCACGGCTCGCACACATGGAGATCTACAGTCATCTGTAACACGTGGCTCAGGCCACTACAGGGAAGGAGGAGGACGCCACTCCACTCAGTCAAACGGATCAGTTTGCTGACACAGCAGTCTTATCTCACGTGGAGCGTTTATTTTCATGTGCCTTTAAAACATGCACCGCCAATATCTTTCAACTCGACACTCTTTTCAGTATTCAGATATGACAACTAAAGTGTGACGTGTTGGTTCAGTAGGTCTGTTTAACCAACCGTAACTAACCAGGCTACATGTACATTACACACAAACTTATTGAACCTGTCTCATACTAGTGTTCAGTGTTAACCTGTTAAGCCGTAGCCCAAACTTGGAAAAAAACGCCAGAAATAACTACCTGAAATAAATCCGGACCGGCTCCTCAACCATAAGGCTTAGATGCATACATCTGGTCTCCTTTGAAAGGTAAGAAGCGAAGGAATATGAATCCATTGTGAGTAAACTAAACCATATAACTATGGAGGTTACAATGGAGAAGCAATAAAAAAGAAATACTATTTTTTTTATCCTCGCCTGGTATAAAATGTTAATTTCAAAGGCAATATCACCATCATAATAAAGATCCCATAGACAATAGATGCAACTGAATATATTCTACTCCTCTTTACTACAACTGGGACTGTAAATTTGATGAAAATTTGAAGAAGGCAGTGTTCATTTTGGCACCAGATTTTGATTTAGTTAATCTTTTCTTATTCTTAGTCAACAAAAACTAAAGACTCTGCTCTGCAGTGATACAACAGGCTGCCTCTCCTCACTGAATCCAGTCATCATCTCATAGGTCTCGCATATTTTTACCACGAGCCGCGCACAGTTTACAGCAACAACAGACAGTGAAAATGATCGTTTGACTATATATTGACATCATACCAGCTGCATTACTACAGTTTTGATGTCTAGACATCTGTAGAATATGTCACAGACAGTGAAGGTGATCTATTGACTGTATATGGACATCATATCAGCAACAGTTTCAATGTCTATCTGTAGAATATGTCACGGACATGAAAAAAAGTAAAGAATAAATTAAATAAATAAAAGTCCTCAAGCGTTTTTTTTCTGTGGACAGAATTCCTTCATTTGTTAACACGAGGCTTTTATTCTGAAATATTTGCAGGACAGTGTTGTAGAAGATGCATTGACTTGCAGGGCTATGGTAAAAGAAGAAGCAGAAGCAGAAACACAGCTGGTGTGAACAACCGACACATGAGTCACGCAGCAGTTCAGCGAGGCAGCCTTTAGCACCGGTATGAGACACACCGGGTTTTCCATTAACTACAATGTAAACCCATCCACGGCAACAGTAAACGCTCAGAGAAAATGCTGTGGTGATGTAGTTCAAAGAGAGAAAGACACACACAGGGCGGGTGGGAGGGGAGGTGTATGGGTCCAAAAAACACAAGGCTTTCATCCAGGAGACTATGGAGGACAGAACCTGCCAAAATAAAAAAATAAATGAATAAATAAATGAATCAATAAATAAATAAATATGTCATAAGAATTGATAAAAAGTGACATAAATCGACATTTCTGTTTTAATTTGCTTCTTTATTTATTCCATCCATCCATCCATCCATCCATTTCTTCAGCTTATCCGGGGCCGGGTCGCGGTTTATTTATTTATCTTTGTATTAATTCCCTCATTTATTTACTCCTCTGTTTAATTTTCCATTTTTATTCATTTATGTACTTATTTTTTATTAATTTTTAAATGTATTTATTTATTTTTGCATTTATTTTTCTATTTATTGATTTACTTTTGCATTTATGATTTATTTATTTTTTATCTATTTTATATTTATTTTAAAATGTATTTATTTATTTAATTGTTTATGATTTTCCCTTCGCATTTCACCCCTTATTTGTTTCCCCAAACTTATTTATTTCTGTAATCTTTTCTTTATACATTTCTTTTTAGATGTATTTATGCATTTCTGCCTCATTATGCAAATGAGGGGGTTGTCACTCAAGTTGACTCGCTCGAATTGGCAACACTGGGCTGAGTTTTAGGTTGGATCATTTTTATAAATCTAGTGTACTCTTGCTGGTCTCTCAAGATCAGCGACCCTGCCTTTAAGATCTCTGGATGTATTTTTGCGTGGTGTAATAAAGCATCCTGATTCATCAGGTGTTTAATTTGGTTGCTTTGCCCCAAACAGACATCACATTCCGGTCATTTTAAGCCACACCAATATCTCAAGTAATTTTCCAGAAAATTTTATTTTACGCCTCCATAATTCCTAATACTTTCCCAGATGTTCCCTGGAAAGAACTATGGCACTTGGTACTAATTACAGGGAGGTGGGGAAATCTCCATTTAAACTCTTCGTTCATGATTAATTTATTATTGGAAACTCTTCAATAATGTTGAACTGTGTTCTTTCCTGTGGACAAATTTCACATTTTTGTATGTTCATGTTGCTGACCTGCTCTGTAACTAAAAGACTCTCTTGGTTACACAAGCAATTAATTGGAATAAATTAATTGGAAGTGTACTAATTAAACACAGTGTCTATTTGCCCTATAATTACTATCCAATTACATAGTTAATTTCAGATAACGTCTTGGCCATTCTTCGGAATTTATTTTAAAATTACAAGCCTATGTAATACATAGTTATTGCATTTTATTGCATATCATTAAGATATGGATTTGGCAACATCAGACATTCAAAAAACATCTGTCTTTACAAAATGACTCTGAGCAGGAGGACAAATTTTAATATTCCTTTGTTTTTACACTTAACCGCCTGTATCCTGGACATTGTATCTTGGTGAATGATGTGTGATTGCAAATACATTGAAATAAGCAGCAACATATCTGATGGCATCACAAGACTGATGACATCTTTCTTTCTGAATGATTTAGGAATAGGCCTATATAATGTTAGTTCATACAGTTTATATCACATATTTTACATCAGTGTTATTTGTGTTGTTTGTTAAATAATTTCTTGCAACGGATATCCATGGTGACATTTGTGGCTGAAATGTACAGGTTGTGTTACGTGTCATCAACTGGAAATCAGCAGTGGTGTCACGGTCTACATGCATACGTGTGATCTGGATGTCCATACACATCAATGCATATAAAGAAGCTGTATAATTATTATTCTTTTATTTCATCCCATCATCAGCTTCCTGTAGTATGTGAATGGACAGCTTTACATTTGAGCTAATTAAGATACCCTGGACACATGCATGCACTCGCACAGAACACACATGGAGCAAGCCGAACGGGCATGGAAATCTGGTTATGGTTATTATCGCCATGGAAACCATCTGAAGGCGAGCATTAAGCAACCTCTCTTTCTCTGGACTGCTGGGGGAATGGGCTGAAAGTAAAGGCATTACTGTGTTGGACTGGTTCCAAGCATTCACTCCTCCCTCACACACACACACACACACACACACACACACATACATGCAGGCATGGTTTTAGGTTCCGACACACAGATGCACACACTCTCACACACACTTGTCGTCCACTCCTGCTGTGAATACATAGCCAGAGCTTCCTCTGCTGGAGACGAGTGTAACTGCAGCTATCTGACTTCGACACACCACCATCGTTGTCATTATCAGACCACATGATGTAACTTAAATGCAATTAACCTTCAAATAGACATGACCTATTTTTCCCCCTTAAGTACAGTATAATATAATGTAATAATATATCTAAGGTTGGAAAATTCATGTTATTCCACACTGTCTGACAGTAACGTGTGTGTGTGTGTCTACATTGAGGCTATATGATATACAGTGAGTGACATACTCAAACACTATGCCTTCATGTATTTTATAGCTGCACCATTCCTTCATTCTACATCTCTCGTGGATATACACGTCTCCAAAACTCAGCCTGAAATATTTAGTATCTTTACACTATGGATGCACCGATACCGATCGGATATCGGGCCGATACTGACTCAAATAGCCGGATCGGATATCGGTGACAATAGGGCCGATCTATTTAATTTAATTCTACGTTTATATACTATATACATTAAATACTGTTTTGACCAATTTTTTGCTGCATTAAAAAGGTTTACACCAGAATTGTATTTCCTGTTAATTTTGAAGATTATTTTGCCAAGTTGTTGGTGTACGATTTATTATTTTATTAATATATAACAATTCACTAAATTTAAATCTCTGTATTTATTTGTTAGATTTTGTTTTACAAAGCTAGGAAAGCAATGTTAAAGGTCCCATATTGTAAAAAGTGAGATTTCCATGTAATTTATATTATAAAGCAGGTTTAAGTGATATATAAATACTGTGAAACTATCAAAACACTCAATCCATGGAGAAATACACACAGCCCGTATTCAGAAACTGTGCTTTTGAAACAAGCCGTCAGGATTTCTGTCCATTTGTGATGTCACAAAGCTATAATATTTAGACCATGTCACAGTTTTAAATGTAAACATACTAAATGTGTCCCAGTTTATTTCCTGTTGCAGTGTATGTGAGTGACATCAGCTGACAGGATGTAATCATGGACTCAAGCTGTTTCCTAGCAACGCAATTCCGTTGCCATTCTGTTGAAATGCGCTAAAACGGAGCGTTTCAAACAGAGCGTGAATACAGGTATATTCAGACAGTCAGTATGAGAAAAATAGTGTGTTTTTTGAACATTAAAGCATGTAAACATGTTCTAGTAGAAACCCCAATTACAAGCATGAACCTGAAAATGAGCATGATATGTCCTCTTTAAAGTCAAGCCTGATGTTGCCTTACACATAAAAGAATGATCCCAGTCACTTCCACACAGCGAGGCATACAGATTAGCAATTAAAAACTGGTTTCAGATCGGTACTCGGTATCGGGCGATACCCAAAGCCCAGGTATCGCTATCGCTATCGGGACTGAAAAAGTTGGATCGGTGCATCTCTGCTTTACACACTTTGAGATCTCCACTAGAATTTGAAATAAAGGTCTGTGGGTTTAAATGATGTTTGGCCACACAGCATGAGTTTGTTATGACTGACCCGCTGGCAGATAATGAATGTGTTTTCACAACCAGTGGTTAGTTGTATGAAGCATTGGAAGATTTTCCCTAAAAATGCATGTTTTTTCCTTTGGTTGATACTTGCTTATTATGGAAATCATTAAGAAAGTTAAATGACACCAGTGGTGCAATAAAACGAAAGAAACAACTCTGAGCAATTACTCATATTTAATATAAGTATTTTCGTTGTATACTTTACTCCTCTACAGTCCAAAGGGAAATATGTGTTTTGCTACTGCGGTGTATTCTTTTCTACAGTACTGTTTTCTTAGGAGTCTTTGCCTTTTTATTTATCCCCCCCCCCCCTATTTTTTTTTTATATAATACTAATTTATCTCTAGTTTAATGCATGCAGTGCTTGAAGTGGAAACAAAATAAGTGCCACTGCTCTCGTATTCACATGTTGTTGTGTGTATCCGCCGGTATCAGCAATCTCTGTTGACTTATTCCTATTTATTCATTATGTCTTTGAGCATGTTATACTGTGTTAGTCATAATTAGCTGTAGTTTCATTGCTATATTATTATACTTGGTCTATGCTACTTTTATAGTAGGCCAATAATTCTCCAATAACATTCACACTGGAACATTATAGGGTTAAGGTGGTGTGTGTAGTGCTAATAGTTAAAAGTGCTTTCCTGTCTTATTTGCAGCCTATAGTAGGGTATCATTCAGGTCCCAGTCAGGATGCCCCTACATATTATAAATAGACACATTCTGAATCTCTACAGAGAATAAAAGATACTAGTATATATAAGTTTGGGTACTCCTCCAAGAAAAAAAAGTTTTTTGTCTTAAAACTATGCAAATCTACATCATTTTGGACCATTATTATTACTAGTTAAACGACTGTTTTATTATTTACACATATCGCAGCCTTCGTCTGAACAATTAATTCTGGAAACGTTTGCCCTAAAAGAGCAAATTCAGAAAACTTTTAAGTAATGGTTCATTAATTATGTTTGTTCACAAATAAAAAAAAAAGTTATGATGAACCGTTTCAGTAATTATTTTACAAAAAGGACGTGAACATTGTATTGATACATTACAGCACGTTCGTTCTCACCCCCCCCCCCCCCAACCCGTGACGTGCGTCTCGTCCAGATGCTTCCCACATAGTTTTTATGTTCATACGCGTTATGGATCGCCATTATCATTCTCACAGAGAACCTGATATGTAGAGGGCATAGGAGAGTTCCGTTATGCAAGAAAAAGTCACGGTACGCCAAGGAGAAAAATGAAGAAGTGCTGGTACTGCATACCGGTGAGTACCGGCACTGGATAAATCTATACCAACTACAGAACTCCTTCAACTCACTCAATTTGACCTTTTTAATTGTTGATTTGCAGCCATGATGTAATCGGTTGAATTAGCCTACTACTTACGTAACGACTATTAGTATGTATGCCGTACTAAGGAATCCTTGAACAACATTGAGATTCTTGCTGACGTATATATGCATTCTCCACATTTTAGAAAAATATATCTAAAATATATAAGTAAGTAAAAGTGGACAAATAAGGAGATTTCATCCAATCTGCCACAGAAATGTAGAAGTGGATTTGATTTGTAATCTGAGCTCTTTGTGATATGAATGTGCGGGAAGTGTAAAGAGACGGAGAGGAAGACAAAAAAAAGAAATCCATTCGCATTTCTACAAAATAGATCTCAAAAATTGCCACACAGAGTCACAATACAGAATCATGCACACACAGAAACCCGCTCCCGCTCTCGTAAACACAATTACTCACACGTGGATGAGCTCTTGCACACACGTACTGTATACACACCTGGCAGTGACGGTAACTCTACTGTCTCTTTGTTAGCGTCTGGTCAGTAATCAGGCCCAGATGAGGGAACTGTTAATTAAATGTAATCACATTGGCTCCTTATGGCCTAATGCCATTCGTACACGGCCGCCTATTATCCCGCGCAGTTGTCGAACAACACCAGACACATGGTGAAACCCTGAGCGACACCACGCCGGCTGCAGACAAACTTCAGCCTGAGCCCTGAGTTTTACATTTCAGACGTTCAGCAGATGCCTGCATATCCAGGCAGGCTTACATTAAAGAGACTGGAAATGTTATTGCAAATGCCTGCTGTGGAAAAAAATCACTGACAGACTCTGAGACAACAGTAGCTGAAGCAATGAGAAAAAGAGCTGAAATGTATCAGTCAGTAGCTCCAGGATAGAGAGGATTTAGCCAACCAAGGCCTGAAGTTACCTACAGTACTATCTTTGAAAAGATTCAAACATTTGGTTTCGTTTTTTTACAGCCAGTCATACAGAACTGAGACATTTCATTTAAATGTCATCAATTTCATATAATATATATATATATATGCATTTAAAGGAACAGTGTGTAGCAGTTAGGGGGATCTATTGGCAGAAATGGGATATAATATTAATAATAGGGCTGTCAAAGTTAACGTGATAATAACGCGTTAACGCAAATTTGTTTTAACACCACTAATTTCTTTGACGCATTAACGCAACTTGCAATTTTTTATGTTGTGACGGGCTCAGTGTTACAGCTAGAGTGAAGATACTGGTATCACATGAAACTAAAAAAAACAATGAATCCATTGGTACCAACCATGTCATACTAGCTTCCAAACTTAGCTCCAAACATACGCTAAATTTTGGCGAGAAAAAACTGGCATGGCCATTTTCAAAGGGGTCCCTTGACCTCTGACCTCAAGATATGTGAATGAAAATGTGTTCTATGGGTACCCACTAGTCTCCCCTTTACAGACATAATCACATGCAGTTTGGGGGCAAGTCATAGTCAAGTCAGTAGTCAACCATGTAGTTTTTTTCCTAAACCTAACTACAGTGGTCTTGTTGCCTAATCCTTAAGGGGCGCAGCTAAGGGGCGCGGCGAAGCGGCGGTACGTGAAGGGTTGGGATGAGAACGTGTTGTCTAAAACATGTAGAAGATGTGCTCAGGTGGGAGTTCATCAGTCATAGTAGGAAGCTGACTGAGAAAATGAGTTTTCAGATTCCCTAAATGTGTAAAGTATATTGTGAATAATTGTGTGACAGTGCCAGCAATTATCCTCCACTAAAATGAAGGATGGTGGCTTGTAAAAATGTGGTAAATGACAGGAAGTTCTTGGTGGACTTCTGATTCATTTTCAGAGTGCTGTGGCACAGAGTGAACAAAGAAGATGTGGTCTGAATGAGTCGGCTCACACCATCCCCCTACACATCGACTGATAATGCACTTTGTTGACACAAGCACAGGGCCGTAGGTGTGTTTTGATTCCTTCACTGATGGCAGTCACGGTCATGTCATTTCCAGCTTTGGTAGAGACTAAACATCCTTTTAGTCAGGGATACTTGTCCCTCTTATTACAGCTCTAATTATGTTGTCTGGCGCTCTCAGGCTGCATGTCTGCCTGTTTTCCTCCAGCAAGCATGCTTTCACAGGGTTTTGGTTATGCATGACTACAGCCTCTGGGAGTGTCTTCCCCTCTCGCTCTCTCCCCACCCAGGAAAATAAATCCTCTTCCCAGAATACGACAGCGAGGCTGGGCTCTGACCCCGCGGGCTATTTGTAATCAACACGGTGTGGCAGCGGAGACACCGAGAGACGCCACGAAGCCCGGCATGACGCAGCGTCACACTGAAAGACAAAGCAGCCCTCCCTCCCCGTCTGGTGGCTGAATGTTGGTGGCTGCTCGTACTGTATGTGTGATGCTTTGAGCTCAGTAGAGTCAGCTACTGTAGATCTCCATTGAATCTTACCACTGCAGTTCGACTAGTTAGTGTCTTTTATTCAAATTCTGGTTTGATTTTAGCTCAAAATATCACAAATCTCACAATTTTGTGACAAAATATCAGCCAATTATTAGCTTCAAATTCCCAAATTCATTTTAACGCCACTAATTTCTTTAACGCATAATGCAACTCGTGATCTTTAGGTTGTAGTGGGCTCAGTTTTAAAGCTAGAGTGAAAAGATTGAATTTCCCTTCGGGGATCAATAAAGTGCCTTTCATTCACATATCTTGAGGTCAGAGGTCAAGGGAACCATTTGAAAATGGCCATGCCAGTTTTTCCTCGCCAAAATATAGTGTAAGTTGGTAAGTTGGTACCAATGGATTCTAGTTTCATATGATGTCAGTATCTTCATTCTAGCTTTAAAACTGAGCCCGCTACAACCTAAAAATCTCAAATTGCGTTAATGCGTTATTATCGCGTTAACTTTGAGGGCCCTACATAAAACGTAATGCAGGCAGCATTCATTTTACAAAAATAAAATATAGTAAATAGTTTAGTATGAATGCAATTCTTTGGAGAACGTCGACATTTTAAATGCAGTCAAGTCCACGGCAAGAATACTGTGCCTGAAAATGACCGAAGCCCCTGCCATCCATCATGCCCATGTCAACACAATCAGAGAACATAAAGTTTTAATTATAGTTTGCCGTATTGATTTTTTTTTTCTTCTGTTTAATTGAACAAGTAAAATGAACCTTGAAGTTTGGTCTGTTTGACGTACTCTGCATGTTATAGACACGCTGAATGGTAAATATGCCCACGTACATTATTTATCTCCCATATTAGCGCCCGTCTCTTCGCTCACTTTGACAATTTAATTATAGAATCATCAGGACTGGTAAATCATACACAAATTAAGTTAAATAGAACTGTCAAAGGATGGACTCTGATGAACAAACAATCCCGCAGTAACTCCCCTGGAAATAATAAATGATACTATTGTAAGTGGACTTTGCTGGATGAAAATTGCAGCGCTTAGCTTCACTATCACAAATGAACGGACGCACTGCTGTAGCAACCTGACAAACCAGTGAACTTTTTTCTTTCTTTTACATTAGACCAGTGTTATTATTGATGATGATGCTGCTGGATGTTGTTGCTCCAGAAAAACCATAAAGGTAGGGTAAGGTAAGTGATGTTGGTTGTGGGATCCAATTTTAATTACTTTCTGTAATGACTGAACACCGGCCGGTAGCTCTGACCTCTGTGGTGATGAAGTGCTTTGAGAGGTTTGGCAAAGACTTTATCACCTCCTCACCACCCCCGACTCTGGACCCGCTGCAGTCTGCATACCACTCTAACGGATCTACGGATGATGACAATGAATCACCTCCTCCACAGTTCCCCGGCCCGCCTGGACATCGGGAGGGGGAATTATTTTAAAATGCCGCTTGCGGACTACAGCTCAGCAGTAAGCGTCAGTAGCCAGAATGTTTTTGGCATTATTGGGCAAAAATTCCATAATAATAACCTTTCAGCATAGTTTTTTTTAACTCATTTGATTAAAGCTGTTTCAGTATCAGAGACTTGATTATAAAGCCTGGTTTATACTCAGAGACTGTACAGTTAAAGCTGAAGTAGGCGAGATTGGAGCAAATATGATTAAAAAAAGTTATTTTTATAAAACGGTCACTATATCGTGACAGTTGTACATAAAAAAGGTAACCTGAGAAAAATCATGTGCCTCTGTGTCCTCCGGTACTCCAAACGGCATCTGCAAGATTTCACAGACCGGAGGAAAATAAGCAGTAAGAGCTGATCTGAGGTCTGCTGTCTATGAGAGCCAGCTGTCAATCACTCGCGAACTCCGACCAAATGGTCAAACTAGGCAGCGCTGATCAAATATGAATCAATATTCTGTTACTGTAATGCCTATTTCTCGCCTCAAATGTTTTCAGAATCATCTTGTAGTGTACGGTTTAGCTGTAAAATGTGAAAGTTTGTGGCGCCGCCGCCATTGTGAAATCTGGTGAAGTTCCGGTCATATGACCGGAGCACAGCCAATAGGAACGCTCTCTCTCTGAAATGACCTGTGATTGGTCAAAGTCTCCCGTCACGGGCTAGATTTTTTAAAGCCTGAAAACAGAGCCATGAGGAGGTGCAGAAGTCTAGTTATCTCTCAGAACACTTGAATTACAATATACTGAAAGGTTATTATGGAATTTTTGCCCAATGATGCCAAAAATAAACTGCCTACTGCCACTTTAATGAAGCGTGGAAACTTTTTTTCTGCTTTCACTTTTTTTTTTGTACTGTAGCAGTTTCCACCTTATGGGTAGACACTGTGACATTTGTGGAGAATAAACATGCAGCTGAGAAAAGCGTTGAAAGGCTGTCTGAAAGGAATCCATCTTTGTATTCCTCCTCACATCATAAAGTGCTGTATCCATTCAGCCATATGCCCTGGATGCCTATAAATCTGACTGGCAATTTCCTCCCCTCCCGCCTGTCCACGAACTGCTCTATTTGGCTTCTTTTACTGTGTGCTGCTGTGTGCTTCCATATAGGTGAGATGTAACCTCTGTTGTTTGTTAAGGAAATAGTCAGTTTTCACACAGACATATAATAGCTTGATTCTGCCATATTAAATGAGCATAATGAAAATCCCAAACATGTTGCAGTCATATTTTCAACTTTCCAGGTGTAATCTCTGCTGTCTAAAACAGCCGTCAGTTCTCTGTGTCCCGCTTTTATTACAGACTTGTCATGTAAGAAAGGTGCTCAACATGTCAGTGTGATTTAGAATGAGGTTTTCTTACCTCTGGAGCAGACCCTTCAGTTCTGTGTGTGGTAGGCGGATGTTTATCAGAGAATTTTTGTAATTCTTTTACGTTTGCGTTTTCTCTTCCAAAGAAGTTTGGCTGACCTTGGGTATGTTTACAACCTGTCTGATTGTCTGACTGCCACAAGATGATAGAAAATAAGAAAGAGAGATGCAACTCTAAGGTATCCTGCTGGATCTGAACTGGGGATGTTGCAGCAAAGCCCTGAGCCACGGGGGTTTTCTTGACCTGTCTGACTTGGTAGCGATGTTGCCGTGCTCACAGATCTCAGCAATTAACTTGATTAGAACAATGTTATTACTAATCATTTTTAATTAATTATTGGCTACATTTATTTTGAATATTATTTTCCTACATTTAATGACATATTTATTCATTTTTCATTTATTTATTTCTTGATTTATTTTGGATTTTTTTAGGTTCTGTCCTCCATAATTGGTGTCAATGGACCAGTTATATTAGGAAGCTTCCTGCTAAACTCTCCAGTTTAGTTGGAACACAGCAGTGCCAGAACAAGATAAAGAGACATGTATAAGGAAGAAACCGAGTCAGAGAGACGGAGAGAATGAGGGAGAGAGGGCAGCTAAAGGAGCAGTCAGATTTATGGCGGTGTGAAGGTGAGATAGATGGCTGTTTGACCAGTGGGCTGCTGAAAATGGTCGAGCAGCCCTTTATGGTCCAGGAGAGAAAATGAGGCGGCTCCCCCACACCTATCCATCAGAACCATTTAGTGGCTCGTTGGGGCCAGTAAATGGTTGTATGTGTGTGTGTGTGTGTAGGTGTGTGTGTGTGTGTGTGTGTGTGTGTGTGTGTGTGTGTGTGTGTGTGTGTGTGTGTGTGTGTGTGTGTGTGTGTGTGGACATTAGACGATTACAGCCCCCCTGTCTTATTAATGGCTGCCTGTGAGCTCTATCATGGAGGGTGTGAGGCTGTGAGGTGAAAGGTGGAGCTTCAGTACACAAGTGGAGAAGGCAGTCAGCGCTGCTGGGGCAGGATAGATATGTCGTTGTTAGGATTTGTGGTCAGAGTAATCCACCGCTGATAAACACTGAAAACATGGCAGGCAGACATTTGTACTGACTGTAGATCCAGGTAAACAAGGAGCAAGTGAGGCTGTTCTCTGCTGCTGATGACTGCTTTACTTACACTTTCTTTCTCCCTCCGACGCTGAGCCTTCCTTTCCCTCTTCCCCTCACAAGTCTTTTCATCTTCACTGCAGTCTTTGACCTTGAATTTATCCAAAGAAAACCAACCTCAAATTCAGCTGGTTGACATTATGAATGTGTGTTTAGATCTAACATGATGTATACTTCAGAGGTGGTGAGATTGCATATGAAGACAATAGAAAGACGTGAGAGGCCCTGGACAAACGCCCCAGGCGAGCAGACCTCCACGTAAATTGAATTTCAACTTGGATGAAAAATGTATCCTGAGCCTGAATGACTTCACTTCATGAACATAGAGAGGAAAAAAAGGTCTTGGAACTGGATTCTGCACAATCATGACCTCGGCTGTTTTACCGCAAATAAACAGACAGCACCAACAATGTAGCTTAGTTGGTAGGTGGTTGGGCTGTTAATTGAAAGGATGATGGTTGGATTCCTCCTGGCGCCAGGTACGTGTGGAGCAGCTTTGTGAGGATGTACTTGGACATGGTATGTCGCTCATTCATTCAGTTTGGTCCTGTTTTCATTTCATTTCTCTCGTTTTGTTACCTCTTATAGCTGAAGTTATTATTATCTCCACCAGGCGTAAACCTGGAGGGGATCATGCGCTCGGTCGTGTGTGTGTGTGAGTTTATGTGTGTATCTGTCTGTCCACTGCTAATCTCTCATACTACTGGACCCATCAGCCTGATATTTACTGTGCACATCTATGATTGTATGCTCAAGGGCCTCTTGTGGTTGCGGTGATTTTTAAAAACCTAGTTGCTGACTGCTTACTCCGTCATTGACTGCAGACTCCTCACTCCCCTTAAAGCTTCAGTAGGCAACACGTTTGTGGCATCATTGGGCAGTAATTCCATAATAACCTTTCAGCACCGCCCTGTTAATACAGGTGCATCTTTTGTGTGCATCGAATGGGAGAGTAAACAGTTTTTTGACCTCAGTGAAAATGTTGTTTTTGAAAATAGCCCAATTTAAAAAAAGAAAATCAAAAATTCAGCTTGGAGGCATATCGAATATTACTATATTCGTGTACAGTTAATTCACCTCCTGATGATAGATTTGTAATGCAGTTGCAATACTCACTACTGAGTGCTACCCCCGCTCGTTGGGATCACCAGTACAGCTGCACACTGTACAAGGACACGGCTGTTTCCTTGTGACATGGGTATATAGCAAGACACATGACATGGGATGATGGGACCTGAAGGGAGCTTTGGGTTGACTAGTAGAGTGTCAAATTGATTGATTGACTGGTTGGATTGATTGATGTGCAGTCTGTCATTTTGCTATGTCAGAGACCCTTGTACCACTAATAGTCCCATTTGTTCATGCCAGCTGTCCCCCTGATCAATAGATAGAGAGAGATATTAGCAGCCCCCTCCTCTGATAAAGAGGCACAGCCTCATACACTGCACTACAGGATTTCACTGGAGCTTCATAGGAGGGTATTTGATTGTTTTACAGAGGGGATAAAAGACATAGGGCTGTTAGAGGAGAGGGTGAAGGACCCATATCACTGTTACAAAAATTATTCACACGAGAGTTTTCCTGATTTGCCACCACCTCTAAGGTTAAGCTTCCCCTGTGGAGTTAGGTCAGGAGAAGATTGCGTAACCTGAAAGTTAATTAAACGTAGTTAATAGTTATTTCACTATTAACAAACTGTGAAATAATAATTAATAATATTTACAAATTATTAGTAATGCTATGATTTATGTTATTCCAACAGTTTAGTGTTGCACGCATTATAACATTTTTACAAACAATTTCTTTAAGGTTTACAAATAATATCTTAATCATTAACAACTACTTATATATATATAAGAGGTTGTTAATGACACCAACTACATTCTATATACATGAAATCTGTGTGGTATACAGGAGCTCACCAGTCTTGTGTGTAGAAAAGCACAGAATTTGGTGTATCTATTTTGCCTGCACCTCCTGCTGTGTTGGAAGATTCCAGTCATTAAGGAAAGCACACAAGCTGTTTGACCCATCTGTAATCATATGCATCCCTTAAATTAGAGACTGCAGATGTAACACACGCATCATTCCTGCTGTTGTACAATGATAAAAAAAGCATTCAAAGTTTGTTCCAGGACTCCTCTAAACAAGTTCAATTGAAAGAAATATCATTGATTTCTTCTACAACCAGAGTGGTTCAGTCAAATTATTTCAATTGCATCAATCCAGTTGTAATTTAGTAAAGAAGACTTGGCCACGCTAGCAGCTCTGTGAGGCCGTAGCGGTGCTTTGTGCTACTGCAAATGCTAACGTCAGCATGCTACTTGGCTTACAATGAATGTGTGAACCAAATTTCAAGGCAACCCCACCAACAAATTTCACTCTGAACCAAAATGTCAACCTTAGGATTCGTCCTCTAGGACAAATGAATGTCCCTACCAAATTTTGTGCCAATCTAACCAGTAGAGATCAAGCTATTTCACTAAATAAGTGAAAACATTGACCTGCTATTCATCCTCTGGGGACCCCGAATGTATTATTTACCAAAATGGTGGTGCATTCCAGTAGTTGTCAAGCTATTTCACCCAAAACCCATGGTGGTGCTAGAGGAAAAGTTGGATGACCACTAAAGGCAGTAGGATTCATCCTCTGGGATCATGAATATCTACAAAATGTCATGGCAAACAATCTATAGTAGTTGTTTTGCAGTTATTGAGTTAATTATTCAGTCTGGAGTGGACTGGGCTGACTGACATTGTTTTCGCTGACACCTGATTAACACCTGATATGACATCTTGCTTTAATCTTCAGAATACGGTATTAGTCCAACCCTCGATACCAACTGTTTCATTGTCCTGTGTTATAGAGAGGAACTATTCTGTTTTGCCTCTTCAGTCCTCCCCCCAAAAAATATACACTTTACAGAGGAATCTTTCAGATAAATTGAAGTATTTCTTGGTAGAGTCATTTTGCATAATTAAGACACGCACGCACCAGATGGATTGTGAGCTATTTTCATTCATGCTCTGATGAAGAATTAGGTCCAGCAATTTTGTTACATTTGCAACCATTTCTCTTTAGAATCACCACACAGTTCAGTTTTTTTTTTTTTAACATATCAGACCATAAAAGCAAAATGTCCATTGTTAATGTTTTATATTTTTTCCTTTAACATCTGCCTGCAGCGACTAGAGCACGATTAAGGAAGTAGATGTAGAAAGTAGAGAAGAGTATTAAGCCATTACAGATTCGGGAAAGCTATGGATCAGGTAAACGACCAGGTATGGTGAGGTGACTAAAACCATTAGATTCAGGTTAAATATTGCAAATGTCATCACTGACTGGTGGTATGAGATGAAATGTGAACCTCTGGCGTCAAGGGTTGAGGTTAAAGGAAAATGCATGTTGTGTGAATGTAAATCGCTTTTGCAAATTAGCTACATACGAATAGAATTTACATGAGACGGGGTTGGCGATTGAAGATGTGTCTCTGTGCCGTGCTATTTGATTGTCATGAATAAAGAAACAATCTGACTGCTGCCTCCTTTTCTCTGCTTTCAACAGATCAGACGAGCTAGCACAGCACCACCCCACCAGTTATCTGGAGCTCAGTCGTCCTGCCCTTCTAAAGCTAATAACGCAATAAACCTAATCTATCCTTAATGCAATCACATCTATTCAAATCTAATCCTATCCCATACTCCTAATTGGATCTGGTGGATCATGTTACACCCTCTGGCTGCCTAGTTGTCATGGTGATGGGTGGTAGATACTTCCAGGGCCGGTGGGGCTGGGGGAGAAGACACATTGCATTCATTGGCTTTAAAGACAACATGTCTAACAAGAGCTGTTTAATCTGCCTGCAGACGTGTCTGCTGCTAAATGAAGGACACAGCGGGGTCTGATGCCGCTTATAACAGTGGGGCAAAAGTACAGAGAGTGTCCGTTCACCAAAACCGCTCAGGAGAAAAAAAACAACAATAAAAATCATCTTCTATTGATGCCTTTTATGAAAACTATTATAATTTAAATAATATTAGTGTCCAAAAGGCCAACGCACTCTCTCTATGTAGATGCTTTGGACAGCTGCATTGTATGTTCAAGTATGATTTTTTTTTAAGCCATTTATTTACACATGATTCAGTCAGTCATAAAGAGTGGCGTAGAATGCCGTCATATAGACTGTAAAACAATATCATCCCTTAGAGTGGAACGGAAAGCTGTCACATAGAGTTGATAACAATACCATCATATGGAGTGGAATAGAATGCCATCATATAGAACGGAATAGAATGTTATTATAGAGAGTGGAACGCAATACCATCATATAGAGTGGAATAGAATACCAACACATTGAGTGGAATAGATACCATCAGAGTGGGATAGAATGGCGTCATATAAAGTGAAATAGAATGCTATTACGTAGAGTGGAACACAATACCATCACTTAGAGTGGAATAGAATGCTGTCATATAGAGTGGAATAGAATAACATAATATTGATCTAAATAGAATACCATCATAATGAGTAGAATAGAATGCCGTAATATATAGAGCGGAATAGAATGCTGTAATATAGAGTGGAATACAATACCTTCATATAGAGCGGAATAGAATGCTGTAATATAGAGTGGAACAGAAGGCTGTCATATAGAGCTGAATAGAATGCTGTTATATAGAGTGGAATGCAATACCATCATATGGAGCAGAACAGAATGCTTTCATGTATTTTACAATAAAATGCTGTCATAGAGTGGCATTGAATGCTGTCATATTGAGCGGAATAGAATACCATCATATAGAGCTGAATAGAATAGCATCATATAGAGCGGAAAATAATGCTGTCATGTAGAGTGGAATAGAATACCATCACATTGGGTGGAATAGAATGCTGTCATATAGAGCGGAATAGAATACCATCATAGAGCGGAATAGAATGCTGTCATAGAGAGCGGAATAGAATACCATCATATAGAGCGGAATAGAATACCATCATAGAGCGGAATAGAATGCTGTCGTATTTAGTGGAATGTAATACCATCATATAGAGTACGGTCTATACCTGCTCTATATGAAAAGCGTCTTGAGATAAATTCTGTTATGATCTGACGCTATATAAAAATACATTGAATGAGTCGAGCGGAATAGAATGCTGTCATATAGAGCACAATAGAATGCTTTTACATAGAGTGGCATAGAATGATGTTGTATTGAATGTATTGAACAGAATGCCGTCATGTAGAGCGGAATAGCATGCTGTCATATTGAGTGGAATAGAATATCATCATAGGACGGAAAAATGATTGATAATTCTATGCTGGCTCCTACTATGAGCGACACCTTTCACAGTAAAAAATACTCTCTAACTCTCTTGCTAATATATATATACAGTATATAAATGTTGATGAGTGCAACTTTCATACATGGCACCACTATCCAGTTTCTTTGTCTCTTGTGCAATTATTCAATAAAATAAATCAGATTATTATCAGTATCAGTATTACAAAGAACCAGTATGCTACACACACTTCCAAAAAACACATTGAACACATGCTAAATTGTCATCTTATAGACTGGAATAATTACACACATGTTACTTCTGAAAAGTTGAAGGAAGTCTAAGATCCCCAGCAGCAACACCATAATAAGATCAGTGTGATTGGCAGCTGAGTTGGGCTTTGAGAGACCAGCGCTAAGTAGATGGAAATGGCCTAACACAGACCATCATGACCCAATCAGTGTGAACACAGTCGTATAAATTAACAACATGGACCGAGTCACACATTCACATTTTGTGTGAAATTTAATTTTCCATACATTTGGGATATTCACGAAATTCTCGTTATAATTATTCATGCCTGAGAGCTTCCGATCGCTGGTAATTCCGCGGTATAGCAGATTGATTTTCAAGCTGGCCTGAAACAATTTTAGGTGAGATTTAAATCTACCAAGGGTCACCCCGAGCTGAACCAGCCCCTCCCCCTCCTCTCTCTTGCTCTTTCTCTATTTCTTTTCATCTCACTTCTCCTTTCTCTTGATGCATCTCTTTTTCTTCCTGGCTCTCACTCTCTGCCTGTGAAACTACATCTCCAGCCTTGTAAATAATTTAAGTTTCAATATGATGTATTTAATTCTACTCAGAAAAGGATATGAAAATGTAATAACATTTGCATAATTGTGCATTAATTATACATCCGGT
The DNA here is from genome assembly GCA_916701645.2 of Sebastolobus alascanus. Classification (NCBI taxonomy): domain Eukaryota; kingdom Metazoa; phylum Chordata; class Actinopteri; order Perciformes; family Sebastidae; genus Sebastolobus; species Sebastolobus alascanus. The sequence continues at coordinate 1,399,541 of CAKAOJ020000091.1, forward strand.
ATTTTTTAATGAGTTAAGCAGACTTTCGGAGGCAGCGGATCCCGTCTTCGGTGCGAGGCGAGGTCAATCGCTAATAAATCAGGCAGCCGCAGAGCTGAAATCTGAGAACGGGACCGGTGTGAATTCAGAGGGGTGGTGGAGAAAATGATCCCATGTGAGTGAAAGAAAACCCTTCCAACGAGCTTTCACTGGATATCTGTGCAAGAAAGAAGACCTAGAGGTTTTAGGTTTTCCTATGAAAATAAAAGCAACAATGAAAAGAAAATGGATATAAATGAATGATGAAACAACAAACAATTTACTTCTTTTCTGCCTCGTTAATCACTTCATTAGCCCAAGAATGAATGTATATTTCTACATTTCTTTTCTTGTTTTCTGTTCTCAACTACCCTTTTCTTTGCAAACATTAAAAACAACAACTACATCTATAATTCAAAGACCATGTTGGGTGACTACCCTTCAAGTCTTGAATGAACTCTCCTTGTTGAAATCCTCAGTACAAAAGATGAACAGCTGTGTGAGAAAACATCTGGTTATTTGATAAGAAGTCAAAGCTTCAAGCCTGTGGACATAAAACTGTAAGGTGAGAAGTTAACTACGACACCCGAAGTGCAATTTGGCCACTCTATATAATAGCAGGCAAAAAATTCAACAAATAAATAAATAAGTAAGTGAGTAAATAGTTATAATAGTATGCAAATTTATAATATTGTCATTGTTCAATACAGGCCATTTCAATAGAGACATTACAATTATGAAAATAGAATAGAAATAATATTGTTTTACTTTTGTACGACACTTTCTTGCAATGGAAGTTCTTTAGTAACGTTGGCCGAGGCTCGAGTCGTCTGCCTTGTCAAACTTATGGAAAAAAAAAAAAAGATTTCTCAGAAACAAAGTTTAACTGGTAGCCATCACATACATCGGTTGCATTACCCAGGGAACTCCAGCGTTTCTATGTTGTGGAACATTGAGGATATTATTAACAAAAGAGAGGGTTAATAAGCAACACCTACTTCAGATTGATTTGCAGCTCAGTCCCGAACTGGACCTTGGTTCCAGACCAGGACAGCTCTCCGATCTAAAGCACACCGCGAGGGCACATTGTTGTAAGCACTCTTACAAAACATCTAAAAGACATTGTTCTTTATATATATATTTTGACATGACTTGGGGCTGGGCTACAAGGTGACGCTTGGTTGCGAAGCCTCAATCTGCCTCAAACTGACCTTTCAACAACACCAACACCTCTCACTTCACAGGCAGGTCGAGCGGGGAAATTGGCGAAACATCATCCAGGCACAAGGGATGTGGACACAGGCACGCATTTCATGTGAAGGGGAAAAAATTAGGAGAAAAAAAAGTCCAAACAACAGAAAATATATGTGCTGGTCCTGCTATCAGCTTTGCGAGTGTTCCAGACATACTGAGGATTTGTCAAACACTCCTTTTATGTGTTGCTAGATAACCGAGCCTGCTGGGTAATGTTAAATTTAACACATCAATTTTGCCGTTGTACGTGTCCCATAGATCACAGCAACATAAATAGCAACACGTTGTTTCTGCCGTTCACCTCTTTACCTCTCCGGCACAGGAAGAGACTTGAAATGGGCCTTAGGGGGTTCAGCGAGAGCCTCAGCCCAAAGCGTACACCATTATATGACATATGAACCAATATGTCTTCCAGTACAATTGCTCTTAAATTATTCAGCAGCCACAAACAAGTAGCGCGAGTCCGCATTTGCTCACATTCCGCCAGCATGGCCTTGTAAACACGGCTCGCGGAGTCGGCAGCCGTCAAAAGCTTCACAATTAACAACCACGCGTTCTCCTCTCGGTGCCTTCTCACCGTCTATCCCTCTTTCTCATGCGTACATCCACCTCTTCCCCTTCCTCCCATTCTCCACCACATTTAGGCCAAAGAGCACGGTTATGGTGTGATGATTATCATTGCATTGTAATTAACCACAATATAGGACACATCGGGGTAAAACCAGTGACTAAACTGCAGGGGAATTAACTCCTAAAACTTAATAATTAATAATGCTCATTTATCCTTTTTTGTCCAGTGTAGTTGTTTGATCGCTCTTGTTGCTGGAGCCTGTTGGACTGAAGCAGCAATTCTGATAGCTACATCTTCACAACAGTGATATGTAGAGGTTGTTATACCTGTGACGCCCCCCCCCCTGTCTGTCTTGGAGGCTGCCCTGGCCAACCTCAGCAGGCTGACGATGGAGGGTCGTTAGCTTGATTGAGCTCACCTGGGCACTTCCAGGCTATAAAAGCTGCCCCATGTGCTCACTGTCTCTCTCTCTCTCTCTCTCTTCCTACAGCCAGATCCACCTGACATTACTTTTGTTTGGTTCTGCACCTTCAACACCTTGTTCATTTTATGTTAACCTTACTTTAATAAATTGTTTGGTTTTATATATATAACCTTGCGTGGACTCCCTTTTTGTCACATTCCCTGAGTCGGTTTGTGACATACCCATAGACATCATCATGGCCAGAACTTCAAAATCCACTTTTTGGGCTGTGAAGGGACAGAATATTCCTTTTAAAGTTTGGTCATTCCAAACTGTGTAACCTGTGTGAGGAGCTGCTGGTTTCATGCCCGTCAGCCAGGGAGGAAAGTTAATGCGTCTGTGACACGAGAGGGGCTTAAAACCATCCTCCCACTTGTTTATCTGGCCTATCTCCATTTGGTGTATTACACTACTGCTCACTGATATTTACCTTGCCCTGTGCTCTGGCCAGCAGGCCAATAACACCTGGACCATTCTTCAAACTCAGCCTGGATCCCCCGAACGGGGAAACGTCGATGAATCAATGTCAGCCCTGAAGCACATGGTGATGCTCTGATTGTTTGAGCAGGATTAAGAGGCCACGGGCTGCTGTGTGTGTGTGTGTGTGTGCGTGTGTGTGTGAGAGGGGAGGGGGGAGGGGGGCAGAAGCAATAGGGCTTGTGGCCTGGATGGGGACCAAGATTGTTGATTGCAGGTCATCTTTCTTATCAGCTGCTGAGTGCCTGGATGTGAGTGTGAGAGTGAGGGCAAGTGGGGAGGTTTATGTCAACATGTGTGTGCATCCCTGTCTCCTGCAAGATGACGTTCCCATACAACTGAACTGCATTCTCAATTCCGTTTCGAGGGAAAAGCTTTTTTCTCCCAGTTTCTTCCGGTTGCAGTTTTAAACAGTTTTTAACACGTTGGTTAAAGTTGTAAACAAAGTAGGGCTGTCAAGGTTAACGCAATAATTACGTGTTAACGCAACTTGCAGTTTTTAGTTTGTATCGGGCTCAGTTTTGAAGCTAGAGACAAGATACTGCTATCGTATGAAAACTAGAAACAAAATCCATCGGTACCAACCATGTCAAACTAGCTTGTCGTGAAGGAGGTTAAGTAACGCTCCAAACTTGCGCTACATTTTGGCGAGGGAAAACTGGCATGGCCATTTTCAAAGGGGTCCCTTGACCTCTGACCTCAAGATATGTGAATGAAAAACCGGTTCTATGGGTACCCACGAGTCTCCCCTTTACAGACACGCCCACTTTATGATAATCACATGCAGTTTGGGGCAAGTCATAGTCAAGTCAGCACACTGACACACTGACAGCTGTTGTTGTCTGTTGGGCTGCAGTTTTCCATGTTGTGATTTGAGCATATTTTTTTATGCTAAATGCAGTACCTGTGAGGGTTTCTGGACAATATTTGTCATTTTTTTTGTGTTGTTAATTGATTTCCAATAATAAATATACACATACATTTGCGTAAAGCAAGAATATTTGCCCACTCCCATGTTGATAAGAGTGTTAAATACTTGACCGGAGCACAGCCAATAGGAACACTCTCTCAATGAAATGACCTGTGATTGGTCAAAGTCAAATGGGCTCTCACTAATTATTGATGCATTGGTATTGATCAACAACCTGCCAACCCCAACAGTTAGATCTAATATTGTCATTACTATGAGGCAATATAGTCTCGTAGTAATACTTTTTTGCATAACACTGTCTGTTACCCAATACACACCACATGCACACTGTGTGAAAAAACTCCAGCTTCTACTACTACTGCTACTCACAGCACATCTGTCTTTTGACAGCCTTAAGAGGACACTAAAATGACAGCACTTGAATAAACTGTTTTCAGTGAGAAGATAAAAACTTACAGTCGCCAGCACTGTCTGACAATAATAATCATTTCTAAACCCCCTGTCACCTGCTGCTGCAAATCTCACCCTACCCATATCTCAACCTTTCCCTACACTATATATGAATATGGCTGCTATTCCGGTTTGATAGATGAAATAAAAAAGGCGGCGTGATTGTGTCAGTATATTATTCCTTTCGAGATGACCTCTTTTTCTGCTTTATCGTGCGATATAACTTTCAGAGTTTCAGACGGCGTTTACAGCGGTGCAGATTTATGGCGGAGGGAGGAGGTGGAAATGGGTCCTTTTATGATGGAGGCACACCAGTCAAAACTGTCTGCTGTGAGTTAAAGATTCAAGTATGGCCAAATTATACAGTCCAGCAAACTGCAGTCACAGCCAGAAGAGCGTGCATTTTGAACACTTCTGAGTGGTACAGGTATGTGTGGTAACTTTTAAGAAACTAGGCCTTTCACACCGGGGGTGTTTTTTTTCATGCGATTGTCATGAATACTTACACACAGAACGCGAATATCACGTAGCGAAAAAACAATGGAATTTTTTTTCGGAACACGGTTGATTTTTCTGAACTTTCACATCTCAAATAAAGGCATCAACCAATCACGTTGTGCGGAACGGACATATTAAAAATGGACATGTACAACAATACAGCGATCCGTAGTCCGAACCAAGATGGCAAACTTTATTATTCCTTTCAAGCAGTGTTGTGCATGAACGTGCTATAAAAGCGCATTCATTGAACATGCTCATGGTGGCTTGTTTGGAAACTTTCGTCTCTTATATCACAAAAATAGTTCACCAAAATGTGTTTCTGAAAACATTTTATGTGAGGAATAAGCCATGCGGTTGCTGGATCTGTCTTTATTTTGGATCGACGACGGTCGCTCCTGATTTACATGACCTCAATTTAATGCGTATGAGGTGTGGCCAACGTGACGCCCCGTCTCTCGAATCGCGCCGCTACGCTACCAGAATGCATTGCACGGCTGCTTACATGGACAATGAAAGGGAAGCGTGGAAAGGAAGGAGGCTGTGGACATGTACCATCAGGACAGTTAACAATGCTCACACACTGTGTGGCCGGCATGTCTATTGCAATCAATGGAGTGGAGACAGATCAGCCATTGTTTACTCCATCCCCGACTCCAAAGCCTCAGAAGTCAACTGGACCGGGGAGCGAGTGCTGCGAGTGCGTAGGGAGGGTCGAGCTTGCGCTCATTACAGCCACATCCTGCAGAGCAGAAATGCTCCCTGGTGAGGATGCTTTTCTACTCACGGATACTGTTCTGTGCGCTCTTATCACGTGCACGCACCTGTTTTTTTATGTGCACAGGTTCTTTGTCATCATATGCACAACAATTACAGCGAAGCAGTCGTTTGCTCTTGAATCTCAGGCACAAATCACACAAAATATGAACATGGATAAAATATAAAATAAAGTAATATGAATTTGTGGTGTACAGTATTTCAAATGGATGAACTGAATGTAAACTGGAATGTATCAGTGATCCGTGATATTTAGCAAAGACAGAATATTAATGTGGCATTAGACACATTTTTTTTCCTTTAACTCATCATTATGAAGTAAATGTTGATTGCATATTGTAATTGCTATAGTATAATGACACCATCTGTGTTTAGATTGGTTCACTATAAGCCTCGCTTTCACTATACAGTTCTGTCTGCCACCGGGTACGATCTCCCGGGAAAATGAAGGCTCTACTTAATGGCACAAAGGAAGTGCGTCGACCATTGTGCAACCAGAACAGGAAGAAGATAGTGCTTTCTGTTTCCCCCCGGTGGCTATCAGTAGCTATCTCCAGTTACCAAAGAGTACAAATAGAAGTTCTTTGCAGTTACTATCCCCAGTAGAGGAAATGGTGGGCGGTGGAAAAACCAAAGTAAATGTGGAACACAAAATGCAGTGTGTCCTGTGTTGTTGAAAATGGAAAGCGATCCGGTTGTCTTTGACAATAATAGCACTTGGAAGTTGAAACGTTGTCTGTTTCCACTTTAATTAGTAAATAGTGGTTGGTGCTGCAGCTGAAGTAAATTCTGGATGTATGGTCGAAGCCAAAAAAGTGTGACTTCAGTGTATGGTATTTATTAAAAGTGGATCAATGAAAAAAACATATACGATAGAATAGGCATGGAGCGTGCACCCCATTGATCTCAGCAGCAGGATCAAGTCAACAGAGAAAAATATCCTTCCCAAAATGTTATGCATATTTACTGCACTTCCAGTAGAGGTCGCTCTCAGCAAACCAGTCTCATGGGAAGGAATACCATGACATCACACGGACATTCCGCTTGTCAAGAGTACGCTTTTTAGCCTTTTGGCATGTCATTTGTAAGCCACGCAAACGTCCACAGGTAGGCTTAGGCAAGAAAAACACTTAGTTAGGGTAAGGGAAAACATCATGGTTGGGCTTAAAATAAGTAAGTAAACCACGTACGGAAACAACGTAACACAACTACAAAAAACACGTCACAAACGTCAATAAAATTCATGTGACAAACGTCACTAACGTAACTTACAAAACAAAACACCGGTCAACACGGGTTCTCCTGGTTAAAAATCTGGTGTTTGATGGACCCATTCACCTCACAACTCGCCCACCATAAGTGGGCTTTTTATACCATGTCATTAACTCTTACCATAGCATTTATACACGGATCCGCATTATCGTGGCATTTATACGTCTCTTTGTGCAAACGGCCTGCCCTCAGGTTAGAGAATGTGACAAGCTTATTTTCCATGTTTATATGGAATAACGAGAGAGAAAACACACTCATTGATTTGAATGGAACCAGCCTGTGCCAATCCATCCAGTGGATATTTCACTGAACCAAATTTCATGGTAATAATTGTCTGAACCAAAACTTTGGTCAGAGGATCACCAAAGTAGGATTCGTCCTCTGGGCACCGTGAATGTCTTTTACAACATTTCATGACAATCCATCCAATAGTTGTTGTAGATGTTTCAGTTTGGATTTAAGTGGTGGACTGAGTGGAAACAGCTAGCATGGATGGAAATGACCCAGGCATTTATAGATACAGGAGAGAGTAAAAGGGTTATTGACAATTTATACAAAGGGAAAAAAAGATAACAATGGAAATATTTGAGCAGAATTTGCAGAATTTGCCGAAAGGTTTGTGTAAATCATCTCATATCTTTATGACTGCAAGTAAAAACTAAACTGTGACTAATTGGTGGCATTAGATAAACACTTCTACTATGGACCTTTTCAGAGACAGTCATCTATCAACACTACTAAAGGATGACTGTGACCAAATCTCTGTGTAATGAAGTGAACCATACTTGTGTATTTGTCTGGTTAATTGATGGCCTCATTCTACTCCTGTTCTTGTTTTAGGTTTAAAAAAAATCAAAGTACAATAAAAAAAATAATCTTTTGTTCAGATTGATTTTGAGGCTTTAGGTAAATGTGAGCTCATTGAATACTTTTATCAAGATGAAGTGGAACAATATGCACCACACAGGACATGTACACAGGCTGCTCCTCGCTATAAACCTGCCATATTTTACATGAAGTATAAGCGGTCTCCTTGACAGCACGCGGTTAGAACAATAGCCTTACGTCTTCTCTTGCCATCGGAAATTATAGCAGGTGGGTGGGGACTGGGGAGGTGTAATCAAAGGCAGACGGCCTCGTAAAGTCAACAAGCGGCTTTATCTGAGGTCTGGCCCATATTGTTCTGGGATCAGACAACCCTCTATGCTGCGCTACAGGCTGCTTTCGCCGTCAATCATCCGGGATCCAGGAGTCACAGGGGATTAGCTAGCTCTGTGGAGCTCCTAATGTACACACACGGACATACACAGCACTAACATACAGCTGAAAAAGTATAGAACCATGCCTCCACTGCTAATGAACACTTCTATTCAGACGCTCTCACAACGTTTGCTTTGATTGACAAATGAGTGTTTGTTTTTTTTACCAAAAGTCATACTTGCCAACCCTCCCGATTTTCCTGGGAGACTCCCGTTTTTCATCGCCCTCTCCCGGTTTCCTCCCGGTGTCACAATTCTCCCATATTTCTCTCGATTTTTGACAAATTTTCACACTTTTTTTCCTTTTCGTTATCTGAGCCTGTTTCTGGAACTGAACAGTGTGCATAATCCGTACTGTTTCCACCCGGACAACAATAGAGCTGAATATATTGATTCGTGTACATAGACACGAATTTCAATTTCTTTTTGTGATGGTCAGCACAGAATCAATTTGTATGTAATCCACGTAATCGTGAACCGGAAAGTATAAAGACCACCCAACGGCGTGTAGGGAGGAGGTCGGGGTGGATTTGGGGGGGGTCAAAAAACACAGGACTTTCACCCAGGAGACCGCTGTTCATGTCCCGTGTGAAACCACAGGTCAAAGTTGATTTATTTGTCACGTAGCTTCCTTACTTAAGTCACAGCCCTTCCGGTGTTATTTTAACCCAAACCACCATCTTTTCTTAAACCTAACTAAATAGTTTGTTGCCTAATCCTAACCAAGAGGATCTATTTCTAACCCTAACTAAGTAGTTTTATTTTGGAGCAGAAATTAACAGGTGTGTCACATGTTGCTGGACCTTCGTAGGAAAACGCATGAAAAAAATATTTTGTTGAAAGTCGTAATGAATAAAAAGTCACAAAAAAAAAAACGGAAATTCGTGTCTATATATATATATATATATTTAAAATAGGATAAAACTTGTTATTGTAATTTTTATAATGATGGTGATATAACAAAAATATGTAAACCTCAATCACATATGTAGTTTTTTAGCCTCTTTTATAGATATCTGATACTTTGTGATACATAATGTTGTATTTCCATCTTTGCTACAAAGAGCCTTGTCTTTCACTGACTCCTTTTAGGAGGATATTAACTTGATCGAACTGTTAATATTAAGGCCTTATGAAGAATATTCATGCATACTTGTGTTCTGAACATAATGTCGCATGGCAATCAGAGTTCCAATGGCAGCCAGTGTAGTCATGAGCAATTCTACATTTTTTTTTTTCATTTAGTGTAGTCATGATCACAATTGATGTGATCAATCAAACTGCATCATATCCATCCTATCAGACATGGACCAAAATAAAGGCCAATATCAGCCTCATATATTGGTCTAATAACCTGTGCTGGCACACACACATACACACACACACACACACACACACACACACACACACACACACACACACACAGTGTATAAAGCCCTCTCTGGGCCAGCCTGAGGCCATCGATCGTCTGGTTGTGCCCTGGGATGAGATTCCCAGATAAAGCAGCGTCTGAAGAGGCAACAGATTGACGCTGACCTCTCCCTCCTCAACACCAACAACAACTGCTGCCACTTCCATGCACAATAAAACATGTCTGTCAGCCCCATACAGAAAGATTTGTGGTTTTAGCTGCTGTAATTTGAAGCTATGGCACGACATGTGACATGATGATTTGTTACATCGACAACATTCATGCGATGTGACAGGACAATCATGTGCAATGAATATCATGGCCGAAATGGTGTAACCAGGTCTCAGTATCTATGGGGCCAGACACTACAGAACGTGCTCTGTTCTCTAAACAAAAACATTTAGAATTCATTTTGAAGGTATTTTTTTTACATTTACATTAGCATTTCCTTTATAGTATCCATTTAACCCATGTCACAGGTTAAAAAACTTTCACCCAGGAGACCGCTGTTCGTGTCCCGTGTGAAACCACAAGTTGATTTATTTGTCACGTAAGTTACGTACTTAATTTCGGCACTTCCGGTGTTATTTAAACTCAAACCGTGATCCACTCCTAAACCTAACTAAGTAGTTTTGTTGCCTAAACCTAAACAAGTATAAGTTCCCAAACCTAACTGAGTAGTTTTATTTTGAAAAGGCTGGAGCGGAAATTTACACGTTTTGTCACGTGTTGCTGGACATTTGTAGGAAAACGCACTAAAAAGACGTTGTTGAAAGTAACGAAAAATAAAGTGAAATTCCTGTCTATGTAGACGAATGAAATAGACTAAATTCCGTGACTATTTCACAAACTGCCGTGAGACTGTGTTGCAACTAGACTGAACTGGAACACGTTTATTGGCGTTGCCATAGATACAAACTCCAGATACGGTGGCTCATAATGACCAAAAAGGATAATCATTTAGCCAAATGATCTACAGGGTCAATGGCTAAAAGTGCTTCAGCAACTGCACTGCAAGAAAAAGGTTGGGGGTGGGGGGGGGTGCAGATTTGCTTACATTGAGTGCAGATGCTTCCTTAAGGTAACAGCAAATAGTTTTTCTGCTTTCATCTTATAAACATTTGCTCACAGTCCGTTATTATCAATTGTAATAAGTGATTATGATTCTTCAACAAAATTGATTATTGACACTCTCCGTTTGACGGATCTTGAGCTTCGAGCAGCTTGCTCCCCCGTCTCTGCTCGCTTGCTCTAACTGCCAATTAAACTATTAGACTAAGAGCGAAAAAATTAGGAATCGTCTGCATCAGCTATAATGATTCCTAATTGCAGGCTAGCATTAAGAATTTGTCTCCCGATCAACTCTGCAAAGCCAAAACCCTCTCTGTCTCTCTCTCTCCCTCTGTCCCTCCTTCTTTCTGTCTCCATCCAACCTAACAGATCTAATTTGGTAGCTTCAGACTTTCTCATGACTTTATTAAAGGACTTTTCAGATCTCCACTTTTCTTTTACTCTGAGTGGTTCCACCGCACAGGCACAGGGCTGGGGCCGCTGTAAATTAAATGACTTGATATCACATCAAAACCAATGAAGGTGGACCCTGAATAGCAGCGGTCTCCCCCTCTCCACTCATCTCATCTGTTGTCGCTCATCAAGCCTCTGAAATAAGCAGTGGGAAGACATATAAGACCTTGATGTCACTCACTGGTCGAGCCTTTTAAAGGACGTGCTGTCCTTCAAGCCCTCTGGTTTTATAAACATTTAGATGAAAGGCAAGTGAGTGATGGCCAATGGGGAACTGTTTGACCAATCTTTCAGTTTACTGCAGGTTAAGCTTCCATTTCTGTGCGGAGTGAGGAAATAATACGATTTGGGAACAGTTTAATTTTAATATTTGGATGCATTTATAGAGTGCCTGAGGGCTTTTTGTCAGGTTCACAGTGAATGACTTGTGGCATAGAAAATCTTATTTGGAGGACAGATGATTTGTGTTATACAGAAGTAATGAATGGAGCATACATTAGGAAGGAAACGTTGAATAAGATGAGTCCATATAACTTAGATTGTATTTTTTTTTCTATTTTTTTATTGTGTTGTGCAACAGACTGTACAAAACATATTGAGATGGAGGGAGGGGGGTTTAATCTTATATGTCTTATATGTCATATATGAATAAGATGCAAAACATTTTATTTGTCGAGTTTTACACATTGTTCTTTTCCATAAAAAGAGATGTGTAACTTAAGAAGTCATAAATATCTTTAGTGGAGAGAGATTACAAATGGACATCTCAATTGAAGAAGACTTTTGTTGTTGGTGCCCCAAAAAACTAAGAAATTATATATATATATATATATATATATATATATATATATACAGTATATACTTTTTTCCATTCCATTCCAACCTTTGATTGAACTGCTTTAATTTCATTTATCGACTTTGAAATTACAGATCAAGACATTTACCAGATTCCATAATCTTTTTAGAAATAATTGCAAATGGCCTGAAGGAACTGTATTCATTCAAACATTGCGAAGAAAAGGCAGGGGCAGCGAGGTAGAGAGAAACTGTGGAATTGTAAGGACAAAAAAGAGATGCCGTCCTTTGACCATAAAATACAGTACAGTACTGTTGGTATTTCAAACATGCACAGCGAGGTGGCTGGCACAGTGCAGCTAAATGAATGTTGTGGGCAAAATATGAAAGGCTCGAACACTGCTACTTTTGGTTCTGCCATGCCACAACAAAATCAAAATCCTTTCAGATGGTGTCAGAGTGCCAGATGCAATTTTTTCTTTTTTTGGAGAATTACATTTTTTACATCAAACCCCAATGGTTTTCATCAATGTTACTACCTCTCAACGCTGGCATCTGTTGCATTGATATCACACACCCTTATGGACAAAAATCCTTCTCATTATTTTTTACACCTATTTTTTCACATATTTGCTAAACACTCATTTCAACAGAGATTTCATGTTTATAGTATTGTATGATTTGTCCTTCTGACATTACAATGTCTGTTTTTGCCTCTAACTTGCTGTAATGGAATTGCATTACACCTATCGGCTTCCACGTCTTCAAATGACAGCCAGTGTAATGTTACTGATGTAACTGTGATTGACTACAGGGGCAGTTAAAGGCCACGGACTAAACAGGTGAGACGTGACCTTTGTGAAGATTTACACATCCAATCAGCAGTTAGTCCGAGTCATTAATTAGAGTGACCTGCCTTTATTTATCAAACTCAATGCTGTGCTACAACCACTTCTCTCTGGGTTGTTTAAAGAGTACCGTCACTGCATGTGCTATGCTGTAAATTGCTGCCGATCTTTTGAGTTACCATTTTGAAGTGTAGTCGCTGTTTTGATGGAGCTGATAACACTATCGAACCTGACCCGCCGGATGGTTTGCTACACCTAAACAAAATGATGGTGGGGGTGGTGGGTACGTAAGGTAATCGGTGTGTGCCCGACCACCGTGTAACACCGGTAACACCGACTACCGCGACAAGCCTACTATCTATCTATCTATCTATCTATCTATCTATCAAACAAAATAATGCATTGTATATTTGTTTATCCTATTTATATTATTATCAAAGAAGTTGAACACAGTTTTGGACGGAGGGTACACGGACCGTATCAGCTCCTTCTGGAGACACTAAAGGCTTTACTCTACTGTTTTCAGACATGCAGTAGAACTCCCCAACACCTGGAAACACTCTACGATGTGTAAAATGTGTGTGAGTTCTCCTCTGTTTCAGCGAGCCTTTTGGTAATTTACCAGTGTGGGCTTAAAATGATGTACATGGCGAGTCAGTCACTAGGGATTGTTCATGGAAAATCCTTGTCCTGCACACACACACACACAAAAATGACTAGAATCACACCAGACTGAATAATGGAGGAGAAACGAAACGGCCATTCAGTCTGAATATTAAGTAAAGTTGTCAAAGAGAAAGACTGCCGAAAGGGAGCGCCGTGGTGGCTAATGTGCCGTGTAACTATCCATTCATCCACTTCTGTCCAACTGTCTGTCTTTACTGTGAGGCTCTGCCACCCGTCCCCCCACTGCTCTCCCATTCTTCTTCCATCCTCCGACACTCTTTCCATGCACTCTGCCAACAGTAAGAACTGCCCTCTTCCTGGCAGGTTGCCTGATGCTTCATGACTTTGATCTACTGCCACCTTTAAACAAATTCTCTATTTCCCGTTGCAGCTAAAGCGGTCGGACGAGTCTGGGGAAGGAGAGGCGCCCACAGAGGGAGACAGAGAGGGGGTGAGACAAATAGGCAACGGAGGACAGATTGAAACCACCTCCCCTTCCCCCTCAGTTTCTCAGGGATCATCAAGCCACTGTCTGGCTACATTTAAGGGTTGGCTGCTTATTGGAAAGCTGTCTGCCCACGTTGATACAGCACTTCCTTAACTTCTACCAGACACTGGATGAGAAAGTAGCTGACTGCAGCTTCCCCCATACGTTAACAATCTGAGGCCTGAACAACAAGTTTGTCCTGGCAACAAACAAAGCCTAAAGCTGGATGCTTTACTTTGTAGTTGCTTCATTAAAGTCCATTACTCACAAAGTAGTGACATGTGTGGGTGTTGAAAATGCACTGGTAAGGGATGTTAGTAGGCTGATTACTAACTGACAAGAATACACACTAACGGAAAGAAGAACTCCCACCTTCAACAATGTAAGCAAAGCTGAGGATTTAGTTTTTATTTTTAGAAACAGCGCATGGGGACATTCAAGGCAGACGCATCTATGGGATCTTTCATTCAACTTCCCATTATTGGATATGACTCATACCACCTGTAGTATCTTTTAGGTCGGAAAAGTAGCTCAGTAACTTGTGATGGCATCGCAGTCCTCGTCTATCTGTTCTTTCTATCGCCACACTGATATTAACTGACCTTAAACAGAGCTTGAGAATATTGTATTGGCCTATTGTTTTTCAACTTTCAGCATGACTTTATCAGCATGACATGTATTATTAGCATGCACTCTGATACTTCTTTGCCTTTTCTTTTTCAACTGGAAGATGGAAACTCGGCACTGGCACTTGGAACAGAACATATTTTGAGATGAAGTTAGTCACCATGAATTCTCAGGTCCAGGGCATTTATTTACCTCAACCGCAGAGAGATCTGTATTATGTTTGTAACAATGGCGGATCCCATTTCATTTTCAACCATTCGTGGCGTCAAATCTATTTGGTGTGTCCTTTGGTCTCAATGCCATCAAAAAGGTGAAACCTTTCCCAAATAGAACTGATGGATGGTGTGACCCCGGCTTCCTTCTTCTATTTGGTCTGAGGTGACAGGAGCGCTGCCATAGTTTCCTGCCTGTAATGCATTTGGCTGCAAAGGAGAGGAGAGAGGGATTTTATCTGTCTCTCACAAGACAGATATGGGGCACTGTACTCTTCATATTTTATTGAAGCCATCATCTGAGTTGAGTAAACATATTAGAGCCTACATTATTAATTCCAATTTCTCTTGGATTCTGTTTGTTCACTCCCAACCCTGTCTAACTGAGGTCAAATCCTTCTTCTATAGCAAACATGTCCGCCATACTCCCTCATGCTGGAGAGAGAGAGAGAGAGAGACAATGACAGAGAGAGAGGGGGGGGTCATGGGGTGGATGAGGTTATATCCAGACTGTTTCTAGGAAAGAAGATACAGACGGTGTGAGTGTGTGTGAGAGTGCTTGTAGTTGTGGGTTTTTGAAGCTTTTAGAACTCCAACACAAATACTGATATTTTAAAATGCATCTAACAACATAACAGTTTCAGTGTGTTCAGATTCAATATGAGTTGAGTTGTATGAATTTGACAGTGTACATTTACCACAAAAAGCCAATGTACTGCCCTGCACAGCAAAATGATGTAAAATTGCATAGTTTTAAGTAAAAAACCTTCACATTTTCTTGGGGGAGAACCCAAAAATATCTCCTAGTACCTTTCATTCTCTTTATAAATTCAGAATGTGTCTCTGTATAATACATAGTAGCATCTTGACTGGGACACTGCTCCTAAAACCTGAATGATACCCTACTATAGGCTATAAATAACAGAGGAAAGTACTTTAACTTTTAACACTAAACACACCACCTTAACCCTATAATGTTCCAGTGTGAATGTTATTGGAGTATTATAGGCCTACAATAGAAGCTGATTAGCCCAAATATAATAATATAGCAATAAAACCACAGCAAGTTATGACTGACACAGTATAACATGCTTAAAGAAATAATGAATAAATAGGAATAAGTCACAAGAGGTTGCTGATACCAGCCGATACATACAAAAACATGTGAATAAGAGAGTTCTGATATTTTTTCCCATTTCAAGCACTGCATTTAATTCTTATGTTTCCACCAAAACTCTCATAATACTAGTATGGCATCTGATCAAAAGTTGCTTTGAGGACTTCAAAGGGAGAACTGATTAAATATATAAACACGCATAGAGTCAATATTATCAATCATATAAGTAAAAATACTTCTTAAATGTATTTCCATAGTAAGATGCCTCGTGTGTGTATGTGCTGATTATCCACCGTGATATTTATTTGATGGTGTAGATAATCCCCCCCCTCCACCTCCTCAGCTCTTTTGAAAAGGTCTCTACACCAGCACCAGCTCTCTGTAGTGAGCCCCAAATGAATCATTCACAATGAATTACTCTGCCAGCGCCAAGAGAGTGTGCAGCCCTCTGCCACCGCCTGGCGGGCCTTGTCTAACTGCGGTGGGTCTAATGTCTCACGGCGAGGCCGGATCTACCGTGTCCTACTCAGAGGGGGGTGATGTTTGTCCCGGTCAGCTGGCACACTGCCGCCCCCTCCCTCCCTCCCTCCCTCCCCCCGCTGTTCTGCTGCCAGATCTGTCTGTTAAGACGAGATAACAGATGATAGTGTGGCTGATGCACCAGCCAACGCCTGCTGGGAACGGCTGCTGTTTGGTGGACGGATTGAGTTGGCCTTCTCCGATGCTCGTTTTAATCACCGTTTCTTATTCTTATTACAGCAGAGGTGTCCTAACAGCAAAGTCCAAACAGAAGCAAAAACAGAGAGACAGTATAGAGTTGTGTGGTTCATGTGTTTAGTATGAGGATTAGTACTAAGATCAAATGCCTTTTGCCCTGTTATGGGTGCGGCCTAAGCATGGTGTAGTCCTTCCATCCACCCCTCCACCAATCCACCCATTTAACATGTGACCAGGATTCAATTGCTAAGTAGAGGGATCCACTGGTTTCAAAAGTATTCCCATTGCAGAGTTTTATTTTAGACAAAAAAATGTATAATGGAATGTTTTTTCAACGCTAATGGCTGGATTTAATCACCTGCTGCCGTTGAGCAAGGCACTTCATGGCCAAACTACTTCAGTAAAGTTATTCAGTAGCTACCAAGAGCAGCTTCTAGCTGCTATGCTGCTAGTGCCTGAGCTGGTGTGTGTTTGCGTGAATGGATGAGATGATTTTTTAATGATCCTCAAGGGAAAACTGAGTCAGAGGGTCAATAATAACAGATACAGCAAAGGGAAAAAAGAATATATAATGAATGATAAGTATGAATGAATCACAGAATTATGAGGGTGTGCAGAATGAGAGCAGCAGAACATAATGAGACTGAAATTAAATCATGTATGAGATTTATACAGTAAGTGTAAAATTATCATATCAAGATGTTTATTAAATGTATGCATATGTGCATTTTGTCCCAAGCTGTTTTCATAAAGCACAACCCAGCGTGGGCAGCGTTGATGCCTAAAACACCAGACAAGAGGGAGAAAGAAAAAATAAATAAAACACTGATTTATTCTTTTGTCTGAATCCTTCAAGAAAAATAAATTGAAAGAAAAAAATAAGGATAGAACAGGGAAGGAAAAAAACTTGTGTTAGACTAGCAGCACCTCAGGGCAACGGAGATCTGTAGTTTGTGCATGTGCTTTGAATACAGAACACAGGCCGTAGTAATGGCTGTCAGAGCGCAGGGAGGCAGACACACAACACACATGCACAAATGCAGTGATACGTATACCCGAGTGCACCCACATACACACACACACTCATGTCTTGGAGAGATACATGTTCATTACCGAGAAAGAATGACCTAAGAGTCTGTGGTCAGCATCCATCCCATCATGAGAGTGAAACTATCGATGTCTACCTAATGAGACCTTCCTGTAGGTCCCATTTCAATATTTATTTGTGGTCTATGGTTCTGTTTTCTTTTTCATTTCTTTCTAACATCAGCTTCTCTCATTAACTTAAATAAAATGAGGTGTCGGACTCACAACGGGCAGCTTGAAAACAAAGGATCAAAATCGATGCAGCGGAACCAGAGATATCGTCTTTTTTTAGTCCACATGTTCTTCTTCGTTGTCAAAACCTGGCACCTACTGTATATTACCCATAATGCAGTTCAACCACCAACAGTTCGTAGCACGTTTTACCTTTTATTCTGGTCAATATCCGTACGTTTAAGGTGTAACATGCCACAGGTTTCATGGAACATTCAGTTTCTGGTTGTTGAATGTCCCTCAGTGGTGGGTCGGTAGGGTTCGGACAGTTCATAAAACTTAGTTTAGTTAAAAGTGAAGAGAGAGAGAGAGAGAGAGAGAGATGAAAAGAACAGTATGACTATACAGAGACAGAGAATGATCTCTGTGTACACCTCTACCATCCAGTCCTGTACAGTTACAGAGCAGAGGAAAAGGAGAAGTGCTTTGTGATACTGTACGCGATCATAAAGAGTTTGTACTAACCTACATTGTGTACAACAATAAAGCATTGAAAAAGCATGACACAATTGATTAATCATCAACTGAAACAATTAGCCTACCAAAGTGCTGTTCAGTGACCTGCACTCCCCAGGTGTAGTGTACACCACACAGCATGAGGAACACCACATCCAGAGAGCTGTGTGCAATAAAAGCATTCAGCATGAATTCAGTCATTATCCTCGTTTCATCGACATGTCAGAACAATTAAGTCAAAAGCCAAACGGTTCGTCAGCAGATTACTACATCTAAATATGTGACAGAGATCAAATGGCATCATTTAAAACCGAGAAACACCAAAGAAAGAGATGATATAAAAAAAAAGGCCTAATCATATTAGTACCTGTGTCAAGTTTCTCTCCATAGTATCAGATGTGGACAACAGTGATATGATCAGGTGGAGAGAGGACCATGGAGGGACCATGGAGAGAGACAGTGAGACTGGGTTTGAATGCTTTCAGGACCACGGAGAGAGACAGTGAGACTTGTTTCAGTGTTTCAGGACCATGGAGAGAGACAGTGAGACTTGTTTCAGTGTTTCAGGACCATGGAGAGAGACAGTGAGACTTGTTTCAGTGTTTCAGGACCATGGAGAGAGACAGTGAGACTGGGGTTAAATGCTTCGGGACCATGGAGAGAGAGAGTGAGACCGGGTTTAAATGATTCAGGACCATGGAGAGAGACAGTGAAACTGGCTTTAAATGCTTCAGGACCATGGAGAGAGAGAGTGAGACCGGGTTTAAATGCTTCAGGACCACGGAGAGAGAGAGTGAGACTGGGTTTAAATGCTTCAGGACCATGGAGAGAGACAGTGAGACTGGGTTTACAGAGGACTCTATTCTGCGTATTATATATATTTCAGGTGCATACTGGTATTTTGGGTTTCTACTAGAACACGTTTACATGCTTTAATATTCAAAAAACACTTTACTTTTCTCACACCAGCCTCTTTTCACCCTCCGTCTGAACTGCTCTGTTAGAGCTACTTTGTTTGTCCATACGATACATTTTCTCCTCGAGCTCCAGTAGCGCAAAGACGAGGCTGCCACTCGGGATGTTGATGTTCTGTGATGGCCTGATGATGTGTGAAGCCCACACCTGTGCCGTCTGGTCCAAGTTATTCTTGGCTTTATATAAATATCACTTTAAGATACTGATTCAAACTTTTCACAATAAATTCTAATTTGCACAAGTCTTGCGCTAGCTTGCTAAGTTGTTAGCCTCTGTGCCTCTGTGACTTCCAGACGTCGACAGTGACGTTAATATTGTCGTTGCTTAGCAGCGGTGTTGTCACGACTTGCTTAAGAATCAAATGAATTAATTTTTCCATCCGTACGTATACAACTGTCCTTCACTGGTCTTCACCTTCATTTATGTGTGTTTGTGAGTTATCATCAACATGGAGATGCGTTGCATATCCTCCCAAACAAACAAGGTGCCTCCTAAAGAATTACTGCAGTGTCTTGCCCAAAGCCTTGCCTTCCTCCCTGTCTCGTCGGTGCCCCCCTTCCACCCCCGCCTCTCATCCTCCTGCCTCAGACTCAAAGACACAGCACTTATTTATTTCTTGTCGGAGATTCATTGCTTGTTGCTGGCGTACTTGGAATGGTTGGTGTGGGCTTAATAAATTCAGGCTCTCTTCTCCCTCCTACCTCCACACTGCTCCCAACCTATAGAAATATTGTGTGTGTGTGTGGGGGGGGTTGCCTATGGGGTCTCCAACGAAGCACCACAGACGTTGTTCTTCTACGTCGCTGTTTAATTTTTGCCAGATTTTTCTATTACCTCACTAACAAGCGTGCAAAGAGATCTGTGGTTATTTCACCGGAGACACACGTTCACTTCCTCTTTTCCTTTCCTTTCTCTTTCCCTCCTCCTCACACTTCTTCTCTCCCTCCTCCTAACCAGTATCATCGTCAAATGAGAAAGACAGGCAAGATACAGCATGCCAACAGTGAGAATAACCCTCAGCTGAAAAAATGCTAGCCTGCTTGAAAATGTTATTCGCCTCAGGTAAATATGACTAGAAATATGATTCACCTCAATGGTCAGATGGTAAATATAGTGAGACAGACTATTCACTGGAGTTATCAAGTGGCAAATAGCACAGAAATACTTTCTCCCCGTCACTAAAACAACCAACCACATTCCATTGCAATCATGTTTGTAAGTTTTGCTTGTCGAGGTGCTACGCAAAAAAAGCCTGATACAAAATACAGGTACAATTTTTATCTTTATTTCAAATTCACATAAATCATTGAACAGTCATGGATGGATTACTGAATGAGCCTAATGGGCATAGGCCCAGAGGACCCCTAAGCCAGGGCCTCTGTATACAGTAGGTGTAAAACAGTGAATCATTTCTTTTTTTTTTTGAGCATAACAAACACCCATAATGACTCTTTGTTTTTTTGCCATCTTGGAATGCGGTATCTAGTTTTTCTTAACTCCGTGGGGTTATATCGCACAGAAGCTGAAGGGAAGAGTTTAATGATAGTTTAGCAAAAAGTAAAAAGAAGACGTTCACACCGCAGAGCTTTACGTCCTGCTGTTGGAAATCAGCAAACAAATGTAGCAGTGTCAGTAGAGTGGTATTAGAGGACCTGTAAAAATTAGTAAATATGAATCATCATGTGGCAGAAATAAAGAGAGAATGGTTTGACATGAACTTAGAGCAGCCCGTTTGCACAAAAAGGCATGTAATTGCCTCGATAATGCGCAAGGCATTTAGCCTGCAATAAGTACGCGTTCCTTGATTTCCACGTGCCATTTGTACGTTGTATCCTGTACTGACTGCAATGTACAGGCTGTTCAATTTATTTTTAATATTATTTTTGCCATATTTAATGACACTGTTATTAATTTATCGAGATATTTATTTATTCATTTATTTTTTATATAGGCAGGTTCCGTCCTCCATGTGCATGAGGCCCAATGTCTGTTGGAACACGAAGAAGGAATCTAATAAGACCGTAACTTTGCGAGATACCGACTCGATCAGTCAAATTCAGACTGCTGAAGACTACAGTATGTCACGCTATGACGGACTCCATTCATGGCCAGTATGGAGAGGGAGAATGATCATAGCGACCTATTGCTTTTCAACCAAAGGGCACACATGTGATTATAGTATTGTGATAGACTCTGAGCCTATCCTTTAAGGCTCAGGTTATTTACTTTCAGCTGTTGTTACATGAGTTGATTCAGAGTTGACTATAGTTGACCAGAGAAATTCTAAATGGATTTGCACGGTTCATCTGAAGGCTACAGATGTGCTGCAGTACAACTAAGGGCAGCTAATATTTTAAAAACTGGACGGATAAAAATAATCATTTCATTCTAGCCTCCCTATCTCTCTGCACTCTGTGTATTTATTTGCTTTATTTACCGACAAATGAGATAGAGAAAGAAGCTGTGGGAGAGATATCTGCAGGCTGCCCATGCTGCCTATTGACATTTTGGCTGTGTTCCATTGGCGTGCGTGTGAGTGTGTGTATGTGCATGTGTGTATGTGTAATATTCATATTGTGAGGGGTCACAGGTCAAAAGAGAAAGATATCCCTGAGCCCCAGGCGAAGTGTCCAGCCTCCCCTGATAAGCCCGCAGCCCGCTGCAGTCTATTTGTTGAAGATGGGTTCGTTCAGTTCCTGGCAGATAGAGCAACATTTTCACCAGAGATAAGAAGGTTAACTCATGTCTTGCTTGTTTGGGTCTTCTTGGAGGGATGTGACTTTGTGTGCGCATGTGTGTGTGTCTGTTTGGTAGCAGTCAGGGGTGTGTGATGTTCAGGTCAGATGACATGTATTCAGCAAAAGGTCTCTCTCCACCTCCAGCAGCCGTATGAAAACTCCAATAACTGCGCAGGCACACACACACACATCAGGGATATGTCCAGCTCCAAATGACTTTTGAATGGCTCATTCATGCATTCCAGTTCAACTCATTGAGTTTGAATCAAATTAGTATTGAAGCTATGAGGGAAAAAATTGAATTACAATTCAAATTTGAGTTGCAGGAAGTCAAACTGAATGAATTTAAAAGTTTAAAATGCATCTGAGCAGCCTCTACTATATGCCTTTATTGATATCAACAACAACAAAAAGTATATAGGTAAAAGTACATGCATAAAACTTTTGAGATTTTTTGGGGAAGCGTCAAAATATTGTTTTACCCTTTCAGGTTTACTAATTAATTCCTTAATTTTTCCCAGTTTGAAATGTTCCGTTTCCTCTGCACTGCAGCTCATATCACTGTCACATGTGACTGTCCTGTCCTGTAGACAGCATGTGATACCTTTGGCACACACTGTTTCTATATAAACCCGTTCTCACTCCCAACACGCCACATACCGACGCTTTCAACTAACTACAATGTGAACCCATCTGTGTCGTTATCAGACACTCAGAGCAACGGACGGAGAAGGGTGGGTGGAGCAGGCTGGATGGGTCCAACAAACACAGGACATTTTAATCCAGGAGACCGCTGTTTGTGTCTCTTATGAAACCAAGTCAACTTTGACTTATTTTACCGTAGTTTTGTTAACTCGAATACTTCTTTTACCCCGAACCACAATCTTAACCAAATCGTTTTGTTGCAGAATTAAACCTAAAAACAAAGTAAACCTACGTCGGAAGTTTATTTTGAAAAGACTATAAATGTAAACAGACCTGCCGTCCCTGACACGTCCGAAACTGACACTAGAGGGGTACCGAAGCGTATGTAGGGTGTGCAGCCCATTTAGGCCACTTTGTCACACCCCTCACCGTCTGATACCGAGACACAAGTCCCCCTTTAGCTCTGTCAGATACAAAGCGGCCAACTTTGAGTACCAGCAGGGGGCGACAAAACCACTCACTTAGGCTCAACGGAAAAACGTCATGGTTGGGCTTAAAATATGTTCTTAAACTAAGTACAATACGTAGGTAAACAACGTAACATCAGTAGGGAAAACACGTCACAAACATCACTAAAAACACATCAAACACGTCACTGACGTAACTTACAAAATAAAACGCCGCTCTTAAACAGCGGCCTCCTGGTTGAAAGTCCTGTGTTTGTTTGACCCATCCACCTCCCCGCCGCCCACCATAAGCGGTCTGTCTCACTTTTTATTCTACGTCAATAGCTCTGAGTGTAGCACATTCACACAGACGCATTTCATTGCGGTCAGTACACACTACATGGTGTACAAATGACATGCCTCAAGCAAGAACGGCTTTCTTATTACACACTTTTGTCTTGCGCATTATCATCGTCTTTCTGTGCGACCGGGCTGCATGGATACACGCGATTTCTGACAGCAGGAGAAATAGAGGATGGTCTTCTCTGACACTTTGGGGGTCTTTAGACACACCAAAGGCACATATTTATATTGAAAAGCCATGAAAAAGTGCGTAATATATCCCCTTTAAGATGTGCTTTTTCTTCTCTCACACACACATACTGTACGCGCACACACAGAATCTTGATAACATAAACCAAATGATGGACCTGCAGTAGCATCGAAGCAGATTGGCACTTTCACCTCAGGAAATACCTGGACTCACACACAGACACACACACACACACACTCTAACAAACAGATATGCACACTCAGTCAGCTCTCTGCTCTGCTGCCCTGCATGTGGAGATGATGGATTTTGATGATGATTCTTACAGACTGGGAGCTGAGCAGAACCTTGTCTGCATTGTAACGTGTGTTTATGTGCATTTATGAATGACTGCATACATTCATATCATCAGTGTTTCTTTCAGTCTTACATTAACGTTATGGCAGCATCAGACTGTCGTCTCCAACTAAATCTCAGCCTGGTGATCAAACAGTTGGCTATTGACACGTTGGTTATTTACAGACAACACTTAGCATAACGGGATTCACCAGTGATGTCTGGATAAACAATATCCGGCCACTGAGTTGGACAGGGGAAGACCGAAGGGACATGACGTCGATCGACGTTCATTTATTAAGGTATCATGAACGATCAGGTTCAGGCAAGGTCGCAAATTACTTATTAGACATAATAATTGAATAATAAAAATTTGTATAAAAAGAGATGATGGATACGAACTTGCCAAAATTACAATCTAAACTCCCGTCAAATTGCATTGAAGTCTATGGGATCTTTGGTTTTCTTTCCGCCCAAAAGGGGGCGCGGCCTTGACTTTTTGCAAAGTACCCATATGTGCCGATCTGATGTATGGCTGTCTGGCTGACTAACGTATTCACACACCATTGCATCCTCTCTAAAAACACACACATACAGTATAATATAGCCAGAAATAAATCTGCAGCAGGATTGATGTTGGGCTGAATATTCATGAGGCTTCATTTCCTGTTGGAGTTACTATACGCTCACACAGTGAGACAGTGAGGGTGAGTTGGACACACTGACGCTTCAGCTTGCAGATCGACTCTTATCAAAAGGTTGTTCCTCAGCTACAGTAGCCATTATATCGTACCATTATTTATCTTTTTACATATATTTTGAATATCTGATCACCTACAGTGATGCGGATTTAGAGCTTCAGTGATGCAAAGCTGTGCTCATATTACAGCACCAGAAGATGAGCGAGAAACCTCGTTGTTTTTGGTCACGTTCTACTTCTGAATATACTGTATTTGTTATGTCCAGGTTTGCCAATGTTCTTTTGTGTGTGTGCAGGCTTTTCAGCAGGTATAGCTGGGTCCATTCATCAGTGTTTGAAGATGACAGGTAGGGGGTAAGTGGTGTCTGGCCCGGTGTGTTAGCCTCCCCTAACTGCACACACAAACACACACACACACGCGGAGAGTGGTTTCAGAGTGTGTGCGTTGTTAGGAATCAGAATTCATTCATCATGTTAGGAGCCAGTTCAACAGGTGGAGCAGGGGGTGTATTAAGGTGTGTGACCGTAAGAATGTGTGTGTATGTGTTAGCCCTGATTTTATCAGCATCAGCAATGTGTCTCACGTATGGTATCACGTCGTATAACGTGTATTCGTGACTAAACATAGATTGGAGACCTCATCGGGGATTCCTCCCGGTTACAGATCTTGCAGTGAGTGACCTCCTGTCGCCAGTCAGTCACGTAGTGTGAAAACCACAACGACTTCAAGACTCTTGATTACAAGACACCAAGTCGTGTAGCGTGAACTTAGCTTGAGTAAAAGCTAATGTTGTGTGTTTGAGAGAGAGAGAATCAAATATTCAAATATTCATATTAATGTTATTGTGTATTTTGTATTTCGATGCTTTGGCAACGGTTTTTTTTCTGAAAGTTTCGTGCCAATAAAGCCACTTTGAATGAATTTGAATTCATAAAGAAGAGAGAGAGACAGAGAGAGAGAGAGAGAGAGAGGGAGACAGAGAGTGAGAGGTCGGATTAGAACTGTTTTTCAATTTCCTGGGTGAGGCATCACAAACTCCTGAACGCCCACATGGGTAGCAGGTGTAAAGCTGACTTTAGGGAGTCCTGTGCATTGCCAGTATGAATAGCAATCAGCCTCACCCACCCTGGTGTGTGTGTGTGTGTGTGTGTGTGTGTGTGTGTGTGTGTGTGTGTGTGTGTGTGTGTGTGTGTGTGTGTGTGTGTGTGTGTGTGTGTGCTTGGAAAGGGCTACTTTTGGCTCTGTGGAAAGCAGAGCTCATGTTGATACTTTGTTATTCAGCCTCTCATTACACACTGGTTGGCATACACACACACACACACACGCACACACACACACACACACACACACACTCACACATACACACACACACACACACACACACACACACACACACACCATGCAGTCACCCCCAGTGAACACACTCTGACACAGACCCAAAAACACAAAGCATGATAAATATGCAATATTCTGTCCATGCCAAAGCACACAGCACTGGAACTGGGAATGCTGGGAACACTGGGCTCCGGTCTGAAGCTATCAAGACATAACTGGGCTGCTTCCATGGAGCAGAGCTCAGCTGAAGCCAGAGGAACTATCTGATCTGCTGCAGGGGGGGTGCAGAGCTTCGCTGTGGTCTCTCTGTGCTTTACATACTTAGAATAAACAAAGTCAGGTGGATCAGTAGCACTGCTGATGCCCGTCCACTATTACACACAGTCCTGTTGGCTTTATGTACTGTATATATACAGTATATAAAGACAGGCCACGGTCTGAAGTGACAATGGTCATCAAGTATGGCAATATGAAAGTTATAGACACGTTTTTTTATTATTAAATAATAATTTTCACAATAAAATAGGCCCCCCTGCCTGCACATACCGAGTAGGTTGCTATGGAACATACACTAGCGGCTAGCATATTTCTCTCTTCATCACAGGCTATAGTGTTATATTGATTTCATTACTTGGCTCTTTATTTACAGTATTGTATTTTGTCATTTATTGTGCAACGACTAAAAAACTGTCCAGCGTCAGTAGGATGACTTTGATAACAGCTTGTACTAGGCTTGTCTTTTTTCTTTTGTTAGGTGGAGGTGTTGCTAGGCACAGCGAGGATGTTGCTCCTCTTTCTCCTCTATCCTCTTTACAAATTTCTGAGTCAAATTAATGGTATAAGTCAATGTCGTCTGTATCTATACCTACTGTAGTTTTGGAAAATAATTAAAGTGTTGTTGTGGTATGTAAAAATCAGAGGCTGTGATTGTATCGCCTCTCCAGATAGCAATTAACAGAGAGCAAGGCAGATTTGTGACAGAAGCAACACGTCAGGGGCTGACAGACAGAGAGAAAGGTCGAGAGAAAGATGAACGGGGTGGTTTGTAAAATGTTCCTTCCTTTCCGTCAATACCTTTTCAACTGATTGAACGTCAATAAGTTAAACTCTAATGTAAGCCAAGTATGCGAGTGATTCATCATGACGGTGACATTACGGTCAGTGGAATCCTTCTGAAGTGCTTTCCACCTTGGAGCTGAGATGTGAATTTGTGCAGCACAGATATCAAATAGTCAGAAACAGATTAGCAGAAAGATGCGTTTTCTTTTCAGCCTCTGACTTTCCAATGAAAGATCAACCTTTATGAATAATTCCATTGAAATCTTGTTCAGGCAAGCAG
This sequence comes from Sebastolobus alascanus, assembly GCA_916701645.2. NCBI lineage: Eukaryota > Metazoa > Chordata > Actinopteri > Perciformes > Sebastidae > Sebastolobus > Sebastolobus alascanus. Next base: position 1,426,753 of record CAKAOJ020000091.1, read on the forward strand.
GGTTTTTTTTAATTTATACCGAAGAAAGAAGTGTCATATCTGCCTCTTAACAACATGGCGGTGGCTTAAAGAGGAGGACAATTAAAAGAGAGACACAAGGAAAGATGAAGCAGCCACATAACCAGTTTGAAGGGCTCCAGTGGCTCATGAATGACCCTGAACTTTCACCATGTGTGATAAAGGTTTTCTGTGTGAGTGATGAAACTGTTGCACCGCGTTATTGCAGGTTTGGAGGTTTAGTTCTACAAACATTTCATGCGAGCAGAGCTGGAGGCAAGAGACTTTTACAGGTTAAGAGGTATGTATTAGGATGTTATGTGTCCATCTTATCCACCACAAATTAGCTGCAAAACAAGTACAAGCTGGTACAAGACTGAGTATGGGTGAAATGTTCTTTTGATATAAAAAGGTTTAAAGGTCAGGTCAGTAATGCTGAGAAACGATCAGCCCAGCCCGGTGTTTTCCAATGAAAGTAGCTAGCAGCACTAGCTCCAAAAGTCTCCAAATCTAGAGAGAAAGTCTAGTAGACAGTGAAAGAGAGAGAATCAATGAAAGACCACACGCTGAAAAGGAAACTGAATCCATTTCCTCCTGGACTGTAAGTGTGAACAAAGTTGTCTCCTTTGAGCTGTTGTAGATTTTTAAAACTCTGTCAGATGATATGCCTTTTCCGTAACATACCCCCTCAATATGGTATGCCTACTGTAATACACTTGTTATAGTATGACTGTTGGAGTGTGTGTCATTTTCTTGACTGCTACCTGAAATATTAAATTTGCTATTTTTGCTTCACCAATAAATCTGTTCTAGTGCGTAACACCCACACCGCTGCTTTCATCTGTTGCACAAGAATTTGTTTCCCTGAAGAAAGTTTTGCCTTTTTCTCAAGGAAGTTCGGTATTTTTCATTTCGTAAAGGCCGTCTGAATTGAACTGAGACATGCAAGCAGATAAAAAGGACAGAGGTACAGTAGAGGTACAAAGAAAGAGCAAAGGTAAGAAAGAGGGGGCAGGTTGGAGGCTAACAGGAGAGGAGACGGGCGAAGGGAAAATGGACATATTTTCATGGTAACAATTCAAACAGAAAAACAGGCCACTGTGAACATCAGAATCCAGGTGTCCTTAAAGGTGATGGCTAAACTACACACGTGTCTCAAACCAAGGATAGCAAAGAGAAGATAGAGGTCCATCTGCATAGTTCCTATTCACTGCTTTTAAAGGGTCAGCTCACCCAAATAAAATGGAATTCCATGCGCCTCCATTTCCATGATTGGGGTGGAAGCACAGATGGACAGTGGTGGAAAGTACATTTACTCAAGTACTGTAGTGTTGGGACTCAACATTCAAGATGGTGACAAAGATAGTGAACTACCCTTCCCAAGATCCTCGAGTCCTTAACTCCACCCGTGGACTCAGTAACCATGGCTACTGTAGCCCATTACTCATTCACGCCTACGTGTGAAAATGGATTCAACAAAAAAGTCAAAGGGACTTCCTTCGTTCCCTCTCTTTCTCTTCTCAGTTTCTGCTGCTGGAGAAGGGAGCAGATCTCTTTCCCTGCTGCTCTCCCTACAGACCAGAAGCTGCATGCAGAAGCAGCTCTGCTCCGAATATGTCCCGTTACCAACAGACACAGAAACACAAGAACGTCTCCTAAGAAGGCTCGCCTGCCTTCTTAAGATTCCTGCAAGTTTAAGTAGCAAGTTTAGCGACCGGGACTACAACAGATGCCAGCTATAACTTTATAAGCTCAGGAACAAAGCAAGTAGCGCCAAGCTGCTAACCCTGGAGAAACAAAGGATTGGACCAGTTTCCCTCCAATCTGGACAAACTGGATTTGAACACAGCAAAGACTGCATCTTTTGACTGGAACCACAACTTTCCCAACCTGGCTCTTTCGACTTCAACAGATGGTATTGCCAGTTAACAAAGGAACCCCTTCCTTCCCGTGAAAATAAGTCAACATTACTTTTAGTTCCCATGGGCCCAACTAACACAAGGCTTTCATCCAGGAGACCGCTGTTTATTTCCCGTGCGTTAAGTTTCACTTTCATGTTACGATCAGCTGATTGTCATGTTCACAACGTCGTCACATTTTCACTGTACAAACGTAGTCCTTTTGAGCCCAACTGTTGTTCTTTCCATAACCTTACTAAGAGCCTAAACCGAAACAAGTGTTTTTGTTTAATTCACAACATTACGCATTGGGTTACTGCGAGTGAAAAGTGATGCCGAGGGGGTCTGCCAAAGCGTCAGTATGTGACGAGTTGGGATGAGAACGTGTGGTCAGTACTATCCCTACCCTGTCTGTGGCTCTCAGCTCCGAGTCCATTGGTTCCGGGACGGTGTGTGCGGGACTGAGTGCAAATAACCTACAGCGTGTGTGTTCATGGTGATGAAGGAACACGTCAGCCAGCGCAGCAGTGTGACTCACTGATGTGTTTTTGATAGTTTTTTGGACAACGATGGAGCTCTATGACACAGAGGAAGAGGATATATCAGGCTTTGTTATATACAATACGTCTCATGGGGATTGTTGACAAGAAGAAAAACAGAAAATCACCAGACTAATTTAGAATACATGACTGTGTGTGCTTACATGTCTTTTACTTCTACATTTCCCACCACTGTTTGACTAAATAGAACTATCCGTACAGCTAGATACCACTTTGCATTTCATATGGGTGACCGACCCTTTAATTGACTTTCAGGATTTTAATTAGTCACTTTCTGTAGGAACTTTTCTCACTTGATAATAACAATGACCACAATTTGGACAAATAGGCTCTGCAGGGTCTCAGTATAAGGTCCATATTTTTGGACTACATTGTTTTTTTGTAGCAGTAAATTATACCTCAGAGACACATAGGGAGAGTTGACAGTGCTAACCACTGCACCACAGTGCTGCCTCCCAGTCAGTTCCGTCAGGGTGAAAAAGGTCAAAGCTTCAAGTCTATTATGGAACAATGCAAATCCATTTTGGTCGGACCATCTGCATTGTCTGCATCTCTTCTCTTCGGCGGTGCGGTGACAGAGGGGGCGGGGACGGCGGTTACAGACACACAGATTGAGCAGATGGCTCACACACTACCCGCTTCCAATTAATCTCTGGTTTTCACTGCAACTCTTCTTAACCTGCACTCGCTGGCCCAATCATCGAGCTACACCGAAACCCATATGGCTGGGAAACTCGCACAGGTGGCAGTTCATCCCTGGCACGCTGCCACAGCAACATACTAACACAGCCAACAAATACACACACACACACACTCCGTCCTGTGTACTAGTTCCACCCAGCACGGATATGCACACTCACATATAAAACTACATATAAAAGTATTAACAGTAACAGTAACTTCATGAGCGCATCGTGAAGCAAGAAATAACAATAGAAAGTAGATGTAGTAGAAATAAAGGTGCTAACTAAAACCATATAGGGTTCTTTGGCTTGTCCCCATAGGAGAACCTTTTGTGGTTCCTGGCAGAACCTTTTAAAAAGGTTTCAGCTGGAAACCTTTCAGAGGGTTCTACCCTAGAACCCAACATAAAGGGTTATATGTCGTGATTCCATTCATGACCTCAGCCTTCCTAGTGTGTCTTTTCCCTTTTTTCCCTGCAGACTCTCGCTCTCTCTCCCTAATGCAATCAACTCACCTGATCTACCTGTGCAGCTGCATGTCATCTAATCATCCACCTCAGCATAAATACCCCGGCTCTGCAGTCACTCATAGTTTTTGATTTCATTCGTGTGACTAACATTTTGTTCTCATGTGCCGAGGATCATCGCCTGCCTGCCTGCCTTGTTCATCCCAGCCTCATCATTCATTCATTCATTCATTCCAGTCTTCATTCATGCTTTTTGGCAATAAAGCCTTTGTTCAACTTTCCGCCATTGTCCGTGTCTGCATTTGGGTCCAAAATCCCACTGATCATAACATTATACCCAGAACCATCTGTGAAAAGTTCCACCCAGTACCCCCCTCTGGAGGTTCTATCTTTCTAGAACTTTTCCGTCTTTTAAGGACGCTAACAAGAACCCACCCAGGGGGTTCTACTGAGAACCCTTTTATGTTTCAAGGGTTGCATCTAGAACCCATCGGGGGTTATAGGGATGTGACGTTCATTAATGACTTAAATCTTTTGAACGGCTCTTTGGTACGAACAAAAGGAACTGAGACGTACTTGAGACCCGTTCTTTTTATCGAAGCACCGGAATATAACTAACTATAACTGAAAAATATAGAATTTTTTTCAAATGGTGTACTTGACAGAATCATATTTAACAAGAAGTCATCTTACATCCAGTTGCTTCATTTGTTGTGATCAGTCTGTTTTTATTCACATCTTCCCACATGCACATCATACTTTACTTCATTTCAGCTGATGAGTAACTGATGGCTTTACTTTGTTGAGTGGGTGTGAAGATGTCATTCTCTGCTAGCAATGTGTGTGCAGGCGGCACTGGCTAGTTTGAGAAGAAACACAAATATAGAGCTTCACACACACAGGATCATACGCACACATACACACACACACACACACACACACACACACGTACCAAGCAAGCGTCTGTCTGTGTTCCAAGCATGCTTATGTGCTCAGCTGATTGATCACACAATAAAGAAGGATCACATATTTGGGCCTTCTTCACACAGCTGATCGCAGGGCACAACATAAAGGAACATCAGCGTGTGTGTGTGTGTGTGTGTGTGTGTGTGTGTGCATGTGTGTACAGAAAACTGTGTGATCAGAAAATGGTTTATGTTGGTTATTTTATGTTGTCGGGTTGTGTAAATAACCAACACCTTGGAAAATGTGTTGAGAAAGAGACAGAGAGAAGCCAGTGTTTTCCAGATGATCAGAGCAGAAGACATTAAAGGAGAGAGGATGAAAAGATAGGAAGGAAAAGGCGGAATGAAAACGAGGGAAAGGAAGAGGGGGATGATGCAGGACGATAGAGAAGAACTAGATGAATAAGGGAGATGAAGCAGTTGGAAGATGAAATTTAAAGACAGCAGGAAACATAAAGCTCATATGGTGCAATCAGGAGCACATCAAGTACCCATAAGGAGGATATTAGATCAGTTTGTCAGCAGTGCTGGCAGCTGACACCTGAGGATATAAGTTGATAGACTAATAAAATATATATATTTTTGTGATAATCAGAAGTGCAAGTATAAACATCAAATTGTGTGTATTGTTCCAGTGGTCTTTCTAGATTCTTTCCAGCAGTTAGAGGTCAAGTTTCTATCAGAACGTAGCGCACATTTGAATGAATTTACTGACGCTGAGGGCCACTGACCAAGCGCCGGCATTTGATGTATTGGGAGTGAGAAGGGGTTTGGATGTAGAACAAGATGGTGATGACGATATAATGAGGCTGGCTGCTTTGGATAGCCTATACCTGCCGTAAATCTTCATCCAACTCGGCCATCGGGAAAAACTAAAGAGGAAGATTATCAATATTTCTTTTATTTTTTCATTCGTTTCATTTTTGTGACCTTGAATTTGGACTCATCGGTGTAATTTTGGAAAGGCTCAGCGATAACCAAGTTTCAACAAGAAAAAAGATCCTTGGAATCCCAGGACATTCATCAGGGACTGAAGGAAGAAAGGAAAGAAAAGAAAGGAGAGAGTAGTTATGTAAGAGGCAGGTGGAGCAGATAGAAGTGCAGCGCTTCTCTCCAGAGATCCTTCTCTTTCCTCCTCGTCCAGCTCCATTAGCGGCTCATCAGAGCCGAGGTCGTAATTTAAGATGACCAGGTGCGGCCGATGGCAAGTACACCTGAGCCCGGGGAGAGAGCTGGAGGATGGAGGGATGGCTGGGAAAGAGACACACACTGACAGAAGATGAAGAGAGAGACAGGAGGGGGGGGATTCAAATTCTAAAAAGCCTTATTACGATTTGAATAACACTACACATCACAGTCAAACCTCCTCAACAAGCACAAAGTCGTGCTTGATAATGAAGCCCCGGAGAGATGGAGGCCAAGTCTTCTGAATACCTTCAGAAAAAAAAAAAAAATGATTTTTTTCTGAGAATGAGCACAAGGTTAGCCTTGTTAGAGCCTGCAAGGTTTTGTCGTTCATTTGACAGTGTTTGAAAAGCCACTTTTATGCCACAAAGAAATCACATTTTGATGGAAATGTGGGCTACGGTAATGAGTTTGTCATCGTATTTTGGGAATGGGAGTGTAAATGAAATGCGACACAACATCATTATACATATTCATGAGCACAGCCCTCACTGAAAAGCCTCTTCACGGAAAGCATACTCCTGATTTATTTCACATCGTAGTTTTATCATATTTGCAACTGATGGTGCTAAACTGAAGAGTTTTGTGCAGAAGAAAAATGAATAATTACCTTGATCTCTCTGGCAGCCAACTCAAAGTTCATATGAACAGATGCAGACGGACAATGTTTTATCATCTTACACTGCCAGTATGCTATGTCTTCAAACATCCAGTAAGTCAGCAGAGTATTTTGTGAACACAGGTGGCTTGTGCTTGGTTGATATTTTGGTGACTTGCTGTCAGCCTGACTGTGCTGATGTGCGATGAGAGGCGCAGTAGGAGGTGTGTCAGCTAGGTTCAAGTGGTGCAGAGCAGTTTTGGTGTCAAAGGTTACAACACCTGTGCTATTTGTCTGGCTTTTAAATGGAGGAAAATTAACAGCTAAAAACTACTACTACTACTAAAGAGTTCGTCAACTATCAAGTCTCTAGTTAAATAGTTATATAATTATTGGTAATTATGCTACAACCAAGGAGGTCTGTCAGCAGGATTACGGAAAAACCACAGGCCCAATTTCCATGAAACTTGGTGGAAGAGCGTAGCATAAGTCAAGGTAGAACCCCTTACATTTTGTAGTGGATACACAAATTATTCTTCACTTTCATCAACATTGCGAGATAGGGCATTGTCTCGGCGGAGGTCTCTCGAATCGCGCTGCCACACTACCAGAATACATTGCACGGCTGCTTACGTAGACAATGAATGGGAAGCGTGGAAAGGATGGAGGCTGTGGACGTGTACCAGGCTGCAGGACATAGAGTCTGCCCTGGCCCTTTGATTGGTGGAGCTTGTTGGGGCAGTAACTTATAAAAGGCACACATACCAATGTATTATTTGTAAAGTTAATATGCATCCTTTTAAAGTGTGTCTTTTCAGAGGACAGAACATGCCAAAATTAATAATTTTCTCAATAGAAAAACATACGTGGTCTACGTGTATCTGCCTATGCGTCATCTAACTGTGTTTCCAATTAGGTTTCCTCCATGTAACCCTCTCCTGGTAGGAAAATGTGTTTTTCCTCACTGGGCACGTACTTTGAACTTGAAGGAGGCTGAAATGCCTTGACATCAGGCTGGATATTTCAGTGAGCGTAGGGCTTGCTGTACGTGGCAGAGGGATGAAATGAAGGCAGCTCAACGCGTCCTCCTTTGCAAAGCAGCTCAATTTGTTTTAACGAGTTAGCACCAATCAATGGTGTCATGGATGGAGAAGATGGGGAGCCATGGCGGCTCAGTGTGTGTAGGTCTGTGTGTGAGAGAGAGAGAGAGAGAGAACAAGAGAGACAGGAGAGAAGGAGCATGCTAATATTTCTGAATGTGTGAACGTGTGACTGTTAGTAATTAAAGCTCAGCCAGTGAGCGTGTGCAGCCGGAGCGCGGTAAAGTTGACCTTTCCAAGTGTGACAGTTAAAATGGCATCAGCAGCCGGGGGGGGGGGGAGGTCTTCTCAACGTTGGATTCTAAAGGAGCACCAAAAACAAGCTTCTTCTTTTTGACTTTTGATCTCTAAGCTGCATTAAGAAATATCATAAATTCAAAATGAACATACGCCTACACTCTGGGATTAGACCAATATATTTGTTTGCTTATATATCGTGAGCAGAGTTTTCAATAAACTTCCACGTCAGCGTCATCCACCTCTGATATGATGCCGGTTTCCCCGAGGCAAAAGAGCCATAAGGTTAGACTTTCTTTGCATGTTTAAATTTAACCCTGTCTCATTAAAAAAAAATATAATACTAATCAAACATTTCAAGGAAAATGTAATGCATAATGTTATATATTTTTCAAACAGCATAATGGCAAAAAAAAATGTATTAAGAGAGATGAAAGAGAGGTGAAGTCTCGCCCCTTCCGGTGGACCACCATGGGACCTTATTTTGGAAAAAAAAGGTACAGTAGTCAACGGCGAGAGACAAATATTTTTTGGATCCCGTTTGAATTGCGCCATGAATCACGCATATGATGTTTGTCAATAAAAAAAGATAATTTTGCAAGTCGAGAAAATTTGTGGTAGGTTTGTCGTAATATAATTTAGTTTTGTGTGTAACCGCTCAGTGAACTACATCTCTCATCTCGCACAATATACGTCACCAACACTAGCTGTTGCATGTTCCACATGCAAATGAAACCTGCATGTCTTTAGACTGTTGGGGGGGAAACCCATGCAGGCACACAGAGAACATGCAAACTCCAGGCTCCGTCCGATCGGTAGGTTCTGAATAATTCAGCGTGTATGAAAGTAATTGCCAGCAGGCTGATTAGGTGAAGGGTTCCGTTCTGAACAGACTGTCAGTGTGTGAATTTGTGAGCATGCTTAAGGCACGTTTTTTTTCTGAATACAAAGAGTCAAACCTTGGCTCTCCTGTCTTTTGAATGTGGAATATGAATCTTTTGACATGTGCTGGTTATTTCAGTCATATTATGAAAGGGTGTCATGTACTTGTCATTCCCTGGTCTTCACTGTCTAACATTCAGGAGAAGCCAGAGTGTACAGAGGAAGCTCCAATTCTTGGATCGATAGCATTATGTGTGCAAAGGGCCTTATTGACCTTACAATACACTTTTCCAATAGAATGATCTCCTTTAGTACTAAACACCTATTGGGACTTTTCAGTTTGCCATTTTTGGATTATTTTTTTTTAACCCAAATTTCACCACATTTGGTACATAAAATGTTAGGATGAATGATTTAATTTGAGCAAAGCATGAAAATGTATTCTTCATTAACAGACCATAAGAAGTGATCAAATAATCTCACTCAAGGTCCACGGACTAACTTTTTCTGGGATTTTCCAACTGCATCTCGTGGTCTTCATAAGCTAATGTATTGTAGCTCAATTTTGTCACCATGTGACCAAAGTTTCATCCAGAAAAAGCTGGAAAGTGGAACTTCATTTAAGATTTTTAAGCCTTTTTGATATGCGGTAATGTTTTATATAATTGGTTGTAAAATTCTTCTCTTTTTAAATTAAACCGCCATAACGTTTGCACGTATTGTCACATAGCAACCAAATTTTGATGACAGATGTACACATCTACTCCAAGCGATCCTACTGTGGGATATTTCAGCTTTACAACGAACTCGATGATCAGTGAAACTGGTCCAAAACCAGAATCCAAACAGCGCATCCATTCACTTTTTAATCCCCCAGATGATTCAGATTTAGGCAAACAAAAGATGATTGCTTACCAAGCTCGATGACTCACCTCCTACTGCTGCTCATCCACATTACCCTTCTGTTTCCAAGGACCGATGCAAGCTTAGAGTGTCCATTATGGTGTCTTTGGGGACACAGCTCTGTCGAAGCCATGAACATTTGATGGGGACATTAGCGAAAGGCAACACGTCATTACATGACCATTTACACATAATCACCCACTTAAGAAGACCCCATAGGACAGAACCGCATAGCATGGGCCATTTACACACCCCGTGTGTGTCTGCATGTGTGTGTGAGGACGCTGATGTGTGCGTGGCCGCGTGTTTGCGCATATGTTCTGGCCTAATAGTCCATCTGACACATGCCTTATGGTGATGTTCAGAAATAACCATCAAAATGACCCATGTGCCTTCTCTTTCATGGCAACACACTCCAGCGCTGTTCTGTCTTTCTGTCGCCTGCCTGGCTCACACACACACACACACACACACACATCACGCCTCTCCATATGCATGTTTACTATATTTACCAGTGAAGGGAATGAGTGCAGTCAGTGTATGCTGCTCTGAAATGATACACCACAATCCATGGCAACTTATAGTCTCAGGGGGGAAAACACACAAAAATAACTCTCTCACCTGTATGCATTCTATTTAAAAGATGTTTTGTTTGAGGCATCATGTGTTTACTAATATTTGTCATATTTGTCAGTAGCTAGTCAAGTAATTAGGTCCAATATTTCAGCATTTTTGGGGGAAACATAATCGCTGCCCTAATTAAGTCGGCGTGTTTGCCTGGTTAGTTCGGTTCATTGGTTAAAAAATGCCAATCTAACCCTGGTGCTTTCCAACCAGGGGTTCTCAAACTTTTTGGTGCCAGGGATCCGTTAGAGGGGAGAAAATTTCCCAAGGATCCCCTCGTAGGCCCAATTGTAACAATTAATGGTAATAGACAATCATAATTTATACTCTTACCCATTGGAATTATTAATTAATCATTTACGCTACAGTTAAAATTACAAATAAACAGACGGGTCCACACAGCAATGAAAGTGATGTATGTGAAGCTGCATCCTTACCCACGAATGCTCTTTGAGAAGACTATAGTTAAACAGGCTAAAACTGCTGCTCCCATCAGGTAGGCACTATAGGGTTCCAATTAAATACAGGAGAAGATGCCTGAATAGGAATAAAAACTATTTCATCCCTCTTATCAGTGAATCTCCTATAAACTCAGGACATAAAGAGGGCATATTTGAATGCACTTTATGTCGAGACCAGTCTGTGTTATGCACTTTACGTTTGTTACTGCACTATAATTGTATGTTTGTTGTTTTTATGTGGCAGCCTTTATGTCCAAGACAAATTTCCCTCGGGACAAATAAAGTGATCTTGATCTTGAATAGGACTCCAGGATGTCACAGCACCCGGCTGTTGTTCACCAAGAAACAGTTATAGCATGCAACTTTCTAATAGGTATCCTCTGTGGTTGCCATGGTTGCCATAGTCACACAGTGAGTTCTGGCTGCATTTTGAGAAGAAAGAAAGTGGAGCTGTCATAAACTCAGACAGCAGTGACAAATCGGCATACACGTTCATTCTATAGTACGATCAATGGCAGTGGTAGGATAAAATCTGACCCTCCAGCAAAAAATATTTAAAGATTTTTATTTAAATAAATGTCACTATCTTCCGCTGAATGAGGTAACACAATGGTGATTGAGCCACTGATTGAAAGTATTGCAATATTTATAGATTTGCAGTATTAAGAACTGGGTGTCTGTGGTGACATTCCCAGAAAAAAAAATGCTGTATTAAGTTACTGATAATGCAAACCGAACATTTCCTATTGCTGCAGCTTCACATTAAAAGCATGTAACTTTTATTATGAAGCAGTCACAGGAAATACCAAGCATTTGTCAGTGAGCTTGACGTCGACTGCTATCTCAATTCTCAATTGTATTTGCAAAGGCTTATATAAATCCCAATGCATGTCATGTTATAAAGAAAAAAAGCAATAAAACAATGGGATTCAGGAGTGATCAGTGATGACACACTTCAGCAATTACCACAATATAATGGTATAATGGTCCAGTCCAGCAGATGCGAGCGTGACGAAAAAGAAGCGGTCAACAGCAGGACGGCATGGTAGGCTAAATTTTTATTGTATGCACTCTTGCATATTTGCATTGTTGTAACTATCACAGATGCAGTAGGCCTTTAAGCACTGAGCAGAATATGATAACCAAGTCAAGACGATATATTTATCAGTAGCAGAATTATTTTATTTTTCCATGTCCAAGGTTTGTTAGTTTTCTAGAGGAGCCTTCTGCTCAGCGAGAGAAGAGACAGTTAGATTAAGTGGCTGTGCCGAGCTGTTGGATGGAGTGTGTTTGCTTTTCTGATTCAATAGTTGAGCAACTGTACCAGTTTTCTATAGTTGGAGTCAAAGCTCAGTGCACCAAGCTAGACAACAGCATTGTTAGTGTGTATGAAAAAGCCCATAGTGGTTCAATCACAGATTTAGCCGGTTTGACCAGAACAGATTTGTTTCTCACAAACACATACAGCCGGCCTATAGGTGGTAGGCTGACAGAAATGGTTGCTGATGACATCTTTTTTTTTCTAAAGAAACAACAATTATGTCTCGTAGTGCAAAATATAAATATACCATATATACTGTATCACATATCATGCGTCCTTTTTCTGCCAAATTACTAATATTCCTTATTAATATAAGCTGTTGCTTCCTTAGCACAAACTTACTAATGGGGGGAAATTATCTATCCGCTCTGTTAATTTGATCTCATTCTTAAATGGATTAAGATAAATAAATGAAATATATTGAAAACGCACAGGCCTTCATTTCCACCACACCTGTACAATGTTGGCCCCTGAATGAACATTGCTGAAAAAATGGCACCTGGTTGAACTTAATCAGTGATCCCTGGCATCTCGTGAGCAGCAGCAGCTTCAGCGCTCCATCTGTGTCCACACAGGGTGCGTTCAGGTACAGCACTGAGTGTAGGTCGCCCTTGTTTTAGCAGCGCTCAGAGCCCGACACATAATCACTGTTGCGCGCCTAAAACGGAGGAAAATAGGCTTGGAGCCTATAATGTCCTTTACAGTCATGAGGAGGTGAGGTCATGGGGATGTGTGGGAATGTGAGGGAGAATAAGTGATTTGGTCCCTCAAATCAATAATTCATACACTCAAATTACCTAATTTGTGTGCATATTCAAAAAATAAATTGTGCTGTCAAATTACTTGATAAACATGGTTTTAATTACATTCAGAATGTCTAACCGAACATCTGAACATGTTGACTTGCATTTCCTAACTCGTACCCTTTTGTTTTAAACTTGCATTGGATTGCTGTTTTCTTCTTCTTCTTCTCTTTGAATGGATCTAACTCACTGATTTCCGGTTATGAGATGTAATATTACCCAATCCATTTAGTCAGAGTGTCTTTTCCCTTAACTCTTTCATCCTCACCGCAGAGCATTTTCAACATCCATGTCCCTCAAGCAAGTTCGGTCAAAGAGAGAAAAAGTAACAACTCTGTGTCTATGCTATGCACCGTAGCATTGGGAAGAAAGACAGACCATCTTTATGCACCAAGTCTATTAAAAACATTGTCAATCAACTCAGATGGACAACCTGGTGACATGCGGGGTGACGCTCGCCAGCGTGTGCGCATTGCTTGGAAATAAAGTTGTCAGTCAACAAGATTACAAAGACCTCGGCAATATTGTGGCAGAGGGCCATAGGGTTCTGAATGTGTATGTGTGTATGTGTGTGTTATGAGATAGTGGGAGATATTCAGGGTGATGCCCCTGTAATGTTTCTGTGGATATTCTCCACTGTTATTGTGCTGGCTGCAGTGTGACCCTGCTTTATTACTGCCTGACTCCCGGGCAGCAAAACTCCTTCTTCCACTCTTCCCGGCTCGCTCTTATTATCTGTTTCAGTTTCCTCCTGTCTCCATCTTCTCCTGTCCTCTTCTTTGTCTGCTTTTTTTCTCGCGCATCTCCGTCCTTTTCCCCAAGATGGCTCTTGTTAAAACGACCATGAGATTGTCGCAAGTGGTTCCTGAGGAGTGACGGTAAGAAATGTTTGAGAAATGAGGTGACGGACAAAGGGAAGCTGCAGGGGTCCATTTCAACACGCCGGCCCGCTCTGCTATTTGGACCGGGAGCTTTGCAGGAGAACAGGGGCAATATGGAGAATAGGCCAGGGGAAGGCAATAAACACTTTGTGAAATTGATGTGGAAAGAGGAAATTTAGGAAGCGCTGCAAGGGCAAAAGCATTGTATAATGTATTTGCTGACTTTCCCCATGTATTGCTCGGCTTGCCAAGGATGATAAAAACGAAATGCTTTGGCGTTCCTTTCTGCTACTGATTTCTTTCTCTCTTTTTTTCCCATTTGGCCATAAGCCATTAGCTGCCCAGTTTGGTATGTAACAGCTGTTTTTTTTTTTGGTTTACCTGTTTGTTGGAGATAAGTTCTTCTGTTTGATGAGGCACACAAGTGTTTTGCAGGAAAACGAGATGTAGCCCATTGAATGATGCTGGTAAATATGGTCCCTGTTGGTGTCTCTCTAATTACAGGCCAGGTACAGAGGAGTGTCAGTCAGAGAGACAGATGGTTTAAGGGTTGTACCTCTCACTGACAAGCTCTTTTCCACCTCTCAATCCTCTTCTATCTCTCTCTCTGAAGCCTGCTCCCACAATATTTCATAAAATGACTGCAATGTCATGATGTGATGATTGATTGCTGATACACAATATCACAAATATTTCCCCCTGAAATTATGTTACACCAATTTCTTGTCTTATCTTTCGATCGATTTTATTCTCAATACGTTTGTGTTCCTTTCAGAAGAATGTTACACACTTGCCTTCAGTGATGGAGTGTATCACCATACACCAGTGGTGTGTGTAACTTCGCATTGCCTCACACACAACATCTCAATCAGACATAGCAGCAGCAGAACCAAGTGTCAAAGTCCACAAGCGGAGCCGTCGGATGGGCAGGAGGCGTCCCCAGCATGTGTCATTTTGATAAACTTTTTACATTAACAAAGGACAGAAAGCTAAGTGAGCTCAGGTTGTTTTGTTTTAACTGTTAACAAGAAGTTATTTTACTGTACGTGCGTGTGTGCAGCAGCTAATTAGAAATACCTTTCAGTTGTCATGGCATCATAGAAATGTGCGGTCTGCAGACGACTGGAGTGTAATTTCTTTCATTACTGTCTCATCTGAGCTCGGTATCTGGCCTTACTTAACCTCACTATGGGGTCATGACGATTAGATCATACACAGTCTCAATAAATGCACTAAAGTCAGGAGGCAAAATACTGCTGGGCTCGAACTGATTTTTATCACTGTTCTACTAATTGCTTTGCAGGAGCAAAGCAATTAGTAGAACAGCAAAGTACAGTTAGATTTTTATTTTTTCACTTAGAATGTCAGAATGAAATGAGGGCAGAAGAGGCCACTTTTGAAAAAAAAAAGAAATAAAGTAATTATTGCGATTTGTCTTCTTAATGCAGGATCTTCGGGGGAAACAGTTATATTGTCAGTGCTGCAGCACTTTTTTCTTGATGGTAATTAAAGTGACTGTAAAGCAGAGTATAGTGGCTTGGAGAGCCGCATGACTTCTAATCTGTAGAGGTTTGGTGTCCATACAAACATAAATGATAATTAGCTCAACATAAAAGTCGGTGTCGATAATTAGGGCAATGGGAGGAATGCCAATTAGTGGACCAGTGAGGTGACGAAGAGCTGTGGCGACACAGGCTGGTCTGCTGCCTGTACACTACATCATTTCACTTTAAAACATAAATATAGATACATAAAGCATTATTTTATGAGTAGCTTAAAGTTTCTTTAATTCCGGTCTGGAACTAAAATCCAGAGTCCGCTTTGTCTGAGACTGAGACAAGACCAAGTAAAAGTGGTCGACTTCGAAACGATACAGAGACCTTCAAAAAAGTGGTCTTGAGACTGGTCATGAGACCAAGACCAATCTCGAGTGCTACAACACTCAGAGGTTCACAATACTGGACTTGATGCAAAGCACAACCGAGGGAAATCTACCTGAACCTGGCACGTATACATTCATAAAAAAAAAAAGACCTAATCCAAAAACACACAAAAACAGTCAGGACTGACTCTAAATAATCCTGAGGATAATCACACTTGATGAAAAAAGCGTTCGAACCCAACTGACCCAAAAAGAGACTGAACACTGGCTGCATGAAGCGCCACCAATTAAAATGCAGATGCAGTCAAAAAGAGGAACAATACAGTTCACATTCTCCGTCTCACCTCAAAAGCCCTTTTTCTGTGATGACGATGATGATGATGATGATGATGATGATGATGATGATGATGATGTACCACATGATCAGAGCTGGTGGCAGATCCACTTGGATCCATTTGGGTATTAAACATACGGACATAGCGGATCAATCCACATTTGGTGCTCTAGTGAGTATTTGTGGCAGCAGGATTGAGCCTCTGTCTGTGGGATTGAGTCAAAATAAACTACAGTGTGTGTTTATGGTAATGAAGGAACATGTCACCCAGAGCAACAGTGTGACTCATTGATGTGTTTTAATAGTTTTTGGACAACAATGGAGCTCTGTAACACAGAGGAAGAAGAGATATCAGGCTGAGATACACACAATACTTATAGTAGATACACTCATTGTTGGTTTCCCTCTTGTATGAAATACTGTTGAAGTATATATATATATATAATTCAATAATAATTCAATAATTCAATTATAACATGACATTATTTCAAATGGAATTGTTTCATTTACGTATTACTTACACCACATTAAAATTATGTTTTTGTTTACAAATGATTTATATGATTTTTTTTTTTCATCTAAATGTTCCTGTCCCACACTTCTGAGTCCTTACCGCGACACTGAACAAATGCCATAGTAAAAGTTGTATTCAAAGTCAAACAAATCTAGTTTCCATGGAAACAGAAGTTAGCAGGTGAGCACATGGATGACAGGTTGGGCTGCCCACATAGGTGACCCCATTAGATCAAAAAAAACAAGGCTTAGATCACGTTTTCTCCTTAAGTATTTATTGTGTGTCCTTACCATATAGCTTAGAAGTTGTATATTTTGAACTACATTTAAAAATAACTCAATATTACTGTTGAATTCATGTTTATTAGATGCTAAGAGTCAAAACAAAAATAAAAAAGACAACAGCCACTAATACTAACATGCACTATTTTATATTTGAAGGTATATTTCTTCTTCTATGTGTTAAGTTGCGTATAATGCTAGTAGTTAAAATGATTACAAAGAAATATAGCCTAACTTCAAAAAGTGAAAGATATCTGCTGCAGCATTATAATCTGGTTGATATAAAATCCCTAATTCCGAATGACTTATTGCAGTAACTTGAGCAGGTGAATGATTCCAAGTGAAAGCAATCATCCCATATTATCAGTCAATCAATGTTATGCCTTGTTTCTGCTCATCTCACAGCATGGAAGCTGCTGTAAATATTGTGGATTTACAAGCAGGAGTGCACACACACACGTCATCTCCTCGTCTGCTTGAATATAAATAGCAGTCAGTCACAAAAGTGTCCCTGCGCCCTTTACTCATCAATACCTCACCTTGTCTCTGTCCATGTGAATGCCTTTAACAAGTCGCCTGCGCCGCCTCTGCTCGGGCGGAATAACAGGATGCAGAACAAACAGCTCTCCGGCAATTACTACATCTGATATATAATTTCACCCTCCTCTTGGTTTACAAGCTGTAGAAAAACAGTCATAATTCTGCATTTGGATGGGGGTTATTAACCGCTGGCCACAGGTGCTTTGAGGCTGACACTCCCCAAGCACAGGAGGTAATGAGAGGTAACACCTGCCATATATAATAGCTGTGTAGATGTGTGTGTGTGCGCACGCGTTCGCACATGTGTGTTGGACGCTGACAGCTCAATGTAATTTGGACAATATAATTAGCGGGGCTGGACAGCTGCTGAATAACCTGACTATTTATGCTTTTAATGGGGGAGGCTTTAGGGTATTGTGTGCATACAGGCAGTGTTTGTCCTTGTTTGATTCTAAAATCAAGGATGACAAATGTGTTGACGTCCTTCCTCCCATATGTCATGAGGAGCAAGCTCCCTCCTCATCATTTCAAATGGCAAAATTTCACAACTAAATCGATTCATTCCGATCAGTGGATTTACGTCACATTTTTCCACATCATGTTCAACTTTGTTGTGCTTCGACACATGAATTTGTACCATCCACTAATAGCAAGCTGCCTGGACGATGCTGACTTTTGACGGAATGAAGAGTCAGAGAGTCCAAAATGAGGAAGCGATAGGGAGGTAAGGGATAATGCACAGCGAGCCGGTCATTCTTGTGAAAGAATCCCCGACAAGGCGATGCTGCACCGCCCGGTGTGTTGCATATCGGCGCTACCGCGGCAGTATCGAACACTGACGGCCGTGACAAAGCATGGCTATATGACGCCCTGGGAATGAGAATGAGCTGGACATTTGATGTGACTGCATCATTGGAGCTAAATAAATGCAGTCTTGCCCATACATTATGGACTTGCCTTTGGTAATCCTTCTCATTACCCAATTTAATCTGTAGGCCAACAGATATCATATTTTCAGCTATTTGTATAAAAAGCTACATATTTATTTGTTCGGATTCTGTTAGTTTTGTTTTTGGTTGTTGGATTGTTTGTGTTTGCTTGCTCTCTTTTTCCCCTTCCCCTCTGTATTTTCCTCTTGGTGTGTGTGGCAGGAGGTGTGGCTGGCTCCGCCTTCGGCAGCAGACGAGGCGCACCGGGTTCCACTCACCTCATCAACCTCCCCATAAAAGCCTGTTATCCACTCCACTACTGTGCCAGATAATTCCGTCTCGTTCGGTAGTGCATCACGTACCTTCCTTCTTAGTGTTTTTTTCAAGATTGCTATTTTTGTAGTGTTCACTCGTGACCGTCTTACTTACCTGTGTTTTTTCCTGTGGAATGTGTGGAATAAAAACTATGATATCTCTGGTTCTATGTTT
Source organism: Sebastolobus alascanus (assembly GCA_916701645.2). NCBI lineage: Eukaryota > Metazoa > Chordata > Actinopteri > Perciformes > Sebastidae > Sebastolobus > Sebastolobus alascanus. The sequence goes on from CAKAOJ020000091.1 coordinate 1,445,287, forward strand.
TCTTTCTACTGTTGGGTTTTACACTTCTATAGAAATGGAAGGTTCTAAGAAAGAAAAAAATACTCGATGAATAAAAGCACACACATAAACAAAAATACATCACTTTTCATCTGTTCGCAGGTCCTGACCATATGCATTGTGCACTACACATAAAAAACAAACAGGTTTGTGCGAGCAAGTAATTAGTCAGGCCGTGTTTCAGAGGCACGTTTAGCAGCAACACGTGGATACAGCAGTGAAAACACATCAGTGTGACAGGGGACAAAATTGGACACCACAAGGGAATTCTCCACATAACATTTACACCGTTCTCTAAATTGGAAATGGTTCATTTATCGATATGTTTCACTCAGGATTATCAACGTGAATAAGGCACATTAGGACCAAACCAACTGTGACCTGCCACAGTTTGTGCCCAGAAGTTGTGCGAAGTGTCAGTCAGGCTGTTAATATTTAACCGTATTAAGATCGACAGCCAAAATGTTTTACTTCCTGTGCTGTGTGGACCCTGGGGAGATGGGATGAGGGTATTTGGAATACAAAGTGTTGCACACCTTACCACCCGATGAAAGATGTCCCTTCACTGAAAGGCAGCTGGTTTTGAAGCACAGCTTTTGGCAGGCTTCAGGGGACAGCCCTGTCAATACTATGGGCTTGAGAAGTGCCGTGCACACACACACACACACATGCCACTGTTGCCACCACACCAGCAGTCATGTATGCTGGCACTTTAACTCCCCTCTCTTTTGGTGAGTATATAAAGAGCCAGAGAGCAGCATTAAAGGTAGCTGGCCACATTGATTTGTGCCCACGCCAGGATAACCTCAGTGGAATAAACTATCTGACAGAAGAGGCTGTCAGTTCTTGCGATATGAAGCTTGTCACTCATCCACAGAGACCAGCAAACTAACTGAGCTTCGGTTCTCACCGATGCTGAGTACTGGCAATTCTGATTTTTGTCCACATGAGTACTTACTTCTCATTGCATACCGCCACCTCAATCTGGGTACACAGTTACATACATACAGTCTCTTTTCAAAATAAACTCTCAACGTAGGTTTAGTTAGTTTTTAGGTTTACTTACGCAGCAAAACTGCTTGGTTAGGTTTAAGCAACAGAGGTTCTTGTTAGGCTTAGGAAAAGATAGTGGTTTGGGTTAAAATAACTACAGTTGTTACGTAAAATAAATACTTTTTTGTTACGTAACAAATGAAGTTATGTAACAATGGTAAAATATGTCAACGTTTGATTGAAAGTCTTGTGTTTGTTTGACTCCACGGACTCTCATGCTATTAATACGACGTCACTTGCTCCCCGTCGAATAACGCCGCGGGTGGGTTTACACTGGAGTTAGTTGAAGGTTCAGTGAACTCGTCACATATTGTTGCTAAAAGGTGCGTCCGTGCGTCGGCTTCCAATGCCGAGGGGCACTTACAAAACGGCGGTATTTGACGAGTGGGAGTGAGGACGGATTGACCAGGATGCATTGTGAGCTTGTCTTGACCGGAGGGTCCCCGTCGGCCATATCCTCTATCCTCTTGCACAGCTAATGCAGCCTCTGCCTCTGCCTCTGCCTCTGCCTCTGCCTCTGCCTCTGCCTCTGCCTCTGCCTCTGCCTCTGCCTCTGCCTCTTTCCGCTGCGTTTCTTCGGCCGTTTACTCTGGCTCTAATAAAAACACTGAAAAATGTAACCTTATCGCTACTGAGAGTTCTTCAATAATTATCCTCAATGCATGTCAGTATCAGAGGCTGACTGAACCAGAAAAACCTTCTATTGAAGTAAAATATTAGCATATATATACAGTATATATGTGTTTGCCATATATCTTTTGACTATACAGTATGCTGCTGATTCAGATAAAAGCTTGTTGCTAATGACTTAAGTAGACAATGTACTGCAGCGTACTGATTCATATAGGTGCCATACATAAGCAAATGTATAATACAATGTGGGGATGTTATGTCTAGAATCAGAGTGCAGCGAGGAATGAGCTTTGATCAAACTTCAGCCGTACACTATCACTGGCATAATTGACGACGTGCTCCGCCATTGACAAGAGACAAAGCACACATTTAGCTGGCCCATTTAGCCAGCCCACTGTGGCTCTCAGCCGCTCTCACGCTGCTGATCAGTCGCTGTCACCGCATGCATCAGAGATGAGCCTCCATAGCAGCGGGGCTATTTGAAATCAATGGGGTCATAACTGTGGCGTAAATAGATAGAAAATTGGGCTGCTCGCTTGAGGCCAGAGGAGCATGTGGCCTACATCAATAGCTACTACCCAAAGTGGAAGAAGCAGCGCTCTCCAAGCTCGGGCTCCAAATTGAATTCCATGGAAAGATAGATGGGAAAATGAAAACATTGATAAACCTCAATGAGCTGCATGAAAGCTTCGAATATCTGTTTTTTTTCTACAATCAGCAGCATACATGGGGCATATTTTGATGCTAGGACATTGGATTCTGTGTACTGTACACTGTGTTCTAGTTGATAATACGAGAGCCGCCAAATTGGCAACTGGAAGATGATGGATCGTTGTTGTTATGAATGGCAGCGGTAATGCTCTGTGCCTGGGGAGCAGTTGGACAATGTGGAAACTCTAAACACCACAGAGGCTACTAGAACAGCAGGAATGATCACAATTGGTTATATGCAATCGCCTCTTTACATGCAATTTGAAAAATAGAAGAATAGTTGCTGAATTATTTATTTTTTAAAGCTGGCTTTACAGTAGACAAAATGTTCGGATATATTTATTTTTTTCCCTCCAAATGTTTTATTCATTGCTTTTATGCCACAGCTGCAGTCATGGCTGCTTTGGTACAGCAAGTCAAGCTACGCACATTGTTTGAAATGGAGGTGAAGAGATCGTCATATTATACTTACAGCATGTGCATCTGTTTGGTCTAAAAAATGTAGTTGTTTTTTCCTTCAGTGTCGGACGGTTCAGTTTGAGTTTAAATTTTACAAAATAAAGAACGACCCAAATTAGTTTATTCTGGTTATTTAGAGTCGCCTACCGTATTTTCTAGAATTGTCAAACTTTGTTTCCATGAGATGTGGACCTTGAGTTATTATTTTCAAACCATCATCGATGTTATTTTCTCTGATTTTTGAAAGCTCCATCTAAAGCCACAGAAGACTTTAACCTCTTAAACCCAGTAGGATGCTGGAAGGTGTGGTTCGCCTAGACAGACATACCCAAAATAAATCAAGAATAGCTCCACAACTACCAGGTCTATCTGCATGATCTTGGTCTCTATGGATAGGTAAGACCTCGGAGAATTCATCCCCAGTGTCAGTAACATTGTGACTGCTACTATGCCTGAGTAAATTGTGATGAACCAAAGGAAAAAATTTACATTTTTATCTTTGCCTAAAATGCTTTCTAGACAGTGGATAACACCATTATAGCAATGATGCCATGCACAGAGATGCCAGTAGCCTTGTAGTTGTAGTCAACTCCTTGATCAGGTATCAGTTTAAAAATCTAAAGCTAGCTATAATAGCTCTTCATAATATTACTGGTGTACTACCTGTATCTCGTACACAAAATAGGCAATTCTGAATGGTTCAAGGTGAACTGAATGCTTTGTTGTATGCTGTAAGAGTCAGAGTTAATGTTTTATAGGAAGAGCATCAGTCAGACATCAGGAAAAACAGCGTTAGAGGAAGTTCTAGTCTGTCTGAACTACACTGAGTCTCTCTCTGCCGCTCTCCCTCTCTGTGTCCTCCACATCCCTAACTGTCTGGAAGCTAATTGCAGTAATTAATTTGTGTGACCTACAGTTGCTTCCAGTTCCTGTTATAGCCCGGTCTGGGCATTACTGGAGTGTGAAATCAATTTACTGCTAATCACTGGAGGTGGGTGCCTGTAGGCTGAGTCTGGGGAGCCTGTGGACACATGAGATAAAAAGGAGCTCTTAATTCACAGCTCCTGTTCAAAAAGCAGACAGAAGGAAAGAAAAGGAAAGTAGTGATCAATGGCTTCAATCTGTAGCTGTGTTGTGAGGCTGGTCTGAGGCTGTGTAACACAGAAAACTACTCTGCTGTTAAAGTGTCTCAAGACTTCATACTGTATAACATTACACAGGACCGACAGGGATACAGTGGGGGATTAATCAAACATGACGTGTTACAGGGGAGACATTTTAGATCATGAATCATAAAAAAAATATCAAGGAATGATTTTTATTTACACAGCCTAGTGTAATTATTTTTAACTGTACCCACCAACTGCTGAGATTAAAAAGATGTCGAATGGGTCAAGAAACACAAGCAGTCAGACAGGCTGGAAACTAAGCTTACCCACGTTATCTAAACCACTTATACTGAAAGTGAAGACACCTGAGATGTTGTTAAGAACCCCTTATTGCACAGGAAAACTCTGTATGCAAAACTATGGGAAGTACAGTGGGTCAAAGTTGAAGCAGGAAGCAGGTCTGTAAACTGTGATGAACGTTTACAATGGAAAGTCTGGGTCATCATTTTTATTGTTCATTCTTCTAAATACAGTGTTAGAAATAAAGGTGCTAACTAGAACCGTATAGGGTTATTCGGCTTGTCCCCATAGGAGAACCCTTTTTTGGTTCCTGATAGAACCTTCCATCCACCTGGATCCCATTTAGACGGTTCTACCTAGGCCATTGGCGCCCTTACTCGGACCATACCCATCTTCGAACTAGACCTTCATTTTGATCTCAACTTCACACATGCATCTTGCATAGTTGCGACTCTATCACGGTGGCAAAGTACTCCTCTGTGGTAGTTCCTGCTACGGTAGGTGTCTCCAGGACCATATTTTGCCATGATGACTCACAAGGTGAAAATAATACCAGCGGCTGGTGACATTGAAGCCACTTTGTATTGCACAACATTTCTCCTTTTCCAAAGAAGACATTTTGATCAAATTTCCAGTATGAAATCAGTCTGCGGTGTAAAATCAGTCTCCTGGTGCGCTGTGACTTGGAGGCTTTTCCACCAATCTAAAACCTGGAGAGGTTCAAACCGGGAAGGTCAGAGATAATGACTGTGAAACACTCCAAATCATGCTCTGGCAGAATTTCAGAAACATGGACAGTGCCCTCGGCAGAGCAGTTATTTAGCTTTAAAGCGCCAGAGAGCTCCTCTCAATCAGCAGCAGACAGGACGGATTGGGCATATTAAGACAGCAAACATCCTAAAATATCACCACAATACTCAAAAAAACACATGAGTCACATTTTAATGTTTGGTCCATGTGAGAAAAGTGTTCAAGGAAACACAACTTACAAGGCTTTCCGGACGGAGAAGAAAGAAGATGTTTGCTAAAAGTATTGGAAATATTTGGCCATAAAGGAGCCTTCAATTCATCCCTCAATATCACACAGCGCTGTGCGGGGTGCTGCATCCGAAATGTATTTCTCCCTCCTTGCTCTTTTTGTCTTTCATTTTCTCCTAAAAGATAAGCAATCAAATGCTAGTTAGTAGACAGGGAGAGTAGAAGGAGGAACAGAATGGGAGAGGATGGGAAGGACATAGAGTACTGCTGAAGAAGAGGAGGAACGGAGAGTGATGAAGGAACAGACTGCTCAGTGTTGCTACCTACTGTTAGAGGAAATGACCAGGTGACACTGACATGACTGACCTTTTCCCATGTGTGTGTATCACTGCCTCCTCTTGCTCAAAAAAAGGTCAGAAAAAGAGAAAAAAAAAGTTGAATCTTTACATAATCTTCCTGATCCTGTCTAACGGGGATGTAAATGAATACAAATACATTATCCGGATTTGAACAGAAAATAATTATGCTCTGAGCAGATATGAATGGCTTTGCAGTGATGTTTTGTTTGCTCCTGCAGTAACATTTCATAGGTGGGAAACTGACGAGCTGAAGGGGCCGTCTCAAAAGTACTTACAAAATGGCCAAGAGAGCTTTTCAGATTTTTGTTAATAGCTTTCTCATTGTTTTTTGGGAAACATCCCAGGAGTTAAAAGGAGGAAGTCTTGGATCTTTAATGAGCTGGCCATCAGTGAAATCAGTCCTCTGTTATGTCAGAAAGACGGACACGTATTTAAAATGACTGTGACTTGAAATTGCAGCCCAAAGTCTGTATGTGTGTCGGTGGTTTACAAAAAGCATTGTGCAGAAAATGTGAAAAGAAATTTCATACTTGAGGTCAAGCCATATTGCTATAATTGGCCTTGGCATGTGTCCTCACCAATAGCCACAGCACAACGTCCCCCTGATCCCACACACCCTCACCCATCTCTGACACCCTCAGGGGCCCCCGAGGGACGCTGGGTGCCACTTTGACCACAGGCGTCTACTGACTTCTTCTAAATCAAAGCCATCAATAGTTTTCTCTGCTCTTTGGGCAGTCTCTTACACTGTAAAGTAAGAACACACACACACACACACACACACACACAGCGAGCCCTGAGGCCATTCTATTGGTATGCAGACAGTGGATCGCATTTTAAGCAGGGGTTTCACTCGCTATCCTTGAGACCTGAGTCGGCAGCACTGAGGTCCAGCTGAGTGTGTGTGTGTGTGTGTGTGTGTGTCTTTGTCAAGAATTGAGTGTGAGCTGCAGGTCAGCAGCACCCACGCTGCTCCGAAGCTGACTGCTGGGTCACAGTGACACACACAAACACATGTAGCAGGATGCAAACTTGATGCGGTTACAGCGACCACTGATCTGATAGGACACATTAACCAGAGCTAGACAGCCACGCAGCCTTTATCATTTAAGCCTTTAAAAGGTACACTATGCAGCAATTCTCGCTTACTGTTTGTAAACACAACATGCAATGTTGGCCCCTCCTCCCCGACTCAACGAGAGAGAGAGAGAGAGAGAGAGAGAGAGAGAGAGAGAGAGAGAGAGAGAGAGAGAGAGAGAGAGAGAGAGAGAGAGAGAGAGAGAGAGAGAGAGAGAGAGAGAGAGAGAGAGAGAGAGAGAGAGAGAGAGAGAGAGAGAGAGAGAGAGAGAGAGAGAGAGAGAGAGAGAGAGAGAGAGAGAGAGAGAGAGAGAGAGAGAGCTAGAGAGTGAATGAAGAGAGGGAGCGGCGTTAGCGAGAACAAAGCAGTGAATCAGAGAAATTAAAAGTTATTTTCTGATAGTTACAGCACTTATTATTTTGTTATTTTAAGCTAAACCGTAATCTTTTCCTAAACCTAACTAAGTAGTTTTGCTTCCTAAGCCTAACCAAGTCGGTCTTTTTCTATGCCTAACTAAGTAATTTTTTGCCGAAGCCTAACTACGTTGATCTATTCCTAAACTTCTGTCCTTGAGTGTGTGTGTTTCCCCATTGCACTTAAAATCAACACACGACAATGGAGTAGAAAAAGAAACCCAAACACTCTCCCATGGAGCTCCCTGATATCACCGCTGGCTTTGTTGCCATACTCTTATAAGCACTTTACATCGCACACAAGCACCGATCAGGACAACAATGACAACAAAGACACTTTAACAACAGCATCAGTCAGCAGTGCGGTCCGAGCACTGCCTTTTGTAAAAGTGCAGCGGAGGGTTGATTCAGTGCCACATAATAACTCACTACACATCCATTACACAAGCATTTGGAGATCTCCTCCCATGTGTTGGCTTTTGTTATGTATATGAGAGCTATTATGTACGGCAAGTAAATGTATCGGATGGAGAGGAAGGGAAGGGTGCAGGAGGAGGGGGTGGGTTTTAATAATATTCTAGTGTGTTTGACACAAGGGAGGGCTATTTCCCCGGAGTCTTCAGGGCCACGCTGCCCCCCCCCTCCCCTCCCTCCCTCCTCCCCTGTTGCTCCATTATCTCGCCCTCTCTCCACTTGATATTAAGACAACAGGGAGGATTACGCCGAGCAACGACAGGGAAAAAGCAAAAAGCAATTTGGCCTGAAGGAGGGATGAAGGAGGGGGAGAGAGGAGAGGGTGAAATGCGGGGCTGAAGTACTTGACTCCAGTCTCCACTTTTCTGCTTTCTTTTCTCTTCAATAACAATGTTTTCCTGCGAGGCTACAAATACAATCATTTATGGATATTTGATTTACTTGCTCTCCGCTGCGTGTACGTGATGGTCCCTGAGCCTCTCTGCAGTAGTAATCTGGTATTCTGTCTTGCAAATTTGGCTTGTTTTAAAAGTCAAAGTCCATGCTTTGGGTTTAGATTAGTTTAGAATAACTGCAACATCATACAGTCATACACTTCTGGATTCTAATTGGCCAGCAGGTGTCCGTAAATTTGTAGTAAATATACGGCATAACCAGACGCCTCTGATGCAGGTGTTTGTTTAAAGCAAGGCCATGTAACATTTGTTGAACGGCAGCCACTGTGGCCACATGTCAAAAATATATATACTAAGTAATGCCAAGCCCGTCCTCACTCCCGACTCCTCAAATACGGCAGCTTGGTCAGTGGCCCTACGCAACAAACTGTGACGTGGTTGTAGTTTTGGAGTAAAGGAGGAGGTCAGGTTATGTGGTATAAAAAGCGATAAAGTCCTCATAGGGAGGAGGCCAGGATGGATGGTTAGGTCCAAAAACACAGGACTTTCACCCAGGAGACCGCTGTTTGTGTCTCGTGTGAAACTAAAAGTAACGTTTACTTATTTTGTCACGTCAGTCTTTAGTCACAGTAGTGTTTTCTACAGTAGCACAGAACGGACAAACCAAACACTGGCTCTAGAGAGCCTCTCATATGGAAAGGGAGGGGTGAGCTAAGGGGTATTCATATGGTTGCAATCTGCTACCTCACTGCTAGATGCCACTAAATTCTACACACTGCTCCTTTAAATACTTTTTTTTTCTGATAATACTTAGGTACTTTTACTAAAGTAGTATTTTGAATGTGGGACTATTGCTAGTCAGTATTTTTACACAGTGGTTTTACTTTTACTAGAGTAAAGCATCCAAATACTTCTTCCACCACTGTCTGGGTGTATGGGACTTACAGTAATTCAGTTATTGAGAATGGCAGCAGATCATCTCGAGCAGCTGACACTGAACAGGAACGGGACACGACCACAACCCAGAGGACATTTGTGGTTAAGGTGGTCTGACTTTATTGCATATGAAAAGTGTCAGGGAGAAAGGAATGGGCAATAAAGACTAAAAGAAAAGCGAATGTCAGGTAGGATGTAAAAAGACAACAGGATTGATAGAGATAACCTAACCCCATAAAAAAAGGGAAAAGCAGAGAGTCAAGGGAAATAAGCAGTATGTGATTTGTTAATCTTTAACGGGGGGATGGACCACTCACGACCAGTGAACCGCCCCATGAAGGACTCTTTTGGTTATGTATAGTTGAGAGAATATTATAGATCCAAGACAGAGGGGCAGGACACAGAGAAAATCCCTTTACTCCTTCAGCACCACGGACAGCGCCATGGATCTATCAATACACAGCACAGTTAGGCTGCTGATATTTCAGAGCCATGGTCGGGGCCATAGGTCCTAACTTACTGATATTTCAGAGCCGTGGTCGGGGCCATAGATTCTAACTCACTGATATTTCAGAACCGTGGTCGGGGCCATAGATTCTAACTTACTGATATTTCAGAGCCATGGTCGGGGCCATGGATTCTAACTTACTGATATTTCAGAGCCATGGTCGGGGCCATAGATCCTAACTTACTGATATTTCAGAGCCGTGGTCGGGGCCATAGATTCTAACTCACTGATATTTCAGAACCGTGGTCGGGGCCATAGAGTCTAACTTACTGATATTTCACAACCATGGTCGGGACCAGAGATTCTAACTTACTGATATTTCAGAGCCTTGGTTGGGGCCATAGATTCTAACTCACTGATATTTCAGAGCCTTGGTCGGGGCCATAGATTCTAGCTTACTGATATTTCAGAGCCTTGGTTGGGGCCATAGATTCTAACTCACTGATATTTCAGAGCCTTGGTTGGGGCCATAGATTCTAACTCACTGATATTTCAGAGCCTTGGTCGGGGCCATAGATTCTAGCTTACTGATATTTCAGAGCCGTGGTCGGGGCCATAGATTCTAACTCACTGATATTTCAGAACCGTGGTCGGGGCCATAGATTCTAACTTACTGATATTTCAGAGCCTTGGTCGGGGCCATGGATTCTAACTTAGTGATATTTATATATATATTTATATATTCACATTATATGTATTCATTTTTGTCATGAATTGTCTATGTCGTGTTTTCATTATGTGGTTACTCTGTACACGCGACATCTATTGCACGTCTGTCCATCCTGGAAGGGGGATCCCTCCTCTGCCGCTCTTCCTGAGGTTTCTTCCATTTTTCCTCCCTGTTAAAAGGGTTTTTTTGTGGTTAAGTTTTTCCTTAGCCGATGTGAGGGTTGCATTGTCAAGGACAGAGGGTGTTGTATTCTGTACAGATTGTAAAGCCCCCCGAGGCAAATTTGTGATTTGTGATTTTGGGCTATACAAATAAAATTGATTTGATTTTGATTTATTTCAGAGCCATGGTCGGGGCCATAGATTCTAACCTGCATCGACCTCAGTCAGTCAAGGATCAATGAGTCAGGCAGACTAGACTAACATATTTTGCTCCTGCACTCTCTCTGCTGCTAGGAGATGGAGAGGGGGAATGGCAGGTTAACAAGGGGCATGCACTTTGGTCATTTTGCTAACACGGGGGGATGTTATCCCCGCTCATCCCCCTCAAATCGTCTACTGGAAATAAGTAGCTATAGAAGTGGTCTGCTACAATTTGTGCTTAACGCTCACTGGAAGGAATTCATTGGAGTGCTCAAGGAGAGACGTTGTGTCTATTTAGCTGCTGTCAACATCTCCTGCCTGATATTACCTTTAAACACTCATCTTCTCCCGGTTCAGCTTGAATCTATCAGACTGATTGATGTGTGACTTTTGCTGATTCTTATTTGACACATTAGCAGTGAGTGGCTGTGATAAAATGGGAGAATCTGATATGGGTAAAGTCATTAAGGATTAGCCCTGCAGAGAAATTAGATTTTTCCTTTCAGCATAGTGTTTTTAGACTTCAAACAGAAGTGCCACCAAGTTGATCTGCTTTCATCAAAATCCCATGTGCAAAGTCACACTGGAATAGATAGACCTTCAAATAGAAAGAAAATAAAGTCTTTCTTTCTTGCTATCGATAACATCTCCTCAACACCTTCCCGAAGGTTGATGAGTGACTTTATTTTCAGCACCTTTTTCTAAAAAGTTTCCTCAATCAAAACAAGCTGGACGGGTCAAGAAAGCAGACAAACAGCCTGACTAATAAACCGACAGGAAGGACAGAAGACCGGCTGGCAGAGAACCATCAAGTTTGATTATCAGACTCTTAGCCCTGATGCCCTTTACCTCTTCCCTGTCATTCGTCTGTGGTGTTTTCTTAATGAAAAGCCGGCGGCTGTGCCCGTTCCGGATCTATCTGAAGAAGAGGAGTTCTAGCTGGCCAACACTGACGCTGATCAATAGCCTGCAGAGAAGACAAGCAGAGCCCCGGACTCTCAGGGCTTAATGGGAGGGAATGGGCCTGGAAGTAGAAAGAGCAGAGGTGTGCTTTTAAATGCCGGCCCAGTAATCTTGGTGAAGAGAAAAACCTAAGCAAGACAAGAGGAGTGTGGGTGCAGGCAGAGAGTGGGGGATTGAAGAGAGAATTATGTTCAAATGAGACTAAATGGTCACTAAAGGTCGCTGGTTGTAGCTCAGAGGGTTTGACCTGGGAGAGACAGGCTGCTTTTACTTGCGATGCGCAGCCTATTGACTTTGGACTAAGTCCTGGCCTCTGTGGGATGCTAAATATATGTTTAATGGCTGTACTTGAGAAAAGCATCTTTGAAACCTTGTAGCATCTTAGAATTCCAATTAGAACACACACTGTGACAGATTGTACAGCTGTAAGAGAGGTGCTGAGCATGAACAAGGAAAGACTGCCTGTAGGCTCCAACATCTTGTATGATTGGTTGAGGTTGGACTGTTATTTGCTTTGCTGTTTTTATAGAAAAATGCCATCCACCTTTATAGGATATGGCCGGCCTTATCTTCTTATTGTCAACAAATCCCACGAAAAGACCGAAACCAACAATGTCTCTCAATACTTTCTGACTTCCTGTCTGTAGCTCTCAACTCCAAGCTAATTTGGTCTTTATCTTAAAAAAAAAAAAATCTCACACATATAAATTTTCTTTTTTTAAAAAAAGCTCAGTAATTTCCTAAAACAGCTGGTCAAAGTAGTTTCTATCAAACAATATCATTTTTTGTGTTGGATTAATACACATTTGGTACTGTAGTGAGTATTAATGGCATTGGGATTGAGTCATAATAAACTACAGTGTGTGTGTTCATGGTGATGAAAGAACATGTCACCCAGTGCAAAAGTGTGATTCACTAATGTGTTCTTTGTAATGTGTTGTATGACGACTGCGACGAAGGACACAAGCTGAAACGTTGGCTTTCCAATAAAGCTGTTCTTCATATAGTCGCTGGAGTTATTCCCCCTTCTCCATGTGAGGTTGTGCCAGAAATCACTTCTCTACAGGTGCAACAAAGATGACAGGAGACTGAGAAAAAGGTCAGTGTGCTCCTGCCCACACAGTCCTGAGAAGAGTTCTAATCAGGCGCAGTAATTAAAATCACCTGTGTGGGTGTACCATGGCTGTGCAGAGGCTGTAAAATGGGCACATCATCTTTTACAAAGCTAGCTATAGTTTCCCAGCTACATTGTTCCAGAAATCATAAGAATGGATTGATGCAGATGTACAGCGCGTCGTAAGTTGAAATACAGGAATAACAGCTTTTAAATTGGTATATTTTTTCAATCATCTTATAGGAAAATGATGGTTTATTACCACTTTAATTTAATTGTGTAACTCTGGTGCTCTGATAACGTTGTACTCTCCAAAGTGCTTGCTGAGATCTCAGGATTCAGATCAGTTTATTTTAAAATGAAGGCAAGGAGTAAAAATGATTACCCAAACTGTCTGTTATTAACATCCATCAGTTGGGACCCAGTAGTTGTGTGCATGTATAGCATGTGATTCCAATTGCCGTAATTTACTGTATCCATCAATCCATAAAGTGCTAATTGTGAAACATGGCCAGTTCATGAGAGATGTGTCCGAGTGTGCTGTGTTTGAGCTGACCGTGCTGAGCCAGCTGTATGACTCACCAGCACATATATTATCCAAATTTCTATACAAATCCTAATTCTAAAGCTCTTTGACCATCCGATAAGCAGTTCTGATGGAGCACACTGGCAGCTTTAGTTCCGGGTTTTTCAAATGGAAACGCCCCCTCAAAAGCAGTGACGTAGGTTTCCAAATTAAGCTAATCGATAGTGTTATGAATAATGTGAACGATAGCACTAGCTGAGTCAACGTTAGCTGTGCTTGAAGTGGGGATGTATGTATGTGCACTCCCGTGTTCTGCAAGGTAAAATTACTGCTTTTGTGAATGTAGTCTGGTGGCTTTGAAGAGAGCGATAAAACGTCTTCAGTTCCCCGTCAGAAAGGGTTGTCTGACTGAATACATAAGTAACACCACTGGGAAGCTGCAGAGTAATATATAAACCTAAGAAAAAAAATGAAAAGATGATCATATAAAATAAAGATTTCACTCCACCATGCAGGGACGGCTACACAAAATGTCCCTATTAAAAATGCTATATAGTGAGCTGCTGTTCAGCCAGGTTTACGAGTCTAAATTGAACCCTCGTCTGTATATCCCCGTCAGTCATGCGGTAGTCTGAGTGAGAGACATAAAATGCATGTTAAAGCCTATGGGTCTGTGGAAAAGCCTCGGGGTGTTCTTTCCTTCCATTAACAGGGTGTTAGGCTCCTGACATCCACAAAACGCCCCTCTGACCGGACAGAGCTCTTCTCCAGCCGTCAAAGAAACAGCTGCCGACGATTCAATCCTTTTCTCCTGCAGCTCCGTGGCTCGCTAAGGCTTGAAGCCTGCAAGGAGGATTAAGAGAAGTCCATCAGTCCTTTCCCCAGCAGTGCTGGTAGCTGAGGAATTGAAAAAAAGGGGCTCTTCTACATTGGATGGTGGAGGGAGGAGGAATATGTCACACTTCATTCCACTATACTTGCTTTAATAAATTACTTCCCATGTAGTGTAATGAGTGACGGTTTGTACATGTTTGAGATGTCAGCGATCACTCTGTTAGTGTTCCTGTGATCTCTGAGAGCCTCATCGATATGTGAGCAAGCTAATTCAGTTTCAGAGAACAGAACCTACAGTGGCTCTAATGACTCTTAAAATAGCTTCATTTAATAGCTAATAGTCTTGCACTGGAGAATGGCACCGTTTGTCCTGGAAAGGATTTTAGCAACGCTACAAATCTGACAGTGATATTCCAGATTATGGTCTGGCTGTTTCTTTCTATATAGAGTGAAGAGACACCAAGGTAAATCTAGCCACACACTGTGAGCAGACTGCTACGACAAGTCAAAATTTCTGCCGTGAAAAGTTCGCATGTTCTGTATCTACTACGTAAAGTGTATCATAGTAGTGTGCATCCACCTGAGGGCATCCACCGGAGGGAATCCACTGGAGGGCATCCACCAGTGGGTATCCACCTGAGGGCATACACCGGAGGGACCGGTGGATGCCGGTCCGGAGGCATCACCCTGAAGGGGATCCCTCCAGAGGAGCAGGTGACGTCATCACTGAGTGGAGGCACAGCAGAGCGAACCAAAAAAAGGAGAAAAAAGGGCCTCCGGCCACGGCTGTACCCGGTACAGAGACATAAAAAAGTATGTTGCAAATATGCAACTGAGTAGAGATTGTCAAGTCTGAGTGTATTGTAGCAGCACACTTGACAATCCAAACTCAACCCAAACTTGCCTAACATTCCAGAATGTGACATCATCCAAGGATCAGGACATCACTGTTATACATGACAGAATTATGTATGAACATTCTGAAGGGCTTTCTGAAAGTGTGCTGCTACAATACACTCACACTTGACAATCTGACTTGACACTTGACACAAAGATTATAGATAAAAGAGAGATCTATATATAAAAATCATACACTGCGTACCCCTTATAATACATGTATTTGAAACAAGTGCTCAAAGGAATAGACTAACATTTCAGGAAATACTCTTATTCACTTTCTTGCTGAGAGTTAGCTAGCATGGCTCTGTCCAAAGTTCAAAGATAGACCTGCCAACACCTCTAAAGATCACTAATTAGCACATTATGGGTCATTCCTGTTATGCAGTAAGATTTCAGCCTCATGACTTTTGAAAAAAAAAAAAGATGTATTTTTCATCTTTTTTGCATTATATAAGAATAGTGACATGTTTAACTGCCAGGAAAACATATTGGCCAATCTCAGGCACTGAAATAATAATCCTGATGGGTAGACTGGTTTATATTGGTCTGTAGACCCAACAGGGTGGAACATTTGGAGCTAAGTCAGCCATAGCTCTGTGAGTGATCCAGCTTTAGCTACCTAAACTTCTACGCATAAACAGGACTTTTATAACTATATCAAATATGTTTTTAATTTTTTTTTAATTTTAGGAAAATTGTTCAATATAATAGGTATATATAATGAATATTGAGTTTTAATACTGTTTTGGCATGCCTTAAAAAATGGATTCCTTTCACTAATTTTGTCACCTGGTGGGAGAGCAAACGCAGTCCAACATCCTCTATTGTAATCACCAGGAGAAAGTTCACCTCAACAGGTGTCCACAGTCGGTTATTTGTATTTACAGACCATCTGATATCACCTGAATGCAGCCTGGGTGTATTAGAACAGAATAGTAGACAGGTGGGCTGTAGAGTAGTCTAAGTGTAAGTGTGTGTTTTAATTGCTTTTTGGTTTCACATGTAGTAGACTGGGTTTGCCCTGTGGGTGTATATTGGAGATTAGTGCTCTCACAGAGCTGCAGGTATAAAGCTCTGAAATGGGGAAATTCCAAATGCATTCTTTGTAATGACGAAAAAAAGTAGAAAAACATGACTAACT
Organism: Sebastolobus alascanus; assembly: GCA_916701645.2. Classification (NCBI taxonomy): domain Eukaryota; kingdom Metazoa; phylum Chordata; class Actinopteri; order Perciformes; family Sebastidae; genus Sebastolobus; species Sebastolobus alascanus. The sequence goes on from CAKAOJ020000091.1 coordinate 1,461,221, forward strand.
GGAATTACCCTTTATGGCATTTTCAGACTTCTTAGGGAGCTGCAGATACATAGGAGAGGGCATGGAGGTAAAGCACACAGAGAGAGAGAGAGAGAGAGAGAGAGAGAGAGAGAGAGAGAGAGAGAGAGATGGAATGAGAATAATGGTATAAAAAAAAAAAAGAGAGAGACCCTGACAGGCAGCGGCATTAAAAGTTCGGTCAGTGTGTGCGCCTCATTGCTGTAGCAATTAAAGCTAAGACTTTTGTCTATTTAGAGGAAAAGGAAGAGGCAGAATTGATCGGCGAGTCCTCCAGCCACAAGTAAGAGCTGGTACATAATGACCTCCATTTGGAAGCATTTTGAGTGGAGGGTTTAATAAGAGAGACCGTATGAAACAATATGCTTTCTATGAATTACAGGACAATAACCTCAATCCAGCATTTATAGTCGGACTGACAACTTAACTTCATAAAGTAAAAAAAATGACTCAATAATCAACCCAGTGGCCAGAGAAAATGTTGGCAATGTACGTTTCTGCAAACCACAGGATACGTTGACTGTAGACGTTTCTGAACCAAAAATAAGTTTCATAGATATGTTTCATATCAGCCTCGTATCACGCTTGGAGAAACGCACAATGCCAAGTGGTTAACGTTGTGAAGCAATTGGTTAGGTTTAGGCACCAACCCTACTTGGTTAAAGTTAAAAAAAGATCATAAATAGTGACGTAACGCCACAACGTAACGCCACAACGTAAGGCCACAACGTAACGCCACAACGTAACGCCACAACGTAACGCCACAACGTAACGCCACAACGTAATGCGACAACGTAACGCCACTACGTAACACGACAACGTAACGCAACAGCGTAGCGCAACAGCGTAGCGCAACAACGTAGCGCAACAACCAGAACAACATAACTTCTGTAAATAAACCACAACCTCCTTGAGCAGACTTTCTTACATAACGTTACGTAACAGGTGTAACAACATTACATAACAAGCGTAAAATCAACGTTGATTTTTGGTTTCACACGGGAGCCAAGCAGCGGTATCCTTGGTGAAAGTCCTGTGTTTGTTTGGTGAAATATTTAACCCCAAATGTAATTTTGTGTATTTTGTGTACGTGGTTCCCAACCTTTTTGGCTTTTGACCCGTTAGAGCAACACAATGTGTACTTGCAACCTCCTGTTACAGGTTGCACATTGATGTTCTCCTCTCAGATTGTTTCATTTGAAACAATATTTAGAAAGTGACAAAACACTGAGCACTGACAAGTCTTCCCTCTGGATGAGCCGCCTGTTGTCCCTCTCTGGTGTCTCTCTCGTCCGTATTCTGTAACTAGGGTACCTGTGTCAAACTCAGTTTCACCCTGAGGTGTAAATGTATCATAATGTATATATGAGAAGGGTTGCACCTGGAAAGATTTGACAACATGTGATACTGTAAATTGCACTAAAATTTGAGTATGAACATGCTCCTAATTGAATTGAAATGAATCTATTTTGAGTCAGTTTTTGTTTTGTGTAAACTCACAATATGAGCGTCTCTGTACTGGAATCACAAGCTGCAACAACCAATCAACTAATGAGTCAAATCACAGACAATTATACCTTCAATAATTGATCAAATACACACTGTATATACAAATGACATGAGACGTACATAATATGAGACAAGCGAAGCATCTCAGGGGGATATATTTCCAAAAAAAAATGGAAAGCACATAAAAGCAACAGATCAATCAGAGGTGGAGTCTAATTCTGAGCTCACATTGTGTTGAAAGAGATTTCGCGTTCTTATAACGCCACTATTATTCATGTATATGCTCTTACCTTTCTTTACTCCTCCTGCTGCTGCAACAACACAATGTCCCCACAGGGAAATTAAGCTGCACAGAGTGAACCGATATGCACACACACACACACACAAACACACACACACACACACACACACACACACACACACAGAAGGATCTTAAATGCATATGTGTGTGTGAGATGACAAACATATGGCGACACACAGGTTATCACACACTGATGCAACATGTGTGCTGAGAATACACTGTCCATTCAACCGGGGGGGTGAACACAACCATGCACACACACACACACACACACACACACACACATACAGTCAGTGGAACACAAATGTTCCAATGTTATTTAAAGAAGTCCAATTAAACGTAATTCTCCACATAATCTCTCTCTCCACTTTCATTAACTTGCGTTTCTATAGAAAGGCAGGCGAGATGAGCGCTGACAGGGACCTCCCACGCCTCCGCCGGCTCCGGCCAATCACTGCTCCTGCACAGTGCAACAGCAGCCTCTAGTGACGGCATGGAAGTCCAGGGCTGCCGAGAGCCTTTATTAGGGCTGGACTCATCTTCCTCACCTAGCTGTGTTAGTATCTAGCTGACACTGACAGATTTGTGGAGTACATTGTTCATTCCTGACACCTGAAAAACCTAAAGAGAAAAATCCAGTGTGATGGGAGTGAAATTAACCTTTGGCACAGTGTTCCTCAGAGCAAGACATTACAGAGCCAGCGCTGAAGGCTCCATGTCCACTGTGGTACATCATGGGTTTTATCTAAGCGGCTGCTAAGTTGCATTCACTGAAACTGTGATGTTATATTTATTTAATTAAAGAGAGAGTTTTTGTACTTAAGTAGTGTTCCTATTACCACACAGTAGGTCTTTAATACCACTGATTTCCAACCTTTTTGGCAAATGAGCAATTCAGTGCTCACTCATCAGGCTGCACATGTCTGTAAGCTCTGAGTACACACAGAGAGATGTTCCCTCTAATTGTTTTAGTCGGGTTTTTATTTTTTATACAGTTTTCAGAGGGCTGGAGGCGTTTTTCATGAAAATTTATTTTGTGTTGCAGAAATAGGTTTTCTCTTCATCTTTCCTGACTCTGTGAGGGGGACGGCGTTATCAGCTGTAACCGCCGTGTGAGAGCAGTGCAGATCAGCGGCCACCAGCTAGCCAGTGGAGTACGCTCACATGCACTAAAATCGACGCACGATCGACCCGGCTTTGTCAACAAAGCACAGAGAAGCTCTGATTACAACACACACAGAGGGAAAGAGACTTCATTCTCTGCTCAGGTAGACATTACTCTTCTATATCTTTACGTAGACAATAGTTGTTCGCGGCTATATGAATGCTGTGGATATCATAAAGAGAACCTTTAAGTCTCAAACACAAATTCCCCTTCGCATCATGTCTGGGTTCACATCTTGTGTCTCTTGTGGATTTGATTTCCAAAACACAACTAGCATATCTCAGATTTCAGAGGCTCTCACCTGCACATGAACACACCATTCACATCGTTCAGCAGTGGGAACTGAGTTTGGCATATATTCACTGTGAAGGATGTGTCCGTGCAAGTTAAAGTAGAAACACACATTCAGCAATATACAACACTACTTTGTGTCATCACAGTGTGAACAAACATAAGCTCTTTGTGTAGTTGTATTTACATTAATCTAGGAGGAAAACAGCTGTAGTCCGCTGAAAATCACTTCTCTATTTCCCGTTTTTCTTTTTTAAATCACTGCCATTTTTCCAACGTCTCTTTATGTGTTCCTGCAGCCACATCGTTCCAATCCTGCAGGTATGCAGACCCAACACAAGGCTTGTGATGGCTCTGTAACAGCCCCGCTTCATTTTCCGTCCAAGCTTTCATGTGCATATCAAAGCTCTTCATCAAAAAGGAATTATTCCGTCTCAAAAAGATGCGTGTAAAAATACAACAAGGTAGCCCTCATTGAAATGTGAAGCGTGGAAGAGAGCAATAAGCCAGCGACACGGCCTGGCAGGAAAATAATATTAATGAAGGCCAGAGAGAGCCGCGTATGAGCATGATGCTGACCCTGTGTCAGTCCACTCTGATTGACCCCACTGGAAGTTGGCTTCAGTCCTATTAACTCACAGCATCCTCAACAACACGTGAGGTGATGCTGTGCAGCCTGCCATTCAAATTAACTGAGTGCTGTTTTCCTTATTCATTCAACTCCAGATCTGCATGACACTGATTTATTACAGTGTGGATATTATATTTCAACCCAGTTGCCAAAAAAAATGTTGGCATTGTACGTTTATGCAAACAAAAGGATATGTTGAATGTGGATGTTTCTAAACCAAAAATACGTTTCATATCAGCCTCGTATCACGCTGGAAGAAACACACAATGCCACATGGTTAACGTTGTAAAACGATTGGTTAGGTTTAGGCAACAAAACTACTTGGTTAAGGTTAGAAAAAAAGATAATGTTTTTGTTGACGTAACAACGTAACGTAACAACGTAACGTAACAACGTAACGTAACAACGTAACGTAACAACGTAACGTAACAACGTAACGTAACAACGTAACGTAACAACGTAACGTACAACGTAACAACGGAACGGAACTACGGAACGGAACTACGGAACGGAACAACGGAACGGAACTACGGAACGGAACTACGGAACGGAACAACGGAACGGAACAACGGAACGGAACTACGGAACGGAACTACGGAACGGAACAACGGAACGGAACTACGGAACGGAACTACGGAACGGAACAACGGAACGGAACTACGGAACGGAACTACGGAACGGAACAACGGAACGGAACAACGGAACGGAACTACGGAACGGAACTACGGAAAGGAACAACGGAACGGAACTACGGAACGGAACTACGGAACAGAACAACGAAAAGGAACTACGGAACGGAACTACGGAACTGAACTACGGAACGGAACTACGGAACGGAACAACGGAACAACGGAACGGAACTACGGAACGGAACGACGGAACGGAACAACGGAAAGGAACTACGGAACGGAACTACGGAACTGAACTACGGAACGGAACTACGGAACGGAACAACGGAACAACGGAACAACGGAACGGAACTACGGAACGGAACTACGGAACGGAACTACGAAACTAGCATGAATAGATATTAACCGCCCTTAGCGGACTTTCTTATGTCCGCTATTATCCGTGGTTTGCCGAAATGTGCAATGCCAACATTTTGTCCTGGCAACTGGGCTATATAATTATAGCTTTGGTCATTATACTAATTGGTTATGATAACATTGTACTCACCAAATTAATTAGCGAGATCTGGGAACATGGCAACAAAGTCTGACAGGCAAAAAACACAAGCAGTCAGATGATCAGACAGGTTGCAAAACAGTTTAAGGCCCACACACACTGCGGTGTTGAATCACATATGGTAACAATTTTGAGGCATGTTAGCTTGTATGGTGATTGCCTGGTAAATCATAACGCAACAGTTCGACAGAGACAGAGATATAGGGGGGGTTATAGTTCCTCTTTTTCCTTTTTCCTTCCCTAAACATTTTGGACTGGCTTCTATGAAGATGGTGTCTAGCTAATGAAGTGATGAGGCTCAGTTGTGACAGTGACAGCATTCAGAACTGACTCATGTTCTTTCACAGCAAAGTTTAACTAGTCAGCTTTTCAACTAGAGACATTTTCCTTTTAATAGCCCACAGATTTATTCTGCCCTAATTTATCAATATGTTTCTGATGGATTAGATGGATATATGAAGCTGATATTAGCTTCTTGTTACATATTAAAGGTTGGCCTGTTACTGACGTATGCTGTAATTGAAGTCCCTTGCTGACAACAGTGACATAAACTGTCTGGACAACCTGACGTGGAATTCATTTAAATCTTCAATAAAACAGATTCATTCTTCATAACATTACCCTGTCCCAGTATTGAATAGATAGTGTTGGAGGCCACTCTGCTTTATGTCGACGCTTTCATTGTTGTTGCTGTAAAGAATACATTTCTGACTGTCAAGTGTAGAATTTTCAGTAAACACTCAATATTTCCATTATATCAGCATGAAAATGGGCACAGTTATGGATGAAAACTACTGGCATTAGCATTTGCATTAGCATCAGACACCATATATTCAAAAATATCGGTGCTGCCTTCTGCTTTCACCACCTCATAAGCGACAAAACAGTAATCTCTGACAAGTAGAGCCAACCTCTTTGATTTAATTGCAAGGCCGTGCATTTTTGTCACAACCATTCTGGCTTAATCACAGCAGCGTTGTGTTTCTCTGCCTTTACTCTTGAGCGCGTGGTGTAGCATGCCAATGAGCTAATGCAGTCCCACTGTTACTGCAATTAGGAGTGTGTACGGCGGCTAATGTGGGGAAGTGGTGGCTAGCATTAAGGGCTAATAGAAAGAGGTGTGTGCCGGTGTACAAGGCAGGGAGGGATGGTAATATCTCCAAGATGTACTAACAGAACACATTTTCAACAGTCAGAAGCCTATCCCAGAATGCATTGCACAGAAGACAGGAAATGGCCTAGGCAGCCTTTGCTTTAGGAAATACAAGAACCAAGAGGAATGTATTTGTATATCTTTGTTTCACTCTTTTTGTCTTTTCTTCTGTGGCTCCCCTCCAAACACACACACACACACACACTCCCCCACCCCCATCATCCTGCCCCCTTTTCCCCTTACCCACCCCTCCCCACCTCATATTTGCTGGTTTAGCATGCCAGTCTATCACGGCAAATGGCTGTTTTTATTTCAATTTCACAAAATTGGATTTTAATGAATTCTGCAATGAATAACCAAGCAAGAAATTATTTTCCAATATCCTCCCATGATATTCCACCATCCCTCTGTATTAGTGGAATTAATACTTGGAGCATGCTGGAGATGCTGCATCAGGTGATGCAGGATTTGATTAGGAGTTTAAAGTTTTCGGCAAATAAGGTGTGGGGGCACAATACGTTTTATTTTTATTTTTTAATCTTGGAAAAAAATCCCTCAAGCAGCAGCGGGGAATGCTATATCGCCAGAATTTGATTAGCATACTGGGCAAGTGCCTTCTCCATTCCTTCTTGTGACTTGAAGCACTTTGGAGGACACATGCAGTACGTCTGTCTTTGATGGTGTTGGGAACATCTAACATTTGCAGTGTGTAAAGTTGAAGTGAAGAGGGAGCTGCTATTGTTGCCTTTCAAGACCTTTTTCCAAAGCTATTGCTCCCTGATAGTGCATTGGCCTGGTGTGACATCTAATTTAAAAATAGATTTTTCAACTTGAGTTCTGTCTCCTTTTGGCAAATTTCTACTGTTCACCCCTGTTATTACAAAACAACCCGTTCTCACTCTCAGTTCGTCAAATACCGCCGTTTGGTAAGAGCCCCTCAGCATCAGAAACCGATGCACGGAGGCACCCTTTAGCGACAGTATGTGACGAACCGGGCTTTCAACTAACTCCAATGTAAACCCGCACGGCGTTATTCGACGGTCGGAGCAAGTGACGTAGTATTAAAAGCGTGAGAGTCCGTTCAGGGTGGGAGTTGTGGTGGATGGGTCAAACAAACACAAGACTTTCAACCAGGAGACCGGTGTTCATGTCCTGCATGAAACTAATTGTAACGTTGACCTATTTTGTCACGTGAGTTGTTAGTATGAAAGTATAGTTAGTAATAGAAAGTATAGTGTATGTTAATAGAAAGGCAGACATACAGGAAATGCTTGCTTTCTTTGTCACACACACTCACACATACACCTAAGTCACCATCGAGTGTCTTGGTCGCTCCAAACAAAGAGGCAGGGGGTTGGGGTTACCGCTCCTATCTCTTACCGAGCGCTCCGATTCTTTCATTGCTTCTCCTCCTAATCAAGGATGTAATTAGTGCTTGCCAGACAAGCGCTTTCTGCTTGAGCAGAAACAATGGCTAACGGTGATGTGAATGGACACTGGGTGAATGCACCGCTCATCATGCATGCATAGGCAGAGAATAGGGGTCATAGTGACAACAAATTGGAATATGAAAAAAAAAAATACAGTACATTAATGAATAGTGGTGTGTAGGGAGGTATACAGTATGTTAGGCCTCGTCTAACACTACTGGTATTGTTCGCTGGAACATTGCTGTCTAATTACCGTACCTAGGACCACTGCCGGAGCGGAGCTGCTCTCCCATGAGGTGAGCTCTACTTGTTTGGAGGTGTGTGTCTGCGTATTCACTGTTTTATAAAGCCCTCTCTGGGTGATATGCGGTGTATAAAGAGATGTATGATTGTACGTGGAGCCCGTCTCCACAACACCTCTTTAACATGTCAAGGGCCCTGTTCAGACCTGGCATTAGCATGCGTCTTGGGTGATCCGACCACGAGTGGACAGCTCGAACCCCCTCAGTTCACACCTGGCATTAGAATGCGTCTTCACATGAGTGACCACTTGTGATCAGATCTCACTTCCCCCGCTCTATATGCAAATAATTTATTTTCCTTAAAGGTGCTCCATTCGATATGCAGAGCATTAATATAGTAGCAAACAAATATTTTCTGTGTAAAGACATAGAGGAGTAATGTCTGCCTGAGTCTATGATATCACAGCATTAATATATCATCAACTATTGTCTATTTAAAGATATAGAGGAGTAACGTCTATATATATATATATAGATATAGATATAGATATTTACACACACATAATGGGAACATTTCTCCCTCTTTAAAATGACTTTTTTACTTTGCCTAAACTTGCACCTGACCCGTTATTCCTACTTCAGGAAGTTAATTTCTCCCTGTCCTCAGATGCCTTGAGACAACCTCAAAAAACATAAAATAAGCAGCAGCTCAATGCTCCCAGTCTAAAGCGCACATATGGCTGCGTTGAATTTCTGATCAGCTGTGGGTTATTCATGTAGGTGGGAGAGAGCGAGAGCTGAAAGCACAGTGAGGGCGGAGAACACAACATGTCTTGTGGCTGCTGCATTGCATTGTGGTCTGTCAGCGGAGCAGCAGGTCTCTCTGCCTCCTGACTGATTGATTCCTGTCTGTATGATTGTTGAATGTCAGCGCAGGAGGAAAACATCTCTCTTTAAATCTCAAGGGGGCTGACACATGACATTTACCGTGCATGTTGAAGACAACATGATGTCTCCACATGACGTCTCATTGGCTATAATTGGCCAGTCATCCGTCGGAATGAGAATAAAAAATGGACGCATCGTACATGGGAGATTGCTCTTTTGGGTGGATTTCTCCTTTAAATACGTGAGTGTGTGGGTCGACCACAGAGCCATGCGCATGTTGCCCGAAATAATGTGTGCATGTTGATTTCCCGTGTGCCAGATAGCTGCACAGCACACAGCAGATGTCCAAACAGCCCCTGGCATTCTGTGTGAAAGTCCGATATTTTATCATATCTGCTCTCTGCAGTCCCCATTTCCATACCAAAGAAGGGCCTTTCAAGCACTCTGTCTGCCACCGGCCCACCCGCTTCCCCGCCATTACCCAGCTCTGTCCACATGTGCGCTCACTATCAGCGCCAGGCATCGTCTTGTTAGACAGGTTTGCTGTTTTACATCGACGGGGCATTTGTCTGCTAATCAGTGTGAACATGCAATCAGTCTGTTAAAAGTGATTATTTCAGCTCTGTGTTGATTTGAACCAGTCTGAAGGGGAGAGGCCTACATTTGCTCGCAGGTTAATCTCAGTTGTTGCGATTTAGACATGTCTGTCTGAACGAAGCCGTTAAAGTAAATCGTGAAGCTGGTCAGCTCTTGGAGCTTAATTGCAAGCAACGGAGGAGAAATGTGGTGAGGGGAACCCGGAGCGGAGCTCGCCACAGCAGCCGTCATTAATGGGACATATAAATGTAATATCATTACCGATAGATAGAATACGCCGTACGGCAGCAGCAGTCCCTTGACATTATTTTGAACTGAGTTTTCTTCATTTCAAACATAACAAGCAACAAGTATGTAATACACATAAACAGGTACACAAAATTGCATATAGTGGTTAAGATTTCATCAATGCATCATCGTAAATATTGATAGAAAAAAAAATAAAAAATTTAAAATAGGGGATTTAATGATTTTCTCTTCACGCTGAAAAAATGTAGACAGTAACCACAGATGTCAATCTTCATACACGAAAAATATAAAACATGTTGTGTTTTATGACACATATCGCAATTCTAATGTCTGATGTCTTTACCACAACAACTTTAGGTGTTGCGGTAAAGGCATGCTGTACTGCGGTAAGGACATGCTGCGGAAATTACATTTTTGAATGGCAGCTAGCAGGGTCTGCTACGTTAGCTTTGACTCTTAGCATCCCATATACATGAATTCAACAGTAATATTAAGTTATCTTTTAAATGTTACTGAGCTGTATGGTAAGAAGAAGAAGAAGAAGAAAAGGTGATCTTAACCCACCTATGTGGGCGGCCCAACCTGTCATCCATGTGCTCACCTGCTAACTTCTGTTTCCCTGGAAACTAGATTTGTTTGGCTTTGAATAAAACTTTTACTATGGTATCTGTTCAGTGTCGCGGTAAGGACTCAGAAGTGTGGGACAGGCACATTTAGATGAACCTCATCACCTGTGATCACCCTCAGCTGTTGATGATCAGCCTGGCTGGGAGGCTATATGAGCAGGTTGGCTGCACCCTGCTCATTTGGTTGTGTGTCTGCAGAGGGTCAGCACCTTCAGTTGGCTCTCTGTGTTTGCATTGTGTTTAGTGATTCTTATGTTTTGTGTGTCTTTAGTGAGCCTCTACTTCTCTTTTGTGTCCCCACTCAGTGACTCCCAACTTACATTTCATTTGGGTCTGATACCTTTTTTATTGGTTTATCATTTTTGGTAGATTTAGTAGGCGGCTGTGGGGAGTTATATTTTCACAATTTCCTTTTAGAACCCAAGGGATCCTTTTATTATTATTTCTGTGTGCAGTTTATTTTTGTTAGTTTCCCAGTAGCGACCCCTACCATTCAGGTTTTTGTTTTTTGGGGGGAACGTAACAACCTATAACTTACTATCACCTTCCTTAACACCTTGATCAATTACTTGACCGACACAATATCCCAGTCAATATCGACGTTCTGTTCACAAGCTGGAGGACGTGAATTGCACAAATGTTATCAGAAGAAAAGGGAGTGTAGCTGATTATTGTCTGGCACTTTCCTCATTAGCTGAAATAAAGCAGTTACAGAAGGGAGGGGGAACAGCAGCATAAAGCTCTGTGGGAGACCAATCCCCCCAAGAATACAGTGACCTGTGGATGACAGTTGAATTTGGAGGGCTAATTGGCTCTCCACAAAGGAGAGAGCTTGTCGTATTTTGTTGTTGTTTTTTATTTTAATTAGGGGGGAGGAAAGTTAAGTTGGGGTAAGTTTTCTTTAACAAACAACCAAAGTAATCACAGCATTTTTACGAACATACTGGGATAGCCAATTACAAGTGTCCCTCACTGTTAATTTATTCATATTCAGTCATGTTGTACATTCTTTGGAATTTGTTCAGATGGCTGGCGTTCTTCTTTAAAGGGGACATATCATGAAAAACTCACTTTTTCAGTGCTTGTGCACATACATTGTCCAAAATTGCCCCCTCAGTCACCTCCTCCTGGTGCCTGCCTCAGCATCGCCTCCATAACTGCATGCCCCGTGGCCATGGTTTGCTATGAAGGCAAACATTTCTGTATTAAAGCTTTGTTACAAACGCCATGAGAATGTCTCCCTGTTTAATTGATGCTTTCTCCTGAAGTGCCCGGAGGCTTTATGTGTGGTTTTGTCTGACCAGCTAAGGAGTGGGACCCCACTCAGCACTGTACCTGCTGCAGGTGGTGCGGGTACATTATTAAGGAGCAGCTGGATCTGACAGCAGGGCTGCTGGGGAGGAGGCTCTGTCAGCTCTGATGCTGGTTAAGCCTGCATCCACTCTGTTTGCTACCACAGGGGCTCTATTGGGCCATACTGCAAACTCTGCAAACTTTTGGGGGTTCATTTTTTGGGGATGAAATGAAAACAGACTTGTTTCCAAAATCAAGAAAGAACTTTTGGACTGAAAATAGTTTGTGTTTTCTGCTGCGAAAGACAAACAAGTCACAAAGTAAATGAGGTCCTTTCTGACTATAGCTCAGAAAATGCTTCCAGTAACAGAAAGTGAGGAGAAAAATATAGCTGTCTATTATCCATCACAGATGATTGATGTAAGAGAAATAATACATCTTTATGTGTGTGGTACAAATGATATATTTTAATAGTTCTGTAAAGATTAGTCAATTAATCAATTGACAGAAATTATTTTACTACAATTTTGATAATCCGTTAAGTCGTTTATCAGTGGATTTGTTAAAAACCTGGGACCTGGACCGTAACAGTGTCTGTCACACTATGCCGCCTTGTCCACAGGGTGGCGCACGGACACCATCCAAATGGGAAATCTTTTGTCCATTTGGGCTGTCCGTTTAGGAAACTTCTCCAAAACTATGCTTAGAAACCATAGGATCAACGGTTACCCATGTAATCCCATTTCTCTTCTGTCATCTTTTACTATGCTGCCAAAGGCAACAGTGTCCTGCTACTCTGGGCCCGGGCACCTCCGGTGCTGGGACCATCTCCATCACCAGGACCCATGGTGGAAAAAACACATGTTTATGTGTTCACGCTTCCTTATCAATAAATAACATTTACATGTCCATGCCTTATATTGTGTGATGTATTGTTTTATTGCGCTTATCGTTAATAGGCCTAAATAAAGTTGCCTACTGAGCGTATATTTACTTATATTATTTATTTTTAATACATTGTATCACGTCGATGCCACACGACCTCCATCAAACACCAAGGTCAATGATGCAAACTTAAAATTTCAATGTAACTTTAACTTATAACGCCAGCTAACGTTGGCTACCGATCCTAATGTAAATGTCGTTAGCAAACTAATGTTAGCACAACAACGACAGAGGAACAAAATGCAAAAAGGTTAATGTAATTATTTGAGGTCATGAGGTCAGTATAAGTTATGAGGTTAGTATAAGTTATCTGCTGCTTAACGTTACACTAACTTTATTAAAAAAAAAAAAAAAAGGAGCCTTTTTTTTTTACCTTGGTGTTCTGAGGAAATAGAGGGAATAGAAAGTTACAAGTCTTCGTTTGTTTTAAGTCCAACAGGTGATTTCATAGATTAAAAAAACACACAAAATGATTAACACTGTTCATGAATTTATGTTGCAAGAGTCATGAAAGCCTGAAATGGTGGCAAATACAATCAAACCAATCAAAAGGTTGTATTCATCCTCCTGATTGAAAGCCAGACGAATTAATTACAGAGTCAGAGTAAGACAGAGACGAGACTAATGTCCAAAACACAGCGGCAGACAGAGTGAAGGCAGAGTTAACTGAGCAGTGATAGAGGGAGGCTAAAAGAGACGGAGTGCTGGATGAAATAGAAGTAGACAGCTCGGACGAAGCCGAGAGCTTCATCACACACATCTCCTCAGGGACGTAATCAGTCCTTCTCCAATTTGGCGCTCGCCGCTTATCGCACTACCGGGAGCCATGACCCGCCGACTTTTACGGTGTGGTCGACTGGCAAATGGAGAGATAGGCCCCGTCTGCCTGCCAATGTCTTTTAATGAGCGTGCCGATAAACAGTGAGGAGGAGGACCGGAGCTGAGGCCCTTTATAATTACTTCTCCAATGATCACCCTATTTCACCCTGTATACCAGATCAATATTACAAGACATGGCCTTGATGACTTACAAAGTCACTTAATCTCACTTGATACTGCCTTCACTGAGCGAGGATGGGAGGAGGCCTTTATACAGGGAAGGAGTGGCTGAAGGGGCGGGGGGATGTTAGTCAAGTGCAGTAAAAGAAGATCACAATAAAAAAAAAAAAAAAAGCTAATGGTGAAGAGCATGTGAGTTAATTCAAGATCAGACCAGAGATAATATGTTTGATCATTTTGAACATTACAATCAGATACAGCTGTTGGCAAGCCATTTACAGTGAACCATATATATTATATTTATATATATGTTAGGGCTGTCAATCGATTAAAATATTTAATCGCATGATTGTCTATAGTTAATTGTGATTAATCGCAAAAAAAGCAAATTCATCTGTTTATCTGTTCAAAATGTACCTTAAAGGTGATTTGTCAGTATTTAATACTCTTATCAACATGGGAGTGGACAAATATATATGTATATATATATATATATATATATATATATATACACAGTATAGAGAGAGGGAGAGAGAGAGAGAGAGAGATATAGATGTACTGTATGGGCTAATACATTATAAAAGTGGTCACTTGCCTCTCACATCTGCAGCCAATTAGCTTAGCTTAGCATAAAGAGTGGAAGCAGGGGGAAACAGCTAGCCTGGCTCTGTCCAAAGGTAACATGGTCCACCTCTAAAGCTCACTGATAAACACATCATGTCTCATTTACTTAAGCTCAAAAACTGGAATGTAAAAACAACAATTTGCGGTTTATAAAGGGGGTTATGATCAGGACTGTTTCCTGGCCATGAGCAGTTGCCAGGTAACCAGCAGAGAGACTGTAGAAAGTCACCCAGCTGGCAGCTTCTCACATCACTGAAAACCAGAGCACGTTCTCTAATAGGCATTATATTGATACATTGACCGCATATCCAAAATCTAGATTACTTAAATGTTCAAAACTTAATCTAGTGACATAACAACAATTACAATAGTTATGAGCCTGGCTCACATTCTCCACCATCACCACTGGTAGATGTGAAATGCATGCTGGGATACAGGAAACATTTGGACCATAGATGTGGATTTCTCATTGGGACAGTACTTGGGCCGTGACTGATGAAGTTTAGGAAGAGTCGACTGAGAAAGACCTGGAGAGGCATGACACACAGCCAATCCAAACCAGTGGTCTTAATTACCTCTTATTGTATTGACCATGAGGACGTACAGTAACTCATAATGTGTCTCACCTGCAAGCAGCATATGTGCGAAAATACATAAATTCATGACCACATCTGATATATTTTAAAAAGTAATAAATAAGTATTTTTTAAAAGCAAGAGCACTGTACAAAATAGGGCTTTTCTGTATGCTCCTGTCTCTCCTCTGAGAGCAAAAACAAAAAAACAGAACAAAAAAAAACAAGATATATTCAAAACATGTACAGGCCTGCGCTTGTAAAATCTTGGCCTCAAACCCAAACGAGCTATTCTGAAAAACTAGCCCATGGTAGAACCTATAACTGCTGACCCCTGCCGTAAAGACTTTACGCAAAGAAATAAAAGTTGTACAGGATGAGGTGGAAGTATGTGTGCGTGAAGTGAATGAAGTCACACTGAGGAGGTGGTGTGCACTCTAATGCGAGCCATCAGAGGGAGAATCATGACAGGAAATGTTTCATTGTGCTGGTGATCTACAAATCTAACATGTCAATTTCTAGTGAAACACCTCTCTCTTGTGTTCAGCTTCAAAACTGCATCGACATGGCTTAAAGAAGCTCATCAGCCTCTGTCCG
The DNA here is from genome assembly GCA_916701645.2 of Sebastolobus alascanus. NCBI lineage: Eukaryota > Metazoa > Chordata > Actinopteri > Perciformes > Sebastidae > Sebastolobus > Sebastolobus alascanus. The sequence goes on from CAKAOJ020000091.1 coordinate 1,476,538, forward strand.
AATGACAAAAGGGCTGTTTGAGGTGTGCGTGACGAGAACATTCTGTTTCATAAAGCTGATTTTATTAAATAACCTAAATAAAAAAAAGTTTATATATATATATATATTTTGCTTTAGGTTATTAACAAAATGACAAACCACATAGTATATAATCCAATAGTGAACAATCCTAATAGAGAATCGTATCTTATTTTCTTGGAATCTAAGAATTTCACAGGGGTCCTATTTGATATTCTTTATGTCACGTTGCGTCTTGCACATGTACGTTAGATTTCAGCACTTAAAGGTCCAGTGTGTAGGATCTGGGGGTATATCGGTGTGGTGAGGAGATTGCGACCGACTGGAGCCTCTCCCGTGTGCCAAGCGAGCCACTCATGTGCCACTGAGCAACTCTCATAGGAATGAAGTTGTATTCTATGTCATGCTCTGTGGCTGTGAACGTTACAGTTTACTGTAATGATGCATTATGTCCAGCAGATGGTGCTAAATATACAGTACAAGGACGGGGAGGCCTGTGGCTGTCTCTCCTGGTTTGGTCCAGACACTAAACAACAGTCCTTCCAAATCTGTGTTTGTCCCTTTCCTGTTTAAACATGACACTGTACACAAAGAGCCTGACCTCAACTCCAGCCAACACCTTTGGGATGAACTGGAACACCGACTGAGAGCCAGACCTCATCACTCAACATCAGCGTTGGACCTCACTGATGCTCTTGTGTCTGAAGTGGAGTCAGTCCCTGCAAGCCAGGTTTGGGCCATGTAGTGTATAAAAAAATTAAAAAATGTTTCCAAGAGAAAGGCAAATATATATTATAGCAGAAGATGATCAGCTTTATTGATAGTTTAGTTGACCACCAGAACTAGTAAAATTACTTTTTATATACAAGAACACTTTTTCTGGGAACAAAAGCACCAAGATTATGCACACAGAAGTCTACACTCATTCATCAAACAATAAATAAAAAAAATCAGAAAATCAACGCAACAAAAATGAGATAGCAAAGCTGCAACACAAGATTGTGACTGAGATGAAGTATTACACTGGAAGTATCTTAAACCCAAAGATTTAAACCCAAGGATATAAATTCACTTTAAAGTTACTTTAGAGCTTTTATACCCATTATGAAATAGGAAAGTAATACAGTATATGGAAGGCAAACTCAGCACAAGAAGAAGAAGAAGAAAGGGTTTGATAGCAAGGCTCATATCCCTCCTGCTCCTTAAAAAAATATAGATGTATACCCTGCAGGTCAAACTAGACTAAAACCCGTAATCCGTCAAACTCGTCTCACCTGACAAAACTAAAACTCATCACCGCGCTCCAGAAGCGTAGATCACTCTCCTTACAATCACAGTCAGCGGGTCACGTCACTCTGCTTTCAACTCAAACTGCCACTGGAGTCATTCCCCATCGCTCTGAACGCAGGCTTCAGTCTGCTGGAAAATCTATCCTTACAGTGACGGTTATTGACTGGGAGCATTTTTTGGGTCATTTCTGTAAAAACGCGATCGTAAGGGTGCGGGGCTGTGTTTACATCTGTAAGCCACAGTTCTCAAAGTTCATTTCCACGGCGGTTACATTACAAAAATAAATACTGTGCAGCAGACAAGACTCGCTTCAAACCGTTTCTAATCTCCTAGGGGAGCGTTTAACCGAAAGGTGTTGGAGTGAGAGCAGAGTGAAGGCAGTCTGAGCCACATGTGACCTGTCTGACGAACACTTCCACTAGCTTAGCTGCACACGCTGACCTGTGAATTGCAATTCAAACCCAAAAGCAGATTTTCCACTGAAATCAGTATGATGAGCAGATGAAGCTTCATGCAGCCTATCGGAGTGAGGTTCTGCTAAAAAACTAACATAGTCTTGAGTCAATCTCTGTTTCTTCATGAGTCCTGTTTATGGTTTCTTTCACTGCACCGCACATCGTGTACAGAGCTGAAATGAGGAACGCCGGTTTCATAGTCCATGTGTGTGCTTGTTTGTGTGTGTGTTTGAATTCACACAGTGACCTACAGTATGTGTGTGTGTGTGTGCATGTGTCTGAGTCCTTTAGGAGGTCCAGCGCCACCAGGCCACCTTCATACGGTCCCAGACGGCGTCTAAAGAGTCGAAGGCGGGGCGCACGTCCAGGTTGGAGAACTGGTAGTTCTCTTTGTTGATCTCGCCGTCGTAGTAGTCGATGACGTAGCGCACCTCCTTCCCGCAGCGGTCGATGATCCAGTCGTGGCGGTCGAAAGGCAGCTCGTAGCTAATGAGGAGAAGGAGCGTCAGAGAAGGTCATTCATTGAAATAAGAGGTTGTTTACGTCTTTATTTGTCACACGCTGTCCCCCGTTACTTATTTGTATGGTTTTTTTTATGTTTTGTAAACCAATGACAGCTGTTGTTGTGCGTATTTGTTAGTATGTCCAAATTGTCAACAATTGTGTTTTTCTTGCCGGTTAAACCGTTAATTATTAATATCCCTGGTCATCAAACAGCTGCAGTATTCAAGATCATCACCAACTGAGCACATGACAGGGTCCAGATCTTTTTTTCCTCATGTTGTTGATTCATGCCACATTATAATGAAACTGCTCGCTGATAACGTCAAGTTAAATCTTATCGTTTTAGCACAAGAACAGGACTCATACATATGACACAAACGCACTGCATTTCTGAGGTGCAACATCTCAATCACGGACTAAAGTTCAGGCAGCTCACCCCATCCAGTGGCGGACGCGAGCCCTCGGGGAGAACTCTTTGGCTTTACCACCAAACCTCTTCAAGGTCGGCCCACACGGACATTCACTGCAAGAAAACACAAGACACCATCCTCATCAAATACCTGTAATACTGTGATGTACAGGCAGATACTTATAGAATATGCTGTTTGATGTTGATGGATAATATAGAATTCTTTTTAGTTGATGCTAATGTTTGTTGTTGTTTTCATGGAAAACTTGTTGTTGTGAACTCTTTAAAACTTGGGAAAAAATATATCAGTGAGCAAAATAACAATTCTACATCCGTCTCCAATGAATGGAAAGCTGTAGGCAGTTCTACGGTTTGTAAACTCACCCTACATGCAGGGCCTCCCATTTCAGGATCTCCTGCCAGGCCTGCTCGTTGTTCTGGTTGTGGATATTAATGATGTTGGTCATATCTTGAGCACCGAGGTCATCTTCACGCCAGCGCCACCTGCAACACCAACAAGACTGACTGTTAAAGGGGACACATCCTGCTCAATTCCAGGTTCCTGCTTGTATTCGGGGATTCTACTAGAACATGTTTACATGCTTTAACACATTTTTTTTTCTCATCCTGTCTGTCTGAATATACCTGTATTCACCCTCTGTTTGAAACGCTCTGCTCTGATTGGCTGGTGAGAAAAAATATGGCGCGCCTTTGCAAAGGTAGTTCTCAAGCTGTGGGCGGTATATTCTAATGAGCCTCCATGTGACCCAAATATATGTGCACAAGCACTAAAAATGTGAGTTTTACATGATGTAACATGCTGGAAAACCCAAACAAGCTGTGCTACATTTCTGCACACGCCTGGGGATGAACTACAATTCGAAAGCCGTAGAGTATGGACTGACCCTTTCCGCAGCATGGCGTTCCAGAACATCTGCTCAGAGGGGTAAACCCAGTTCTTCTCTGCGTTGTGGCGGGGAATGGTGGACTCCTCTCTGGACTTGGCGAGGTCGAAGGGCTGGTCTGGAGCTGGTACTTGGTTAGGAGGAGGCATCTGTGCACACAGGGAGTAAAGATGGTTTAACAACACAATCACACTTGATCTTTAAAGGTGCTGAAAGCGAGATTGGGAGTATTTCTATTGCCTCCACTCTTACTCAACCGGAGGGTTGGTAACAGATGTTTAAAGCTCGGTAACTGCTGTGTGAGTTATTAACACCTACTACTACTTTCAAGATCACACATTTATTCATTTCTGCTTGGCTTTTGATACCATCACTCCCTTCTCCATCCACCCAGCACCCACTCCCTCTGTTCCTACGCTAAAGTGGTGCAGGTACCATATTTGATGGGTCGATGTCACTCTTCATGCCTTCTGCAGCTTTCAAGGGACACTCCACAAACTCATAGGCCCGGTCCTGGTGAGCCGGACCTGCTTCTGGCCGATGCATCGGACACTCTGACGGAGGAGACGCTACAGGAAACAAGAGAACCTGAATGAGGCATAGCGGGTACAAAAGCCTGGCCAGCACTAGACTAAAACCTTCCAGAATTCCAACAATACTAAAGATGTGAAACAGTGCAGTCAAGAAAAGAAAATCTTAACGTGTAAAATGTTTAAGAGGCGACAGCAGGGAGCAGTAGCAACAGCCATTGAAACGAAACTAATCCAGCATAGGAAAGCTCTATCACTTTGTGTTTAGGGCCAACAAATTATAATAACCTGCAATTTATCTGTCAGTATTTCCAGGAAATGTATTTGCTAAAGTGGTACAGACATGTCACGAATAATTTAATAGCATTGACCTTAAAATGTATACCTTTTACAGGCTGAGCTTGATGCATGGGACACTCTGGTGGAGGTGGTGGAGACACTAAGAAAGACAGATACAGACAAATAGAACACAATATGTTAACACAATTTGAAGAACTAATTGTTAAAAATGGTACTTAATAGCCTCATTCCTCTTGCAGGCAGCTGCACCTTGGACAGGCTGGGCTTCTTGGTGCATGGGGCAGCCTTGAGGAGGGGCGGCCATCATGGCCTCTGCCCTGACTGTAGGAGCAGCAAGTGTGGACAAGGAGGCTCCCATCCTGCCCTGGAAACACACACAACACATCAAGACAGTCAATACACTTTATTATTATCAGATGAACTGGTATGGGTGTAATCATTGGAGCTATAGGCACTGGACCTCAATGTAGTGACTGGATGTAGTCTGCGGCATTAAATATCTAAACCTGTCCACTACTGAAAGCTGGCCTGGATGCTCGGACAGTTTTCAAATCCTCAGTCTGAGTGGCAAGGGGAAACCATGTACTGTATAACAGGCCTAAACAGTGTAAGCACATCAATGGAGGCAGATAGGGAAGTGCTTTATGTAAACAATCAGTCACCTGACAGACCTATGGGAGTTAACTGCTATCTGTATTCATCAGGCCAGTTATCTGAGCAAAAGGGTGTTAATGCAAATGTCAATGACATCCAGTCAGAGTCTTACACAAGGCAAAGAGAGAGAAGCATCAGAGCAACATTTTATAACGTTATGATACATGTGTCTCAGGTAAGTCCAAACATTGGTTTTGAAGGGACTTCCTATGGCTAACAAACGTAAAATAGTCACGTTAAACCGTCAGAATGGCTGACCTTTGACCCTAGGGTAAGTTATCCTTGATTAACCTCAAAGTGAACGTTAGCATCAAAGCTAATATAGTTGTGCTAGATAATAGCCTGGTGCCAGACCCCTGGATCCCCCCCCCCCCCAATACCTCAGCTTTATATTCTGATACGATTAGAATGAAACGAATAGAGTGAAACGAAATGGCAAATCAGGAAAACTAGGTACAAGCACTAGCTAGCGTTTACTACTTTCATTTTAGCCAGGCTACCTAGCAGCTATGCTAACGTTAGCCGATATGTCTTCTTTGCTTTTAACTTTGTAAACATAGCTCGTTAACAATACATTCAGGACGCCTCTGTCTATCCGCATAATCTGCAGTAAGGTGAAACACGTTAAGAGCGAGAGAAATATCTCACTAACCTGTAGGAGAAGTCAGCTCAGAGGTTGTTCTTGTGTCCGGTTACTATCCCCAATGTCAACGTGCAGGACAGACCGAGGAGTTGCACAACTGTGGGTTACGTGTGCCGTACGTAAACCGCAGACGTCATCACGCTGAAATCGACAACATGACGTTCTTTAACTCCGCCCAGCAGCCTCGGTCTGGGGCTCGCTCATGGATGTATTAAAAGAATGTATATTTGTGTTAATTCCTTTATTTATTTACTCTTCTGTTTAATTTTCCCCTTTTGTTAATTTATGTCATTATTTTGTATTAATTTTTAAATTTATTTATTCATTTTTGCATTTATTTATTTATTTTTGCATGTATTTTTAACAGATAGTACACTAAAAACCTAACGTTAGATTACTGGATTGTAGTAGTTTGGGGGGGATAGGGGGGGGGGGGGTTCTTAATCCGTGTTTCTGTAGAACCAAAGAGGGCAAATGTCTAACATGTCCTGACTTTACATTGTCTGATAATAATCTTAATGTCTGTAATAAGGTAACATATCTTGGACATGTTATTAGGCTACAGAACAAATAACAGATGATGAAGATATTTATAGAGAATACTGCATGATGTATGCACAGGCAAACATTCTCTTATGCAAGTTCAGTGCGTGTAGACTGAGAGAAGATGTCTCTGTTCAGAGCATTATGTAGGCTACACCACTCGTTGAATTACAGAACACAGTTCATCCTGTAGTAGTGGTGTTCAGCCACTGGAGGGCGCCAGAACACCGTCTTATTTTAATATTTTTTCATTCAATTACTGTCTATTACAGATTTCAATACATTTTGGAGCTCAGTCTGTTACACTACATATCATGCAAAACCCTCACCATTTGTATTGTCTTTTTCTTGTGCTTCCTATAGTTCTATTCAATTCACCAAGATGGGGCAACTTAAAAAAAAAAGTTAGAAAAAGATGAATAAAGAAAGAAGACAATTTTAATGGAAAAAAATTATATAATAGTAAGTCTCACAAATATCCTAATTTTACCCTAGTATCACTGTAGCAGAAGAAACCTCTCTAATGTTCTGGTGCTGTGACCAGGTCCAGGATTCAAACTGTATTGAATTAATTGTATTTTAACTGCATGGCTACTGAAACAGTACAAGTAATAGTTATTATTTATTACCATTATTTAATTCTGTATTCATGGCCATACGGTTGTAGTACTCATTTTGATATGGAGGTTTGTTGACTGTATTTCATGAAAAAGCAAGGTAACATTTGATTTATTTTCTTCTTATTCTACTTTTTTTCAATACTAAATCTTATTTGATTGTCTATTAATCATTCCACATAAGTCTATTTCTTTCCTTTGTTGTTGTTGTTGTTGTTGTTGTTGAGAAACTAAGAAATGCAAAAAAAAAAGGAATTACAGTATTATTAAAATGAACAATAATTGTATTATTTCCATTGCTTTTTACTAGATGAGACCATTGAAGGCTTAAAAGGCCCTTATAATTGGATATTGCTCTATAGTGATGCATATTCCCAAACAAATTTGCATTGAATCAATCAGGTACTAACCACAATATGCTTTGAACTGATCAACACATTCCATGAGTTTTATCCAAGACAGTTTACCACCTTGTTAAACCTTATTTGTAACTGTTTGATTTATTTTTGTTCTTTTATGAGAATTTCCCCAAAGCAGTATAGCATGCTGTTCAAAATGTTGGCAATGCATAGCTCTTTTATGCTTTTGTGCTCTTGTGGTTGAAAACAGCCACGTTGACAACAGACGTAGCATTGTGACATTACTTAGGCGCCAGTGACTATTGCTTTGGGTTTGGCTCTATTAGTTGTTTGTATGTGTGATTAATCTGAGTTATTGGGGCGTCTGGGCAGAGAACACAAACTCCAATCATAGCAACAGTCTCCTCCAAGTGTTCTGGGACGTAAGTGGTAATGCTGTTTGTTGATTCATTGATCTCGCACAACGTTTTATTATTCAAGATAAATGGTGTCTATTACCGTAGCATTTGAATACCTTCTACCAATGAACAGCTGAGGTTCTGATAAAACCTTTTTTTACTATCCTTAAAGGTGCTAAATGCGAGATTGTGAATATTTCAGTTGGGCACGCTCACATGCGCTAACATGCTCTAAAAGCACGCGTGGCCAGGATGTCAACAAAGCACAGAGAAGCTCTGATTACAAAACAGACAGAGGGAGAGAGACTTCATTCTCTGCTCAGGTAGACATTACTTCTCTATATCTTTACATTGACAATAGCTGTTTGCTGCTGTATTAATGCTCTGGATATCGAATGGAGCACCTTTAAGGACTGACTGAACATTTCAATCAGAGACCAAATCCCTGAAAACCGTCCAGACTGCAACTAATTAAAAGTATGTGAAACCTAATTCCAGCCTCACTGATTAAATCCTGGCTTTTCACACAGGTCGCTTCATTCATGTTGAACATATTGAGGCGGAAGACTTTCCTAATTTCTTCCAGAGCTCCAGCACATATACAAGCCACACACACAGCAAGACAGTGCCAGGAATGATTATCTAATGTTGCCACTTTGCCTTAGAGACCCTTCTAGAGATCTGAAGGAAATCCACTTGGTGTCCCGTGGATAGGTTATAAAGGTGGAGGTGCAGCCCATTAAATGTATTTTTGAATGTATATTCCTGTGGTTCCATGTCTGATTGTAATTTCCCCACAGCTGTGATACATATTACTGTGATGCTATTGTAGTGAAAGTTTTATAATTACCTCAACCCACACAAAGCTGCCATCTGCTTATGGGTTGCTCCATTTGCTTTTACTCAGAGTGTTTTGAAGCATTCTCTAAAGGCCCAGAAACACCAAGCCGGCCAGTTTGGGGCCGTCGGTGTGCGTCTGTCCCGCAACGTCGGCTCGTGTTGGAGTTTCTTTGGCAGATTCAGCGCATTGAATTGGTGGGCCTAGGTGGGCCTGGGTCCACCCACTTGGCTCTTAGGCCCACCCAATCAGAAGGCTTCCTTTTTTTGCTGGATCATCCAGTGAACAGCAGTCAGCGCTGTTTCAATTATCTGACTATACGACCATAAAGTGAGCAGCCCTTCCTCTTTCACTCAGCGTACAGCCGATGTCTCTCGGCCTCGTGGTCGCTCGTAGCGACGGCAGCTGTCGAAAAACACAAACAGAAAGCCAAGAATTTCACTTTATCCATTTTAAATAAATACTCCTGTGCTTATTATCGACATCAACCAGTTACATAAAAGTTACTACGAGTATGCGGATACATTTGGCTGAATGTCACCAGATAACACTGTCACTTGTTAAACGGAAACACCTGTACACTGAGGAACAGAAGCCTGAGGAGCAGGAGGAAGAAGTTCAGCCATCATTCTCAACCGTATATTGAAATGTGTTTTGTGTTAGAGTGAGTGTCTGTCTGTCTGGTGAGGATCTTTGTTTCCCCATCCAGGTGCTCTCTCTGTGATTGGCTGGAGGTGTGGGAAGGTCTGCTGATTGGTCCAACCATCATCTCTGCAATTTAAAAATGCTCAGGTAGTCTGACAGCAGCCATGTTCTGTCCTCGGCCTCCAAACCTTTGACTTAAAGCTTTGACCTAGAGATGAATTAGTAGCCTTAGTGCCCTAGTTGGCTTCGTAATTGTGTATCTTGTTGTAGGTTTTCTTTGTTGCTAAAGATAACACTTCAGTGGTAGGGATGAACTGCCATCTTTTCTCCTGTTTCTGCTGTATCCTAGGGAGACAGATTTAGTAACTGTCATTTTGTTTGCTTGTTTATTTTGTTTAGGGTTAGTCAGATCAATTATTTTGTTTGTTGTTTTGGCCTTTGTTCACCCTGAGTTATATTGTTTCATTTTATTGTTTGTTAACTTGATTTTTAGTAATAAATCTTTTTTACTAAACTTATAATTTAGTCCTGCAAACTGTAGTTTGGTGACCGGGGAGGGAACGTCCTTTATACTTTTATTTTATTTCATCACATCAGACTGAACTCTTTGTCCCTGCTCACCTTTGAAAGGGACTATGAAGTCATTTCAGTGTTCAGCACCAAGAAGCCCCGTCGTCTCCTGCTGGATTCATCAAAAGTAAGCCAATTTACAAATATGGACTAATAGCCTATTTCATTATTAGTGTTTATTGGGTATAGTTTATGTTAGGTCTACAAATTGGATTTCATGCTGGTGTTGCTGCCAGCTGTGTGTTTGAATATGTGGCCGCCTTGCCATGCAATGTTAAACTGTATTTTTTTTAACGTTAATGCAGGTGATCTATCCATACGCTTGATTAAACTGTGTGGGGGAATATGTGGCCGCCGTGCCAGGCTATGCTATGCTGTTTATGTTTGTCTTGTTGGATCAGAATCAGCTTGACTGTCCAGGTATGAGTAGACCTACACACATAGAGGCTACCAGGAATTTGACTCTGGTTATTTTGCTCTCATTGTACGACGGAAATAGAAATGCAGCTAAAAACAAGGTCAACAAAGCTGAGCAAGAGTGAAGAAACTGTGGTGCAGGGCCTATTTTGGTTAACATATGCCTTTCACAATCTTATAAGTAGATGTTTGGTCTTGGACGGGACAGGGTCTGGGCTCGATGGCGTTTGGTCCGGCTGGTCTTACTGGGTGGTCCACTGCACTCTATCCAATCAGTGCGCTTCCTTTTCCGATAGATGAGTGCATCTCTGTCATAGGCCATATGTGTGAAAAGACAACAAATTAGAATCAACATGCAGCGATGGGAGCTACCGGCTGCTACATCTCCACGGGCCGCCGTCATCTACCGTAGGTCGCATGTCATCAAATCAGGTGTATTTGGGAAACGTCCCAGTGTTTGGAACCAATCTGTAAACACAGTGGGATTTAACAGGCCTCTTTTGGCCTGCTTCGCAGACTTTGTTCCTGCATGGCTGTGCACTCCTGATTAATTCCAGTGTATCCACAGCTGGGACTGAAACCTTGATGGATGTGTTATTTTCAGCTTGCTGTCTTTGAGATGTTCCCTTCACTCAGTTTGTCTTTTTCAACTGTTTTTGTCTCCCCTCTCTCTGACTTTGATCAGACACATGAGGGGACGAGCTCGTATGTTTCTCCTGGGGAAACTCAACTGGAGTCTGTATTTACACAGACTGGCCCTTTAGAGGGGGCTCTGAAATACTGAAGGAGCCCAATAGTGAGAGATAATGAGTTGCCTTATATGTACATTTTAGGCAGAGTGAATGCCAGAAAGGCCAACATCGGCAGGCATCATTTTTCAAACCCATTTTTTCTCCCCTGTGGACGGGAACAGTTAAGTGATTTATTGAAAAAGAGAACATAAGCTTAGGCCTACTGGCATGGGTGGCAAGTCCAAACAGAAATAACTGAGAATCAATTGGTGAACAGGAATGAGGCAGGGAAAAGGTACAGATCAGGGTTCAGGTCATGGGGGGGCCAAGGGGCCATTGGCCTTGCGCATTATTGTGGCATTTATACATTTGCATTTTCTTGCGAATGGGCTGTTATTTCTCAGACATGGAGTGATACTGAAAGTGCAAAAGAATTAGACGTCACAGCAGTGGTATGTGGGTATTATATCATATCATAGCTGTGAACCAATCAGATTGCTTGATTTGAGCTACCCATTTTATAATCTTGGATATATCTTTACATCACACACTGTAGTCCTTGCTGTCTTGAAGCTATTATTGCCTGGTGCCCAGAGACTACCTAATATACACTTTGGCACCCAGCTAAACGGAACCCGCGTCGCCATGTTTCTTTTTGTCAAGCTTATCCAACCTAGCAACAGTAACTAGGGACTAGGGAACAGGCGAGCCGGTGGATGTAGGAGTGACTGCAACCGGTGGGAAAGTCTGAGGGCATCTGGTGGATGGATGGAGAAGTTCTTAAGAAATGGGGGAACGTTGTGATATAAAGATACACAGGCAACATTATATACAGTATCAGGGTGGTTTTTTTTCTTTCTTTTTTTGTTGTTGTTCGACTACGGTTATTATGGAAAGCACAACAAAGCATTGTAATCATAATGTGCCATTTCTGTGCTGATGGGTACAACCAGACTGCGCAGACCAGAAAGAAATAATTGCAGCAACAACAACAAAGGACGGCACAAAGCAGACTGAGGAGGCACAAAGACAAGCTTCCTTGCCGGGGAGGTTTGCAGCTGCCAGTTCCCTCAGCCTCAGAGGAGCAGCTGTTTCAGTGGACAGCTTGTCATGATGAGTGATAGATGATGAGAGGGGAGGAGGGCTTGAAGGACACCTCCTGCCAATGCCCAAAATCACTTTCCCAGTTGATTTGATTTCCATCTGTTACCTGATGATTTATTCATCAATTTATACAATTTCAATGCAGTGTGGTACTGTCCTCTACTGATTCTAGCTGATCCTCAGTTTCTGTGATCTTATTTGCAAAGTATTAGTGTATAAATGTGGTTGCTGCATCATTAAATCCAGTGAACTGGATTGAATGCTGAATGACACAACTTTGTATTTACGTGGCCATCCGATGTGACTGAAAGTACATTCCTCTTCATGTTGACAGCATGCATTTATTTTATTTAGTCCTCACCACACCTCCCTTTCAAATCCACAAAACTAATATAAAAAATATCAAACCCCAGTTTTCTATTGAAATACAAATGGAGCTCTGAATACATTTCACTGGAAAATGACAAGTTCAAGGTTTCTGAAAGTGTCTTCTCATCCAAACTCTGCATACCTCCCACTGCCCTCCACTGAGTACAAACAAAAGATGAGCGAAAACAGAAAAATATATTTGTCTAAATCAAATCTTTGGCTTATTTCGGGGTTAAAGTGGTCTGGCAACGGCTTAACACCACACATTGAGTGTTGGTTCGAAATGGGATTTTTTTTTCTGTGGTTTGGAACATCCCAGTTTTAGCTGGAAATTACAGTTTCTGTGCTGTCAGTGGAGGGCAGCCCTGAGGACCAGGGTTTGGCAGAGAAGGAATGGTGCCCCAACTGTTGTGCACTTGCATAACTATGGCAATATGGGCACAGTTGTTGATATAAAAATAAAAATAAGATGCCCACAAACCAAAAATAGGAGACTGTCAATGTTAGGACAATCTCGGAACCCATCAGCGGTCTGACGACGGATAAGCCTCTGGGGGCAAGGGGCTATATTTCTGGCGTTCCGGTGTAGCAAGTGGATATCCAGGCCAAGACTTTCTCTTCTGTGCGCCAGTCATTGTTTGTTCCAGCCAGTTTTTACTCAGTTAATAGTTTATTTTTTAGCCAATAAAAAGCTAAATTGTCTTCACACGATAGCCGGTGGGTTCCCAGATTGCATTTCGACTAATGTGTTCCGCCCATGGACTGAATATAAAGTTGGGCGACATGACAGTGAAAAGTGAAAAGCCCCAAAAGTGAAGCCAAAACATCTCGATCGCCCCCCTGGTAAAATAATAATAAAAAGTAAATTTTTCCCAGAGATGGTTTCTGTCATTTTAGATAGTTCTTTTCACGCTGATGTTTGTTCAAGTGTTCATTTTTCTGATAAGTTTGGTTTTAACTAGTTATGTGATGCGGTAAAACGGGGGTGAGACGTCATGATTGACAGCTTTGATTCTCTCTTGCTAACAAGCTGCAGCCGTGCTCGGCTCGTGATTGGCCCGGGCGGGTCCTCGATGCCGCGCTGTTGGACTTAATCTGTCAGGCGGACACAAACACGACCAAGTGAATGCTAATGTTGCGCCGTGTCTGCTGGATGGGTAAACAGGCAACTGTCAGTACAGTGGCTATGTACTTATTGCAGTCAAAAAGTTATTGTAAAAGTCATTTCCAAATGTATTGTTTATATTTGTTTAACTGAAATGGAGAAAAAAGGTGCTTGATATGTGTATGTATAACTGATATATTAAACCAAGGTGCAACATAAGACGTGTCCATGCCTGTAGGTAAGAAGGAGGCAATAGCTACACTTGGGTTGTTTTTCAAAGTCCCCGGCTGCTGTCGAGTAAATACAACAGACACTCATCTTATACTATCCACAATCTACACGCTGCATTCAGTTAGAATGTTTTCCACTGCGACATGTAGCCAGCTGTATCCACCCTATTTATGCAGTAGCGGCTTAAATATAGCCACATACAGAGCAGAGAACTGGTAATTGTTGCCTTAAAAGTGCCTTTTTATAGATGTTTTTCAAACAGAGGGCAAAGGCTCCGTGGCCACATGTATTATTTGCTACACTGAATACATATAACAGACAGGCTGCTGATGTCATCTGCTATGATAAAAGCTGAACCAGTGTTGTAGGGGTTGAAGGATGCCACAAATCTACATTTTACTTAGCTATCAAGAAAACATATTACTTGTTATAAGCTACATCTAAGATACATCATTCCTTACAGAATCACGGTGGTTGTGGTATATAATATGGAAGTAAAAATACAATATAAAAGTAACTGTTATTGTTTGTTTGTCAATGGTTTTGGTGATATTAAAGCTGCATTAATTACATTTTTGCTTTCCAGTTGGAGGCAGCGGAACACCACATAAACACAACACTGACTATATTCACATTATTAAAATTGATATGGCAAACTTGTTGGCAGATGATAATTCTCTGTGGGTTCACCATGAGTGACCCATTACACATAGTCAATTGATCCATTGTTCACAAAAAAATATAGTGTGCCGCTTTAAATGTTAGGTTATTTGCATGAATTAGCTTATTATTACTTAGAGGGGTGGTGAAACTTTTTGAAATAGCAGCCTGTATTCTAAACTTGGTGTAATTTATTGCTGTAAATGCATAGACAATGGAACATAGTACATCTAACAATTACAATATATTTGCACACAAACCTGCATGGAGTCAGATCAAAATGTTCCATCAGAACAAGTATGGGTTAACCGCCTCCCATAGACAACCAGTGCAGGATTGGATTTACTCTATTGTAAATCCATTGTTTCTTCAGTCGTATACGCTTCGTCACGGCCATCGGCGTGTGATACCACCGCACAAGGTATCCTTTAGCACCTTTAATTAAACATTAATGCTGATACTTTTGTACTTTTACTTGAATAAGATTTTGAATGAAGGACATAAACTTGTGACAGAGTATTTTTACAATGTAATATTACTACTTTTGCTGAAGTAAAAGATCTGAGTGACTTCTTCCACCACAGCTGGCTGCTAATGGTTTGAAACATGCTCTGTGCTAGATGCTGCTGTCAAGAAAACTTAGATTGTATTTAAGTGAAACCCACAACAAGAGGTTAGTCACTATTCAGGGACATCAGGGTCAACGTAGACTCTTTGCATACATGCATCAAGTTATTGAATGACTGGAGTAACCACTACCTCAAGCTCTTGTAGTCATTACTGGTGTATTGCATAACAGTAGATAATTACGTGCAGTTTGCTCTCTGTAGCGTGAATGGTGCCTGCTACTTTGAGAAGCATCTTATCTCATCCTGCATCTACTGGGATGAGAAAAACACATTCTTGTGTCCAACAAGATTTGGTCATTTACAGATGGAATTCTCCCAAAGAAAGAACAATTTGTTTGGATAAAGGGCCATAAACTCTTTTATCGACCATCGAGTGTCAGTTTTGACACTGTCTAGGAGGATAATAACTTTTAAAACTGTGGGAAGGGTTTTCTCCCCACTTAAACCAACAAGAACTGATAACTTTTCCTGACTTCAAAGTGATCCGTTTGGTCAAAAACACACACACACACCCACACTCCCCTGTCCATCTTACATTCCACAGCCTAGGTTTTTTAACCTTTCGGTGACCCAGAGATTCACTCCAGCGGTGAAGCGTCAACCCCACCTAGTTTTCATCTGTGGTAATGTGACCAATAATTAAAGTGTTTAGAAGTCATCATGAGTTAGATTATTGACTTCTTTGTGTATAATCATTAATGGTATTGTAATACGTTTTAATGTTTTATCAGTGATGTTCAATAGATGTAATACCTTAAGTTTAAAGATGTTAAAAAGGAGTTATAACTTGAACTTAGAATTACATTTTTACAATCTTGATACTAATGTTTGATTAAAACATTAGTGGTTTTATAGTTTTTGATATGTATCTGTCTCGTGCAAAAGAAAGGAAAAATTAGTAAAGAGGGAATTCTGATTTTGCGCGTGTAAAGGTTTTTCAATAATGAATCGATCAGAGAAGGAGAGGGTCTCGACCCCTCCCTCCCAGAGGGGGTTAAAGAAGAGATGACACAGAGTCAGAAGTGCTGTTGTTAGAAGAAGTTGAGAAAGTTGTCCGCAGGGAGATTACTCCGGCAGGAGCTCTCCAGAATTTGCATACATACATTTCATTTGTATGTTTATTTTCTACCTCATGTTCATTTTTCTGAGTCAAGTGACTTCTAAAGGACAGAATTTTAAAGATCTTTTGTTTATCTCGCGTGATTTAAATGCTAAGCGCTCGGCCAGCATTTCCAGTTTTTCCGTGAAATAGATAAATTCTAAAGCTTCAGAAGATAATCCGACTTCAGCTTTTTGATCTCTTTCAACGAGTAATCAGCCAACGGACTTCAACTCCCACATTCAATGTTCTGACGAGAAAGTTGAATGTTCTCCACGCTATGCTGTTTGGTATCCCGGGCCAGCTGAACCGATCTCATCCAACCCATCCAAGGGGCTTGTCTATCCAGACAACGTGTGAGGAAACGGCCTCTGGACCCACAGAACCAACTGCAGCGATAAGTGAATGTTCCGTGGCTTTATGATCAATAGTTGTTTGTCAGACATATCTTCTAAATTTCCTAATCTTCCAAATTATTAACTGCAACTTTTATAGCTTAGAGAGAATAATCAGACTTTCCCTCACTACTAAAGTTCCAATCAGAATTGCTTCATTGAATTTTCATTTCATTCATTCATTCATTAATTAATTAATTAATTACCAGTGTTAATTAATCATTTGTATATTCATCACTTCATTTATTCAATTATCACGATTTATGGTAAATAAATGTTTCACTTTATCACTACGTCATGTCTGTGTGTGTATTTCAAAGCAGAACTGTAGATCAATGAATTCAGAACTTATACTTCAGACTTGAGATTGATTAATGATCAATACTTCTATCACAATAGTTTCTGCTTTTCCTATAAAAAGTGGTGGTGCCCCGAATTGAGTATTTCTTTATTTAACGAGTGCAAATCAATAATTACATGTAGAGTGGTTAACGCTACATCTCTGAAAATAGAAGAAAAGCAGTGGACAGCCTCTGATCCCAGCAGTCGCCTCAGTATGAATGAAGGCCATGTGTATGTACATATGTGCAGCCCACATTGCTGTTTTGGAGTGCTGCACGCACATGTAAGGAGGTATTTATTAAGCGTGCATACCACACACACACAGCAGATGTGGGCCTCAGAACATTCAACCGTTCGACATGATGTTCAGTATGTTGGGAGGTTTCCTGAACGTCGTGATGCCTTGGACCTGCTGGTCAGTTTTTTGTTTCACTAGCATCTTATTTATTTGGCTTTGGGTTGGAAAGCAATCATTTTTTTTCCTTAAAGTAGTCACACATTAAGCTGTGTCTTTGGTTAGTTGCATCATGGAACCTAAAGGTGTATCTTAACAGTAGTTAAGTTATTAGTAGAGCATAAAGGGATGTTAAAAGGGATTTACAATTAGGCCAAACACATTGGGATTACAGAGGTGAGCCAGCGAGGGGGGAAGGGCTAATCAGGAAATTAATACAACAAACAAAACTTCCTATCAATTTAGAATTTTAACAAATGTCTGGCTGGCTTATCAAAAATGATACTGGCGGTCCAACTCGCGCGAGTAAAGCGAGCCGAAAATTTGCTTCGCACTTGGTGTGAATGCGCCATAAGGCTGTAACAGGGAGTGCCAACCTCACCAAAAGCAGTATAATCTTCTCTTTACAGTATCATGTAGACATTCTTCGGTCTCGAGAACCCCCTGAACCTACTTTAAGTAATATCTATATTTTGTGTGTCAAGCACTCACTGTACGTAAACAAGAAAGTTGGTTGTAAAAGGTTCATAGTTTCATTCTTCATGCTGCACAGAGGCTGAGGGCAGCTGGACTTCATGTCAGTTACAATAGATTCTGCAGTGACCAACTGTCCTCATGAAATAAAAGGACCAACACCAAACATCTGAAGCCACTGCTACAATCCACATTTCACTCTATGCTCAGTATGCTCCAAACAGTCATTGTTCTGCCAGAATATGGCTAAATGCATAATTTTTATAATGTGTGTCAGTTTGAGCCTACTTTTTATGGTATATGAAATGAATTTACATCATAAGGATTTATCTTGAATAAAATGATGGGACAATGGGTTTGGACGCCTTTAATCCCTAAGCTCTTGAGGAATACAACCCTTTTGGAAGATGGTTGTCAGCTTCATTTATCGTGTAAGATCATCAGACTGTTTCATACGCAGACACAAAATAAAGACAAAAACAAGTAAGTTGGAACGTTGCAAATGAAGCCAGATCTTATTTGTGTTTGTGTTTTTCTCTGGGATCAGATAAATGTCAACTGACAAGGCACATAAAGAGGGGCGGCCAGTTGTTTCTGTTCTCAGTTAATATGAAATGTGGTTTGAATTTTTTTTTCATGGCTTTCATGAGCCTGTGGTGTTTTCGACCCAGCCTGGTAAAAAACAGGAAACATTTTTGACAGGCTTGATATTATAGCTGGGTTCGGAACAACAACATAGTCAGAAATCCTTGTTTCTCTGATACATTTAGATGAAGGTGTGAGCTCACCTCCAGTGATGTCACAGCAGGTGTTTATAGCTGATGGAAACCACCTGCTGTGACGTCGCTGGTTGGCCTGATGCCAGGAGTGCATGCGTGCTGGGTTTTCCTCCTATGGAGAGCAGCGCCAGTGATCTGCCCTTTGTGATTCAGCTGGGATCAAAGTGAAACCCTCGTTTACGACCTGAGGGGCTTTAATAGCAACGTATGTGCTAGTAACCTTTACTTTCTTGTGCAGCCAGAGCTGTAAATTAATGCTTGTGGTCAGATTTTTCCTGTGTTGAATAGTAATGCTAATGTATGTTAAGATACCAAGTATCATGAGCTGCAGTTCCTCTAATGGCCACTAGATGCAAACTCTAAAGCCCCTTTCAGACGCACTGCAAACCTGAACATAACATTACCCGGTGGAGCTGTATGTGAGAACGCAAATGCGAACGAAAGCGTCGAACTGGAGACACAACGAGATTCAGGGACTTCTGTCTGAAACAAATCAAAATCTATCAAAATGAATGAAACAATTGAAACATATAATCCATTTGGAGCTCCCTTCATTCTTTGACTTTTAGGTGCACATGGGACACGAACAGCAATCTCCTTAAAGATCTTTTGTTTATCTCGCGTGATTTAAATGCTAAGCGCTCGGCCAGCATTTCCAGTTTTTCCGTGAAATAGATAAATTCTAAAGCTTCAGAAGATAATCCGACTTCAGCTTTTTGATCTCTTTCAACGAGTAATCAGCCAACGGACTTCAACTCCCACATTCAATGTTCTGACGAGAAAGTTGAATGTTCTCCACGCTATGCTGTTTGGTATCCCGGGCCAGCTGAACCGATCTCATCCAACCCATCCAAGGGGCTTGTCTATCCAGACAACGTGTGAGGAAACGGCCTCTGGACCCACAGAACCAACTGCAGCGATAAGTGAATGTTCCGTGGCTTTATGATCAATAGTTGTTTGTCAGACATATCTTCTAAATTTCCTAATCTTCCAAATTATTAACTGCAACTTTTATAGCTTAGAGAGAATAATCAGACTTTCCCTCACTACTAAAGTTCCAATCAGAATTGCTTCATTGAATTTTCATTTCATTCATTCATTCATTAATTAATTAATTAATTACCAGTGTTAATTAATCATTTGTATATTCATCACTTCATTTATTCAATTATCACGATTTATGGTAAATAAATGTTTCACTTTATCACTACGTCATGTCTGTGTGTGTATTTCAAAGCAGAACTGTAGATCAATGAATTCAGAACTTATACTTCAGACTTGAGATTGATTAATGATCAATACTTCTATCACAATAGTTTCTGCTTTTCCTATAAAAAGTGGTGGTGCCCCGAATTGAGTATTTCTTTATTTAACGAGTGCAAATCAATAATTACATGTAGAGTGGTTAACGCTACATCTCTGAAAATAGAAGAAAAGCAGTGGACAGCCTCTGATCCCAGCAGTCGCCTCAGTATGAATGAAGGCCATGTGTATGTACATATGTGCAGCCCACATTGCTGTTTTGGAGTGCTGCACGCACATGTAAGGAGGTATTTATTAAGCGTGCATACCACACACACACAGCAGATGTGGGCCTCAGAACATTCAACCGTTCGACATGATGTTCAGTATGTTGGGAGGTTTCCTGAACGTCGTGATGCCTTGGACCTGCTGGTCAGTTTTTTGTTTCACTAGCATCTTATTTATTTGGCTTTGGGTTGGAAAGCAATCATTTTTTTTCCTTAAAGTAGTCACACATTAAGCTGTGTCTTTGGTTAGTTGCATCATGGAACCTAAAGGTGTATCTTAACAGTAGTTAAGTTATTAGTAGAGCATAAAGGGATGTTAAAAGGGATTTACAATTAGGCCAAACACATTGGGATTACAGAGGTGAGCCAGCGAGGGGGGAAGGGCTAATCAGGAAATTAATACAACAAACAAAACTTCCTATCAATTTAGAATTTTAACAAATGTCTGGCTGGCTTATCAAAAATGATACTGGCGGTCCAACTCGCGCGAGTAAAGCGAGCCGAAAATTTGCTTCGCACTTGGTGTGAATGCGCCATAAGGCTGTAACAGGGAGTGCCAACCTCACCAAAAGCAGTATAATCTTCTCTTTACAGTATCATGTAGACATTCTTCGGTCTCGAGAACCCCCTGAACCTACTTTAAGTAATATCTATATTTTGTGTGTCAAGCACTCACTGTACGTAAACAAGAAAGTTGGTTGTAAAAGGTTCATAGTTTCATTCTTCATGCTGCACAGAGGCTGAGGGCAGCTGGACTTCATGTCAGTTACAATAGATTCTGCAGTGACCAACTGTCCTCATGAAATAAAAGGACCAACACCAAACATCTGAAGCCACTGCTACAATCCACATTTCACTCTATGCTCAGTATGCTCCAAACAGTCATTGTTCTGCCAGAATATGGCTAAATGCATAATTTTTATAATGTGTGTCAGTTTGAGCCTACTTTTTATGGTATATGAAATGAATTTACATCATAAGGATTTATCTTGAATAAAATGATGAGACAATGGGTTTGGACGCCTTTAATCCCTAAGCTCTTGAGGAATACAACCCTTTTGGAAGATGGTTGTCAGCTTCATTTATCGTGTAAGATCATCAGACTGTTTCATACGCAGACACAAAATAAAGAGAAAAACAAGTAAGTTGGAACGCTGCAAATGAAGCCAGATCTTATTTGTGTTTGTGTTTTTCTCTGGGATCAGATAAATGTCAACTGACAAGGCACATAAAGAGGGGCGGTCAGTTGTTTCTGTTCTCAGTTAATATGAAATGTGGTTTGAATTTTTTTTTCATGGCTTTCATGAGCCTGTGGTGTTTTCGACCCAGCCTGGTAAAAAACAGGAAACATTTTTGACAGGCTTGATATTATAGCTGGGTTCCGGAACAACAACATAGTCAGAAATCCTTGTTTCTCTAATACATTTAGATGAAGGTGTGAGCTCACCTCCAGTGATGTCACAGCAGGTGTTTATAGCTGATGGAAACCACCTGCTGTGACGTCGCTGGTTGGCCTGATGCCAGGAGTGCATGTGTGCTGGGTTTTCCTCCTATGGAGAGCAGCGCCAGTGATCTGCCCTTTGTGATTCAGCTGGGATCAAAGTGAAACCCTCGTTTACGACCTGAGGGGCTTTAATAGCAACGTATGTGCTAGTAACCTTTACTTTCTTGTGCAGCCAGAGCTGTAAATTAATGCTTGTGGTCAGATTTTTCCTGTGTTGAATAGTAATGCTAATGTATGTTAAGATACCAAGTATCATGAGCTGCAGTTCCTCTAATGGCCACTAGATGCAAACTCTAAAGCCCCTTTCAGACGCACTGCAAACCTGAACATAACATTACCCGGTGGAGCTGTATGTGAGAACGCAAATGCGAACGAAAGCGTCGAACTGGAGACACAACGAGATTCAGGGACTTCTGTCTGAAACAAATCAAAATCTATCAAAATGAATGAAACAATTGAAACATATAATCCATTTGGAGCTCCCTTCATTCTTTGACTTTTAGGTGCACATGGGACACGAACAGCAATCTCCTGCGTGAAAGAAACTGTTGTTGTTTTTTACCCAAAACACAAAATATGTATCATTTTTAGGAGACAGTTGGGTGATAATTCTCAGTGGCTTTGTCACAATAAGTGACACCTTTTACATTACGCATTTGATTCATTGTTTACATGCAAATATTGATTGAAAGACATTTATTTTCTTCCATTTTGTAGCTCTCACTTGATAATTTCCCCATGTTTCTGTCCTTATGAGGACATTTTGCTCTTCGTAAGTATAGACATACAACACACACACACAGTGCTCTCAGCTGACAGTCTTGGCTCTATAGTGGACCACAGGTGGCTCATGTTATTTTCCTTCATTCTACCTTCAATGGCACTGTGAGTCATGGCCCATCTCAGCCATGTCAAACCCAGCGCCTGGAAACCAAGCAAACAATTCAACAGTAAAGAGGGATTTACTGGCTAACAATAGCAAACCATATGTTCCCGTTGCCCATCCATCATGACTGACACCAAAACACCGGCAGAGCCTCCCCTTTCTCTCACGCACACTTTTTAATGCACCCTGGAGGTTTGACTGTGTGTGTGCCACTTCAACCATGAGGCTAGTATGAACACATACTGTACATGAGCAGCTCTGTGTGAACTTGACAGGTGTTGTTTGCTTTGGTTTCCATTCACACCTTCACTGTAGCCCAGGCCTGAGCCTGTGTGTGTGTGTGTGTGTGTGTGTGTCTGTGTGTGTCTGTGTGTGTGCGTGCGTGCATGTGTGTGTGTTCTCTTCTACAGCTGATCGTTCGTCCTTCATGTGTCTGATTCCACAACACACTCTTCCTTGCAGCAGTGTTTCAGTGGGGCTTGTAGATCAACTGTGAACAGAGCAGACTTCTTGAAACTATGAATGAAATGCACTGTGCATTGTGTTGTTATATGTTATTTATCAGTGAGCTGTGTGTGTCAGTGGACTATGGCACACACTGCTTTTGCTCATTTTTACCTTTGCTCTTCTCTGAAGACTACCTATTAGCACTTAAAGCTGAGGTAGGCGAGATTGGAGCAAATATGATAAAAAAAACGTTATTTTTATAAAACGCTATATCGTGACAGTACTACATGAAACAGGTAACCTGAAAAAAATCATGTGCCTCTGTGTCCTCCGGTGCTCCTAACGGCATCTGCAAGATTTCACAGACCGGAGGAAAACAAGCAGTAAGAGCTGATCTGAGGTCTGCTGTCCAGCTGCTGTCTATGAGAGCCGGCTGTCAATCACTCGCAAACTCCGACCAAACGTTCAAACTAGGCAGCGCCGATCAAATATGAATCAATATCACAGTCCACACAAGCTCCCAGGGGGACATCTGTAAGGCTGTGTAGTGACTGAAATTATACCACATCTGGTTAGTGGAGGCAGAGACAGACCTAATAGAAAACAACAACACTGAATTTATCGTGATGCCTTACTACATCTGCCATGACAATGGAGCTTTATGCTGAAGCTGGGAGCCAGTTGGCCAGTCAGTGACGGATGGAGCCTCTGGCCTCGGGGTTTTTACTGTAGCTCTGACTGCAAACAGACACTTTATTCTTCCAGACTGCTGGTCAATGAGCTGCTGCTTCGGGCAGATGTGTATGTGTGTGTTCACATACTGTTT
Source organism: Sebastolobus alascanus (assembly GCA_916701645.2). Lineage (NCBI taxonomy): Eukaryota > Metazoa > Chordata > Actinopteri > Perciformes > Sebastidae > Sebastolobus > Sebastolobus alascanus. The sequence goes on from CAKAOJ020000091.1 coordinate 1,500,197, forward strand.
AGAGTGATTATGAAATCAGTGAGAAATACAAGATATTGGCACATAATTACACTGCCCCACCTTACGTATAATGCACCAACCAGAGACTCCAATGCCATGGAATTGAATTTAAGTCTCCAAAGCCGGTTAGGACGGAGTGGGTGGTAGTGGTGGTACGGCATCAACAGAGAGGAATTCCTGTTCAAAATAATTTCAAAACTCTTGCCAAACCTTAAAAATGTTGTGGTTGAGCAATCGAAAAGTGCCGCAGGCTTAAATGAGCCACGTCCTCCTCCACCCATACGTAAAACAATGATGGACTTGTGGCTTTCCATTTGAAAAGGGTTCATTTGGCTGGGCATCAGGAGAAGGTCGTGATCTCTGCCCGGGCTGCACTGAGTGGAGTCCAGACAGGACCAGGACATGGAACCAAGGGCAGACTCGACTCGACTCGACTCGACTCGACTCGACTCGACTCGACTGACCTTTGGTATCAGGTAAATTTCTAGTTTTCCACTGCAAACAGTAACCCGTCAATGTAGGCAGGATTCTTAGCTTATCGTCATAGCGACGCCGAGTGAAACTGCCGCGACATCATCTTCAACGCGAAACAGCTCTGTCAACTCTAACATATATAATGAAGCTGTATATTAGATACAATATGTAACAGAGTATTAGGTAACACCCCATTGACTTCAAATTTCAGCACAGTACATTCATTTTTAAATTACATTTACTCTATGTACTGTAAGAGGAAAATATCCATGGAAATTATACACTTTTTGAATTAGAACTATTAACTCAGTAGATGAGTAAAAAATCAGTGAATAATGATGCCGTTGAACTGGCTGCATTGTAATTTAATTAAATGTTTTTTTTCTATTTAAAATGTAACTGAAAGCTCAAATTTGTCCTAAACTGATATTTGACGAAGGCTCAGTTATAATGACTTTAAGATAACGAAGGTTACATTGCAGCAGATTATAATATAAAGGATTATAACTGGGTAAGGCGTAATACTCCATTAGAATATAAAGTGTGTTATTATAGTAGAAAATGGAATAATATAACTTATATTACAGTAAGCAATGGAATATGCTACAATAAATAAAGCTACATATGTCTCATTAAAATAGGTAAAGGAATAATATTATATTACAATACAGTTATATTACGGTGGCTAATGGAATAATAAATGATATTACATAAAGACATGTTACACTATAATATGTAATGGAAGATATTACATTGGAGTAGATAATATAATTTCTTCCATTTTGTAGCTCTCCACTTCAACATGTCCCATGTTTCTGACCTTATGAGGACATTTTGCTCTTCATAAGAACGTACATACAACTCACAACAGTGCTCTCAGCTGACATTCTTGGCTCTATAGTGGACACAGGTGGCTCTTGTATTTTCTTCATCTACCTTCAATGCACTGTGAGTCATGGCCATCTCAAGCCATGTCAAACCCAGCGCCTGGAAACCAAGCAAACAGTTCAACAGTAAAGAGGGATTTACTGGCTAACAATAGCAAACCATATGTTCCTGTTGCCCATCCATCATGACTGACACCAAAACACCGCAGAGCCTCCTCTTTCTCTCACGCACACTTTCTAATGCACCCTGGAGGTTTGACTGTGTGTGTGCCACTTCAACCATGAGGCTAGTATGAACACATACTGTACATGAGCAGCTCTGTGTGAACTTGACAGGTGTTGTTTGCTTTGGTTTCCATTCACACCTTCACTGTAGCCCAGGCCTGAGCCTGTGTGTGTGTGTGTGTGTGTGTGTGTGTGTGTGTGTGTGTGTGTGTCTGTGTGTGTGCGTGCGTGCGTGTGTGTGTGTTCTCTTCTACAGCTGATCGTTCGTCCTTCATGTGTCTGATTCCACAACACACTCTTCCTTGCAGCAGTGTTTCAGTGGGGCTTGTAGATCAACTGTGAACAGAGCAGACTTCTTGAAACTATGAATGAAATGCACTGTGCATTGTGTTGTTATATGTTATTTATCAGTGAGCTGTGTGTGTCAGTGGACTATGGCACACACTGCTTTTGCTCATTTATACCTTTGCTCTTCTCTGAAGACTACCTATTAGCACTTAAAGCTGAGGTAGGCGAGATTGGAGCAAATATGATAAAAAAAACGTTATTTTTATAAAACGCTATATCGTGACAGTACTACATGAAACAGGTAACCTGAAAAAAATCATGTTCCTCTGTGTCCTCCGGTGCTCCTAACGGCATCTGCAAGATTTCACAGACCGGAGGAAAACAAGCAGTAAGAGCTGATCTGAGGTCTGCTGTCCAGCTGCTGTCTATGAGAGCCGGCTGTCAATCACTCGCAAACTCCGACCAAACGTTCAAACTAGGCAGCGCCGATCAAATAAGAATCAATATCGCAGTCCACACAAGCTCCCAGGGGGACATCTGTAAGGCTGTGTAGTGACTGAAATTATACCACATCTGGTTAGTGGAGACAGAGACAGACCTAATAGAAAACAACAACACTGAATTTATCGTGATGCCTTACTACATCTGCCCTGACAATGGAGCTTTATGCTGAAGCTGGGAGCCAGTTGGCCAGTCAGTGACGGATGGAGCCTCTGGCCTCGGGGTTTCTACTGTAGCTCTGACTGCAAACAGACACTTTATTCTTCCAGACTGCTGGTCAACGAGCTGCTGCTTCGGGCAGATGTGTGTGTGTGTGTTCACATACTGTTTAGAGTGATTATGAAATCAGTGAGAAATACAAGATATTGGCACATAATTATACTGCCCCACCTTACGTATAATGCACCAACCAGAGACTCCAATGCCATGGAATTGAATTTAAGTCTCCAAAGCCGGTTAGGACGGAGTGGGTGGTAGTGGTGGTACGGCATCAACAGAGAGGAATTCCTGTTCAAAATAATTTCAAAACTCTTGCCAAACCTTAAAAATGTTGTGGTTGAGCAATCGAAAAGTGCCGCAGGCTTAAATGAGCCACGTCCTCCTCCACCCATACGTAAAACAATGATGGACTTGTGGCTTTCCATTTGAAAAGGGTTCATTTGGCTGGGCATCAGGAGAAGGTCGTGGACTCTGCCCGGGCTGCACTGAGTGGAGTCCAGACAGGACCAGGACATGGAACCAAGGGCAGACTCGACTCGACTCGACTCGACTCGACTGACCTTTGGTATCAGGTAAATTTCTAGTTTTCCACTGCAAACAGTAACCCGTCAATGTAGGCAGGATTCTTAGCTTATCGTCATAGCGACGCCGAGTGAAACTGCCGCGACATCATCTTCAACGCGAAACAGCTCTGTCAACTCTAACATATATAATGAAGCTGTATATTAGATACAATATGTAACAGAGTATTAGGTAACACCCCCATTTACTTCAAATTTCAGACCAGTACATTTATTTTTAAATTATATTTACTCTATGTACTGTAAGAGGAAAATATCCATGGAAATTATACACTTTTTGAATTAGAACTATTAACTCAGTAGATGAGTAAAAAATCAGTGAATAATGATGCCGTTGAACTGGCTGCATTGTAATTTAATTAAATGTTTTTTTTCTATTTAAAATGTAACTGAAAGCTCAAATTTGTCCTAAACTGATATTTGACGAAGGCTCAGTTATAATGACTTTAAGATAACGAAGGTTACATTGCAGCAGATTATAATATAAAGGATTATAACTGGGTAAGGCGTAATACTCCATTAGAATATAAAGTGTGTTATTATAGTAGAAAATGGAATAATATAACTTATATTACAGTAAGCAATGGAATATGCTACAATAAATAAAGCTACATATGTCTCATTAAAATAGGTAAAGGAATAATATTATATTACAATACAGTTATATTACGGTGGCTAATGGAATAATAAATGATATTACATAAAGACATGTTACACTATAATATGTAATGGAAGATATTACATTGGAGTAGATAATATAATAGTATATCATATCTCAGTGGGTAATAGAAGAGTACCATGTCATGTGTTTTTAACTCTCAAGGACTATCCCAGATGACTTCAGTCCATCTGTATGAATACATGATTCATCCTCCTCCTCTCCTCTCTCGCCGGCCCCTTCACTATTCATGCCTGTCGACAGCATGATGTAGCCACATGGGGCCAAAGTGCTGACTCCAGCCCCTGACATCCTCCTCACTCGCGACCTTCGACACGTCACAAAAGAGGATGTCTCCCTGGACAGAGATTTCCCTGCTGTTTGACGGCTGCGCGGCACAAAAAGCTGCCAGGCCCCGTTGACACGGCATTAAGAGGGACAATGAGGGAACAGACTGGGAGGCCCCCCTGGAAAACAACACTTCCTGTCGCTGGATGGGTATATTGGCAAATGGCCATATCCGTCTTACTGTATATCAGGGGTTTTCTGCTCATGCTGAAACTTTGACAAATTATCGGACTGTTATTAGTGATAGTAATATCAGAGAATGATTGATTGATTTTACTATATATAATACAGATCATTGACCAAAGGTTATGCTTGAACCACCTGTACATTTCCAACAGCCTGGCTAATTACATTTAATAAAACACCTATTACAGTCAGGTTTTGAAGCAATAAAATTAGAAGTACTCCCTTCGCCTTGCTGCTTTGAAACATTCAACAATTTTACCTAAGGTGTTTTAGCATTTATCGTGAGCTACATATTTGATATAGCACCTGTTACCAAGCAAAATATTTGCTCTCTTGAACAGCGATTCCCAACCGGAGGGAGTCACAGCAGCCCCACTGGGCCGAAACATCGTCATTCGATTCATCATCGAAGGGGTCATGAGATTTTTAATGGGACAAAAAACATATCTGCACCGCAAATTAGGTTTGATTTTTCAGAGAGTTGTTTATTTTTTCCATATGAATTACTTGAAAATGTTATGTCCTCAGGCTTCTAAAAAGTATTGAGGGGTCCCAAGTAGAAGGGTTATAAGCCAAAAAGTGTGGAAACCATGGCTCGAAAAGAAGCATTCTATCTAGGGCTGTCAAAGTTAACGTGATAATGATGCGTTAACACTAATTTGTTTTAACGCCACTAATTTCTTTAACGCAACTTGTGATTTTATACTGGGCTCTGTTTTAAAGCTAGAGTGAGTGAAATTTTGGTGAGGAAAAACTGTCAAGGCCATTTTCAAAGGGTTCCCCTGACCTCTGACCTCAAGATATGTGAATGAAAATGGGTTCTATGGGTACCCACGAGTCTCCCCTTTACAGACATGCACACTTTATGATAATCACATGCAGTTTGGGACAAGTCATAGTCAAGTCAGCACACTGACACACTGACAGCTGTTGTTGCCTGTTGGGCTGCAGTTTGCCATGTTATGATTTGAGCATATTTTTATGCTAAATGCAGTACCTGTGAGGGTTTCTGGACAATATTCGTCATTGTTTTGTGTTGTTAATTGATCTCCAATAATAAATATATACATACATTTGCATAAAGCAGCATATTTGCCCACTCCCATGATAAGAGTATTAAATACTTAACAAATCTCCCTTTAAGGTACATTTTGAACAGATAAGAAATGCGTGATTAATTTACGATTAATCACGGTTAACTATGAACAATCATGCAATTAATCGCGATTACATATTTGATTGACAGCCCTAATTCTATCATAAACTGCCCCTATTATCATTTTAAACTGAGCATTGTCATCTTTTTTTCACTTCAGTAACTTCACTTGACAATGTTTAATTTTACCCCACCATCTATCATTATGCATTACATACATTATATCATAGGTGCACGTGTGCCTGTGTGTTACAAGCTCAGTGGACAAGCGACCTGTACAAAGTGTTTCCACGCATTTCTTCCAGTGCATTCTGGGATAGATTCCAGCTCCCCTGTGACTGTGAATGGGACTAAGCGGGTATGGAAAATGAATGAATCACGGATTATGTTGGGTTTTTTTCTTTTCCTTGAATGCTCAGAGAATCAAATAATTGCTGTGAAACTAAGCAAGAGTTGCTTTTGTCTTGGTCCTGTCATTTCTGTTTTTCCTTAAGACTCTAGATGAAGGGCTAAATTAATAACTGAATTAATGATAATACATTTGTTGCTTTGTTTAAAACTATCTTGCCAAACAAAGAAACCAATTTAGTTTGTTATATTTATTTATTTTTCTTGAGTCTCTTGTTAGTACTTTTTCTTTTCTAAAATATTTTTACAATCCTTTACTTTGTGCAGTCTGTTTAAAAACAATCTGCACCTTTTGTACTTAGAGGATGTGTTCACTAAATAATGTATGGCTATGATATTGACAACCACAACTTGAATTTTATTTATTTATGATTGGTTTGATTTTTGGTCTGACTAATTACATTCTGTACTAGGGCAAGGACACTATGTGCAATCCTGTCCCCTAGAAATGATGTTAATACACTACTACTTTATTTCGCCTAATGGATTTTGAAGGAACTGCCTAGATTATGTTCTGTGAAAAGGATTTATTCAGTGAGTAGTAGTAGTATAGTTGCAGGGAGGACAGCGGGGTGGATGGTGGATGTACAAAATGCAGGAGCTAGATACCTGGTAGACATCCTGAGTCTCCTGTGTGTGGTTAGGTTTAGGCAACAGAGGCACTTTGGTTAAGGTTAGTGAGAGATCATGGTTTCCGTTAAATGACAATAAACTAATCATGTCCTGTTTGGTGTTTTCAAATCACTTTGAACTTTTTCAATATATCTAACCGAGACCATCATTTTAGAGCTTTTAAACAGAAACATTTTCATAAAAGCAGTCTCTTTATGGTGTTTAATACCCAAACATCTACCTTTAAAAAGGCTACATTACGGATAGCTATGTTATGCGTGATTGCACCATCAGGACTGCTTCAAATTTCGCTGTACTCTGTGTAGTGACAGTAAAGGAATCTGGAATCTGGAATCTTGGTAGGCTCTCAAAAAGCCTTGAAGGATGGTCACCGTTAACCGGTTCTGCGCATGTCCTCTGCGGTCCATACACACAACCGGACAGAGAGAGAGAGAGAGAGAGAGGAGAGTTAACAGGGGATTCATGGAGCATGTCACAGCACCAGCGTTTTCTATGTCTTCTTGTCCACGATGCACTTTAGGATTTCAATAAGATGCGTGTGTGTTTCCAGATAATCACTTTCTTCCTCGCAGTCAACTTTTACTGCCAGCCGCTCCGAGCTCAGGGTGAGTCTGTCTGTCTGTCTGTCTGTGATTTTAAACTGTATGTCACAATGTCCATAATGTAAATGCACTCGTGAACTTGCTGAAAATGACAGAAGAGTGTATAAGTCGAGTTTAAAGCCCGTCTGCAGCTGCGGGACTAACTTGTTGATTCACTGACAGCTGGGCATCCCGATAAGACTCCGCTCTCCTGTTGTCGTGACAACATCACGCCGGACTCCATTCACAAATCTTACAATTGTGACTTTCCCTCACTCGTTAGTCAACTTTAACACCTCGCAGACGAGTCGTTGAGGTGTGCTCTGAATCATTAAGGTCATTCGGTGAATTCGGGGGAAAAAAATGTCCAGAAACTAGCACTTTTTGTACAATAAAACCCTGAAGGTTTTATCTAGTTCACGGCGCTAGCTACCGCCCACCGCGGAGCGTCTACATGTAGGTGTGAATTGAACTGTGGGAATAACGGGGGGGAAAACAATTGTAAAAGTGGGAATTTAATCATATTTAGTGTGTTTATTACACGCCGAATTAAAGAGTGCATGTTTGTTAATCTCAAAATGTTTTTAATTGTGATTTTTTAGGTTTGTACTTTTGCCGAAAAGCAAATATATCGTGAGTTAATCCATTATTGGAATGGAACTTTAGCTTGACGCTCTGTGCGTCTTCGCAGAACGTGTTGCGTTCACTGACCACAGGAACATCTTTTAGATAAGCGTTTAATAAGTTTTAAGGACAACTATGTCGTAGATAATAAACGGGTTTCCCCTTTGGGTTCATTTAGGCTAGTAGTTTTGAAAGTGAAGCTAGATTTGTCCGGCTCCTTGTGTGACTAATAGCCGGGGATAGGAAGGAAGGAAGGAAGCAGAGCTCACATAGCGGATCGGGAAAAAAAAAAAAAAAAAGTGAAAAGGCACCGTTACAGCAATTTACCACTTTTACTCCTGCTTTGTTATTAGCAAACGCACACAGCTTATGTTGCATAATTAAGATATTTTAAATTATCAGTAGGACCCATTCTGCAATTCGGCATCCATCCCATACCTTAAAAACGCACGTACTTCCATAAATACCTCATGTTTTAACTCATTATTATTCCAATTGGCACACTGACACTTCACTGCTGTACTTATGTTATCTTATTTATTTTTTTATTTTTTTATTTTTTTATTTCACTTTATATTCGATTGTATCTCTTGTTAAGGTGTATTGGTGTTGGGACTTGTTGTTTAAGCTACTGGATGCCTAGATTTCCTTCCGGGATCAATAAAGTATCTATCTATCTATCTATCTATCTATCTATCATTATTCCCATATCATTCTCTCTCTCCAAAATAACCAGCTATCAATACCAGGTATTGATAGGTGGATTATCTAGGCTATATGCCACATGCTATATGTAGCTAGTCCTAAATCATGTTCCACTAGTTTTCCTAGGTGAAAAAGGAGACTAGGGAATAAAACTGACTGCTTTCTTGAGTGGAGTCTGGCTGCTACAATAAAGAACGTAAGCAAAATGTGTCTCTATTAGCTTTTCAGGGTGCTAATTTTATTCTCTAGGACTTGTTAAGGCAGTCTGACAAACACAGAGGTGTGTGTTGGTGCTCTAGGACAACTGGCCTTGAGATTGCTTTCACTTGTTAATTGTGTGAGTCAACATGGAGCTGCCACTTTACACTTTGCTGCTACATTTTTTGAGCCATTTGGGGAGTCGTGCTCTCGAGAGACCTTCGGCATGTTGTCACTCTTTAATATCAATTTGGCCAGTGTGTATCCAAGCCTCCTTTATCAGAGGGGGGTTATAAGTGGGTCTAACACGCTGGTGGGTAGGCTCTTTGATGTTCAGTCCACATGGGTGCAGGATGTGGATTTGCTCTGGCTGAATATCACTTCGTACACTTTTTTTTTTCTGACACATCTGCCGGGAACATGAAAGAAACGCAGCTCTTAGATCCTCATTTGGGGTGCACATTGTCTCCCGAAGGCTTGCGACGGTAACAAAGGTCTCAGAAAATCCCAAAAGGTGTTATAGATCGCACCGTGTGGGAGAGCGATCAGCTGGTTTTGCCCTTTTTAGGAAGATAGTGGCTTCTTCTCCAACTTTATTTTGTGTAGAAATTCCATACATTCCGTAGTTTCTCTACTGAGTTTTTTGCGAAACTTCTCTCCTTCGTTTCTTTCATGTTGTGATTCGGTTATGGAGGCTAGCCGTGAGAGAATGCATCTGGAACCAATTTGACTCCTCAAAGCAGAAGGAGAAGAGGAGGGAAAGGAGGGGAGGAGGGGAGGAGGGGAGTGAACGGCAGCCCCCTTTCTTTCCATGTCCACTGTGAGCAGGCATGGGCCCGAGTCCCACAAACCTAATTATAGTTTTGTGAACACAAGATTAAAGTGCAGCATATGGAGTTGAATTTTTCTTGGTACGGTATAGGCTAGTGATATTTGTATCGACTATGAAATATAATGTTTTTCCAACCAGCAACCCATTGCTAGTGTTTTGTCAGGGCTAAATATAAAGAAAGAGAAATACACCCAGTGATCATGTGACATATCGTGCAACTGACCCCGCTACAACCTTAAAATCGCAAGTTGCGTGAATGCGTTAAAAAAATTAGTGGCGTTAAAACGAATTTGCGTTAATGCGTTATTATCGTGTTAACTTTCACAGCCCTAATTAAAATATATGTTCACGATTAATCGCATGATTGTCCATAGTTAATCCCGATTAATCGCAAAGTAATCGCACATATTTTTGTTTTTCAAAATGTACCTTAAAAGGAGATTTGTCAAGTATTTAATACTCTTATCAACATGGGAGTGGGCAAATATGCTGCTTCATGCAAATGTATGTATATATTTATTATTGGAAATCAATTAACAACACAAAACAATGACAAATATTGTCCAGAAACCCTCACAGGTACTGCATTTAGCATAAAAAAATATGCTCAAATCATAACATGGCAAACTCAAGCCCAACAGGCAACAACAGCTGATCAAATACGTGCACGTTTCAGCATCAACATTGAGATGTGCGCAATAGTCACATCGCACCACGTGCAATGTCGGCAAATTAACTCAAACACGTCATGCTGCAACTATTTTGCTGCTTCATACAAAAGTGAACCTCGCACAGCTCTCATTTTCCATGACTTATCCAGTGTTTCTCATCAATTACAGTCCAGGTCGGCCAGCCACAGTTTCATAATGAATCCTATTTTACACTTCTCAACGGCTGGGGGTTCAGGGTGAATATTCCTGTATTTTTTCATATCGCCATATATATCACAGAAAAAAAATTATTGCAATGTCATGTTTTTTTCCAATATCGTGCAGTCCTAATCTAGTTAGTGAGTGAGCTGCAATCAGCCCGATGTACTGGCAAAGTGACGCATCAGTCCGAAGCTTGTGTGCATGTTGTTGTTGCTCCGTTGAGTGTCTGTCCCGGACTGCAGCAGACTGGAGGATGCAAGTCAGTGTTGGCAGAGCGTCTCATTGGCCCGCTCTTTCCTCTCTCGTTCTTCCATTCCAGCCTCCTACTTAACAACCTCAGTCTGTCTGACGGTCTTACCCAATTCTGTAACCTTTGTTTATCCGGTTAAAAGCTGTGCTCTTTTCCAGCAACGCCTTGCTTCACATTCACACAGTTAAAGTCACAGAGCTGTCGAGTCATTCGGCAACTGCACCGGAGCAGCTGAGGAGTTCAGGTCCTTGTGTAGGAGGGGAAAAGAAGATGCCAGTCCGGGGAAGTTAACCTGCAACTATCAGGGAAAATTTTACGTCCAGGTGACCCTTAAGTTCACGAGTTTTTGGGGAGTTAGTGGGGCCGTAATGGTTCTTGTACTCGTGCCAAACAGTCACAGTCCGGTGCATGCAGCCGCACGCGGAATACACGCTATGTAGATTGATGCACGTAACGCGGAACCAAAGTTCACGAGCGTGAAGCTCTGCTGCTGGGTGCTGATGTTGCAATGGAACGAACAAGTGGCTTTCACTTCTTATCAATCAATATACGTTCTTTGGTTCAGTGCTCCGCTTTGCTAAAGTTATGTCCGAAGAAATTTGTCTAACAAAGCAAAAGTTATTGATGATAAAATTCAAAATGTGCCCAAACACTTCCCTTTATGAAAGATGAAGAATCACCGTTGCGCAGTTAGGCGACACTCTGCCAGAACTTGGCTCACCTCTCACCTGTCAACCGATCGAGATGCGGTTGCATTTAAACAGCTGACTGAATGTAGCTGAAACGTTGGAACGGTTTTAATATCAGTCAATCCCCCCCCCCCCCCTCTCTGTTCTCTCCCTCTATGTGGCCATATGCCTCTCATTATGTCATTTCCCATTACACACACAGGATACAGTAGGTCAGGTCTGCGTCCTCCTTTGATTCTGCTAATTGAATATGAAATGAGGGGGCAGGACATACTGTACTCTACCATCTGGAGGTGTGTGCGTGTGTCTGTTTGACATCTGTTCTTTCTCTGATAGGATTCAAGCGTTCCGGAGGTTTCGTTGATGTGTGGCTGCTGTGTGTGTGTGTGTCTGTAGGTTACCTAGTTTACATCTGGTCAGCATGTGACTGGTCAATCAGGCTCCTTACATAATAACCATATAGACACACCAGAAAGTGTGATGGATTATAACAGATGCAGATGAGGATAGTGGCATCATTTGAAACTAGAAAACCTAATGAATCCATTGGTACCAACCATGTCATACTAGCTTCCAAACTTACTGTAGCTCCAGACTTGCGCTAAATTTTGGCGAGGAAAAACTGGCATGACCATTTTCAAAGGGGTCCCTTGACCTCTGACCTCCAAATATTTGATTGAAAATGGGTTCTATGGGTACCCACGAGTCTCCCCTTTACAGACATGCACACTTTATGAGAATCACATGCAGTTTTGGGGCAAGTCATAGTCAAGTCAGCACACTGACACACTGACAGCTGTTGTTGCCTGTTGGACTGCAGTTTGCCATGTTATGATTTGAGCATATTTTTTATGCTAAATGCAGTACCTGTGTGGGTTTCTGGACAATATTTGTCATTGTTTTGTGTTTTTAATTGATTTCCAATAATAAATATATACATACATTTGTATAAAGCAGCATATTTGCCCACTCCCATGTTGATAAGAGTATTAAATACTGACCGTGACACTGACTGTTTTCCGTACTTGACATCAGCTACTCCGCTAAATTTGCATCTCACTGGCGTCTTGTTTCTGTCCTGTCGTGGTGGATGGTTGCATTCCATATTGCAAAATTATTTTGCTTCAAATTTTGCTCTGGGCTCTTCTTTAAGTTTGTATTCAACATAATACCTGATTATCTCACTGGTTTTGGCTGACGGATACGGAACGGATATGACGTCACGATACTCAGACTACAACATTAAAAGCGGTAAATTCCTTCTACCTCCGCATTGACTCAAATGAAGCAAATATATCGATACGGGCATTAAAAGATCAATTTCAAAATTGTAAAAAAATACTTAGATACATAGGTGAATCCATTTTTTGGCAAAAAGTTAATTTGGGACACTGGCACCCACACAGTAACAGATCCTCTGACAAGGCCTCTGAGTCCTGTAGAAGCCATATTTTAAGTCCATCACAGGAGAGCAGTGGAACAGAGCAGGACGTCGGCCTGTCTCTCTCACAGATGAGATGTCAGTTTGAGGCGTCCGGCAGACGATATTAGTTCTGTATAAGGAACACATAAATGTTCCATGCATCAGTGTCTCACTGAACACTGTCAAAGAGGATGAGGGAAACTTTATAGAAGCACAACAGTTTTTCATTGTATCACAAGTTACCAAATAGACTCAATTTACTTTCATGTCTTAGACTTTTGTATGATAGCGATTACTATCAAATCCAAATGTCATTCCTCTTGTAGGCTTTGGCAGTATCTATTTTTTCATAACTTCCTATCTTCCTGACATTTGAAGATCTGATGCACTTTATCTGCTTATCTATTTAAGTGATAAATGACAATGCATAGGAGAACCAAAATCTGTTTTCTACCAAACATGCTCTGTTGATCCTTTAATGCTCAGCTCCTTATGGCAAATCTCAACGAATCAATGCACAGGAAGTGACCTTTGACCTCCATCCATTAAACTCTTCCCCCACGGAGTCTGCAGCGGCTCTGAGGAATGCAGGAAGGAGGGCGGTAGCATACAAGAGGCTTCTCTGCTCCGTGTGTGTGTGGCTGTGTGTATTCCTGCACACGCTAACACACATCAGTGTTGTTCATCTGTTGAACGGAATCATTGAAAAAGTCAAGTTTTATTTGCCTCTACCAACATTTTAAAGCTGAAATCTGTAACTTAATCTAATTAGAATCTGCATGGTGAGTGTTGTTAAATTTGTTAACACTGACACATTTGCTATGGCTGCCCTTAGGGATGGAAAGGTTCAGGTAAAAAATCCGAACCGTTCAGTTCGCTAGTCACGGTTCGGGGCGTGTGTGTATTGTTCGGCTCATTTGAAATAAGTTATGAGGCCGATTGTGTATTTTTTTCATGTAGAGTTAGGCTCCCGTTTATTGTCACACTAGGAATCAAGGCCTATGGAAGGAGGCTGGGACACGGGCGGACATGGGTCTTGAGCTACGGGGTATAACACATGCGCAGTGTAACTGAAGCTGCGGTCGTGCGTAGCGATTGGCTCAATTTCGGCGAGTGCAGACCAGATTTTACTTCCCATGTGTTGCAACACTTCCGATATGATGAACCATTTATGAAGACATCACCCCGGTGTGTCCGTCGATAGCGCAAGGAGCAGAGAGTTGGGTATGAAAGAGCAACTCCTTCTCCCCGCAGCATTTAAACAGCCTCTACATGCAGATTTAGACAGAGTAAAAAAAAAAGCATTGGGGAGGTTTATAGTGAAAGATATGCAGCCTTATGCAGTCGTGGAGGACGCTGGATTTCAGCATATGATTAACGTAACGTTACTTGAGCCGCGCAATAATATTCCCTCTCGCTGACACTTAAGCAACACAGTAATTCCCGAACAGACACGACTAGGAATTGTGAAAGAATTGTCCAACACAGCCTACATAGCAGCCTACAGACGGATGGACATCCAAGGCTACTGAAGTTACTGAACTGTGACTGGCTGCCCACCACATCACTTCAGAGTGGGAGATAAAAAAGTTATGTTTTCGCGCCGCCTTTATGAGAGCAGTGAGCATCTCTCTGATGCACTGACACATAGAGAAATATTTCTTCTCTTTGATTAATACGCTGCAGTTTATTTCCTGCTGTCCCTTTCATACACTGCCACAACATCCAGCCAATTTATACACGAACACCTCGGCCGTTCAATCAGGGGAAAGGCGTCGAATTAATGAATTTAACGAAAAGTCATCTTAATGTCGTGCTTTCTGAAACCTGCAAATGTCTTGGAAAAAGAGTGCCGAGCCACACTGTGATGTCCAGTCCTTCCTTCCACTCAAACATACATGCACACATGAAACAGGCTGGCAGGAAACCCAGAGTAATGTTACAGTTAAATAGAAGGGGGTGCGCTGAAATTCCTCTCCTTATCGTCCCAGCAGCTGGCTCCCAGTCGGGAGCGTGGCTGCTATTTCCAGATTGTTTTGTCGTAGCTGAAATAGTTCTTTTTATCCCGGCCATTTGAAGTGGGGCGGCCCGGTGGCTCCGATGGGTGGCCCTTCAGTGGAGGGAAAATAAAACTGAAGAAAAGAAAAGCTTTCTATAATAGTCTGCAGCTATCATGAGTTGGACTGGTAACAATAGAAATCCAGGCACTGTCCAAGTTGGTTTCAAGATCTCTATATATATATATCAGCATCTATATACAGTATATCCTCACTAGGGATGTTAATAATTAATTGTTTAACCGTTTACTGATATTACACATTTTAACCCAATATTAAAAATTACACCTTGGGGACTCAGTTGTCTGTTGTGCTCGTACACAGCAGCTGGTGATAAATGATGGATTTAATCAGTCTGAGCATCAGCTTTTCGTTGCAGCTGGGCGGCTTGTTAGGCACTAAAAATAGCACCAATCTTGTCGGTTAACGGTTAATAATCGGTTAACGAGTATCGGTATTGTTACGTTCTGCTCTATATTTTTTTATGACAGTGGGAATCAACAGACAGGGAACGCTCAAACTTGGCTGAGGATGTTTTTTTGGAATGTTAATAATGAGCCGTTCAGTGTTCGGTTTACTAAATCAATTAGACTGTGGTTGACTCTAAATGTGTGCTGTAAATCACAGCCGTTGTCAAGTAGCAATTTTTCTTTTTTTTAATTGTTCATGATGTGACTGAGCTTAAATTGTGTACAGCTTCTTCTGGATTTAACCTTTTCCATCAATAAATAACAGAATATGTATGGGAATGGATTCAACATGTCCAGAAACGCCTGCCTCTTGATGCAGCGTATGTCTAAGGCTTTTATTGTGAAAGGTCAGAACGGAAGGAGTGAAGCGGTTGACAATGTGGGAGTAATAAAGTGTTTGTTATGGCAACGCATCCCTCGGCTACACAAGCTGTTGTGGATCACCTCTCTTGAGCAACACACACACACACACACACACACACACACACACACACACACACACACACACACACACACACACACACACACACACACACATAGTATAGGCGATCCTTAAGACACGTGTCCTTAATACGTCTCGAGTGCATTCACACCCATACTTAGAGCTGGCCACTTCGTCATCCCAGAGCAGATATTTCTTTCTTCTGGCTCATAGATGGTCACCAGCTGGCGGCGTTTACGAGTTTTCACCACATTTTCACCACATCCATGTCACCACTGACAATTCAGATTTGGGGTTATTGCGGAATTCTCATGCATTCTGAAGATGCCTCTTTTTCGCTGCTTGTTTTTCTCTCTTCTGTCTCTTTGATGGTGTTGGTTTGATGGTTTGGATGTGATGTTGTATTTGAATTCTTAACATGTCCTCACAGACACGGCGCTGATGCATGCAGATAACGGTGTGACTGGTACTGGTATTTGTGGTTTTGAGGCTCCAAACTCAATTTGACCATCAGGGGCTGAAACGAAGTACTGCTAATGCGATTTGCAAGTTGGACTTTGAACACAGACACAATTTACCCCCTAGTGTTTTGAGTAACCCCCCCCCCCTAGTTGGACCCCATGGTCCTCCTGGAGAGATCTCAGACCTCATGCTGCGAAATTAACTTTTTGACTCACCGGCCAAGTTAGCTGGTAGATGAAAAAATCCACCGGCAAGGCATATTTTTTACCGGCCAAAATAATAAATTGCCTTTTTGTGTCAAATTTACATTTGTTTCAGTACATTTCATTGAGATGATTATGTTGAATACAAACGTAGAGAAGAGACCTGAGCAAAATTGAAAACAAAAAATTGAAATATGTTGACAAGCAATCAATTCAATTCTGAATACTAGGCTTGGGCGGTATCTATTTTGTATACCATCCTGACATTTCACCGGGTAAAGGCTACAACAGGTGGGACAAAGTCATTGTTTGAATGCATGCTTTGAATTGAATGAATGCTTACTGTTATGTGAATATCATTGGGTGCATCAAGACGACTAGGCAGCTGAACAACAGCTTCTGAGACAGACCAACTTTTCCCACCTCAGCCAAATGTAAAAACGTTTTTGCCATATTTCGACTTTTTTTTTCTTCTGCTTCAGCAATTTAATTAAGCAAGTATTTCATCAGGTGTTGGGTGCTATATAACTGTAGGTGCTAACCTAAACTTCCCGTTACATGAACAAGGGATAAACTGGACAATCAAACCAAACAAAAACGCAAAGTCTCTTTTTTTTGTCCAGCTTTTCCATTATTTCTATCAGTTATGATAACACTCTATTCATCAAAATAATTGCTGAGATCTAGTAACATGGCCCAACGGGGGAAGAAAAAGGAGCTTTGTAACAAGTCAACAGTTTATATCCACACGATCCAAACAACTTTATTTGGTGGCATGATTGAAAGTGAGAGCTCCTGAAATGTCGGCGACTACGGCACCGTAGGTCAAAGCTGACCCAGGCAGTCGGTGTGTAAATTGTGATAGAAGTTTGCAAGAAACAGGTGATAGCTTTACCATTCGCCTTCATTTCCTCTTCCAAATAAGTCTGACCTGGGGTTTGTTGTATGTCATTTTTGTGTTTCTTGACCCAACATAACTGATAAGCCATGACTCAGCAAATTGTTTTTTTTTTAACCCATTTAGCTTCCAAATGTAGACACTGTCAACATGGTAATATTCACATTGCAGTTGCACATCTTTCAATACAACATTCCTCCAGTCCTCATCGAGGAGCAACACCTCTGTGCTCTCAGTGTCCACACGGGTTTTTGCATCGCAACGTACAAGAAACTATTAAGTGTCATTTGGATGTCTGAATGAAGTTCAACAGTTTTAGCTGAGGGGCTGACCACACTGTACTTCATTCCAGAGACTGAATGGAACAATGTAGCTGAGGGGGGAGTTTTTTGTTCCTGTTGTGTGTATGCTGAGCCAGAATGGGGCCAGCGCTCATTAGCAGCCAGCCTGGGGCCTCATACTGTACATGACTGAATGGCCTCCATCATCCCTCCCCCCCTCCCTCAAATTATTATGTCACCTGCCATTGTTTGGAAAAACTGTTTCTGTGTGTGTGTGTGTGTGAGAGAGAGAGACGGAGGGGGAGGGAACGAGAATTCATTTGTTCTCGGTTCATTTAGGCCAGAAAGGTCGCGGAAGGATGAACAAAAATCAGCATAATAGGGTCAAGAAAACGTGATTTTCAGCCATACTAGCGGCATTAGCTCTATGGCTCTGGCAATTTCGGTTCGGTCCACCACTTTGGTCCAGATTGAAACACAACTGTGATATGGATTGCCATGGCAATGGAATAGACATCCATATTGGTGAGAGGATGAATCCCCTGACTTTAACTCTAGGGCCACCAGCAGGTTTGCCCTTCTCAACAACTATTTTATGGGTTGTCATGGAAATTCTTTACAGATATTCTTGGTTCCCAGAGGTGAATCCTAATGACTTTGGTGATTTTTCTGGCTTTTCGTCTTAGCCAGCCACCATCAGGTCATTACTTTAATTTTTCCAATACTTTGGTTTAGGATCAAATACCTGAAAAGCTTATGACATCCCCATCAAGTCAGAAGGATTCCTGCTCTGGGGACCATGAACCAATCTTCCAGTGAGTTATTTCAGTCTGAACCAATGTGGTGGACCAACATTGCCATCCCTCCCAGATGTTTTTCTGCAACCGTGCAGAAATACCGGATTTAAACACAATGAACGGACGTGTGCAGATTCGAATGTTGATTTGGAATTCAAATGTCAACGTCATTCTGGGTCGGGCTCGGGCTCGGGCTCGGGCTCGGGCACGCATCAAGCAGTAGGTACCGGAGAGAAACTGGAGTGGGATGGGGTGGGAGATAAGGCAGCGCTGCAACTTTTTTTTTAAAAATCCGCTCTGTGCTTCCATCCAAAATCCTCCTGCTCGTGCTCACCGCTGCTCGCGCTCCACTCGGCTCACATGCTCTGTCACACACACACACACACACACACACACACACACACACACACACACACACACACATTGTGGTAGCTCCTCTTTCGAGCATCAGTGTATGAGCGTAACAGACTCAGTGATGGAATCCAGATACTCCTGCGTCAGGCAGCTGAAGACACTCCATCGGAGGGGTTGCACACACACACACACACACACACACACACACACACACACACACACACACACAAACATACTGATAAGCGGGGTGCTATGGTTCTCATCGGCCCGTGTCAGACCTGTCAAGTACTATCACTTTCCTTCAAGTGTCGTAATGCCTGCCAGCAGTGATAAGTTTGGGAGAGTGTAAAAGAGGGGTTGCTGAGGGGCTGGAAGAGAGAGAGCTCCAAATAAGGACAGAGATACAGCAGAATTTAAGGCCCTACTCATTACTCTCTCAACTAGATTAATTTCAAACACTTGTCTGAAATAACTACAGTGTATATAATTTTTACACTTCAGTTTTACATTAGTAGATTAAAAAGCCATACAGTAAGTAGACCGTGTCCACATTTGGAAACACATCCTGTCTGTATCAGTTTGGAGGTTTACATCCACAAAAGCTCAGCCTCTCACTGGGTGCACCAGAGGCTGAGCTTTTTGTGGAGGTAAACCTCCAAACTGAGTGCTCCTGGGATGAAATATTTTTGTAGGCCAACCAGGAAGTCAGCATCGCCCTGTCCTATTAATCCTAATATGAATTAAAATCAGTAGAAGAGACAGAGATGGTGGATGATGATAGAGAATCCACTGTCCCACTGCCTGCTCGTCTTTCCTGTCTTCAGTACTAGAAGAGTCCAGCTCATCATCACTGTGTTAAAGTGTCATGTGAAGTCCACATAACAAATTGAGCCAAGCCCCTTACTGGAACCCTGGGCTGGGCTGTGGTTTGGAGCTCTGCTGCCAGCCAACATCCCTGTCTGTGTGTGTTTATCACTTCTGTTTAGCTATGAGACAAGTACGTATTATTCATGTGTGTGATATAAATGCCGCCTTGCAACTCTGTGCGTACAGAGGACGATTATATCTCTGCCACAGCACCAAATCATCCTTCAGATATTGACTGAACAACTGTTTCCCAAGTTTTAGTCAGTCTCTCCCCCCCCCCCCCTGGTGTTCATCTTCCCAGATGATGAACCCATGTTGGACACTCTACGACCTTTCCTCTAGCGCCATCCTCAGGACAAACTATGTTTAGCTCCACTAATGATAATGCTGTACACTAATAGCAGTATCACAACTAAATGTGTGCATCTGTCTGCAGATCCCTCCTGTTGCCACCATGCTGCCGAGTTCTCACCTTGCAAAGAAGCTTGTGACCAGGTATAAACACGCACACACACACACACACACACACACACGCCCACTCCTCAGCCCATTATAGTCGGCCTATGAATAGAGGTTTTTGAAGGGGAGTGGGGTGAAGTTTTTTGTCTTTTGGCTCTTTGAAGTGAAGAAAAAAGTCTCACCCTGTTTCAATTGGTAGCAGGTGACGCTTTCTCTTTCTCTCTCTCTCTCTCTCTCTCTCTCTCCCGCTCTCTCTCTCTTTTTCTGTCTCTCTGAAGCCTCCATGTCCTTCTTTATGGTCATAAAAGAAGCTTTTCTCTGCAAGCAACAAACAGACAGACAGAGAGTTCAGACCTTACTCCTGCTTTTGAAGTGGGGGGGGGACACTGAAGAGGGACGTTGGACAGAACCTATTGTGCTCTTATTGGCTGACATCACCACTTTGCTAGTCAAAGAAAGAAAGAAAGAAAACAGACAGAAAAGGACATTAAAGGAAAGATGAAGATGAACAAAAAGTAGAGGAGAAATGGGAGGGACGTTTCAAAAGAAAGAAAAAGTGGGGGGAAAAGGAAGAGAGAGAGAGTGATAAAGATGAAAAAGATGGAGGAGGAAAGATAATGGCCTTTTAGAAGTGTAATGGCCTCAAAATACCCCTCAGAAGTTGTGCTTCAGGTCTCGAGTGTGTGTGGGTGGGTGTGCTTTGGTATCAGGGATGTGGGTGGGGGTTGGTGTTAGATACACGTAACCACCAGGACTATTTTAGCTCTAATGGAGGCTGGTTACACCCAGAAAATGAGTGGCTTCAGCTGTTCTGGTGATTACACACATAGAACCTAACGGCTTTTTAAAAAAAATAAAGATCTTAATGTGGTTCCAGGCTCTTTCGATACTGCTGGTTAGGTACGTTTCAAATAAAAGGGGAATTAAAGTAAGTAAACTTGAACGTCAGCACCCGGCCAATGAAGTATTGGTAGGGATGTGATATCGGGGATATGATTCAGAGTCAAGGGTTTGATATTACCATAGTGTTTTCAATACTGCTTAGACTGCTTTGATTTAATACATTCAACAATATAATCCGCTGCTGGATTACTCATCTAACTACTTACTTTGTTAAACAGACCAGACCACTTCCCACGACAGTTAGGAACATGCCAAAAGCCTCAAATGTCGGTCTTACGGAAAACATAGCGAGACAACTTTCCCGCTTCAGCCTCCCGACCGTTTTTCTTAAGCGCGCACCGCTCGACGAGCCCGGCACCGGAGAAAGAGCCCCATCAGTCTGCCAGACAGCACTTATTCACCTTTCATGCAGACCGAGAGAGCCTTACAATTGGCCCGCTTGGCCCGTTTGGTCTTTTGTCGCATCGCGGAGAGTTCTTCTTTGATTATCTGCCAACTAATCGCTGTCGCTCCGTTTGCTGTTGTGTTTTCCTGTCAGTTCAGTAGGGATGTAAGTCTTTTTCGGAAAAGCAGTGGATGAAGTTACTGTCAGTCTGCATTGTAATCCTCTGATCCTTCAGTTTGGTTCCAACAAAGAGCAGTCCAAGAACACCTGATTGCAAACACATTATGAGCACCTGGAGCCTGGCTTGAAGGAAATGTTCCCATAAATGAAAAAGCTCCAGTGGTGTGCAAACAGAACTCAGTGCTGCAGTTGCTGAAATAAAACTGTTCTCCTTTTCAGCCAAGTGAAAGATAAGAAGACACTTTAGTAATCCAGTGGGACAGTATTCAGACAGTATCCAGTTATTATGGAATTTTTGCCCAATGATGCCAAAAATATTCTGCCTACTGCAGGTTTAAGTACTTTTTTTTTAAAATTACCCTAGTGCAGTGGTTCTCAACCTTTTTGAGCCACAGAATAATCAGGTCGGTGTTCGTGACCCATTGCAACAATCCACAGACAGAAGGGAAACTGAAGGAGAGAGAGAGAGCGCTGCAAACCGGCGTAAACAGTCGCTTCTGTGCGCCTCCCTCCCGATAAAAGAACCATCAACTGCACTTACAGCTTTTCTTGAGAAGAAGTATGTGTTTGTCATACTTCAGACAGGATATTGAAAACGTTTAATATGCCAGCTCATCTAGTCTGTTTACATTTTTCCGTTGCTCGAGCACTATTTTTTCCCCACACCCTTTGCGCCATGTCCCATCCTAATGCCCTCTACACCGGGCGGACCTGGTCACTGGTCGCTCAGCGCTACGTCACATGTTGATAACCAGTAATCGAAAATGAACCGAGAGGTTCCTGACTAATTCACCTTTGCGATTTGGTCTGGTTAGGAACCATGTTGATGGGGGAAAATGTGCTGATAGTGTACAACAAAAAAAAGTTTATTTAATGGATTTTGTCCCTTTCTTTTGGAATAAATTAAGTTTTATATTTTCATACCAGGGTTCATGTCATGATTTGGGTAAAAAAAATAGCCCAGTTTTTTTTGCCTTGTTTTATTTATTTCACTTTTTTTTTTTCATGGATGTTCAGACAACGATCCTCTGGATTACTGTTGACACTGAAGAAAAAGTTTAAACTGAAGAGATCTGAAGTTCTAATTAAGGAGTGTCTTTTGTTCCAAGACTTCCAAGGTTATGGACATTGGAGATACTGCCGTCACTGGAAAGAATGAGTCGCCCCGACTCCAGCAGTGTGTCCTGTACTGTATATGATGTCTGTGTGTTTAGCTTTGAGTCTCTCTGAGAAGACGGAGTGCACTTTCAGATGCAAATTGTGCTCATTTGGTTAAACTGGTAAATGTTGTATTGGGTTTCTACAAGGCACACGTACACAGATTTAGAGCGTGTTGTATTAATTCTGTATTTTTGCTCCCATCTCGCAGCTCGCCACCATAAAGAGTGAGTCTCGTCTAAAGCATCTCCTCCAGAGGTTACCCAGTTACTGTCCAGAGTTGATGGTGAGTCCACTGCCTCCGTCGCAACAACACTAGCTATATCACTCATTCAGCTCACTCATCTTCAACCGCTTATCCAGGGTCGGGTCGCGGGGGCAACAGCTCCAGCAGGGGATATGCGCCTACATGATATGATGATATCAAATAATATGCGCAGTACTTTTTCCATCATGTTATATAGCCTCCAGAATAATATCAATAAAAATGGCCGTTGTTCCCCTTTGAGTCACTATATAGGTAGGTAGGTAGGTAACACAATGGTGACTATGGCCCAGTTATGTAAGCCCTTGCATGTACAGTACAGAATTACAAACTTGGTGTCTGTGGCGACATTCCCGGGAAAAGCGACATTTCGAGTTTGGATCTCTGGGAAGTGAGATCCAAAAACACGCTGCTTATCGCCATAGGTGCCGCCAAACAGAGCGAAACGGAGATCCTCGAGATTGTAACAGGAAGTAGGTTGGTGGTTGCGGTTACCAGAATACTGGAGCACACACACACACAGGCTCCGACCTCCCCCCCCCACCATGGCTAATTACAAAGCAGAGAGGCTGATTTGCTGCCTGTCTCTCCTCCCTCCGTGAGCCTATTGGAACCACACCAGTAATTAGACTTAGGAAGTCTTAAATTAACATGTGTCCTGTTCTCATTTAGCTGAACTGATGCAAAGACACTGTAAGCTATTGACATGCATTTACAGTACAAACACAATACACATGTATGCTTGTATTATTACAGCCGCTATACTTTTTAAAGATGCCAAACCATTGGGTGATTGGCTTGTGCGGGTGTCTGGGCGCAACCTCGATACCCCCCGATCCCTGGCTTCAACTGAAATCTCAAGATGGCAGCTCCTGTATCTGGGGGATATTTTGGCTTCACTTTTGTACAGTGGGAGGAAGTGGAGACGCATCATCCATCTATATATATACAGTCTATGGCTCCAAAAGGTTCACTCTTCAGCCATGATTGTAAGGCATCCAGATTTCATACCAACTTTCAACTTTATTCATAGTCGTTTAATTCAGGCCTTTCCTGACCCGAAGAAGAAGACTGAGAGAAAAACTGCTTAAATCTAATGTAGATCATATCGGTCTGTAACAAAAAAGGGTAAAAAAATACAAACTTTTTATCAGACACGTACACACAAAGGCCCTGGCTCTCAGAGAAGACTGGAGGGATTTTGTGCTTTGGCTCATGTAAACTGCAACATTATTCTTCCTGTCATGTTCTTGCCTTATTGGCCCCTGCTACATCACAAATCATGTTAATGCTTCATGTAAAGACACCGTAACTCCATGCTCTGGCTCATAAATGATGATGACGCCCGCTGACGGGAACCTTAGTTCCCCAGCCAAGAGACACGGTGGGAGTGTTAACAGTGACGCGGTTATTTACACAAACGGCTCGCCTGTAAACGCGTAAGAGTCATGAAAGGATTTTTGTTTCTACCACACTATTTCCATGTTTTTCTGTGCCGCTGTCCCTATCTGTGCCTCTCTGTCCCAGACGAGCTTGTTTGTGATGATTAATCCCACAAAATTCCACCACACACCCAACGGGAGTTTCATAGGATTCATATGCTTTCCTGTTTTTCAGGCACTGTTTTGATCCAACGAATGTAATGTTTGTTCTCTGTGAAATTAGAGAAACCAACTTTTAACATGTGTACATTAGACATGTTTAATTATAAGCCCTTCCTATAGTGAAGCATTAATGCGATACTTACTTGATAAGGCTTGCTAGCACCATGGCTGAAAGCAGAATGCATTTCTCCACAACCATGGAAGTTTACATACTACCGCTCGTGTCCACAAAATGTAACTTTTTCTTCTCCTTTGTCTTCTAGAATGAACTTTGGACGTGCATCAACTCTACCCTTCCAGGTAAGAGAAGAGTGTTAATATTAAACCCTGTATGTGCAGCATTTTAAATTTGAATTAAAAAAATATATATATGATTGATTCTGTGGTTTCTCCAGGAGTATCCAGGAAGTCAGACGGCTGGGTGGGTCTGGGCTGCTGTGAGCTGGCTATCTCAGCTGAGTGTCGCAGGGAATGCAGACAGGTGAGATGTTGTGAATACAGTACGCCCGACTTTCTCTTTAAGAGTGGCTGCCCGGACATTTATTTTGCTTCCACCTATATGCTGTGGTTTCATGATTTCATTTCCTTTTCCCTTATAGGCCTCATCTAAAAATGACATAACAAAAGTATGCAAAAAAATCACAGAGGTAAGTCCGATAAAATGAATTCAGCTGCTGCAGGCTCCTCCTCTGCTCAGCGAACGAGGGGGGGGGGAGAGAGCAGCTATGGTGGAGCGAGCTAGAGAGCGAATGAAGGGAGGGAGCAGCGTTAGTTAACTTTGACAGCCCTAGAATATATTCATGTTAATGAAAAGATAGAACAGAGATTCCCAACCTGGGGTGGGGAATCCCCGTGGGGCCCCAAGATGAATCCAACATGGTTAAAGGAATCAGAAAGATAAAATCATTTTGCAGTAGTTTCCTGCATCTACAGGGTATTTTCACATCTTCAGGCCTCTGACAATCTGAGAAGGAAAAATCACTCTCTGGTCATGACTCACATCCATTCTAAGGCCTTTGATTTAGTCCTTCTAAACAAGTCACTTCGCCAAAACGGTCGGAAACCACTGAGACAGAGTTTTAGTGTGCTTTTTTCTTTTGATAAATGTTAAAATATATCACCACAACTTTTCTCTTCTCCTTGTAGAACTCCCTCTACAGCTGCATCACCAAAAATGAAAGTAAGTTGTTCCTCACACACACACACAACCAAGATAAACAGTGAAGACGCCAACAACTGATCTCATATCTGCTTCCAGCCAACAAATAAATAAACCCATCAAGCACACCACTATCTTCTTGGACCAATAGATGGGCTTGTTTGTGTTCTCTCTCTGTTTCTCTTTCAGTAAACAACGTGCACAGATGCACACACACACACACACACACACACACACACACACACACACACACATAGCAGAGCCGTGTTATTTGCCTGGGGTCAGTAACTTCCTGTTGACAGGTCTAATGTTGTTGGTTTTTTTCTGTTAATGTCAGCTTTAGTCAGAATGACCAAATCTGAGGAATGTAGCTTCACAATAAAATAATGAAATGCTGAAAGGACTGAGAACTAAACATACACTTTTTATATGCCATGGTAGTTCTTGATGATATGTACCAAAATGTTGAAATATTCCTTTAAGAACCATCAGAATACTCTCTTTGTAGTCTTTTACAGTTTTCTGAAAAATACTCACACAAAGCCAATTTGTGTATTCAAGTACAGTATGTCAGCTGTGTGTGTGTGTGTTCCTCCAGTGGGCTCAACCTGCTGCAGCTATGCAGGGCGTCACACCACCTGTAGGGAGTACTGCCAGGCCATCTTCAGGACTGACTCGACCCCCACCGTGTCCCAGATCACCGCTGTCAAAGAGTACTGTCAGAGTCACAGCGCTCAGCTGCTCAGCTGCGTCAGCAACTTCACCAAGTCCTACCCCATACGCAGCCCTATAGACAGTAAGTCCATCCACACTTTATACTGCACATGGAGCTGACACTCCAGTGCTGCTCCTTGCAGGAGCACTGGATCCATCCACAAACACTGATGCCAGTAGTTGTATCAGTTGTAACCTCATCTGTAAAGTAGTCAGTGTTCATTTCGTTAACGAAAACTATGACGAAATATGTTCGCCAACAAACTTTTTTTGCATGACTAAGACGAGACGATGACGACATGCCAGCCATTTCATTATAAATGTCAATATATTTATTTTAGACAGACAAAGGTTAAGAAGCGTGTGCTCATTTGTAAATAATAGTAATAATCCACAATTAAAATCCCGTACTTTATTCATTCATGGAGCCCTGCAAGTCACTGCATTTCCTACAACACTGTCCTGCAAATATTTCAGAATAAAAGCCTTGTGTTAACAAATCAAGGAATTCTGTCCACAGAAAAAAAAAAACAATTGAGGGCTTTTATTTTTAAATGGAAGCAGGAAGTGTTGATTCAAAAATATATCTTTTCATGTCCGTGACATATTCTACAGATACAGACATTGAAACTGTAGTAATGTTGCTGATATGGTGTCAATATACAGTCAAAAAATCACCTTCACTGTCTGTTGTTGCTGTGAACCGCGCGTCTCGCTGCTGCTGAAACTCTGAGAGCCGGTCAAAATAACACTGCTATCTTATCATCTTCACTTGTGGCGTCGGCCTGTAGTTTACGTTAGCCACCTGTGTGTTCACGGTGCCACTACGGTACGGTCCGTGTACGTATATATCATGATATAGTACATTTTCCAGCACTTATCAATCCATCCTTCCCTCACATGCAGGTCTGTACTGCTGTGACCGGGCCGAGGCTACCCACTGCCAGGTGGCTTGCCGGCGAATCCTCCGCACCATGAGCACAGAACACGAGATCATGGAGGGTTTGATCGACGAGTGCGGCTCCCAGCCTCTCCCTCAGGAACCCATGTGGCAGTGCTTTCTGGGCAGCGCCCACCCTCCCTCCCCGCCCGAAGAGGAGACCCCCCATCCCGCCAAGATGGACTGTGCCAAGCTGCACTGCTGCTCCAAGGCGAACACCTCACTCTGCAGGTACAGCACACTGCTCAGTGGAAGCCAGTACAATGTGTGAGTTTCTTCTTGTTATAAACCAAGACTGTGCACTCTGTGCTCTGACAGGGACATGTGTCAGGAGATCAGCACTAACTGGGGCAGCCAGACGTGGCAGGACTTTGACCAGCTCTGCGAGTACAACCCAGTGGAGACGGAGCTCATCAACTGCCTGGCTGATGTCAGAGAGCCCTGTCAGCTGGGCTGCAAGGACCTCTCCTACTGCACCAACTTCAACAACAGGTCAGACACCGGGATACTCACCAGGGTGGAACTGATGGGACTTGTCCATGGTGGTTTCTCTTCTCAGTTCCTCTCTTTGTCTGCAACTATTTTACCCACAAATGATATTTTGACATTTAGTCCTTTTCATGTCAGTCGAACACCATTAAATTTGCATGTTCACACAACATACAGTGATCGCAACCTGCTCCAAAAAAACAAGTGGATATGATCAGGTTCTTTAGGGTCCCAAAGTCCTTATTCTTTTGTTTTTTCTTTCTTTTTTTTTCCATAATAATTTATTGGGAGTAACATCAGGTGTACAGAAACATGCAAATGGACCACAAATGTAAATGATTGTCCCTCCATATTTTGATAGTTTTCCCCCAAAAGCCCCCTCTCACCCAACCCTCACTCATACCCGATGCAAAAATGATAAAGAACAACAACACAAAAGTATAAAAAAAAAAAAAGATAAAAAATAAATAAAATTAAATAAATAAATAATAATAAATAAAATACACATTGACAGATAATAATTATCGGATGAATCCCAAACTACAGATAAAGTAGGCTAATCAATTTCACCATGTACAAATGGACAAATTAACTGTTTTTTATTTTTTTACAATATCATCAGCAACAACTAAATTCATCCTCCTTTTTTGACCGTATGCTTTTAGAAGCAAGTGAATAAGAAGAGCATGTTTGCATCAATATTGTAAGAAATGACATGAAATTTATTAGGCGAATTACCAACGTAAAAGTAGCTCACTTTAAGTTTCTTCAGAAAACATTGGCTCAATTTATTTATATCATCACATTCTTTCCTTAATCCTTCAACTGTGTGAAAATGCATCTTTGGGAGCCTGAAGAAAGAAAGTGGCAGAGAGGTGAAACAAGAGACATTGTTGTATTGAACCCAGTGTGACCCCGGAGTTATCAGTACCACAGCATGTTTTACACACCGTCTACAGATGGGGCCAAAGGCCAAATGGAATGGCTTCAAAGGCTGCACTGGGAAGTCACACTAACACACACACACACACACACACACACACACACACACACACACACACACACATCAAAACAAACTCAAATATACTTCACACATACACACAGCGGTCTGCATGTCACCTGGTGAGTGAGGCAACCACAAAAGCTCACAGTCATTTGATACTGAGCATTCTGAAAAGCCGAGGTCATGTGAGATGTAAGATTCAGTTAGATTGTAGCATCAAATGTAATTTAAATAGAAGTCATCTAAAATGTTACTGTATATGTTGTTGAAATACTTGGTGTTGTGTTAAATATAATTATACCTATTCATTCCTGAAGCTGTGAAAAACTGTAGGATCTTCTCACTCAGTGTGTATCCTGTAGCATCCTGTAGCATGCTTCCAGTTCCAGATGAATCATGGTTGAGCGAGGTTGGCACTTACAACATAACCGTGCACTTGAGCAATCTGTGTTGAGGGTGAGGAATAAATTGGCTGAATTGGGTTTTGGACCTAAAACCATAGACTGTGTATAAGAAGTGGACGTAGTCACCGTGACGTTACCCATTGGTTTGTGTAGTACCGTGTTGAAGCCTTGAGTTTGTCGTTTTGGCTGTCGCCATCTTGTTTTTTTGGAACCAGAAGTGACCATATTTGGTCAATAGACTGTGAACCTGAACATTTCTCATTTGGAACTTTGTTTGAAAAGAAGATGAAGAACGTTGATTGTTTGAGCTGCAGCAGCCCTGATTAAACTGGGGATGAGCTTTACTGAGTTACTCTTAATAAGAATCAGCTGATCGCCGCATTTAGTTTTGGTTGGAGAGGAAAACCACTGTTGACCATTTTGGGGTGAAATAAAGTTAAGGACCCCGGGTATTACACACACACACACACACAGACACACACACACATACACAAGGCCGCTTCAAGATAAACGAAGCATCACTCATCAGGAGCAAATGGAATGATGGAACCACACCCAGAGCTTGTGCCTGGAACCTTCTCCCTTTAAACCACCAATTAGCTGACTCACTTGAGACCAAACCCACCAATCAGACATCAAAGACACTTCCTGGTGCAGTGGAAGAGGAAAACAACCCTCACATTATCCAGAGGGACTCCCGCTGAGCACGCCGATTTAATTGCAATCCCCGACTTGCGTTGTTAAAAAGCTTGATATATTTTTGACTTCTTAAGTGTTATTTCTCTTCGAGATCTCGTAAAAATCACCTCTGCGTGTGTCTCCGTCCTCAGGCCGACGGAGCTGTTCCGCAGCTGCAACGTCCAGTCGGACCAGGGCGCCATGAGCGACATGAAGCTGTGGTCCAATGGGACGATCAAGATGCCGTTCATGAACATCCCCGTGCTGGACATCAGGAAGTGTCTGCCGGACATGTGGAAGGCCGTGGCCTGTTCGCTGCAGATCAAACCCTGCCACAGCAAGTCCAGAGGGAGCGTCATATGCAAGTATGTCCGCTACCAATCTGCAAGTTACTACCCGGTAGTAACCGGTAACACACTGTCAACACGACCACGGGGCAATTATGCGATTAATCGCAATTAAATATTTGAATCGATTGACAGCCCTAGTAATTAGTAATTGTATCAGATTACATTTTTAAAGTAACCTTCCCAAACCCCTTCTTTCTTGTCAATTTGTTTCAAGCAGTGTTCCACTGGATTTTTTTTTTTAGTATATCTCTTATCTGTCCTCAGGTCAGATTGTGTGGACATCCTGACCCAGTGCGGGGACAGGAAGCGTTTCCATGAAGGACAAACTGCAGAGGGGATCTGTGACCTGCTGTCGCCCATCGATGACCCTGAACGCTGCATCCCCCTCCGCAGATACCTCAGTGAGTCGGCGCTCATTCTATCTTGTAGTAAAATGTAGGGGAGCTCGGTTATAGGTGGAAATACCAACACAGTATAGTGCTGTAACTGGAAAGAAGATGTTAGATTTTATAACCATACTTCTTTCAGTTCTTCAAAAGCTCATGCAAGCCAAATCTGCAAGTAAATATATTTGTATCCACCAGGGGGCAGAAGAGAACAGACATGATATCATCTAATGAAGCTGCTTTGGACAACATTTTAGCGAACTGTTTTACTATTTATTTAATTATACATTCAGCAGACACAGAGCAACTTAAGCGTCCCATTGGTGTTGTGTGTCTGTTCACCCGACAAGTTTAAGACCAATAGTCACCGGCCTTTTGGCTAACTGCGTCTGCTGTTTGGTGCTGCGCAGGTAGCGCACGGTGAAAAGACTGTTACATTCGGGGCTTTTTCCCTCTGATTGGGCTTTTTGTTTGGAAGCTCAGTAAATACCGAGTGTTCACATTGTCACCAAACAGAAAATACTCTCATATCTTATCTGACAGTCATATTTAATCTTGTTTTACATCTTCATAACCACCCTGCACCCCTACCCCTTCACACAGTCCCCAGTTCCCTTGGCAACAGCATCATGGATGAGGTCATCCACCCATGCAACCCCAACCCCTGCCCCAGCAACCACTTATGCCAGGTCAACAGGAAGGGCTGCCTCGATGAGCTCAACTGTCAGCCGTACGTCTGCGTGCCAGGTACGAGCAGCTCCCGCTACAGTTTTCGGCGGCTGTGTCTGCAGCATGGCGGTCCTTCTGAGTGTGTGTGTGTGTGTCTTCAGGATGTAAACTGGGCGAGGCCTCAGAGTTCCTGGTGCAGCAGGACGCTCGTATCCAGGTGCCAACTCGCTCCGGTCCCATCGGGTGCCACGAGGTCTGCAGCTGTGGTGTCAGCGGGCGTCTGGAGAACTGTATGGACATGCCGTGCGTGGACACCAACAAGCCCTGCATCGTAGGAGGCCAGAGGAAGGGTAAGAGCTCCCTCGTGTCTGTCTGTATTGTCCAAAGAGTTTCCACAGGTCCCTAAAAGTTAACAAAAGTCTGTTGGAGAAAAACTTCATCCGGCCGGTTGGGTTCAGATTCTCTACCGGACTACCGGAATAATTTTGAAGTAACCTCTTAAACCCTATAGGGTTCTGGAAGGTGTGGTTCGCCTGAGACAGACAAAGCCAAAATAAATTAAGAGTAGCTCCACAACTACCATGTCTATATGCATGATCTATGGTCTCTATGGATAGGTAAGACCTCAGAGAATTCATCCCCAGTGTAAGAAAACATTGTGACTGTTACTATGCCTGAGTAAATGGTGATGAACCACATTTACATTTACTATGACTTGATTAGATTGTTGTGGTCAAAGGTCAAGGTCGCTGTGACCTCACAAAACATGTTTTCGGCCATCATACTAATTCTGATAATTTCACACAAATGTCTAAAAGGGTAAAATGATGAAGCGATGACATTTTGGACAGACGTGGCTATAAACTGCGGCTTGACCGGCTGGCGGAGGCGTAGTAATTGTAGTTATTATTACATTGTTACATTTGTTACACTAAAACTATCCAGTAAACACCGTATGATGAGATGGTTTTAGCTGCCTGCTGCTGAGGGCAGAATGATTTACAGACTGTTTACTAAAATCCTCCCACACCACACTGAAAGGCTTCCTCTGCCGAGCCATCTGTTAGAGACTGTAGTAATATAAAAAACATACTGGAGGAACGGAGCCGGGCTCTGCCATGTGCGGTGAGCAACTTTCACAGCAATGAATCGGGGCGCCATCTTTGAACTTGGTGGTATCCCGTTCTGCTTAATACATCCGTAATTAAGAGGGGCAAAATCAATTGTACAAACTACACCTGCATGGATCTTTTACATAGAGCTCAAATTTTGGTAAATTTTGTCATGCAAATTCACACTGTTGACCAACAGCACACCATCCTGACTTTAAGGGAACAGTGCACCGAGAGCTCACAGTGCTGTATGAAGAATGAGACATAACTTTGTAACTTCTCATATTACCCAGGCTGAGAAAAGTGTGAAAAAGTATCCCTCTGTGAATAGAATAGAATAGAATAGAGTCAGACATGTCAGCTTTTTGATGACTTCTGACTTCTTGTTTTTATGACATTACAGCAGAGGGATTTGTGGCTTACTCCCTGAAGAGGGAGCATTACAGACTTATGGAATGTGCGCTGCAGGGGAGCTCTCAGGCACTTGCCAGTTTCCTGGCTCACGCACAGGAACTCGTCTTTTTTTTACACTGCACTGCATCTACATTCACCGTGCATTGCTGCCATTTTTGATACTGTCACTGGGGGGCACCAAAGTCAAAAACTTTCAAAATCCTCACACTGTGGCTCTAACATGCTATACGCAGTAAATATTCACTTAGCCACTCCATTGAATGAATGCTCTTCCTCTCTGTTTACAAAGACACTATACGCTTCACTCCTCTCTCTGTCACCAGCTCGGCTTCTTTCACCCTTCGCAGAGTTTTTGTTGCTCTTCTAGCTTTCTGCTTTCATGTTTGTTTTCGCCCCGCACTTCTAAGGAGGGCCGAGCTGCTCTCGGCTCTTATTGGAGACAGATGTTTAGTTTTGATTGGACACATGCTGTTGTTTTGTGTAGAGCCAAACTCCATCAAAAGTCTGGCGGTGTAATGTGTCGTTGGCTAACAGCAGGGAATAGACACATCACGGAACAGGACTCAGCATCCTGTAGAGCTTCTTCTCAATTCAGCACGTTCATATTTCACATAGCGGTTCACCTGTTCTTAGCAGGAGAGAGAGGACAGGTAGCCAAGAAATATAAATGCTTTGTCTTTATTTGATTCAATCTTTTGAATTTGATCGCTCAGCAGTCATCTTGTTGACTCGAGGTGTCAAGGTGCTGCGAGGCTTTCTGCAGCTTGCTATTACCACATCGTAGCAGGTGGTAGAAATGACAAAGGAGGTGCCGCTTGGTGGAGGAGGCGTGTGCTGAATCGAAGTGTAGATTCATACTAATGCACATGTCATAAATGTCTCCCTTCATTTCCCATCTGCTCTCTACGGTTAGTGATCAGTTAAAGGCACGACATGGCCCCCCCAAAAAAAGGTTTAGAGAAGCCTTGCAAGTGGACCTCGAGTTCAGATCTTTGGTTTCGTCTTAGGTGTCTAGATCTAGATAACGTGTTAGTATTTAAAATGTATGTTTACTATCTACTTAGTGTCTCGGCCCCTATTCTCAAGCTTTAGATTGCTTCTCAGTGGGTCCCATTTCACATATCTCCATATCTGACTGACATGCAGGCATTTCCCAGAGGTTGCTGACAGACACGCCCTCAGATTGTGGAGAGTAAGATTTGAGAGCTCTTGGTCAGTCTTAGACCAAAAGGAAGGGCACCGTCTAACAATACAGAAGCTCTTTAATGTGCATCAGCAGCTGTTGTAGCACAGATAAGAAAAAACAACATGCACAAGAGCAGAGCACATACTGTAGCATTTTCATTTATTTTTTTAATGTACTTATTATTGTTGTTGACTATGCACGCAATAAAAGAGTCGAGTGTGTGTCTGCCAGAGAGCGGGAGAGACGGAGCCCTTATTAACATTCCATTAGCTTCATGGATTTATTAGTTTTCCTCTTAATCACTTCTCGTCTTGTTTCACTTAATGCACACAAACATTATGAAGTCAAATAAAAAATGAGAAGTAGGGGTTTTAAAAAATGTACTTTCTCTGGGGGGAACATGATAAATGGATAGAGGGTCGGTGCAAATATTCCTGAGGCTTAGCCAGAATTTTAAATGGATGAATTTGTAATGTACTAGAAAAGAAGTAGAGGCAGCAGGGCAGTAACTGTAGTAATAAATCATTGCTGTCATGTAGGAATCTCTATAGATCTACAGATGTGTCACATTCATACTAATATCCAACGAAGACGCCTCAGTCCTCTGAACACTGACAAACTCCCTCATCACTCTCCGACAGAGTCGCACCATCGAGCAAACGCTGGTCCCTCGTGAACGATGCCGGTCTCTTTAGGCCCGTCACTAACAATCAGGCCAAGCAGTGTGGTTCACAATGACAAAATGCTTCAGATGAATAGATGGGATTCGAAGAAGAATTCATCAACGCGTTTGAGCTCTTTTAATAATAGAATGAACATTTCATATCTTGAGGAAAATCACGAGATTGTTGGGGCACGACGTGTGCTGTTGATTCATCGCTTCTTGCTTTTTCGTATCTATATGTAGATTTTTTTTTGTTTTGATTTTTACAAACCCATTATGACTGATGTATTTTCTTCAATACACCTCACCTGCAAATATGAGAAATGTATTATTCACCCCCCCCTGTCCAGTTAGTGTCAGAGGAACTGTCGAGGAAATACCAAGCACAGCCCACCAGCCGGAGCACAGCCAATAGGAACGCTCTCTCTCTCAAATGAACTGTGATTGGCCAGAGTCTCTCATCATGGGCTCGACTTTCTAAAGCCTGAAAACAGAGTCATGAGGAGGTGCAGAAGTCTAGTTTTCTCTCAGATGACTTGAATTACAATATGCTGAAAGGTTATTATGGAATTTTTGCCCAATGATGCCGAAAACGTTCTGCCTACTGAGGCTTTAAGCCGCGTTTCCACCAAGACGTTCCTGGTAATTTCAGTCCCGGGAACTACTTTTCAAGGAACTAAAAGGTTCCTTCGGCCCACTGTTGTCTGCGTTTCCATAGCGGTCAAAATACCCGCGAAGATTAGGCAAATTAGTCCGCTGACGTATGAAAAAGCAACATGACATGGGACGAGGGGCTGCTGGTGGTCGCATATTTTTTGGTTCAGAAACGTCGACATTCAA
Organism: Sebastolobus alascanus; assembly: GCA_916701645.2. Lineage (NCBI taxonomy): Eukaryota > Metazoa > Chordata > Actinopteri > Perciformes > Sebastidae > Sebastolobus > Sebastolobus alascanus. The sequence continues at coordinate 1,535,728 of CAKAOJ020000091.1, forward strand.
CGTATCCTGCGGTTTGCCAACATTTTTTTCCGGCAACTGGGTTGAACTAGAATACTATGCACATTATGAGCGTGAAAAACAAAATAAAAAGCTACTAAATATTGTATACACCAACAGAAATAGCAACTTAAAAATATACTGAGACAAAAAATAGTCACAAATACATCCTGAACATAAAGTCAAACGTTGTTCACATGTTCTTGTGTTGTGCACGTTGTCACCAACAGGTCATGGGACGTCTTTCAGGGTCGACTGCCACACCTGTTCCTGCTTCGCCGGTGACACCATCTGCTCTACGAGGGAATGCCTCGCCTTCGACAGCTCCGATGAGGACCGCAGGCGCTTTACTGGTCCGTCTGTGTGTGTGTGTTTGCTTGCCAGTAATGTTAACAGCATTTGATATAATGTTACGTTAGCTTTACCTTTCTACAAATGCTAGTGTGCTCCATGTTTTGTTTGTCCCAGCTGTGTTGTTGCTGTCTGATTCTCAGTGGATCGTAGATGAATTTAGTCCTAAAATCTGTCTCTTTCAAGGATGTCGGATAACATTTACCGACAGAGACAGAATACACAATGAATGCCAATGTTTCTCATTAACCACTGAATCAACTTCTGAACAAGAGATAGTTTTGTCTTGTTTAACAAAAAGGTCATCAAAAATATCTTTCATCAGAGTTGTTCATCTTTAGTTTGTCGATGAAATAAACTGCACGGAGGCGGCGTTGGCTGTCGGTAGCAGCGGTGAACATGGATCGAAGAAATATGTCTAATGATTTAAGGGGGTGTTGTTTCTGTGAGTCGGCTTGCAGCAACCTGTAATTACTGAGATCTGGGAACGAGGCAGCTTTGCTAAAAATAGGTCCCGCGGGGCAAGAAACTCAGATGATGAAACCCCCCCCCCCCCCCCCAAACCCAAGGTGTTCTGGGAAGCAGTAACTTTAGATAGTACAGTGTTATCAGAACCAACAGAACCAATGGCCAGACCCACGGAAATATAACCCAAGTTGTAATTCTCCTTTAAAGCTAAAGGTTGACTATTGTAGCTTCTCCTTCATTCCATCACAATGGACGCCATGAATACTTTTCTCCATCCTAACTACTTGTCCTCCTCCAGGCCTTCCCTGTAGCTGTCCCGACCGCTTCGTCCCAGTGTGTGCCTCCAACGGGCGGACTTATCCCAGCGCCTGCGTAGCTCGCTGTATGGGTTTCAAGGACAACCAGTTCGTCTTCGGCCTGTGCCGCCTCAGCAACCCCTGCTCCGGCAAGCCCTGCCAGAGAAACCAGAGGTAAAGGTTCAGCATGCTGTTAACACCGAGCACCAACTCATCAACACTAAGGACGAGCTCATTACGACGTTCTCCCTCCCTTTCTTTTCTTCTCTCTCTCTGTGCAGCTGAGTTGTTGTTTCAGCTGGCTGTGGTTGTGGCCCCTTATCAGTATGGGGTTTGTTAATGCATTTCATTCACAAATCCTCATCATCATCCCTCACCCTCAAGCTTTGACCCCCTCACCCACGGTCTGACAGGAATATAAATAGAAGGAAGGCATTGACAACATATATTTTCAGCCCCAGACAAAAAGCCTTTATCCATCTAATCTATCTAAGCTCAACTACAGGGAGACCTTTCTTTGAAACAAGCCTATATTAAAGACAGGCCTGTGTTCCTAACTTTCCCTGTTTTAATGCATACAAGGTCTTTTCTTGGCTCTCTGTTCAAAGACTGAACGCACGCGCACACTAATGAGTGGAGGTATGTGGGGACATGGTGGTTGCTATGGTGATAAGAGCAGGGTTTCTTTATGTGTTTGGAGGGGAAGCAGTTTGCTCACAGCTTTTTTAGCAAAATATACTCATATAGTGTGTGATGTTTACATCCATCATTGTGGGGTGGTGTGTGAACTTAATGCAGTGTATACAGTACATACTATTAGTAGTCTGGGGCTTCTCACCTGGTCTCCTCACGTATGGACAGAGGGTAGTATAGATGAATATATAAAGGCATATTGTGTGTGTGTTTTCAGGTGCGTCCCGAAGTACCGCGTGTGCCTGAGCGACCAGTCGGACTGCCCGCAGCACGACTGCGTCGGCCGACCGGCGGCCTGCGATAAGAGCAGCGTGGAGCCGGCCTGCGATACCGACGGCCTCGTCCACCCCAGTCTGTGCCAGATGCAACAGGCCGGGAAAACCCTGGCCTACATGGGCCACTGCCAGGTAGGTTCCACAGGACTCCGGGGACCGCTGTCTTCAACTCGAGAACACTCATCTCTGACCTCGTCGTCGCCGTTACTTTGTGTGTGTTCGTGTTTTATATGTGGAGGCCCCGGACCGAAAATCAAGTGCAGCTTTTTGCAGAGTGATTAAAGCTAAAAAGCACTCAGTAGAGTGAAGTCCTTCATCAAGGTCTAGTAATCCTCTCAGTTAGCTGTTCAGAACAGAGGACGGAGCACTAAAAGGAAAAGGTCTAAATCAAATCAGTAGCTTTAATTCTTGTCTCGAGTGGGACTTTGCAGATGAATGATGATGGTCATTTTGCCGGTTGAGCTTTTGGTCTGTTTGGTCCAGAGCAATGTATCTTGACAACTACAGTATGGTGTCTGCACACTGACTTTTAGCTCCCAAAATATTCTAACCTATTTCATTATTTCTTGATTGTGTATTATTGTGACTATAATACTATAATCTGATTATTTGAGATGCGTTTGATAGCTCAGAAAAAGCCAGAAAGTGGACCTTGAGTTTAGATTATTTTCTAGCACAATATACAACTAGTTTTCACAGACTGTAGTACGACCCATTACCGGCAAACTGACTTTGACCCGGTTCCCAGGGGATGAATCCTGATGTTCTTCACGGCCGTCTGAGCCTTCCTTTAGTGTCACCGGCAGGACAAAACAACAACTGTAGGCAAGAAATGTCCATAATATGTAATGAACAGGTCGTCATCAAGTGCACTGATTACATTCATGCTCCTCAGAAGATGAGAAAAACAAATATATATATATGTAAATTTGCAGTTTACACATTTGCTTGGTGTGCTGTGTTCTCAGGACGCCTGTAGGAAGACTCAGCAAGTTTGCGGCCACAACGGTGAAACCTACAACACGGTGTGTGACGCCTTCTTTGACCGCGTGGCTGTGGACTACGAGGGCCCCTGCCACGCCGTCGGGGCCGTGTCCGACGTGGCCCCCGACTCTGCGTGCAGCGTGATTCCCTGTCCGCCTCTGTCCGCTCCAGGCTGCCAGCCTGTCACCCCACCTGGTGAGAGCAACCGTGACAGAAAAATCACCGTTTTAAGGCTCTAAATTCTAAAAGACAGCATTAGTTTCTGGAGGTTGTATTGAAATAATCCATGACCTCTGACCTCTTCCCAGGAGCCTGTTGTCCGATATGTGCCAGCATGCTGCAGATCCTCTGGAACAAAGAGCAGATGAACACTTTCTCGAAGGTACAAATGGGTCACTGAAGCTGCCCCTTCTTCACTGTACACTTTGATAAATCACAAATAATTCACGTGCATATCTTGGTTAAACTTTCACAGTTTCACAGTGTTCTGTATGTGATGCTGGTGGTATCAGATGTAACTGCATATGTTGACCACTAGGGAGAGCTATAAATCCAAAGAGTCCCTACTGCAGCTACAGGTGGACCGCACAAAAGAACACAAGCGCTGTTACTTACATTATAGTAGCAGTGCAGTTACCCAAGGACCAAATACTGTGACGCAGAAGTCGTGTTTCACTGTCAGTCTTTTTCAGCAGAATGTTTCACATTTTTTCCTGTGTCCCCATAAGATAGATAAACTAGCTCCACCTCAAGCAGCTACAACAGTAACATGCTGCTCTAACATTGATGCATCAGTATTAACTAATATTAATTAATCTAATATTATATCACATGTGGTGCAGTGGTCAACACTGTCGCCTCATAGCAAGAGGGTCGCAGACCTGAATAGGATAAGCGGTTGAATGAATGAATATCACATGTAAAAATATTAATCAGTCACAGGGGACATTTTACAACCACTGTTTTCACTTTGATACTTAGTATTCTAACATTGTTGTATTGTTACCTCCACCCCTGGTTTTGTCAAAAACAAGAATGCTTTTTTAGTTGATTTCCAATTGTCAGTTGAATGTGGTGTCAAACACTGGATTTTATTGTTTAGTTTTTTTTGTGGTTACATCTTTACCACTTTATCATTTCTTCACTTTTGCTAAAAAATATTAACAGAGAGAAAAAAAAGGAGAAGAAAAAAACTGTTAAGTTTTGCACAATGGCTAAGAACAATGACTGACTTAAGGTGGCAGTAGGCAGAATGTTTTTGGCATCATTTGAGCAAAAAAACTTTAATAACCTTTCAGCATATTGTAATTCAAGTGTTTTGAGAGAAAACTAGACTTCTGCACCTCCTCATGGCTCTGTTTTCAGGCTTTAGAAAATCTTTTTTCAGATTACCTGTCTCATGCACTACTGTCAGGATATAGCGACCGTTCTATAAAAATAACCTTTTTTTTAATCATATTTTGCTCCAGTCTTGCCTACCGCTGCTTTAACATTCATAATAACACTAATCAGAAGTGGTTACATCCTCCCACCTCTGGCCACAGCCTCCCCTCACGTGCCCCCCCGAGCCTCCCTGGTGGGTGTGTGCCCAGCTTGTTAAACAGCAGTAAAAGCCTGAAGCCTGCTGATGCCTAAACACCGACATGTTAGCTGCTAATAAGTCCCACCGGCGTCTCACTCCGGTCAGCTTAATTATACAACAAAGCCCCCTTTGGCTGTCAGTCAATTTGGCTTTCGTCCCCAGCACCAGCGCATCGTAGCGAGGCTCGGCAATAAGCCCGTTAATACCGAACACAAGCGGAGCTGATTTGATCTGCAGCTGCGAAGATACATGAGAATATGAGTGGAACTGTGTTGCTGCACTGAAGCTACAGCTCAGCCTGCTGGGAGCCCCTCTGTCCTGTTTATTCAGCAACACGCTGATTTTATGACACCGGTTCAATCCTTTATCTGTCAGTTATTCATAACTTTTTTTCATTCATATAATAAAACTTTAGAATTGGGGATATTTGCTCTGAAAGAGGAGCTCGCACATCAACGTGGTACCAGGTCTTAGGGAGTTCTACTGCATATGTGAAATAGGTAGTATGAAGCCTTTAGTGTCTCCAGAGGGACTACAAGTTAGAAAAGTAAAATAATCTGGAGGTGTGGAGTTAGAAAGAAGTGATCTGACCAGACCTCTGCAGCCCGTTGCTCATCTCTGCTGCAGGCTAGAGTAGCTGCTACCATCAGAACATACCTGAATTTCTGACCCAACTGTCTGTGTTGCATTGCTAAGTGAAAAACCCAGCCCAAGTTTTGCCAACTCTTTTCCAATGAAAGTAACTATGCACCCAACATGCAGTATTTCTTTAAATTACATTTTAGAACTCGTACGGCAGCGTTCGTTTAACGTTGTCTGATCCCTCCCCCTTCTGTTTGACCTTTGACCCCTGGGGTGCAGTTGAATAAGAACCAACCGGTGACGGTCCAAGACGTCCTGCAGATCCTGCGGCTTCATGTCTCGGTGCCACAGTGCGACGTCTTCGGCTACCTGAGCATCGACCACGAGCTGGTGGTCCTCATCGCTCCGGTGGACGAGCAGCCAACACCGCTGCAGGTAACACACACACACACACACACACACACACACACACACACTGTAGATTCCCACAGGATTCTGAGAGACTGTGGTGGGTGGACATCGGACCCTCTAGGGGGGTCCGGGGTTATACTTCCCTGGAAGAAAATTTTGAACATTTTAAAGTTAAATGCATCAATCTGGTGCACTTTGAGAGCAAAATTACGAGGCTAGAACTATGAAGAACATTGTGCTCTAGTAAGCAATTTAATTATAAAGGTTGTATGGTTATGAAAGCTGATAGCAAAAAAATCACACAGCATAAGTATGCTAAATGAGACTGGGGAGCCGACATCCCCGCAGACCCCTCTCACTGAGTGACCGGGGAACATCCCACAAGAGCTGCAGTTCTGGAGATGCTCTGACCCGGTCGTCCAGCCATCACAATTTGGCCCCTTGTCAAAGTCGCTCAGACTGAACCTCTGTACTGACAGCAGCTTTTTATTGTAAGCTATATATGGCCTTAGAAAAGTTATCTCACGATTGATTGTAATTGAAAATGACATAAAAACTCCCTCAAGTCATGAAAGGGGGATCATGTTAGGTTATTGTAATGGGAAGGAGGTTTATGTGTGCCAGCCAGTAAGTGGGTTAGAAACACAGTAGAGCTGAGCTCTTATCTGGAGCTGAGATGTCTCCAGGCTGGTGTTTAAATGCTGCTGCTGGCAGCAATCTAATCTAATCTTAGAACCAGAATCAGTTCATGTCCAAAAGCACTGAACACGCTTCGAACAAAAGCTGCAGATAGGCCCGATAGTGAGCGGTGGAAGAATTAAAGGATGGAAAGAAGGAGAGTGAGAAAGACGTGACGACGCGGAGAGAGAATAAAATAGCAAGAAAAAAACTTATCATCATCGTAATGATCTACTCTCATCGGTCGAAGGAAAAAATCTCAGAAAAATAATGAATCAATGCATTTCAACATCAAGGCAACTTTTCAGGGTTGCCTTTAGACAATTTCCCACAAATGTCTAACAGGATAAAATGATGACATTTTGAACAGACATGGATATAAACTACAACTGCAAATACTTCGGCACTCTTCAGAATAACATACTGTACGTAGAACCTCCCCTCTAAGAGATCAACAGCACTTCCAGCAGAATACATAATTCCCGCGACGTTCTCGCAGGGGGAAGGTTTCACCGACAAAGGTTGCATCGGTCATTCGTTTCTGAGGAAAATTGTGAAATCGGCTAAGTATAGAAGTCGAATCACTGCAGGAAACACCGGGGCCTGTGGGAGGAATGTACAGATACGGCAAAGACAGCAGAGACATTTCAGTGTTTGTTCGTGCTCCTTCTTTTTTTAGCTCAAGGTCTTTCTTTCTGTCCCAGTGAACAAAGCGAGAGACACGGTGACCTCACAGCAAAAGTATTTTCGAAAGAGAAGAAAGTTATGCTGAAAAGAGGTCTAAATATACTTTAAAGAGCATTAGAAATAACCTCAGTGATTAAGAAGTGATTGGCTGTGAGGTTCCTGTCTAATTCCTGGCTTCATCTCTCAGTTCCAATCCAAAGCGTCGCTGAAATACACTTCCTGACGAAGCAAAGAGAACAAATATATCCGGATTTATTTAGCAGCCATGACAAAGTAACATTGCAACAAATTGCTCAGCGGTTTGTCTTGACTGTGATCTCATTGGGGTTCGATACTGTTCAGCTGCTACTGTCGTGTTTCACAGAAGTAAAACAAGATTTGAACTTAAAAGGAGCCCCCTTTCATAGGATTTCTAAATGATCATCTAAAAACCTTTATCCTCAATGGACATTATTGATCCCGACGCAGCTGTAAGGACGGAATTCTGCTGATTCCAGCGAGGCGTTACAAAATAAAACCCCAAAATCAGAGTATGAACGTGGAAAGGAGCATGACATGTCTACTTCAAGGCTTCAGTAGGCAGAATGTTTTTAGCATCACTGGGCAAAAATTCCATAATTCCATAACTGCGTCCATATTTTCTACAGTCTACGGTTTATACCAGGGAGGGTTTGAACACGACGAACATGAAACATGCATCACCGTTTAATAATAAATAAAGGTTGATAGAAATATGAAGGTTAATGGATGTGGTTCATGTTTAGTGAAAACAACACTCCTACCATATGCTAGGTTTATCCCCCAGATGTTTGCAGCTGCATCGCCTTAATCAGTGCGGTAATTTAGCTGAAAACATTTTGGGGACAAATATACAGCAGCATATTGGAGGAGAGTTGTTCAGCGAGTCAGTGGGATTGGATTGCTTGAGCCACAGCAGGTTTGCGCCTTGCTGTGTGTATGCTGCTGGAATATGAATCTGTTTTTCCAGGGCTATATCGGCTATATAAATATACATATAGAGATATATATATATATATATAAAACATCTCTCCAATCCCTTCCGGCAATCTTGTCCACCTTCATTTTTAACCAGCAGTTCTTCTCTAACTTCACTCTCTCAAGGCCAATAATGTACTCAACCTGTAGGACTAGACATTGAATAATTTATACTTTTATACTTCAAAATTCATGTTGCTATGTCAGACAGGCTTCCAAAAAATGTGCAGCTGCCGCAGAGCAAGAGAATGAGCAGACTGAATCTTGAAGTGAAGAAGACCCTGTGTGGTTTATTTATTTTGATAGAAGATTTCCATCCAAACAGAGAGGTCGGATTGAGAGTTCAGGTAACTGGTATGAGTTTTTGAAGAACAATATTGAAACTATATTAGCTGTTGTACTACGGGATCATGAAACTAATGAAACACACATTTCAACCTTTTGGGGAATAAAAATATTTCAAGAAGAGCAGCACATAAAAAGTGCGAAGAGGCAGAATAAATCTCTCGCAAATGGTTAAATGCCACTGGATTTAGACAGAAGAGCAACTGAGGAGAAAAGACAAAACAAACAAGCTGGCTTTTAGTTTCAGCTGTTACTAGGCAACAGCTTCTCCAACTTGTTTGAGAAGTAAAATAATATTCATCCAAGGGTTGACGGAGGCAGCGCCAGAACAATTCCTCATCACATACAGAATGAGCACTGAGCACTGCTCACTCTTAGTTTGTTCCTTAATTAAAACTCTTTTGTGCAAAAGCACAACCAACAACCCTGAAACTGACTGATGACGCACAGAGTAGCTTTTCATCGCTTCTCCAAAGTTATCCCAATTTAAATTTTGTCTTCAGTCATCAGTCACAGCCCACATCTAGACAAGTACAGTCCAAATGACCAGCTGTGGTCTTACTCTGCCTTATTTTTATGCCTTCGTGGCGGCAACAGCTGTGGCCGGAGGCATTAGGCTTTCTGGTTGTCCATCTGTGCGTCTGTCTGTCCGTCACATTCTCGTGAACACGATATCTCAGGAACGTCTGGAGGGAATTTCTTCAAATTTGGCACAAACGTCCGCTTGGACTCAAGGATGAACTGATTAGAATTTGGTGGTCAAAGGTCACAATACATGTTTTTTGGCCATAACTCAAGAATTCATATGCTAATTATGACAATTTGACGTAAACGTCTAAACAGGATAAAATGACGTAGTGACGTCATTTTGGACAAACCTGGATGTAAACTGCAGCTTGACTGGTTGCCGGAGGCATACAACCGTGAGGCGGTAATTCTAGTTTGTCCAGGGACTGTTATTATGTCATTGTATTAAGTTTTGATATTTTCCTGGCAGGAAAGTAATTTTAAATATAATAATAATAATAATTTAAATATCAAAATTTGCTTTTGGAGATGTGAGGACTGGCCGGTCCACACTTAAGGCCTTTACACACCAGGGGCATTTTTTTGTGCGATTAATTCGCATGTCAATATATCTTTTTCAACTGTTGTTTGAGTATTTTCACAAGTAAATATTACACTGCGCAAAAAGCAAAAAAAAAATTCCGGAGCAAGGCCAATTTTTCAAAGAGTTGATGTGCTAAATGGGATATGGGAACGGCTTGGCCGAATAAACTCTGATGTAGTGACCATTTAACAGCTGTTTCTGCTGTCCTCATTCCCATAACGTGTGAATGTTTGTCTTCGTCTCCAACACTAGCTGACACGAAACACTGCCATTAAAACTTGCCAAATCGAAACAAATTCCTGAAGACCTCTCTCCATCATTCCATTTAAAAAATGAATAAAACGATGAACAGAGAGAGAGAGAGAGAGAGAGAGAGAGAAAGAGGCTGACTGTGCTCTTGTGCTTACTCAGATGGAGGAAATCTAAGTGCTGAGTTTGCTCTCTCTCGCATTTCCCCAGATCGAAGCCTGCAGTAAGGAGGCCGAGAAGATTGATGCCCTCATCAACTATGCCAGTCCCACGCTGGTCTCCCATGTTCCCCTCTCCGCGTTCCTCGCGTCCGAGATCAAGACCTCCTCCGTCCGCTCGTCCGGAGGCACTCCGCCCTCTCCTCTTCCCCCGGGCCTGTGCCTCCTCCTGGGCCTCCTCATCGCTGCAGCCCCTGTCCTCCACCGGGGCTAAGTGCTTGTCATCCACACCCAGCCTCTCCCCCCCACTAACTCTTGAGTGGTCCAAAGTACCCCCCCCCTCTTCCTGGGATGACACGAGGTGAGTGTGTGTGTTCAGGAAGAAGCAGGAAGAAGCAAAACGCCATTTTCGACAATCATTCCTATTGACTCACCTGCGTGTCAAACAATCAAGGCGGTGGAAAAGCTATTATTCTGGAAAGCTTTTTGTATGAACAGTGTTATTCAGTGGATGAGTTACTCGTTGGGTTTCCCTCCAGTGAAGTGTGTGTGTGTGTATGTGTGCGTGTGTGTGTGTGACCTTTAAGAAGCATTTGACTTCATGCCAGCAGTGTTTACCCATTAGTCCCGGCAGCAAGCTCTATCTCCTCTGAAAGCTGTTAAGTGGGAATGTAAATTTCATGACTCACTCTGTCTTATTCTGAGGCTTTGCGTGTGTGTGTGTGTGTGTGTGTGTGTGTGTGTGTGTGTGTGTGGGTGTGGGTGTGGGTGTGGGTGTGTGTCCAATTGGATTTCGGAGACAAAACATCCCTGTCTGGCAGCACATCTGTCTGACAAATTACCCAAAATTCCCCTCCGCCACACACACTTTCACACGCACTCCCCCCCCACACAAAGATTGGTGTCACTCAACCCAGACTCCTCTGCTCAGTGTAGACCGTGCGTTTAGATGGAGTCTGACCAGCGTTTTAAGTGACACTTTTTCAAGCCTCTGGTAGATAAGAATGCACAGTCTGTAGCACGGTGCATGGTGTTTTATACACGTGAGGTGTATACGGACCTAGTGTTTGAACCTCTAACCTCAGCAGTGTTAGTGCCATGCTCATGGACTGAGCCAGCTCATATGAAACTAATCCAGCCTCCGAAGTCGGTTGTGACTAACTGACCAAGCAAAGTGCCGGAAAAGTCAATCAAAAAGTTGAAGTATTAAGGGAGCCTAGGGGGGCTGCGGTCCAATAGTCCAAAAAAATGTCGTCCTCTGTCTTCTCCTAACTACTTTTCCTCGACCTCGATGGGAAACGTCATGAGGTTCAAGAGAGATGCGAAGGAGAGTCCCACTACACTTATGCTGCGGCGTTGTAACGCATAGACAATGAGTACAGCGACAAATGCTGAATTCAAGTAAGGATTCCTGTCAAAAAGAGACAGATATTGTCAATTTATCCATAGTTTACGATCATACTTGCCAACCTTGAGACCTCAAAAATAGAAAGAATTTGTGAACCAAAGTGAGAGGGCGATGAAAATCAGGAGGGTTGGCAAGTATGTGTACGATTAAACGGCGATGGCGGATGTTATTAACGGACCAAATGGTGCGTCGCTTTAAATATTGCTACCGCAAGGAATTGTGGGACGGCGTTATCTCTTTTAGGGCTCAGTGTACCCTAAAGGAGATAAGAGAGGAAGCATCATGTAGAGAATTGGACCGGCTCTTATCACGGCTGCCACTTCGGTACTTCCGGGTCATTTCACTCACAGCAAAAAAAGACTATTGGACCACAGCCCCGGTTCTGTTGTGTTTCACACAGCAGTGTAAGTGAAGCAGATCAGAGCTGGGATGGTGATCTGGGATCTGTATCGGTTCGAGGTCAGTTTTACCTGATGACATGAAGCTTTTCTCCAAAACAAACCTGTTAACACTTTATCTGATGTGGTGTTCATAAAGCATCATTCATATATATATATAGATATATATAAGTACATTACAAGTGCAAGAAAAACTATAAATATCAGAACATGATGTATTATTCACAATGTCAAGAATGTGTCTCAGAAACTTTAAAGGGATAAATGATTAAAGTGGCAGTAGGCGGTATGTTTTTGGCATCTTTGGGCAAAAATTCCATATATTCCAATACCATGAACAATACCAAAACTGTTTTCACAGTAGTGTAGTTTCCCCCTGACTAGTAAACTAGGATGGTTTCTCTTTAATGAGCTAAACCATGCCAAATCATTGTATTTGACATCAGCTAATGTGTCCCTGTGTGTCAGGGGGAAACACTCTGCTGGAGTATCTTATGAACACCCACGTTTAAATAAAGTGCTACCAGTAGGTTCCCCGACAGAAATGCCCGGATCACCGCTCCCCTCCCTTTGTGTGAGGCCAGTAGCTCTGAAAAGCATGAAAAGGGATGCTTCCTGTCTGTACATATGAACTAGAAGCCATTTAATGACAAAAGGACAATCAGCTAGTCGCTACCCACAAATCCACTTTCGGGTAGAGAAGATTATCCACAGTATGCCTTGCATATAGTGTCTTATATGAAGTAATAATGAAAAAATGCAATAACTTTATATTTGTTAAGAAATATTTCTATATTTGATGTGTTTTCCGATGATGGATTGAGATAACGATCACCTAATGTGCCATGTTTTTTTTTAAGCAAAATAGCTGTTATTTACTTTATTGCATGATGACAATTATGAAGTGTTTTTACTCCAGAATGTACTACGGTGTGTGTGTCGTCCCGTCTCTTTGTGTTCGTCTCTCTGCCTGTCCAGCACATTGTGTCCCCTTCTCTAACAGTATTACCGTGCTAGGCAGCTCTGTAGCGGAGAACCCTCGCCACGGCTCCTCCATCCATTATTATTTGTATTACTATTATTATTATTATTATTATTATTATTATAGTTGTTGTTATGTTTATGTCCTCCGGAGCCAACACGAATTTGGTTGCTTTTCAAGATTTTGTATGTTTTTTTTCTGTTTAATTTGATTTCACGTCACATGAGATAACTTAGCCGAAGTTGTAAAGACTGAAATGTCTGCTTCCGATGAATTATTTCTCGGATAAAAGAATGAATGATCTAATGTCTGGACATGGTTAGCTTAGCTTAGCTTAAACACTTGAAGCAGGGGGAAACAGCTAGCCTGGCTGTGTCCAATGTCTAAAAGTACCCGTACTCTAAAGCTGACTAATTAACTTTAACTTTAAACATTATAAAAAAACTTTAAACTTTATTACATTCATCACATGAAATGTGACCTCTGCATTGAACTCATCCTAAGCATTTAGGAGCAGTGGGCTGCTGTGAAGTGCCCGGGGAGCAACACCTTGTATATTGTAGCTAGAGAAACGTAAAAATGCCAATTTGGTGTTTTTAGGGGGGATAGGATACTTATTGGAGTTCTACCTTGAAAAAGAGTAGCTAGTTTCCCCTTGCGTTAGCTAACAAGCTCCATCGGTTGGTTTCAAAACTCAAAACTGCTTTGTATAAGAAGAAAATATCATCTTATTTCTCTAACTTAACACTGGTCAGACCCTTCAAACTCTATAAATGTTCGGTGTTGCCTAAACTCTGATTGGACATTGGACACTGTTTCGAGAAGGGCCTTAGGGTGAGCTTTAGAGGTGTTGCGTATTTTTTAACTTTGGACAGAGCCGGGCTAGCTGTTTCCACCTGCTTCCAGTCTTTATGCTAAGCTAAGCTACATATGTCCTGTCATCCAGCTCCGTATTTAACACACAGACATGAGATTGATCTCCATCTTCATCATCGCACTCTGAGAGAGAAATCTAATCAGCGAATTTACCAAAATGTTAAACGATACATATATTATGATATTTTTTGTTTATGTTTTACTGCCAACTTGGCAACCCTCCAGAAGCTGAGGGGAACACTAGGCTACTTTTAGCACGAAGCTCATGTCTTTCCATATGATGTAAATGCAGTGTTGTGGAGAGTAATTAAACCAATCAGCTGTCCTGAGCGTATGACCCCCCTCAGGCAGGCTGGAGGAGGGCGGCCGACCAATCAGCTGAGATGGTTTCTATAACGATAACACCCAGGACTTCTGTCACTCATGCTGTGTTTTTCGGTTACATCATGTATTGATTCCTTCCTGCCAAGTTGTCTACGGTTTATAAGGCTCCCTGAGTGTTCTTTCCTTTACATCATCGCTGTGTTTGACTCTGTAAACGTGCCAGGAATTTAAAAAAAAAGAATTGGAAGAATGTCAACAGGATGCATATTTGATGAAATATAAAAAAAAAAAGCAATACCACAACCAAGAATGTGTTTTTACTGTGTGTTTCATCACAATCTGCTGTGAGACATTTTCAGACAGTGGGTCCGCACCCACGCTGGTCTGCACACCATTTAAAAGGCAAGCGGATGCGACGGATGCTGGGGTAAATCTTGAATCTTAAATTGATGAATAAAGTCGGTATCATACGGCAGAACAGTCAGCAGGTGATCGCTGGTGTCATTTTGCCTCTGAGGCATCGTTATCTCGTCAACGGTTAACGACACATTAAACCTTGATTAAACCTCTGACAGATCCACGATTTAAGTGACGCCTCCTCCCGCCAGCAAATGTTTTCCCCCTCAATTTAAGAGGTGTGCTCCTCCCTCAACGCTCATCATCACTTCTCGCCAGATTGTGCCCCGGCTGTATGAATAGGAGAGAACCCAGTGACACAAGCTCAGCTCAGCGTTCACTCTGCTCTACTCTACTCTACTGAAAACCCAAAGATGAGATTTTACTTTTTAATCATTGTTGAAGCTTCTGGTGCAAAAATAAACAATATCAGTTAATGTATAGACAGGCATTAACGTAACATAATATTGATTCATATTTGATCAGCGCTGCCTAGTTTGACCGCTTGGTCGGAGTTTGCGAGTGATTGACAGCCGGCTCTCATAGACAGCAGATCCCAGATCAGCTCTGACTGCTTGTCTTCCTCCGGTCTGTGAAATCTTGCAGATGCCGTTAGGACACAGAGGCACATGATTTTTTTCAGGTTACCTGTCTCATGTACTACTGTCAGGATATAGCGTTTTATAAAAATAACTTTTTTTTAATCATACTTGCTCCAATCTCGCCTACTTCAGCTTTAATGTATAGACTGGCCTCAGAAAAGATACCAAAAACCTCTCTGCTCACAACTGAAAACTTCAAAATATAATGTGTGCTAAGTCGAAGTACGCTGGAGGACCGAGGCATTAATCTTTAATCCACCGGGATACAAATACAACCTTGGAGTTATGTTCTCTCTCTCTCGCGCTCACACATACACACTTTTTTTCAGATGAGCGCCAGAAGAGAATGATCAATGATGAAATCACTCAGGTGGAAATCCATTCTCTGCTGCACATTGTTTCAAGTTTCAAATGTGTCAATAGTCAGATAACCAGGATGATACAGGGGTTGTGAACACAAACATATTGTATCTTTTTCCCTTAATGAACCTGGTTTTGCACAATTTAACCTCAGTTCACCTCACTTTAGTACCAGTGGAATTAAAGTCTGTTAATACATGCTGACAACTAGAGGTAATCGAGGTATGTGTGCACGTAAACAGTATATGAATGTCACAGTTCAGCATTACCGGTCACCTGCTCCCTTCTGTATGCTCAGTCATCCAGCTCCTATTCAGTAATTTTCCATTCACCACATCATCAACTCAACTTTGTTCACCTGGTCCTCTTTCAATTGAACGTCACAGGAAATGTTATACCAGCCGAGTCAAAACTGTGTCTTTTTAGTGGGTGGAAATATATACATAGTGCGATGAGTCACATTTTTTCCGAACAAAGCCATGAAATGTTTAGCTGTTCAGAGTTTGGCTTAACTGAGACAGAACTTCAATAGTGCAAACAGAGCATAGTCCATGTTTGCAGAGATAATCCAATCCGCGCACCGCAATGAAGCCCAGCTCTCTCGCAGTAACTGTGACATCCTTGTTCAAAGTTCACTTTCGAAATCCAGTCTGATGTTTCTACATTCTATTTTGCGTCCGTTGCTGAGAGAAAATGGTTAAAGAGTCAAACTCAGATGTGAATTGAGGTAGAGAGCTGAACTGTGTTGTCGATGCATTTTCTATGATTTTGCGCTCCAAAAAATGCTCCAGTTTGCATCCAGCTGTTCCTGAAGCCAGTATTTTCACACCCACGCATTGTAGTTGCCTGTATTAAAGTTGGGGTAGGCAGTATATTGTTGGCATCAAAAATGGGGCAAAAAAATTCATAATAACCTTTCAGCATATTGTAATTCGAGTGTTCTGAGAGATAACTAGACTTCTGCACCTCCTCATGGCTCTGGGGAACAAAGGGAAGATAATTGTTTGGGGTGGAGAGAAAGAAGACGCGTTTTGGAGGTAGAAAGAGGAGTTATGTAGGAGCCGGGGTTCTACCTCAACCCTCTGAAGTGAACCAGGAATTCAGTGTGATTTGAGGATCATAATAATTGAGCACCTGAGGACTGGAAATCAAGCTAAGGCCGGACTACCGATTCCCAATACTACTTCCAGTGAGTTTGATTCTTTTTCGGGGTTTTTTTTTGCAATGCATTGCTTTTCCTGTTTTGTGTTTTTTGCATTTAAAGAGAGAACATACGGTATATCAGTCAGTAGAAGCACATGCATGGCGCTCAATGCTGCAATGCAAAACATGAAGACACTGTGAGCTGATACAAAAGTTCTTTCAGGACAACAAGCCTCTCTCTCTATCTCTCCCCCCCTCTCTCTCTCTCTCTCTCTCTCTCTCTCTCTCTCTTTCTCTTTCTCTCTCTCTACCTCTCTCTCTCTCCCTTCTCTCTGAATGAATTCAATGACAGGATTTAGGAAACGTTAGTCACTAAAAGTGTAATCAGTAGCCGGAGGACAGAGCTGCTCATGTACCAGCTCTGTGGTGACCTTGGCTCTGGCCTCGGCTTTCACTCCGCTACAGCATCCACAAGCAATCTGCTCTTACTTTCTCTCATTGTACGTAGGCAGACACAGACTGCGTCACGTTTATCTGTTTGTCATGTTAGAGAACACAAAACACAAAGATCAGTGGAGCCATGTGACAAAATAATCGGTCTTTAACCTACTACAGTAGCTGAAGACCTCTTTTTTTCTCCTCTCTCTTTGGGATTTAGGATTGCATTTTTAAAACGTAACCTTAATAAAGATCGCAGTGGAATTTCAGTCTGGTGTGACGGTTTTGCTGTTTTATTAGTGTTTGGGAGTTTTATATTAGATTTTAAATTTCGCCTTTCAGTGTTTAGGCATTGGTTTAAATGTATTTTTCACTAATAGGGATCGGCCGTTTCAGAGGCTCTTCCATCAGGACAAGAACACAATTTATGGAGAACACTGACTCCCAATGTAACATATTCATCTCCCCTCACATTTCTGTAGTACATAGTGCAATAGAATGAAATGTTTTCTGTTTCATTATTTCCTTGTGTTTGTTCCAGGAAATTCCATAGACCTTTTTTTCTTCTTTGGTGAAAGGGCTCCTGGGACATAGACACTACACTTTACATTAATGTCTTCACATCTGTATATATGTGTTGCATTAATGCACACCTTTTGGACTATTATCTCTGTACATTGAACATATTGTATTTATGCTTTCATACTGTGAAATTTTGCACATCCCCTTGACAATGTTTTGTACACCTCTGTACAAAACCGCTACTCCTAAAACTGTTCAGCTCTTTTATTTTAAAACAGATATTTTGTACATATTTTTATAGTATTTTTTAATTCTATATCTATGTTTATTGACTTTTGAAGGTTTTGGTTGAGCTTATTTTGCTTTCCAATAGAGGACAACAAAAGCTGAAGACTCAATACACCTTTAGTGTCCCTCCTCTCCTCCCCATATTTGCAATCTCATTACTCATATGTCATCTTTGCTGTGTCACATTTTGCTGCTGCCACGAATCAACTTCCCTGTGGGGTCATTACGGCTTCCTCGTGTGACTCTTCCTCTTCCTCTTCCTCCGTCACCTGCGATTCCTGTCTTTCCTCTCTCCTCTGTCCACCTGTGTGCCTACTATTCACGCAGGTGAGTGGGCGAGGCAGCGGCCTGACCTTCCGCGAGTGTTAATGGGACCAGCATCTCCATCTGTCCCACCAGGAGCCACTTGTGCCTCCTGAACGCCATCTGTTGCCAACACATCCCTCACCATCACAGAGAGAGGCAGGACGGGGGGGAGGAAGGAGGGATGAAAAAGATAAGTAAAGAAAATAAGAATAAAACTGCAGAAATGGAATACAATATCCATAATTGTGTTTTCATCAGTGTATAATCACCTGAAACTAAGAATTGTGTTTTCGTTAGCTTTCAATAATTCTTCATATCTCCATAGGGAGCGGATCCTCTTCACGGAGTCCTCCATGTTGCTCCTCCATGTTTCTACAGTAGCCCAGAACAGACAAACCAAACTCTGGCTCTAGAGAGAGACTTTTGCGTTTTTACATTACCTGAAGGCCACCGTAGTTCTCCGGCACGCTTGGAAAGGGAGGCGTGAGTGGAGAGATATTCAGTTGGTTGCAATCTGCAAACTCACTGTGAGATGCCACGAAGGATTTATTTTTTTAACACTAGACCATGGGAAAAAGTTGAATCATACACTTCTAGCGACTTTTACTTTAGAAAATATTTAAATGAATACAGTTTGATTTTCAGCATGTAGGTAGTCAGAGATGTCCTGAAGTCAAATATATCAGCAACCTAAAAAATAAATAAAATAAAGACATTTCCCTCACAATCTAGTGGTATTTTCTTTTTAATTCATAGGGAACATGTAGCATGTTTATACTTCTGGTGAATAGAATCCAATCAATCTTATTTCCATATATGTGTATACATACAATATATCTGGAATCTTGAATTGCATGCCATCATGGCCCAAACCCTGCAGGTTTTCATACCTATCGAGCGTCGCAACAGTTGATTTAATGAGGATGAATCAGCTGCTGTAGGGTTTTGGCAGGGAAACTTGCTGACTCATATCCCTGTGTGGCACATCTCTGCCTCGTGCATTGTTTTGCATTCCACGTTCTCTAATAAGCTGCCAACAAATGCTCAGATGAGAGAGCGCATGATGGGAGTAGTAGCTGGCTGCAGGGGACGTGGGCGGAGGGCCTTCCTCTTATCAGCCTCCCACAAGGCTTGTCTCTGTGGGAAGCAAAACAAAACCTTGCTGCTGGATATTCTCATTACCAACAGCGATCCTATCGACATTTGTTTAATTGCTTTCGGATTCAAAAGGAACACACTGTACCGCCACTTTCCGGGCCAAATAGACAAACACTCCGATAACAGAGCCGTGGTCAAAGAGCCGCTGAACTCCTTCTGCTGGCTCTTTCCATGTGCTGTCAGCACATAGGCCGGCCACCAGGAGCTCTGTCATTGTAACAATTAGCTCATGTTTGAAATAAATGGAGAAAAAAAAAACTGCTGGCTCCCTGTAAATGTCAGAGAAGCTGTTACCTTAAACTCTCATTGTTATTGAGAATGAAAATTAAGGTGTCTACCGTCATGGCAACAGCTCCTCCATCCTCCTGTCTTCCCTTTTCTGCCTCTAGCTCATCTGATGAATGTCTGTGTCATGCATACTAACCAGGACTCTCATTTATCAAACTAAACGTAGTCTATTAATTGTTTGCGTACGTTTTGTTCAGACGTCCTGTATTTTTGCGCGTATCTGTATGCTTGTGTTAAGTTGTTGAAACCAATAAAGATGTTGTTGGGGGGAAAAAAATGTTAGCGTACGTACAAATGTACGGTCTTTGTTGTGAAAGAATCCCCTTCAGGGCGGGGATTCTTACACAACAATGACCGGCTCGCTGTACATTATCCCTTAACATATATATCTCACATGTACACTTCCTCTGCCACTTAACAGATTCGGACTCAAACACGTAAAGCCGATTTTTTTTGAGAAACAACAGACCAGTATGCGATGAATAATTTCAAAGTAAGAGAGATCATATTAAACTTTCATGGATGTACACTTTAGCTCTGCACACTGCAGGGGCATGTGGATATAACTTCACTTGAGCATTCCTCTTGAGTTCCGAGGCACCAAAAACTAACTTTTTACATCAAAAGGCAAATATTGAATATTTTAGTTTGTGTTGCTCTGTGGAAAGTTTTGAGTGCTCCTTTGCAAATGTGTTTGGCATTAATCTGGAGCTCAGTGATGCAAAATGGATGATAAATCACTGGAAAAGGACATTAATGATATGATACATGATTATTTATACTATTCCTTTCCTGTCACCCTTAACTGTGTTTGTTGAATGAAAGAGAAATTACAGTATTAGGCAAGAACAGGCTGTTGTTAGTCTTATCCAGATTTTACTATTTGACATGACACAAAACATAAGAAACCTGGATATTCATATCCTTTTATAATTCTAACATGCCAGATTTCTGATCATCTGTGCAGCAGCTTCTTTCACTCCTTAACATCCCTGACAAAATCGGTCACATCTCTACCGAGGTGCAGGTATCAGTTATCAGTTTCTGGCTTTTCTGTTACCGCTCCTAGTTGGTCGAGGGGAGAGGGGGAGTAACATTAAACTAGATGGAGAATATGAGGAGACAGTCTGTTCACTTTCTCAATATTTAATAGCCAGATACAGAAGTTGAACTTCAGAGAGATCCCCAAAAAAATTAAAAAATTACACGGCAACCAGCCCTGATGGGAAATAAAACCACAGCATAGAAAAAGTTATAATTCGAAGCCTAACTAACAACACAAAAAAACCCCAAATGAAACAAAAATGAAAGTTCACCCCTATGGGGCTACCTGGCATGGAGTTAAAGGTCATACATAAAATACGAAAACAATGACTTAAAGATGATTCACTGATTAGTAGTTAGCGCTGTCGTCTCACAGCATGAGGGTCTTGAGTTTGAACCCACGATTCTGCATCTTTTATGAGGATTCTGATCTCTGAATCGAGAGAAACCAGCAGAGAATCCAAGGAAGAATATTAACGGACATTTGGTAATTTATGACCCCCCAACCCCCTCTTCATGGCCGGTAGCCTGCATTCCTCCCCCCATCAAAATCACGCCTACACAAACCGTGAACTGTGAAAGAGCACAAAAGAAACTGATGTTTCAATATGAAATTCGATGTACTTTTAAATGATGCGTTATGCTAATCTAACTCAGCGAGTGGCGATTGCCCACTGACTGTTACATCTCCACGTATGGAGTTGCCGCCTCAAGAACCGGCCTCTCATCACTGGGGCGGATCTTCGCAACGCCTGCTTCCAATGCCTCGGAGCGGACCGCACAGAGGAGGTCGTTCAGTGACCTCCGACCTGCCTGACCTGCCGGTTGATTCTCATGATTCACATGATTTAATCAAGGCACCCACAGCTCAGCGTGCATAATCACGTATGCTCTTTTGCAACTGGCTATCTGAGCAACCCGGTTCAATACCTCTGAACTGTTGCCAACATCTCCAGTTTGTGCAGTGATTCAGTTAGTGAATGATCCATTCACTTTGTGTCGGACAGGACCAGTGATTCCCAAGGTAGCCTTTGCATCTGGCAGGGTATGAACCTTCCTCTGACATGTACTGGTTGGTCTGCAGTCTTCACATTGGGGGGGTGGAACTGGGGCTGGCTGGCAAAAAAAGGAGTGGTTGGACTGCAAATAGTACTACACTCTGCAACTGGATATTGGACTTCCTCACACACAATCAGTTCGGATCGTTGGTCACATCTACTCAACACTAGCGTTGAACACCGGAGCCCCCCCCAGGGCTGTGTGCTCAGTAGGGAATACGTCCTGAATACCATATTTTGGGCTCCGGAGCTTCGGTATCAGTCAACAGCAAATATTGGGCGCTCCTCCTCGACAGATGTGGCTGCTTCTCGTCTTCCTGCTTCATCTGTCCCCCCGTTTTACCGCCTCGTGTGGACGGTGCACACGTGCCTCTCTGACTGCTGCGCTCAGCCAGACATTTCTTGGTTCTTGGCTGAGATGGACGGCATAGGAAAACTAAGAAAACTCAAGAAAGCAAAACTTTTGCAGAAGAGCAATAGGAACTGGCATGGGATGTGCACGGCCCAGGACCGGATGGCTCGGCAGCGGGCGATTAAAACCGCCCAGAGCATCACTGGTACCCATCTATACCTGCACAGAGCTCAAAGGGTATTAACAGACAATACCCACAGCCTGTTCACCCTGCTGCCGTCTGGTAATAGACAGACAGAAGTATCCGCTGTCGTACCACCAGACTACAGAGCAGCCTGTAAGACTCCTCAATAGGGATGATAATTTACTATTTTTTAACCCGATGCACAAACAGATTAAATCCATCATTTATCACCAACTGCAGCGTATGCGCAAAACAGACAACTGAGTCCCCAGTTCACCCGTCCAGGACAGTTAGCAGGCATTGTGTTGTATTGCATTGTCGTTGACACATACGGACACTTTTTCTAATAAGTCTCCACCACATCAGTTAGTTTAGCTACGAGGCTGTCAATTGTGTGTCTGCCTGGCGTATTCTGTCAGGGTTTCCGCCAGATTTATTGCAAGCCGTGCGGCCCGCCGTGTGGGTGACGGTGAGTATGAAGTTAGCAGTAACGCTGTAGCTGTGAACGTCGCGGTGCAGCGTGTGTACAGTTTGTATTTTGGTAAATAAATGCTACAACTCCTCAAGACCCGTGAGGAGACCCAAGCCAAGTTCCCGCGTCTTACTTGCCACCTGCTGACTAAAGTGAAGGGGGTTAGCCCCGAAGATAGCGACAACTTCGACCCTTTTTGAACAGAGACTCAATGTTCCCGCCGTACATCCAGGATTTCCTTGACGACAAAAGAAGAAATGCTTATTCCTTTTTTTATATAGTGCAGACTTTATTTAGTGTCATTTGATACAATATTTAATGTTAACATTTAGTAGCAAGAGTCCATGATACGCCTCATGCTCATGAACTTCATGCCGCTCATGCCCATGTTACTGAAGTTCCTGTACTCTCCGGGCCTCATGTACATCATCCTGCCTCTGTAGTGGGCCTGCTCGTACATCAGCCAGTGGCCGTCCATCACGTTGCAGGACATGCAGTTGGACATGCTGTAGCGGTCCATGATGTTCTCGCAGTCGTCCATCATCTCGTGCATCTGACCGCCGAAGTTCTCCCTCTCGTAGATCTTCATCCTGTACTGGCCTCTGTGCTGTTTTTTTTTAGAGAATAAAAAACAAATTAATGTATTAACATCAAGTTTTGTGTGTGATGTTACCCATAGCAGAATCAGAGTACTGACGTATACCCACCATGGGGATCATGCGGCAAGACCTGATGCAGTCCTTCATTCCCATCATGCTCATGTAGTCGGCGTACTCGCCCCTCCTCATGAAGTACTGGTTTCCCATGTAGTTGGGGCGATCGTAGACCATGAAGCAGCCGCTCTCCACCCTGCAGGAGTGGCACTTGCTCATGTAGGAGGACATGTCGGAGCAGTCGCTCATGCACTCGTAGGAGCGACCCTGGAAGTTCCTGTCCTCGTAGAAGGTGATCTTGCCCCTCATGTTCATGCCGGTGCTCATGTTGGCTGCGTGGATGTGCTGCTTCTCCTGAACTGCCTTCCTAACCGGTTTAACCCTTTCCTTTTATACCCGACCACCCCACCAGAGAACCTGCTTATTCAGCAAGCTTACTATTGAAGCCAATAGAATACATTTTTTTTTTTTTTTCAGGGACTGGGTACCTAGCAGTCTTTAGAAAGGCCTTTTCTCTCAATACAGAAAGGATTCCCCACAGTGCTTGTAACACGTGAATAGTTTTGTTTTGTTTGAGGAAAACAAAAGGGAAACAAAACTATGACTACGGGACAATTAACAAAAGTTTTTCAGTGAACAAGGCGGCGTTAGTTGTCGGGTGTTGTGTTGATTTGATGATTGTATGGTGTTGATTTTATACTGTAAACAGTATATATATATATATATATATATATATATATGAGGGAAAGTTTACCATTTGTTTCCTTCCAGAAGTGGGGTGGGCAGTGCCATATTGCGTGGATGTAATCGTCTAAGGTGTTACTGTAGGAGGATAGTGAGCAGTGACTTGAATATGAGAGACCCATTTGGTGCTTTTTTTTTTTTTTAGATCGAGTTGTGTTCTGCGGTTTACCTCGTACTGTACATTATATGAGTTGAAAGTTGGGGTTATTTGTCATTGCGAATGTGTTTGTACAGATTTTGGTCCAAATGTATGGAATAAAAAGTACAATATTTTCCCCTGAATTGTAGTGGGAGTAGAAGTATAAAGTAGCATAAAATGGATATACCCAAGTAAAGTACAAGTACCTGCAAATTGTACTAAAGTACAGTATATGGAGTAAATGTTCTTAGTTACTTTCCTCCACTGCCGACCACAGGACGAACTGGAGAGCAGTGGTCACCTGTGTTTCAGCCGATTTAAAAAGTAAGCTGATTATTGAAATCATAAAAGTAGCAATAGTGACGTAAAATTGCGACAAGTTAACATGGTGATGATGTTTCTTACACCCTCAATATAGTGTAAAAGCCTACAAATGTTTTCTAGACTCAAATACACCAAACACTTGAGCATTCAAAAGACAAAAGTATAATAAGCCACAGTGTAAATATAATTATTCATGCCCACTTAATTCAATAAACAGGTGTGAGTTGGAATCAAAGCAGCTCTCTTTAGTTAGCATATTCCCCCCTGCCCTACTCGCTGTTAAATACCTTTTACATTAAGGCGTCTGAGAGCCATGCCTAATGTAAATGGATATATCCTGCACTGTAGGCAGACAGATTATGCCTGCTGCAGTCCCATCTGCTAAAAGAGGTGTTAATTTAGGGATAATATGCCACTTTTAGCTTAAAAGCAAATGACATCTGGAGAATATCGAGGTGCTTTCGGTCTCCCTACCTCCTCTGCCCCCTGCCATCCATCCTCAGACTCTTAATATTCATCTTCAGAATCAGCACGTAGATTCCTCAGTGTGTAATTTAGCAGGGAGGTTTTTAAAGCTCCCACCTCCCGGCGGCTCGGTCATTAGTCATGAGGAGAAGTATGGAAGATGATTCCATATATCAGTTGCTCTTCAAAGCGAGCAACTGCGAAGGCAGCATACAAGGAACATGATCCGATAGGCAAAGGCCTTGCCAGGGAATGAATGCTGTGCCATAAAAAGGTGTTAAATGCTCCGCCTCAAGGCTACTTTGGTACGGGACCCCTTTGCTGCCTGGTAGAATATTACACAACACTGTTAGTTGGGATGAAATACTGCAGGAGCTACTGTATCCGATCAGAGCTGTGCTTAAAGAGACAAGACGACAAATAAAGTCCTGCAAGCATCTTCTCATAATCATTATTCAGAGGGCTGCAACGGGATCGAAGCTGTGAGGTTCATCCTCTGTCCTCAGTAAGTTGTGTCAATCTTGTACAACTTTTTATATATTTGATATTGTGTATATGTGGGAGATCATGCCACAGAAATGCTAAAGGAAAGGTCAAGGGGTGAAAAACATGCTTTGGCCTGATGATGGCGACAGAGGAAAGCTCAGGAGGTCGCCGCGGTCATTGGCTATCATCCTCTGGGGACCATGAATGTCCGTACCGAATCTCAAAGCAGTGTTGACATTTCTGGAAAGAATTAATTATTGTTGTGCAGCCCAGTGTCACGGCAAAGCGTGTAATAGACCCGCCATGTCCACCGGAAAGAAGCGTGTCAGTGTCACGTTTTGTGTCGCTGAGACGTGAATATTACACAAGTGGGGAGGTGGATGGGGTCAAACAAACGTGCGGGAGACGCTTGTTTGAGACCGGTGTTTTGATTCGCAAGCTACGTTAGTGACGTTACGTTGTTTCCGTACGTGTTTTATTTAGTTTACATACTTATTTTAAGCCCAACCACGAGGTTTTCCCTTGACCTAACTAAGTGGTTTTCTTTCCTAAACCTAAGTGAGTGGCTTTGTCGCCCCCTGCTGGTACTGCACGTTAATACAGGCGTGTAATATTCACATCTCTGCAAGGCAAAACGTGACACTGACACGCTGTCCTCTGGTGGACAGGCGGGTCTGCTACATGCTTTGGTGCTATATCGGGTTGTGTTGTTATAAATTGTTGAAGGTTTTCTTTACAGTCATCTTGTTTTCTTTTGAACAGTTGAATAAAAGTGATGAGGTGCTTGTTTGATTCATTTGAATTCAATTCATCAAGTTGTATTCAGTGGGTGATATCAGGTGCTTGGTATTGTTCAGCAACTGCGGAGGCCCAAATACGGAAGAATTAGTTTTGTGATAGATGTTCTTTAAAATTGAAATTCTGTAGAAAGAAAGGAAGGAATCAGACAGGGGAGTTTTATTGATATAGATCTAAAGTTTCACACCGTTTGACATCCGCCCTGCACCCCCTGGACAGCAGACTATAAACCAAAAAGAAGCCCAAAGATCACGCTTGTCTCTTCTTCTCTGACCCTGCTGCTCCACTACTCTTCCAACCCGTTGCTTAAAAGCAACAGGTGACCCCTGCTAAATTCAAACTTTGAAAGAAACAGACTCTGTAATCAACAAGTTTGCCACCGCTCCCTCACCCCAGCCAAGTGGGGGTTGTATATCTGCCGTCCTAGGTCTTCGACGACCTGCTGGTAGGGAGAGTTGTTTCATATAACGCAGGCACAGAACGTACGTGGTAGCTGGCTGTTGGCTGTAGTCTTTGCGGTGTGTTCGAGTGCAACTTTCTGGCCAAGACACAGGCGACGTGAGGCGGCTCAAGCTTTGTTTATACGCGCGCGAGACGCCGTGGCGCGGACCTCCATAGATGGTGCGTGCACTACAAGCATGCACAGAGCTGTTTATGCTCATCGCGTTGTTCGTTGCAGTATGCTCCGAAACGCCGGGAGGCGTACAAACAAAATATTAAGCGGATAAGCAAGAAGTCAACGAGTGGTACCGGGAAAGGAAAGTAGGCTGCCTGGCAACAGTAGTAAGCACCAAACACCGACGTACGTACCGCCAAACATTGCATTTGTGTACTGTAATTATTACTGTCGCTTACCTCCAAGTCTAAATTACTTTCCGTCTCTCAGTCCTT
Source organism: Sebastolobus alascanus (assembly GCA_916701645.2). Lineage (NCBI taxonomy): Eukaryota > Metazoa > Chordata > Actinopteri > Perciformes > Sebastidae > Sebastolobus > Sebastolobus alascanus. Next base: position 1,562,690 of record CAKAOJ020000091.1, read on the forward strand.
CCCCTCGGGTCGCCGCTCTTTCCATGAGACCTTTTTTTTAGCTTTTACAAAACAAACTCTCATTCTTTCACAGCCTGCGGCAAAAATGTCACGCGACTGTCCCTGTGGTCTCTCAATGAACAGTTGTAGAGACGTCTGTACAGGCCAACCTGCTTGCCCAGTCTTCCCTTGAAGGCGTCCATGTTGAAATGAAAAGCGCCGCGTGTGCGGTCGGCGCGTAGTTAGAAAAATTCAGTGGAGCTCTTCAATTGTGTATTTTGCGTTTCCGTCTGGACAGAGATTTTCTTGAAACCAATTCAACAACTCAAAAGTCAAAATAGATTATTTCAATAAAATTGGGGAAAATACTAGATTAAGTTTAGCATCCAAGATAAAGTCACATTCAATTTCTAGCTCGGTAGAAGAACACTTAGTTCTGGCAGCGAGGTGGATATATCATTTGTTTCTTGCAGTGTTTCGAAAGAACTGGTGCCAGAGTGTTTTGTAGGGAGGGTTGGTTCTGAGTCTAAAATAAAAGCAGAGGAGTGGTATGACTGGCAGAGCTCCATCCACACCACCAGATATCAGGGTCGAGTCCGAGAATGATCCCTGGACAGGGCACAGTCCGTCCCCTTTAGTTAAACACTACATGACATGACAGCCACACTATGTGTGTGTGTGTGTATTCCACAAAGACGGCCTTTATTTTTCCTGTTCAAACATTTCCTTTATTTCTAAGATGAAGTAGCATTTTCTGTATTTGATGATTCCAACTGAAAGGCTGCTCCATCAACAGAATACAATCCAGTTTTATAAAAAAAAATACTCTGATTCCAATCTGTCAATCATTCAACACAAATCTTATTAGTAGTATTTATTTCAAATCATCATGCAAAAAAATTGAACTGGAAAACAGAAATAAGCATCAGATTTAACACTCACTTCACTCTACACAGTACAAATAAATCAGAATCAGCTTTAATCCTAATGAGCTTTAACGGCGAGGTATGTGAAGACATGCAAGGAATTTGACTCTGGTATTTTGCTGCTCTCAATGTACATGCACAGAAATAGACTTATACAATATACAATACCGTTTCAAAGCTAGAGTGAAGATACCGCTATCATATGAAACTAGAAAACCGAAAGGAATCCATCGGTACCAAAGGGATCTTGCCTATAAATAAGCAGAGTAATTAATAATCAATGTATATTATGCGATAAAACATTGCAGATGTGTTTTAATACATTTTCTGTAGGATTGTCTGGCAGGAAATAATGAATGAGAAGTGTGTGAAGTTCAAGTTCTGTGTTCTTATCATGTGCGCAACAATTACAGAGAAGCAGTCGTTGGCAATGAGAATCTTAGGCCTCGGGCTCCCTCCAACAATGCTCATTACAAATGTATAAAGGGAAAATCATGCAAGTAAAAGCAAAATCGGTTGATGGCAGCGCAACTGCCACGCCACGTGGGGATGCAGCCGGTCAGGATGCTCTCGATGGTGCACCTGTAGAAGTTGCAGAGTATCCTGGAGTCCATGTTGAGCCTCCTCATCCTGCGGAGGAAGATGAGCTGCTTTCTTTCTTGTCTTGGGGATGGTGTCTGTGTGGTGAGTCCAGGTCAGGTCCTCACTGATGTGAAACCCCAGCAAAATACCAGCATATACGCACTAATTTAGGTGAAAAAAAGGGGTTTATATAAAAAAAATGCTAAATTTCCTACCCTAGCTTTAAGAACGAGTGAGTTTGCATGACAGAGCTTTTTTCTTACTGTTCTACACATTGCAAGTCACTCTGGATGAATGCATCAGCTAAATGCCAAATTGCAAATGCAAATGAGCCAGGTACAAGCACTAAAACACGAACAGCATTTGATTACTGCTCAGAGCAGGTGGTGCTTTGTGTGTGTGTAGGTGTGTGTGTGTGTATGTGTGTTTTAGGGGGATGGGGTGTTCGAGGTAGCAACATCTGTTTAAGTAAATATAATATTTAGAATTTTAAATAAGATCCTATACATATTTTGTCTTCATGTGATTCATCTCTCTCCTCAGTTCATTTCACCAGCAGAATAATTCTTATTCTCCATCTTTTAGGCACAACTACAATAAATATGCATGAGGGTGTACCAGTCTGTTTGTGGGAGCGTGTGTGTGTGTATGTGTGTGTGTGTGCGTGCGCACGTGCGCGCGTGCGTGTATAAGGCCATGCGGGGCTCAGTTGGACATCAAATAATAGGCCATCATCAATCTCTGTCACACCCTCTAGGGACTAGGGAGGGTGTGTGTGTGTGTGTGTGTGTGTGTGTGTGTGTGTGTGTGTGTGTGTGTACACATCGGAAGGAGGGGGTTTGGGGGCCAGGTCAAGTGTGTGTGTGTGTGTGTGTGTGTGTGTGTGTACTCTAAGAGATGGAGTAAATGTGGACGAGACAATGGAAGGGTTATAGGCTTTGGAACAATGTATGAGGGATGTGGTTGTGTGTGTGTGTGTGTGCGTGTGTGTGTAAGCTGCCGTGATGGTGGAGGGCATCTGTCTTTGTGTGTGTGTGTGTGTGTGTGTGTGTGTGTGTGTGTGTGAAAGACTGACATATGGACCATGCACTGCACACAGGCCTAGCCACAGCATGTCATTGAGGATATGTTATCTCTGTTTGCTGCTGATGTTATTATTATGATATGTTTTTCCTCAGTCAGAGCCACGGTGACATGTTCTTTCTGTCTGACAAAGTGTGTCAACTTCCTCACTGTTTTTCCTCTGGCGCTAAAAGTTTTTTCCCCCTTACAAAAGACTAATTTTCTGTGGAGGGTTCTATTTAAAGCTAGGCTGTGTGAGTGATGCATAGACCACGTGGAGATTTTCCTCTGTGTTCAGGCTGAAATGCAGTAAATCTCTGACTGAAATAGTTAAAAAAATATATATATATGTAATAATTTTAGTCGTTTTATGAGTTAGGAGTTATTAGTTTTACTCATAAGCTGTTTGATAAAATAATACAATAGAACTTGTCATGCATCAAAATGCATCTATTTTGATAAATGTATACTTTGTCATTATAGTGAATAGCAACAGCGTTTGTTTACAGCAGTGGTAGAGTTGCTCCAGTGGGGCGGGGTGTGGCAGGTCTCTCCGCCAATCAGCATCGATCTCTCCCCCGAGCCAGCGCTGGACGGGCGGGACTTGCGGGCTCCGTTAGCCAATCGGCGTCTACCTTCCTCAGCGCTGGGAGAAGTTAGCAGTCGGCTGCCAGTCTGGTCCGTAGCCACGATGGATGCAATACCATGCCTTCTGTTCGTCCTCCTGTTCGGGACAGGGATACTAGAAATTACCGGTAAGTGCTCATTTGGAAAGGACAATATTGAGTTTTGTTTTTCTCGCCGATTTCTCGGAAGTTTACACTCTCGGGGTCCGACCGGTTAAAGCCAGAAACGCTCTTTGTTTCAAGAAGCCTGAAGAAGCAGAGTGTGTCTAAACTAAGATGGCGCAGGGTCGGCGGCCAGCCTGCTGCTGCCTGTCTGAGGAATGTTTATTGTCTGGGGGGAAAAAAGGAGCAGGGAGCTAAAAAGTCACATTGGGCTTAAAAAGGGCGGACGGATATAGCCCGGGATAAAAGCTGGCCTCTCTTCGGGAGACATTTTTTGCACAGCTTTTGGATTCTTGCTTTGCCAACAAAGAGGAGGAGGAACTCAGCTTCGCAAAAACAAAGTTGGCAGCATCACTAAGTGGATGTTTGCTTCTTTTTTTTTTGGTCAAGCACTGGTTGTTCATTTACCCTGAGGTCGGAGCATGTATTTGAACGGGTCAATGTTGCCTTGGTTACCGTTATCTCCCCGAACCTCATGTCCGTTACTATATTCTCATCTCGAACGCTACGACAGTGACGTACTTGCTCAGCGAATGTTTGTAACGTTCGATATTTTGGACTCTTTTTGAGTAAAAGTGGCACAATTTAAATTACGGACCTTTTCCCTCTCAAGCTAATATTTAGTTTGTTGTCTTCTTATCCCGTCTAAATTAGTTTCTTAATAAGCTGTTACCTGTGTTAACTGGTGGTTTAAACTTGCTGTTTTAATAGCTGTCAGTTGACGTTACCACTACGCCATGACGTTAGCCTGCTAGCTTTAAGCCGTCGAACTCTAGAACATAGTTTCGACTGTAGCTAAGCGACGGTTTAGTTGTCTTGGAAATGACAGTTTCTAGTCATTAGTTCCCATACTAGGCCTAGAGGGACTGTGACCCGTAGACACCGAGATTAAAACAGCGTGCTGTCAAAAAACAATTTCTTTAAGTAGCCCACGTCTTCATCCTCCCGGTTTAACAGTACACAGAGCATCCGGATGCGCCATTCAAAATGTGACAATTCAATGCTGCTTTGTACTATAGAGACCTAACGTGTGTGATAACATCTATTTTGGTCGTCAAAATATCACTAAAATAAAAAGAGAGACCTACTTCTCGTTCATTCATGCCGAATAGACGGGGGGGTCTGCTGAAGACGCGCGGAGGAATCTTGAGTCATGTGTAATGGGGTTGTTTGTGGTTACCTATATAAGCAGTATTGAATTAACCCACAAGCTTTGTGATGGATGGTGGATTCGGCATTTATAGTCCCCCAGAAGGGCACTGATGATATACCTGTCTCAACCGCTGTTACCATTCACGCTTTGCTCTCATACGCTGAGATTTTTTTCATTTCGCAACGGGAACTGTGTCTGCTTTTCTTTGTTTCAGTGCTCAGCATTTCAAAATAGGAAGGCTTTTTCTCATGGGTACAAACAGCAGATAATGTTTTTCTTCCTATTGACTCAGACTCACGCGTTTCCTTTGTGTGACATTCCTTTGTGGAGGGAGAGAGAGAGAGGGGGAGAGAGAGAGGGAGAGATGAGTGGAGGAGCATGCTTTTCAAACAGCATACATAAAGATCTCATCTGAAACCTCCCCCATGCCAAAAGCAGGGTTGTGTCCTCATATACCCCATTGCTGCCTCAGATGCAGGCTGGTTATTAAATTGATATGTTGGCTCAAGGACACGCGAGAAGGGAAGGGAATTCCGCTTTCTTTGTCCGGCAATAGGATTGTCATGGCGTGGGTTGCACGGTCGAAGCTTCATCATTTACATCAGAAAAGAGTCCGATATTTTAAATGCAGATAATCAGACCCACTAATGTGGAAAAAAAAAAAACAGTGCACCAGCGCACATGTCAGATGTGATCACACGAATATCCAGGCTGTATATTAGATATGTGTATAGGATTGATGTGATTTAATCACCTGGTGTCATTGACGCTGTAACATGTCACGGTGCACCTCTCGGTGTTCGGCACCACACCCCTGCAGCTCACACATACACTCGCTTCAGCGGCATTCACATACAGCAGTGCACTGCACACACAAAAGCATCCGCACGCGCGCGCATCCGAGAGCTGGCTGTGGGCTAAATTGGGTGGTGTCACCATTACTCTCCTCATGCTACCAGCCTCAGTCATCCTTTCGCCTAATAGGACCTTCCCTCATGCTCTGTCACTAGTTTCTCCCTCAGCCCTCCCGCCCTCCACTTTCATTTGTCTGCTCTCAGTCTTGTGCTTCTCCCCTGCCCCCTTTAGGCATAGTAAGTGAACGGGCCACGTTTAGCTGGAGTGGCTGATATAAAGAATGAGTGTTGTGTCAGCACTCTCAGTTAAATGCAAGCCACTGTCGAGGGAGACTCCAAATCTCGACTGTACCAGACAGCAGAGGATGTGGGGGATTGCTTTAGGATGTTATCTCAACTCTTCTTGCTCCAGGGTTGCTACTGGTCATGAAATTCTTGAAATAACTAGGGATTTAGGCAGGTATATATCCTACAGTGTGTCCCACTTTCATACTGCAGAGTATACACTATGTACTAAGGGAGATGTTGCAATGTTTTGGCAGTTGAATGCAAGAAATGAACAGGAAATGAAACAAGGCATGTGCTGAAACTGCGTCATTACAACACTCTTTTCTCCTTTCTAACGTGACTGTTAGAAGTGGAACTGTCTCATCTGGACTAAAGATCAACAGGCTGAAAGAATATATACAGCTTAAATTGTATTGTCACAGCCTTTGTTTTCTGTTACTGGTGATCAGATGTGTTACTTCAGGCAGCCAGAAACCAAATACTGTTTATGAATCAGGTACCTTAGTCTTTATAGAAATGAGTGGCTGAGATGTTGAATCAAGACACACCTGAATGCAGGTGATCAAAAACCTTGATACTGTCAATTTATGTGAATTCATGTAAATGTCATATCCCAATATTAAAACAGTGGAAATAATGTACATGTTAACAAATAGGGCTGGGACGATTCACTTATCTCCCGATTCGCTACAATCACGATAGTTGGGTGCCGGTTCAATATGTATTGCGATTTTTAAGTATTGTGATTACTGCGATTTTTGTGAACTTTTTTAACACTAGACCATGTTGAAATATACACTTCTATAGACATTTACTTAAAATATCTAAATTAATACATTAAAATGTTTGATTTTCAGCATGTATATAGTCTGAGATGTCCTGAAGTCAAATACATCGTATAGTCATTGTCAGGCATTATTTATTACATTTATAGAATATATATTATAAGAATAAAGACATTTCCCTCACAAATTAGAGGTATTTTCTTGTTAATTTATAAGGGACTTGTGATGTTTTATACTTCTGGTGAATATAATCCAATCAATCTTATTTCTATATATGTATTTTGTAGATACAGTTCCCTTTGTTAACACCTTAATTTGAAAACCGGACGTAGTCACTCGTGTATACTTCCTCTAACTTCTCCAACTTCGTCGCTAGCTCTCCCGTCAGCTCCGTTCTCTTTATACATCCATGGTCAGCTCCATCGGAGCCGTTTGAATGCATTTAACATAAATATCAGTATACAGTATGGGTGCTCTACAGTTGTAGCGTCGGCCCATTTGACCACGGAGATGAGAGTGACGGCCGGCTTGACCACACGTTACCGCGATACGATAACGTTTCCTGTCCATGACAGAGTTAGCATGCAGCTTTGGCCGTGATGTCTAGCTCTGCTTTTCCTGCAATGTGTGAAACCCAAAGTGTTTCCATACTTTACTGGATGTGTAGTGTTTACCACTTTGGATTTAGCATGTGAGGGTGCAGGTCGTATCCACGCGGACCCTCCGCCGTTTTCTACTTTTTCGTTTCAGCTCGCGGCAGTTTGTTTTGGTTGATGGATACGGAACGAATATGATGTCTCGGACTACAACAACAAAAGCGTTAACTTCCTTTTACCTCCACATTGGCTCAAATGAAGCAAATATATAGATTCTGGCATTAAAAAAAATCAATTTCAAAATCGTAAAAAAAAAAAAACGCGATACGTTGGTGAATCGATTTTTTTTCCCGACCCTATAAACATACTCGTAGTGTGTATATTTATGGAGACTTAGTGTCGAACAACTCCACACTCAAAAATCATGCAATTTTTAGTCTGCACACTGGCATTTAGAAGCATTCTTATTTTTGTCATTTTTTACAACTCAAAGCAAGGTTAGAAGTAGTTTAAAGTGTCTGCTGGGGATCACGGCCAGTCATTCATATTTTATACTTTGCAATTTAAAAATGAATGTACTAAAATTCATTGAATGCTCCAGGGATATTTCTGTACACTGAAATTGCAAAAAACTAATAAACTTTTAAAAGGGGTCTATAGCCCAAGTGTAATTGAAAGCAGAGTTTTCAGAAAATCGGAAACAAATCAGGAAGGGATATTTTTCAGTAAGGCAATAGTCATGGGATTTTATTTTTTCATCAAGGCCACCGTGGGAGCTCTGCTTCCTCTTCTCTTTAGGGTTCAACAGATATGTTGTGGTGTTTTTTATCTTGATACTGATACTGTAACAAATTCCACAGAGCCTACTGAAAGTCGAAATTTTGCACTTACTTTCATCTGCACCATGCCCCCCCGGCTGCTGGGGGCCATATTTGTGTCTGTTGCGCGTGCTTCTACAAAATGCTTGTGTAGCGTGGTTTTCTGGGTGCTGTGTGCTGCTGCTGCTGTCAGTACTAGCAGTGGAGGAATGCCAGGCATGCGGGTGACCCTGGATGCCCGTTGTCCCGGCCCAAGGAACCACGACTAATTTGAGAGGTTGTAGCCATGTCAGTGGCCATCGGATTCAAAGGCACCAACGCGTTAATGAATGGCCCCCCACTCTGCTCTCCCTCATGGGGAGGCCAGGGAATCACAAGCTCTACTGCTGATTTTATTTTGTGAGAGGCCAGAGTTATGCTTGTTCGTCTCAGACGGGAATGAGAATTAGAATGACTAATAAATCCAAGTATTAGCAGTTAATCTTTGTAGACTGCTTGTTGGCAACACCCCCAGACTTCTAGTTTGAAGAAGTCCTGAAGTAAACGGTATTTGTGTAAATGAGGTAACCAATTCTTCCCACAAAGAAACTGGTAGGCTTTACACTGTCTTTGCCATATGTACTGATTGAATGCACTCTGCTGAAAGCCAAGTGATCTATTATTATTAAACCCCCGCGACATTGTAGTTGATGGTTGACAGTGTGATCTAGTTGTGCCTTTTGGGGGTTAGAAGTCCAGGTTGCCCAAAAGTTTTGAAATTTTGGCCAAAAACTGATTTTTTTTTCAGACTTTCAATTTTGTTTCCGGAGCAGAGCTCGAAAACTATTTAATTTTACTTGTGTCAGCGTGAGATGTGCAGCTGACTCGGCGATAAACACATTTAATTTCCTAGAAATTCTTCACAATAACAGTCCTCCGTTATTTAGTAATTTCAAAGGTTTTATTATAAAGCAGCAAAATCAGGAAATGTTGGGTTTTCATCAGCAGCAGCAGCAACAACACAACTCCTGTACAGCTGATGCAGTAGGGATGCACCGATACCAGATCGGATATCGGGCCAATACTGATTCAAATAGCTGGATCGGATATCGGTGACAATGGGGCCGATCAATTCAATTCAATTCAATTCAATTCAATATTTTGTTTATATACTATTTACTGGCATTTTAATTCCTGTTTAAGTTTTGACCAATCTGTTGCTGCATTAAAAAGGTTTACACATGAATTGTAATTCCTGTTAATTTTAAAGATTTTCTTTACCAAGTTGCTGGTGTACGATGTATTATTTTAATAATAAAGAACAATTAAATAAATTTATATATAGGAATTTATTGGTCACATTTTGTTTTACAAAGTTAGGAAAGCAATGTGGTACACTGGTATCGGATACCCAAAGCCCAGGTATCGCTATCGGTATCAGGACTGAAAAAAGTTGTATCGGTGCATCCTTAGCTTGGAGGCGGGTCGGGCGCACTATGACCCGACTCCGGAGATGGTCCATCACGGGTGCGACCCAGCACAATCTCTAGAAGACACGCTGCCGAGCCGCGCGTCTCACGTGGGCTGTGTGGCTGGACGCCGAAATAAATGACAACAGGTTCCGCGGCCGCCACGCGGTCCTGACGCTCCCAGTGTGGACACGCTGTTGGAGTATCCTTTCTGATGGATTGGACTGGCTTGCATTGAAGCAGAGTCTCATTGTAGCAACAGAGGCATCCTTGTCCTGTCTAGCTGGCAGGTTTGTAAGAAGAGAAATTCTGTTTAGTGAAGTCATCTGTGAAACAGTGAAGGACATTTGGAAGATGATGAGGATGATTATTTTGTTGGACTCCCTGGTTGAGGGCTCTACCTTGAACTGTCTATCCTAACTGACTGTGTGTGTGCATGGGGGGGCGTGCACAGTCTGGGTTGGAGCAGCTGCCAGGGTGCTGGCTGCCTAACCTTTAGATCAAGCTGCTGCATATTTATAAGCAGCAGCAGCTCAGACAGATGTACTGCCTTCTCCTCCCCTCCCACTCGCAATCTGTAATGTAGGAACAAAACGGTGCCTCAGTTTTATGTCATCTTTTGTGATAAAACAGGCAGGCTGCACGGCATACACTGTTTTCATAGGACGAGTTGCAGTCAGTGCAGTTGTCGGCAAACACTGCTTATGTCCAAGTGTTCTGCAAACACTACGCAGGAAAAACAACTCCAACCAAGTGTGCTACATCCAGTTTCTCCATTTTTGGTTTGGTCATTGGTTACCTATATTATTTAGAGAACCGATACACACACTCGCACACATACTAATATCTCCATATCGAAGTTACACTGAAACTCTCAAGTTAATCAGACTGCACTGAAAGTGTGGCATGTTGCTTTACTTCCCTCTCAGGCTTTTCATGCTACCTCTGCACTCCCTTGGTTTCCTGTCCAAACTGGCAATTGATCTCTCATGTTTGCCCAGTGTCAAGGACAGTGTGTTGTATCTGTTATAGTGTGAGCCACAGCTTGGTTTACACCATGTCGCTGAGCTTTGGCTCCAGCTTCAACCTGCAAGGACAAACAATTCAGCAGGGCAGATAGCAGCCTTTCTGCTCTGCTCTCTGTGTGTGAGGGGGAGGTTCATCCAGGTCTGGGGCAGTGGGCCCCTTCACCCAAAACACACACACACACACACGCACACACACAATACAGAGAGCACATCTGGTATGGACAAAGGACTGGCCATTATGGAGGTGGATGGGGGTAGGGTAGATGGGGTAGGTGGGGCCATGACCTATGGAAATGACTCTGGGGACTAAAAGGTCCAACTAAATAAGGGGGAATCAAGTCACATAAAACGATCTAAGGAACGGATTGGGGGCAGGGCAATATGTGGACGGTAACGTGTAGGTTCATGGGTGTGTGTGTGTTTATATTAATTAATTATTTTTTAGTTCTGATTTATTACTAGAACAACTTGACACACAGTGCTGAGCTGAATCTCAAAATAATCTTCAGGCTCCCAGCTTTTAGATGATATACACCACTTCTAGGGATGCACCGATACCACTTTTTTCAGACCGAGTATGAGTACTTACATTTGGGTACTCGCCGATACCGAGTACCGATACTTTGTACTCCTTTGTGCCAATAGACCCTTGTTTAACAGCCAGGTGGAGGGTGAGAGCGACACACGGCAGGCTGGGAAGTCCCGCATATGAGGCGGTGCGCCGCGACCGGCTCTAGGTCGGCTTGGAAAGGCTCGGGCAAAAGTGGCTCGCGGCCGTAGCTTTACAGCGCTCCCCGCTCGGACCTGGCCGCACCTGGCCCACCGCTTGCTGCGCCCTCTCTCCCCGCCGGGGAGGGACGGGGCCCCCTGCTCCCGGTGCGACTGTCGACCGGGGCGGACTTTCCTCAGTGCGCCCCAACCGCGTCGTGCCGCCAGGGCGGGGCTCGGCCCACGTAGAAGGCGTCAGGGATCTGCGAGTCAGAGGGTGCGAGCAAAACCCTGTGGCGCAATGAAAGTGAGGGCCGGTGTGCGCCGGCTGAGGTGGGATCCCGGCCCAGCGGGGTCGGGCGCACCACCGGCCCGTCTTGCCTGCACCGTCGGGGAGGTGGAGTGAAAGTAAAGTGGTGTCGGTGCCGTTTTGCGAGTAGTAGTACGAGTACATGAGCACAGTATCGGACCCGATACTGGTATCGGCATCGGTGCCTCCCTAACCACTTCTATGTGAAATATATTGTTGACCTACTTTGTCCCCCTAAAGACCCCCTGCTCCCCCCTAAAAAGACAAAAATGGGTCTGGTAAAGAGGGGTGGAATGGAAAAGCTTAATACCATACAGAAGAGCCAATGTGTTTGTGGAGATTGTGGTTGCCATGGTGATAAAAGTAATTAATTCAATGCACGACTGGGGTAGAGAGAGAGGTGTGATGTGTTCAAGTGACTGCACATTCACCAAGGTGTTGCTTGTAGAGCAGATAATAGAATGCCTTAGGTGAATGGAATTGTTGTTGGTAGGGAGCAGAGTATTCATGGAAGATGAGGCACTGCACTCTCGCCTCATTTTTATTAAAGACATCATTCATGTTTTTGCCGTTAGGATCTTCATCAAAGATAATCAGCAAATGATTGTCACGGGATATAATCCATCAGTGAAACACAATAGAGGGCCTAGTGTCCCACGGCAATTATGTGACTAGTCATTGTTTCAGTGGGCTTCTGTTTCAGCTGTCTAAATTTTAAAATAGTGTTTTCCTGTAAAAACAAGCAAACATTTACAGATTATTTTTGTATGGGGGGGGAAACGCAGTTTTAGTCTGGAAGCAGGGCTGAAAAAGATGCGTTTGCAAAATGAACCGGCTTAATGTGGACGTACTCTGTCCGGTGTCTTTTTACTTGTGACCATGTGCAAGACTACAGACAAAGTAACACCACGATAGCAGAGCTGCAGGATGAAAAAAAGATCATTCCAAATAGAGATGTGTCCTTGCATTGAAAATAGTTCCATTAAAAACTGAAACATATTTTAGTCTGACACAATGATCAAATAAGTCACCGCTTAACATTTAACTATTTATAAAATTCAGACATATTTTGCATTGAAATGCTTAATAGCTAGGAGTCATGAACTCCACAGGGTACCTTAAGTACTCAAAGTTGACATTGTATGCATGGCCAGATTCTTAGTCTCGTTCGGCCACTTATACTTGGATCAGAAATTCTGAATTGCATCATGGTTTCGTTAATGCTATAATGTTTGTATTAACCTGTTAAGACCTAGCCCTATCCCTCGAAAGAAAACACCTGAATTAACTACCTAAAATAAATCCGGACTAGCTCCTCAACCATAGGCTTAGATGCATACTGTATATCTGGTCTCCTTTGAAAGGTAAGAAGCTAAGGAATATGAATCCATTTTAAGTAAACTAAACTATATTACCATGAAGAATACAACCTAAATGAAAAGTACTTCAGAAAGAACTCCTAGTCTACCAATCTATGTGATGAAATTATTTTGTGAACAGTACTCTTCATGTTCATAAGAGGAAATTTGCCCCACTGATGTTTTATTTATGTGCGGAGAGAAGTTTCTGTGAAGTTCTGTCTCTTCTCTGCCTGTGTTTTATAATTTAAAAAAAAAGAACCTTTCAGTTTGTTATTTGTGCTCGTTGGATAGACTTGACAGCAGCTACATCTACAGGGGAGAAGTGTTCCTCAAAAGGTTTGTCAAGTTCCGAGGCGTCGTGGGTGCAGATGAAGTGAGGCTGTGATGTGAGCTGGGTGACAGTTCAGTAACTTCAGTTGGGACTGTTGTTTAATTCAGGACAGGCATTTGAAATGTGAAACCATGCCGCAAACCACTGAACATTTTGATTCTCATTCAAGTGCCTCATGTCACACTTGGGTTCTTTTATATTTGTGGAGCCTGAAGACAGAACTTTGTTCCAAACTGTCACAGACACCTCGCTTCCCTCCAGGGAGAATGTTTTTCTAAGCGCTTGAAAATGTACAGTATTTGCGTTATTGAAACTGTATTACCCTCATCCAGGTTTTCGACTGGTATACCGCGAAGTGGACCCCTATTGAAATGATGTCATCACAGTTTTACTCTGTTCGCCCCCTGACTCTCCAGTCTAAAACCTTCCTATCTTGTCTTTTGAGAACACTGCTCGTCATCAGTGTCCAAAATTAACTTTTTGAATCCCTGACCAAGGGGACTGGTAAATGTAAAAATCCACCGGCCAAGCATATTTTTTACAGGCCAAAATAATACATTGTCTTTTTGTGTCACATATACATCTGTTTCAGTACATTTCATTGAAATAATAAGGTATTATGTTGAATACAAACTTAGAGAAGAGGCCAGAGTAAAATAATCTAAATATATTGACGGTTTATCAATTGGTTTGGGCGGTATCTATTTTTTCATACCTTCCTGACATTTCACTGAGTATAGGCGGTATATGACGGTATTTGTGTCAAAAAAAAAAAAAAGGGAATAAAGCTGAGCAAAACTCAGAGGAGTGGCTCGTCACTAAATGAGAATAGCGGGTCCACCTTAAAGGTCAGCCCAAGTGAGCCTGGACCAATGTTGTCGCTAGCTTTGGGGCTAACCCCCTTCACTTTAATCAGCAGGTAGCAAGCAAGACACATCAACTTGGCTTGTGTCGTCAGTCACTCTCTCTCTCTCTCTCTCTCTCTCTCTCTCTCTCTTAACCAGACACTCGTTAATGTTACGGGCTTCCAAGCTTGCATTATGCTGGCTGGTAGAAACCCCAAAAACACATGAACTTTCTAGTAAACAAACACAACGTGCACCCTTTCCCCCCTCCTACCAATTTATATCTTCGCACAGTCGTTACGTTAAGCACGCGGTGCGTGTATGTGTGTGTCAAAAGACAGCGGAGGACAGAAGCAGTTTCCGAAATGACACCAAAGCGCGATACAGACTCTTAAGTGTAACCAAGCAGTTTTTTTATTACATGACTATTTTGCTACAAATGTATACCCGCCATGTGTATGATTTATTCGCCAAACGGAAAATCTAACAGTAGGGATGCACCGATGCCGATACCAGTATCGGGTCCGCGGTTGGGGCGCACTGAGGAAAGTCCGCCCCGGTCGACAGTCGCACCGGGAGCAGGGGGCCCTGTCCCTCCCCGACGGGGAGAGAGGGCGCAGCGAGCGGTGGGCAAGGCGGCCAGGGCCGCGAGCCACCTTCGCCCCGAGCCTTTCCAAGCAGACCTAAAGCCGGTCGCGGTGCACCGCCTCGTATGCGGGACTCCCCAGCCTGCCGTGTGTCGCTCACACCCTCCAGCTGGCTGTTAACAAGGGTCTTTTGGCACAGAGGAGTACTCGTATCGGTACTCGGTATCGACGAGTACCCATATGTAAGTACTCGTACTCGGTCTGAAAAAAGTGGAATTGTTGCATCCCTATCTACCAGTATTTGGCGCTTGGCAGGTGTTAATTTCGGACCCTCCTTGTCATGGTATATGTTAACATAACAGGAAAACAGAATACACAACACAGACTTATATTACAGTGAAGGAGACAGAACATTAAAGGAGCGTGCCAGTGATTTAGTATGTCATTTCCATAATGTAAAGGCCCTGACACACGAAGCTGACGGTCGGCCATTGGCCAATATAGGGCCGCCAGTGAGCGTCTGTCGGCCTAGTTTATATGGTGTGTCCCGCACCGTTGGCTCTACTCTGCCTATGTCGGAGGCTTTTTGGCCGATTCAGCATGTGGCACGGTGGCGAAGCCCATCGTTGAGGGAAATCATTCTGATTGGCTGTTCAGCTTAAGCGAATCACTGCATGAGAAGAGAAACGGAAGTGAGGAAAGCAAGGCAACGAGTAAAGTCAACAGTGCGCACACAGAAGACTCTATTCCTTGTGATTTACTTAAAGAAAAAAGACTGCTTATTTTGTGGCTAACTTCAGGGCTAACCCCTGCAATTTAGTCTGCTGGTGACAAGCAATACAGGAATTTGGTCGGGAGTTGAAGCATTTATTAACCGACAGCCTTAACTGCGCGCACTGCACTGCTACGTTAACAGCTATAACTTTACTGTTAACTTCATACTCGCCGTCCGTCACACACACATGTACGCTCGCTCTCTCTCTCTCTCGACAGCACACACCAACACTTGCTAATGTTAAGCACACAACCTACGAGTCATTCCTTAAAGAAGTTTGCTACTTGTATAACACATTTTATTTTAAAAACATATTAAAGATACATAATTCCCGGATGATTAGGCCCGGCGGGGAGACGACTTAGGCCCGGCGGGCTGCCAGGCTTGCGATACACTGGCGGAAGGCCTGAGGATAAAAATTAAATTGGGTAACATTTCTGCATTTTAATTTATTCACAAAACTACCAAAGAGACTATTGATGAAGAATTTCTATTAAGCCCATTTTTAATGCCTTCTTAATTCCATGTCTACCTTCCTGACTGGCAAAAAAAATCTTAGACCTACTTAAAAGATGTACATTACATCCTTTTATTTTGAAAGGGCTGCTCACCATCAATCTATGAACAGTTCCTCAAATCAAATTATGCCAGTGTTCTCCGCTGTAGAAAATAACTCTGTGTTAACACCCTTTGGCATCAATGGCGAGATATCAGAGCCTTTTAACATTCCCTGAGTCATTTCTGTAATTACCGCTAGCAGGCTGACAACAGCCCATGTGTACAGTTAAGCTGACCACACATAAACATGGCATATCTTATAATTATGTGTCGCACAAGATGCCAGTAATCGGGCTTCAGTCAACTGCCCACAACACGCTTAAGTTTACCACCCAGGTGATGTGTAATGCTTTGTACCATCCGTGTTTTGATCCTCGCTGATAGATAATGAGCCACACCTGGTCTCAGGTAGATGCAGGTTACAGACCAGGGGGTGGCTCATCTGTCAGTGACGAAGAAACCTGAGATCCGAAAGGCAAGTTAATGATACTACAAAAAATATACATGTCAGACTCCAATTTACTTAAAACATAGCAGCACTAGCTCAGCAGCAGCAAGAACATTATGATAGAAGCCACGGCAGAGTTTGGCTGAATGGAGCTGGGAGGATTGGCTCTCAGTTTTTCTCTGCAGCACTTCATTCTCTTCTCCTCTCTCTGCTGCATAGAGCCTGAGCACTGAATGCTTGATAATTCAATTACTGCCTTGGACAGTTCAAGGCTGTGAGTGTGTGTGTGTGTGTTTGCCCAGGTTTGTGTGTTTTTTTGCAAAGGGGTTGTGGAATTTGAATGCTATTGATTTGTGCAATGCGAAACCACTGTCTTTTGCCGCTTCTCTTTCCCTTCTGCCCTCTGCTGTGAGCCAATGTATTAGATTAAACTTTATCCTCTCTTTTCATTTGAAGCGTCTCTTGGGGCTTCCTCCATGCTGCGCTGTAACCACTTAAAGCTGCAGTGGGTAGACATGGAGCAAAACGGTCACTATATCCTGACAGTAGTGCATGAGACAGGTAATCTGAAAAAAAAATCACGTGCCTCTGTGTCCTCCGGTGCTCCTAATGGCACCTGCAAGACTTCAGGGACCGGAGGAAAACAAGCAATCAGAGCCGAGCTGTAGCCTGCCGTCTATGAGCAGCTGTCAGTCACTCGTGAACTCCGATCAAATGCTTGTGCTCAAAGTGACAATAATCAAGTTAATATCATCATCTACATCCAGGACAACTGACCCGTTTTTTTCTCCCACTGTCGGCGGCACTGATGGCTCATTTTATATAAACTAATTAGCCATTCCTCGTCCATGTTGCGGCGCTCTCAACGCGTCCGACAAAAGTTCAGCTCAAAACGTTGCGTCGCTCGCGGTCAGTGAGGACACTCCAATAGAAAGCAATTTTATCAAGCTGATTTTGTCACCGACGCTCGCTTGCGTCGCATCCGGTTAGGACACGGTGTCAAATGTTTTCAGAAACATCTTGTAGTGTACTGTTTAGCTACAAAGATAGATAGGAACGCTCTCTCTGAAATGACCTGTGATTGGGCATAGTCTCCAATCATCGGCTAGATTTTTTTAAAGACTGAAAACAGAGCCAGGAGGAGGTGCAGAAGTCTAGTTTTCTCTCAGAACACTTGAATTACAATATGCTGAAAGGTTATTATGGAGTTTTTGCCCAATGATACCAAAAATATACTGCCTACTGCCACTTCAAATGTAACATAACATGTCTTTATGTATGTAAGATTTAAGCGTTGTCAGGGGTTCGTGCCCATTTGTACCGCGGAGCCGCGGTCTGCCTGCTGTGGACGACTGCTCTTCACGGTCTGCAGAGCCCTGAAGCCCCTCCCCTGCTGCACAGAGCGCTGTGTGCTTGTTTATTAAAAGTTTATCCAAATTGCACCAAATTCGACACTGCACGTCCTTGGGTCCACAGCAACACACCCGCAAGGTGTGAAGTTGATCGGATGAACGGTTCTTGAGATATGCGAATAACACACAGAGGAACAGACAGACAGAGATTCCTTGCTTTAGAGTTAGATGCTGTATCAGATACTTTGGGGATGTGCTTTACTCATGCATGGTTTCTCATCTTGATTTTGCATCATGCAGCACAACATGATGCAATTCATCATCGTGCTTTGCGTTTCATTACAGTGTACTCTAAGAAATAGCAGGCTGGTCCTCATAGCAACAAGAAGATAACTAGATCCTATCATTTGAATTTCTTAATGTATCCTCAGTACATCACTTCTCTTATCCCTTGGGTAAACACTGAACTTGGACAGGCTGTCTTCCACTACTTTGCACTTTTAGAAATGGAATGAATTACAGAGGATTTTAAAAGTTGAATGTGTACTTCACACTTTCTGTCCTCCTCTATGACAGTAAAACTGAATATCTTTGAGTTGTGGACAAAACAAGACGTTTGAGGACGTCATATTGGGCTTTGGGAAACACTGATCTACATTTTTCACCATTTTCTGACATTTTATAGACCGAACAACTAATTGATTAATCGCGTAAAATAATCGACAGATTTATCAACAATGAAAATAATCGTTAGTTGCAGCCCTAGGCTGAACTTCCTTTTTTTGTGTCTGGCTAAGTTTGTCTTTCTTTTCATCTGTTGTACTCAAGTTTCTCTTGCAAAAGAGATCTTGATCTCAATGAGACTACCCGATTAAATTAAAGCTGTAGAACATTTTCTCTCCTGATACCTCAACCCAGGGTATCTGCCAATACCAATACCAGAGCACTACAAGCTGAGTCGACAGCCAACTTTGAATGCCAATGCCAGTTTCGCTTAATAAACCTTTTTCACGGCAAACATTGTGACAGCAGGAAAAGCACAAGTGAAACATATTTAAACAAATGATCAACCCCCCCTGACCCAACACCAACATATCCTTTACAAATCCTTCCTGTCAGGCAGGACACTGAAAAAACATCCCATCTCTTCTACGGTGCAAACCCAGAGCCCCATTCAAAGCAGAAGGTGATTTGCATGAACTTCGGACGTGCTAACACAGCTTCCAGAATAATATCTTCACCCTGTCGCTCTAAGCACACACCGTTTCAATCTCACACCAGGCTCGGATGCAAATATAACCACAGCCAGGCAGATTACACTGAATTCATTTCATGCTTGTATCTTGAAATATTGACTTGTACTGTCCGCAGCTTGTAGATTTCTTTTATTTGTTCTTGACACTCGTCTCAGCATTTTCCCTTCTATTGTTGTAAGACTGAGGGGGTCAGAGAAGGGGAGAAGAGGAGGTAAAAAGAAAAAGGGATGAGGGAGGGAGGATGTTAATAAGGAGGGAGCACTAGGCGAGGAAGAGAGGAGGGGTGGATGGATGGATTAATGTGGTTCAGCCCCTGCTGACGGGCGCCTTTGTAATCTATTGTTCCCCTGTTGCCTGGCTACTACCCAGCCAACAATCCACAATGCGCAACGTGGCTATAAAACAGTGTTTCGTGGATCAATTCGGTGGGAATGAAGCTATAAGGGTCCAGCATAGGCTGAACCACCAGATAGTGCTGCAGTTGATTCACATTCACCTGTATTATGACTCAAAACTTAGTCACTACAGAGAAATTCTGGGCCACATATCAAGAAGTGACAGGTCGGAAAGAAGTTCTGATGCCGTGGCTGTTTTTTAATAAAAAACAGAATTAGATCTGAAACTGAAATTTTACCTAATCAAAAAATCAGTCACACTACCTGCGTGAGACGCGCATCTCACGCAGGCAGTGTGGCTGCTCTAAACTGTTAACACGGACGCCGAAATAAAAACAGGTAACGCAGCCGCCACGCAGCCACCATGCAGGCAGTGCGGCCCTGGCGTCAGAATGGTACAGTAGCGCAGTGTGTTCTACTCCCTCAGAAGCACAGAGATTAGAGAAGAGACGCGTTTGCAAAGCACTCTTCTTGACTATATTGACAAGATCACGACCAAGTCCATGACATCTGACAAGAATTAAATAGAACTAGAATTAAATAATAAAAAAAAATAATAATACGAAAATTTCGCGACCCCCCTGCAGCAGACCCCATAGGGGTGGCGGACCCCCTGTTGAAGACCTCTGCCCTAGGCCTCTAGTTTGTGGCTCCACTTTTTTGTGACCGAACAAACCAGCGCGGACTTGTCCACGCGGCCACTACGCTACAAATGGTAGCGTAGCAATCTACTGTGCATGTGTCGAACACGTCCTCCAAGCGGACAGTATAAACGGAACTACCACGCGTCCGTGGTGTCTGCAGCTGTCCATGTACGCATATGTCTGGGATTATAACCGAGACTTCCGTCTGAACTATACCACTGATACCTAACTGTGTGAAGGATCATCATTTAAATACAGAAAGAGCTTAATGGATTGTAAACATCTTGAATGCTAGCAACATATCGGTATCAAAAATATCAGCAAATGCCCAGTCAAATGCGTATTTTTTCCAGAACCAGTGCGCTTGTAAGCTGCGAGGTGTTCAGAGTACACTGTTAAAGCCTTATCGGCTCAAGTCATATTTGGTCTAACTGTAGAGAAATGCCTGAAAAAGGTGAAGAGAGAGCCATTCTGTGAATTATTTGAAATTCTCTGAATTAGACTTCAAGAATGAACAACTGGCCTACTTTACCATTCTTCACACTCCAAATCTTTCTCACTAGTCTATTTCACAGCCTAGTGAACTTAAAGTATGGATGGGGGGGTAGCTGGCAAAAAAGGCTCAGCCTGGCTTGTTGTAAGCTTTAGGTCTCCAGAATACTTGGTTCAAAATGGAATTCAGCATGTTTTCAAAGGCTGCCAAATACGGTGCTGGGTACAAATACTAGATCACGTGCTGTGGGTGGAGGTCTGACCTGACCCCACCAGGTGGAGATGATTGAGTTACGTTGAAGATGAGAACACTCGTGAAATCCAATCGAAATTGGCTTCCGATCTCGACCATCGAAACGAAAAGTGGCTCTGTTCTGGCCATGAGCTTTATTGCGATGTCAAATTCAGTCTTGAATTGGTGAACCATCAATGTACAGTATTTGGATTATTTTTCTCTGGCCTCTTCTCAGTTTGTATTCAACATAATACCTTATTATTTCAATGAAATGTACTGAAACAAATGTATATGTGGCACAAAAAGGCAATGTTTTATTTTGGCCGGTAATAAATATGCTTGGCCGGTGGATTTTTACATCTGGCCGATGAGTCAAAAAGTTCATTTCGAATACTGCCATTTCAGAATAATATATGTATATATTATTGGATTATAATTGCAGTATTGATGCATCAATGTGTTCAAATTTACTGATACGCATGTGTGACTATTTTCTACAACTACAAACTCCACTGTCACAGGTGCTCAGGTGTTTGCTCCAATAATCCCTTCATACAAAGAGACCTGAGAGCCTGTTCAGACTGAAAATACCAGTTAACCCAAGTGTGCAATATTTTTCTCAATTTCCTGTAGTGGCATCTGCATGCAGATAGTTTGGCTTTTATTATGCCTCTGCACCGGCGACAGCCATGGCTGGAGGCATTATGTTTCCCTTCGTCCATCCGTCCGCACCATTCTCGTGAATGCAATATCCCAGGGACGCCTGGAGGGAATTTCTTTAAATTTTCCAGAGCTCAAGACTACGTCTTCAGATGTCTTTTCTTTTGTTGTGACCTTTTAGAGTGATATCAAACAGACAGAATCCCTCCTAGTTACTCTGGATAATCCACAGCTTTCCGTAAGAAATTGTTCTACTTATGCAGAAATTGTCCATGAAATCTTTTCGGTTAACGGTTAATAATCGGTTAACGGTTAATAATCGGTTAACGATGGTCGGTTATTGGTTAAAAAAAAAAAAATCAAAATTAGCATCCCAAGTCTTAAGTGTTCTCTCTGGTGTAGTTCATGTGTAGAAGTGCTCTCATTGGCCGTTCACACGGAGAGACACTAGCTGTGCTGCTGAGAGGAAGACTGCAGTCTTGATAAAAAGTAGGAGGCTGCCCCCTCAGGGGAACAGGGTTGTGAGCGTGTTATTATTTGGATTGTTGTTCAGTTGTTTTATTAAAGCAATCAGTTTGTTGGGGACTACTACTGTGCATCGAAATTGGAAATCTCTGCAGGTGACTGCTTTTTAATAAAAAAAATTTCCTCAAACTCTGCCGCTCGGACCGAGCCAGCTTCACTTATGCTAACTTTATTATGGAAGAGAAACCAAAGAAAAGAGGAAGGAGGAATGATTGGTTTTAATAACAGAAATAATGGGTTTGTTTGTCTGGCGCTGACTCATCTGTGTTGACGAAAAACCAACAACCGTCTGTCTGCATCTGAAGACCCGTCAGTCTGGTTAGCTTTTTCTCTTCTACACACTGACTGATTCACGATCTGCCGAAAGAGCCCTAATCAGAGCCAATCTTTATCACTCATCACCACAAACTGCATGTCAGAACCTGTGTGTGTGTGTTGTTTGTTGTGTGTGGTTCACAGAGGTCGCACCGCTGAAGAGGAAAAGATTGATGAGCTCATACAGTAGCCCTTTTTCACACGTGGCATACGTAACATCGATAGATAGATTCATCAAGCTGCTGAAGTGACCACTTTGTGTCATTAATGTTCCTTATGGCTTTATTCAGAAATGACTGGACCATTATAATACACACAAGTGCACATTCTGTTAGATGGCATTGTAACGTGAATGGGTACTTAACTGTTTACCTGGCGATCATTGAGACACAGGATAAAGTGATTGTCACCATGATAACTTTCTTGTAAAATCCTGTCGCATAAACTTCTGATAAGCCTTCAAACTCATGGATGTTTTACTTCAACTAGACTTTGTGGATCATATTTCATCCTCTCACTACTACCTGAAACAGCACAGCCCCACCAGCAAGGGTAACGCAGACTGAACACCCACTAACAAATTCAAACACCATTCATAAAATCATAACCTACAAAAATGCGGCGCTCCAAGTAGGCTTGCCACGGTTGTCGGTGTTACACGGCGGTCGAGCACACACCGATTACATTACGTGCCCACCCGCCCCCCCAACGTCGTTTTGCTTTTTTTTTTTTACAGAAATAAAACCTGTTTAGTTTATGTTGCCGAATCAGCGGCGTGTTATCAATACATAGTCGGACGACGGACTCTACGAACTGACAGTGAACGCATCGGCACGCAGCCAACCCGACGGTAAAGATGTAAGCGCGCTACGCATATTGACTGTCATCTTTTCTTGTGAAATGCCCGGTGTAATCAGTTTCATCAGCTATGTCAGTAAGTCCCTGATTATGGCTCTCAAAAGCAGCAGACTACCACTTCCTGTTAGCAGGTTCCCTGTAATACATACTATGACGTATGGAACATGTTTTGTTGTCTAGACATCTGACACAGTGCTGTGTGTCTGTGTCTGTGTCTGTGTCTTCTGTGTGTCTTCTGTGTGTTTGTGTGTGTGTGTGGGGGGGGGGGGGTTTCACAGACATATCTGACTTATCTGTCCCGTGGCTGAGTCAGAGGAGACAAGTGTCAGCTGGCTTTTATTTGGCTGTCTCCTGTCGTCCACTATTTGTTCTGCCGTCTTTTTCCTTCTCCACAACTTGCAACACACACGCACACACACACACACACGCAAACAGCTGCTGTTGTTTTGCTGTTGTATATTCACTTCCTTTGTCTGTCTGGAATTCACCTCCAGACGATTCCATGGATTCCATGAGCGAGAAAGCCTGCTGTTACGTAACATTCCCAGACTGGCAGTGTATTTCTTCTCAGTAATGTTATGGACTCTCTTACTGGCATTTACTTAATTCATTGTATTTAAATCCTTCCGTTAGCACCGTGAAGATGTTGCACCACAGGGCAGATTTCCACCGGTGTGCATTTCCTACTGTTAATACCATCTGCCCGTGCGTATCGATGTCCGACACATCGGTCGGTGGACACAGACAGTGTGCCCACCCTGTTAATTATTCAAAGGTCTTGTCTTAGAAGGTGTGTGTTGCTTTAACCTGGTCAGCCATGCAAGATGCCCCTCTGAATGAGTTCCATACGACTGAGTTCACTTGAGTTGAAACACAAATGAAAAAGGTGCATTTTAACAAATCAACAAAAAACCCTGATTGCACATCAAAACATCGAGTGTGTTTTTTTTTTTCTAGCTGTCTCTGTTAGACCTCTAGGATAATCACAGCCTCATGAAACTTCACAACCACGAACTATATGTGATACCAAATCACAGCATGGCTTTTTCTATGACGTTCCTCAAGGTCTTGGTGTCTTAATGTGGTATTTTAGAGGGATTATTGATCATTTTTATCTATTCTGGAGTGGTAAAAAATGGTTAAATGTAACACCAAATCTGTGTAACAAATGGTATCAACCCAAAAAATGCTGCGACAACTTCTGAGACATAATAAAGAGCACGGGGATGACCATCATATACTTCTATCATAATGTTCTAAGCCCTTATTCACGTTGACAATTTATTTTTTATTAATTCATTTATTTATTCATGTTTATTTCTGATTTACGACTAGAACAACTTGACACACAGTGCTGAGCAGCATCTCAAATTAATCTTCAGGTTCCCAGCTTTCAGATGATGTATAACAGCAAGCATTTGGAGGAAAACGAGTCTGTGTATAAAATATGACTGGAGTGATATAACATCTCACCTGCCCTCAGTGAGAGTCCCTCCAAACGCCCACGCAACACACACACACACACACACACACACACACATCAGGGAGGAAGCAGTGTCCAGTGGGGTGCAGAAAGCTCAGATTGGCTCTCAGCCTTGGATTTGAGTGTGGGAATTCGGTGAAAACAGACCTCAGTACAGTGAGGAAAACAAACATGTTTTTAACATTTTCTCAAAAGTGAAATAAAAAGTGCACATGAAGTTGGTTATTTTTGTTTACATTTTTTTCTCAGCCACTAGTATCAGAGGACTGGGACTGTGAAGCACATACATATTATCCATTTCACCGTGGTATTTGAGATGATACTCTATCAGTTTCAAACTCTGTGGAATAATTGTTTTGTTACCAGATGAGTCTCATAGCAGGTCTGAATTCTATAGGCAGAGATTTCAACTTTAGAGTTTGTTGATCAAATAAATGTTCTAAGCCTGCGTGACTTTTTGTTGGATTATGTTCGTATCTACTTATTATTATTATTATTATTATTAATAATAATTGTAACTTCCCTGTCTTCTCTCTTCTTCCCCCCAGCACTCCAATGTTACTGTGACCGCTGTGCCAACTCCAGCTGCACGACAGATGGCGTCTGTTTCGTCGCCATCCGCAAGTCGGGCAGCCAGCTTACCACCGAGCAGCGCCAGTGTGTGCACGAAAACGAACTGATCCCACGAGACCGGCCCTTCATCTGTGCCCCGTCTGTCAAACATGACACGGGCATTTACCCGATGTGCTGCACCACGGACTACTGCAACAAAGAGCCTGACCTCGAAATCTTCCCTGGTAGAGACACACACACACACACACACACACACACACATACACACAATTTTGATGGCCGAAAGGCCCAAACGCACTAAGAGGGTGTCACGCGTGCGTCTGTAAATTAGAAAATGTTGTCTAAATATCGACCTTTTCCGAAAATACTGCTGGTTCTGTGGTGTTAGCATTTCAAATCTGATGCCTGCCGTGCACCGTAGGAGCGTCAATTCACGCGCGTCAAATCATCGCATTCATGCGTTAGATTGTCTGAGTTTTTTACCGAAAGTTCTGGATTGTGCACCAACGTCATCCACAAGTAGCATCAGGAGAAAGAAAGAACAACAGCACAGAGCAGGAGTCGCTAACCATAAAGCCATGAAGTACAAACGGCCTGCAGATGTTCAGTCCAGCCGATCACCTCAGCACTGACTGAGTTCTTCCCTTGTTTTTGAAGGAAATAATCATTGGCGCGGGTCTTCTTCGGTGTATTATTGGCCAGCCCCTGATATTATGTGATGGCAAACTGATGATAAATATTTCAGCTTCGTTTCAGTTTGGTGTGTTCCTCGCCTCGTGTTGTGCGCTCCTGCTGGAGAACGTAGCTAACTAGCAGGAAAGGAGTGGGCAGCATACATGGACGACCGCGCATTTTGTCAAATCTGACATCGGATATATGGTTTTGTATTGATGTAACCATAGTTCAGACCAATATGTATCGGTTCACCTTTACACACACACACGCACGCATATACACATTATTTAAAATGTTATATTTGCTTTCAATTAGCTTTCACAATCAGTAGTATTAGTTGAGCCCCTTTTACTTTCTCTTCCTCTCCTTATCTTTCCTCATACATTCAGTAAAAGAGAAGACGTGCAGTCTTCTTTGTATCCCACTTCATCTGCCTTTCACTTTCCATCTCTGTTGCTTAAAGTTGAGAATCACTGTCCCCATGAAAAAAAATTGTGTGGATTCATTTTGATTTATTTTCTATAGGTGGGTGACAAAGTGACAATTAGACACGATTTAACAGACGTGTAACATGAAGGATGACAGGCATTTGAAACAAGGAACAACTATTGTACTATAGCACTAGTACTACTAGAACTACTGTACTTAAATTTAGATGACATTGTTGGAGGCAACACTTTTCACGTCACTACCCTGCCTTCATCCATCACGCAGACAGTATTGAACTATTCAGTGAAGCTCTGCTCTCCAACCGTTTTGGCATATCTTCTGGTTGTTTATTTGTTCCCGTACTTGTCTTCACTTGTTTTGTAATCACTTTATCACACAATAATAAAAAATAAAAAAAAAGTGTGTTGGGGACAAGAACCTAATCTATCCCAGCATGCGATGGTAAAGATGAAGACAGTTGTAATTACGGATGATTCAGGTTGTCTGTCCCTTCGGTCTTCAGTTGTATTTAATCTACACTCACTTCAGTAGATGGATGAAGACATTATAGTTAGTGTGTGTATGTGAGAGCTACAGGCCAATTCTCCCATCAGCCTAGCAGATGGAATGTGCCCCCGCACCACTTGGCCTATTAGTTTTCTGGCTCGTGGCTAGCACTTCAGCCCTGCCACTTGCCAGCCATCAGTATGCTCAAAGTGAACCTTTCCAACAGTTTGCGGCCTCACTCGATCCCTCACATGTCGCTCTCAGAGCCAGATGTAAGCCAATACACTCACAGGTGATATCTTAACTTTAAATCCGTCGTACTTTCTAATCTAGCCTGTGTTGTCTGTCTCCCTCTCCTGTCCTGTAGTCCCCACAGTAAACACTCCTCCTCTGGGCCCCGTGGCCCTCGCAGCGGTGATTGCCGGCCCAGTGTGCGTGCTCTGCCTGCTGCTGGTCTTGGCGTTCTACGTTTGCCACAGCCACAGGGGTCTGGGACCCGGGGGTGCCGGGGCCCATCACCACCACCACCACCGGGTGCCCAACGAAGAGGACCCCTCCATGGACCACCCCTTCATCACCGTGGGAACAACGCTGAAGGACCTCATCTATGACATGACCACCTCGGGCTCTGGATCAGGTACGATGCTGCACCACAGGGTGCAGTACAAAAACTGTCTCTGCATCACTTTACAGAGCTGTGACGCACAATACAGCGTTTGCACCAGTGTGTAGCAGTCTTCACAGGTCCACCTAGTTCCTAGTAGCCAAGACCAGACCTGAGCTGGGACAGGCGCAAAATATACTCCAGTCCAGGCAGTCTCTAATACCCAAGTAGATCCAAGCAGACTCTATCAGGTCTGATCACGTGGTGCAATGGAGATTTTTTTTACTTAACAGTGAAATACATTAAGTGTTAGAATCAGTGTATTTCTCATCAAGCTACTGCCTGTGAAACATGTATATAATATTTTTACCGTAGTCTTAAATCAGGGTTTCTAGATGTGCTTTTACCAATTAGGCTTACATGTATCCATGTTTAAAACAAAGTGGCATATTGAGAATATTTTTTTATAAACAATTAAAAAAAAAAAAATGGCATTGACGATTAGATTTCAGCGTTATATACAGTTGTTAGTTGGTGTGAGTATGTAACTAGATTTTAAAGACTAGGAGTGCATACACTCCCTTTGTGTGTCTGTGGGTGCACACATGTACAAACTCTGCAGCTGCACACATCTTAAAGTAGAAGTCTGTTATAGTGACTGGCCCCAATTCAAGATGCGTAACTGTATAAACACACACACACACACACACACACACACACACACACACACACACACACACACACACACTGCACTGGCAAAAGCTGTTCTTTATGCTAGCCATAAATTAACACCTCTCTGTGGAGACTGGCACCTCCAACTCGCTGCCAAGCAAAAACTTGGATTCAGTTTTTCTAGCTATTTACACCATATTTCACAATATGAGATTGTGTGTATGTGCGTGTGTGCGTGCACGCGCGTGGGCGGTTCTAATCACTCTGCTGAGTCAGCGTGGTGCATGTTGAAATGCAGAGGAGTATTTATTCCACTATCATTTCCAGATCAGCAGTTGTTACTAGTGATCTAGTAACAAACTTTTTTTTAAAGGCTTTGGTTGAAGATTTGACACTAAGATTGTCAAACTGCAACTGCAATAAGGAGTAAAGATCTCTCCACACCTTCACGAGACTTTGCGCACGTCTCTGCTGCACGACTTGTGCTTCCTTATTATGTAGTTTCATTTTCTGTTTTCAGTCATGTGATGATAAACCGCAAGACAGTAATTCTAGTTTATTATGACTCATAGTAAGACACATGACCTCAATGACAGATGACTTCCTTCCCCTAATCGTTCTTTCCTCCTTTTAGATTTTTTTCCAAAAACAACCTATCACCACCTCGCCGTCAGCTTTCTAAATGCTTTATTTCGGTCCGTTTGTCTCCAGGCCTGCCACTGCTGGTCCAGAGGACCATCGCCAGGACCATCATCCTCCAGGAGAGCATCGGGAAGGGGCGCTTCGGGGAGGTGTGGCGGGGCAAATGGCGCGGCGAGGAGGTGGCCGTGAAGATCTTCTCCTCCCGCGAGGAGCGCTCCTGGTTCCGCGAGGCTGAGATCTACCAGACTGTGATGCTGAGACACGAGAACATTCTGGGCTTCATCGCTGCTGACAACAAAGGTGAGAAAAAACCTCCGGAAGAGCCGCGAGAGGCCGGATTAAAATAAGACTGCACGTACAGTATACCTGTGGGTTTAGAAGAATAGAATATAAATCAGACTAGAGCCAGCGGGAACATAATAGAATAACTCGACACAAAGAGATGAATGAAAACCGATTACACAATTGGGAGGCTAATTAAAGTGCCATCAAAGAATCGAGCCTGTCAATTTCAAACCCTGTAAATGAGATCATCAGGCTGAGCTGTTAACGGGTAACTTCTGTATTTTTCAACCTGGACCCTATTTTCCCATGTTTTTGTGTCTAAGCGACTAATATGGACAACATATTTTGAAACTGGTCCAGTATTGAGGGCGAACGCTGTAACCGGCAGCCACAGAATGAGCTGTGAGGAAAAGTCTCGTTGTGAAATCTGAACAGTATAACGTATACTCTGGCTGTAATAAAATACGCGCGGCAATCCTCTAAATATTCAGCCATGACATTGTAAATCTTTTAGATAACACTAAGCTGCGCTTTCTGTACTCCAACACAACAAACTCTGCCCGGCTGCCACTCTCGTTTCCACCATGGATGTATTCCTACTATTCCATCGTTGTCTTCCGGCAACAAGTCACCTCGCCAGATTTCAGAACGAGACTTCTCCTTGAGTGAGACTCTTTCCATAATGTCAGACACTTATAATAATAATAACCAGAGCACTTACTTGATGACGATGCCAGCTTGCCCCAATACCACCATATAGCAGCCCTTGAGCAGCTGCTCTCCCTCAATACTGGACTAATTTCAGAAATTGTTTTACCTATAGTCATTTAGACACAAAAACATGGGGAAATAGGGTCCAGGTTAAAAAAATACCGAAGTTACCCTTTAATTATAAGTGAACCTTGAGCTGTCGGAGCAGAAAAGCAGCTCTGCTCAAGGTGAAGTTAGTGCAGGCAGGCGTTAGCTGTGAATAGACTGGCTGGTAGACAGTGTGGGGGAGTAACAGTTCACAGTGAAGGCCAAGCACACATTACCACACAGTCTAACAACTCTAGCAGCGCGCAGACACACACACACGATTATTGCGATTTTTGTTAACTTTTTTTAACACTAGACCATGGGAAAAACCTGAATCATACACTTCTAGGGACTTTGGAAAATATCTAAATAAATACAGCAAGACTGTTTGATTTTCAGCATGTAAGTAGTCAGAGATATCCTTGAGTCAAATATATCAGTAATTGTCAGGCATTATTTATTTTAATTTTTTCCAGCAACCCAGAAATCAAAGGACAAAGACTCTTTCCCTCACAAATAATAAATAATATAATAATAATAATAATACATTTTATTTGGTGGCGCCTTTCAGGACCTCCTGGGACACCTTACAAAGATAAAATAATACTTAAACAGATAAAAAGCAGCCAGACAGGAGTAACAATATTCATTAAAATTGTGTCAGTTTGTTTTAGTTTAGTTTTACACCATGATTAAATTTTGGGTTCAGAATGTCCCATCAGTATGATTGTCATATCTCTGGAACACGAAACACTCTCCTCTGTTATTTCATACACAGATATTTGTGTTGAAAACAGGTGGTTATACAGGCAAAAACAGAACTTGTGTAGTACCACTTCCATAGCAGTTGATGGCATATCTGAGCAGCCTAAATTATTCTGAAAATAACAGTATGTGGCACGCGGAACTAAGACACGTAGGCACTACACCATCAGATTAAATCAGCCGGGCTTTAGTGGAGACGAGAGCAAAACAAGGACAGAACCACCTTTTATCTTTAACCCTTTGTGTCCTTGCTCATCTTCCTGTCTGTGTGTAGATAACGGGACTTGGACTCAGCTGTGGCTGGTGTCCGATTATCACGAACACGGCTCCCTGTTTGACTACCTGAACCGCTACACCGTCACTGTGGAGGGCATGATCAAACTGTCCCTGTCCACAGCCAGCGGCCTCGCCCACCTCCACATGGAGATTGTTGGAACACAAGGTGAGACACACACGTACATGCAGGCAAGTATTTGTCCCAGACACATATATATATAATATATATATATATGTATTATGCTGGAATAAATATTGAATGATCTAGCTAGCTAAACAGTTACTATAGCCGAGGACACCGAGACGGTTGAATCAGATTTGAGATACCAGAGACACATGTGTGAGTGTAAATAAAAGTGTATTTAATCTGGATTTTGGATGTGTTCAAAGCACGCTACCTAACTTTATCTAAATGTATCTTGGTTTTTGGCTTCAGCCCTTGCTTAAAGGAGCTGTATTATGATATCCACGTATCAAGTGTCAAAGCAAAATCATTATCCTCTTCGTCCTTTTTTTCTTATTTCTATCCAATATTCTTATATACGCATAGCTCGTGTATAGAGTGCTCAGTTATTCTTCGTCAGTTGGTGCGGAGCTTCTGTTGAACGTCTGACTCTTTGTCTCCAGGGAAGCCGGCTATTGCGCACAGAGACCTGAAATCAAAGAACATCCTGGTGAAGAAGAACGGGACCTGCTGCATCGCCGACCTGGGTCTAGCTGTCCGCCACGACTCGGCCACCGACACCATCGACATCGCTCCGAACCACAGAGTGGGAACCAAAAGGTAACTGCGTGCTGTACATACCCCTTTGTCATATTTCTTTAGATACAGTTACCTGAGGGATTGGAAATCCTCTTCTTCTTCTTCTCTTGTTCTTGTATCCACTGTGGTTAACTGTAATTCTCTGGCTATCTTTCATTGTGACACGAGTAATCTTTGAGGATAAAATGACCTCTGTTTTTACAGCGTAGGCAGGTGTAGGTGTGGTGTTTCGCAGCACGTTGCCGAGCTTCAAAACAAGTGAGAAAAATGAATTGGGGGTGTAAATATAAAAGAAGTCAGGCCATTATAGTGTCAGCATTTCTGTCTCGATTGTTTTGGACTCGAAAGAGGTGACTATCAATCATCTTGTCACTTTTGGCTATCCTGTCATTGCAGAGGGTGGAATCAGTTGGTGCACTCAGTACCTGAGGATGTCGTGGACCTTGAAATGAATCCTCAGCTAACTTCTCCAAACACTCCAAGGCAATCTAAATGTAGCCTCGAGTCTTTGCTTTCTTCTCAATGTGCAACTCAAGGACATAAAAAAACAAAACAAGCATAAAACAAACAGGGTAAAGTCAGGGATGTGTTCGTGATTGGCTAATCAGGAATTGGCGATGGTGCCGGTATCCGATGCGGTGCTTGAAGAGACTCAGGATGTGCCGGCATACAAGTAGGGACGTCCCGATCAAGAGTCATCGAGTATCTGCCTATACCGGGTCCCGATCTTCTATATTACCTAGATAATTGTTGGGGATGCAAGTAGGAGCTGCTCTGGTTACTAGCAAATATTAAAGATAATTATTAATATCGATCAAATTTATATTAATACATTATCAATATATATATATTAATAATAACGGGGCACCAAATTATGTTATTGCAGTAGCTCAAAAACGCATGAAATGTATTAATTATATTGAACGATATGACGTGATTTATATTAAGTCGACCTTGCGGCACCACCCTTCTTATCAAAAGGGAAAATGATTAATGTCAATTAATGTAGTCTCACAAAAGATACTAAACTATCAATTTGGAGCTCTGATGAATAATTTAATTAATAACTACAACCATAAATCACCATGTCAGTAGCTAGTGAGTGGAAGGATTTTGAGAGTTCTTGTCATAGCAGAGGTTGGCGTTATTCACTCTTATGCCAAACAGGCCAGCGCGTATATTCCTCAAACATTTATTTACAAGATAATAAAGGTGAAACACACAATATTAATCTAACTTGTGTAACCTTGCTTTGGCTTAATTTGTTATTGATCATCAATGGAGCTCTGGGGGAATAAAATATATCAGTTGTAAATCCAACAAAATCCTGTTTAAATAAAAGCGAAATTACCGATTACTTAAAAAATCGCTAAGTGAAAGCCGATAAAATGCTGCCGTGTTAACAGTAAACGCACAAATAGCTTATTCATGACCTCCTCCCTTTCTGCCCAGCTTCTATACTTCTCCAGGCTGCAGGTGGCTTCTCACTTTCACTTTCCCTTTGTGTGTCCACATGTCTCTTGTTCTATTATGTAGACTTGTCTCGCTGCAGGGTTGGAAAGTGAGCATTATATTCAGGCCACGGCCGGCACTCTTTGGTTCCCTTCCTTCCCGCTATAATATCAGCATGGCTTTCATCCCGCTCTGTTTTTCTCTCTCTCGCTCTTTCTTTTTTTTTTGTCTTGTTTACGACTTCCTCCTGCCTCCGCGTCTGGGCAGTGGTTTGATGCTGCGAGCGTACTCCTGTGCCAC
This sequence comes from Sebastolobus alascanus, assembly GCA_916701645.2. NCBI lineage: Eukaryota > Metazoa > Chordata > Actinopteri > Perciformes > Sebastidae > Sebastolobus > Sebastolobus alascanus. Next base: position 1,595,876 of record CAKAOJ020000091.1, read on the forward strand.
TTAATGATTCAGTAAGCCTCGGGGTCAGCGGAGACTCTAAAACTCTGGCCTTGGCTGAAATTCATCTTACATATTGATGATCTGATCCCACTAGTGTTTTTTTTTTTTTTAAACCACCATAAATCATAATGCCAAACTGCCAGCAAAGAATCAGTCCAAACCAAAAGTTACTCTTCGTTAGACAGCGTGTCATTACGTGTGACGTGTGAATGCATACTGCTTTCATTAAAATGGCATTATTTATTTAGGCGTCTGTTTTAGCAGCGCTAGATTACAGTCTGTCCTGCTTTCTGACAGTTCGGTCTTTTGCAAATGTAAAGTTGTATGACCTTGAGCAATAACACACTGATACCTTGTGCTGTTATCCCCTGCACTTTGCTAGAGATAGTTTCTCCATTTCCTATTGCAGTCTTTGTCTTTATTTGTCTGACTGTGTTGTAGATTACAGTATTATCTACTGCATTAACATCAACATATCGCCTGTATTTCTCCTTTGATTGGAAACGGCATTGAGAGTTATTCTAAAATAACAAATTGAAAAAAGAGTAACTGCTTCTCTCAAGATGCTCTTCATTTGTCTCAAGTGACAAAGTCACAAAATCTACTTTTGTTGGAGGATATATTGTCCCAGAAATAATTGCGATAAACAATAGTATTGTCATTTGAATACCACTTTATGCCACTGGTATAATGATAATGTAATACCTTCCTTTCAAAGAGCAATGCACTTTTAATTCTTAAGAATATTCAGACATTGGAATGAGTGAGGGGATGAAGATGTCAACAGAAACTGATAGATACGCAGCACATAGGCAGTTTGGCAGAAATCATTCAATCGATCTATTTAGCTCAGTTTTTTACGCTTAAAAAGGTTTGTAAAAATGGATTTTATGATCATCTTATGCTTAAGCTTTTGGGGAACAGAGCCCTGGCCGAGTTTCTTACTCTACACCAACATTTTGCTTTGCACCTCACGCTGCCAGACAGACAGGTGAAGGGATTTTCAAAACTAAACTTTGACAGCCCTTAGTTCTTACGCGTCTGGACATTAAAGTTCAGTACTGGGTGGATGATCATTACCTTCTTAAGCCTACGCTTTTATTTCTGCAACATACACCTTGGCATAACATCATTCACTGCGTACTTATGAAAAAGTGCCATGGTACAAAAATGCCATGACCGTATAACCCAGGAATAGTTTTGATAACAGTCTTATTATCTTTCTGCTCCAGGTATATGGCTCCGGAGGTCCTGGACGACTCCATAAACATGAAACACTTTGAGTCTTTCAAGCGAGCCGACATCTACGCCATGGGCCTCGTCTTCTGGGAGATCGCCAGCCGCTGCTCTATGGGAGGTGAGGATGAAACGACGGAGGGAGTGATGGATGAATGGAACAAAAGAGGAAATTATGGAAATATGGAGATGGAGGGAAGATGCGTGATTACACAGACCGATGATTGCATGTAGCACACAAACACCTCAATGTAAAGTACTTTAACTGCATATTTTTCTTGTCAGGCATCCATGAGGACTACCAGCTGCCCTACTACGACCTGGTTCAGTCAGATCCATCCGTGGAGGAGATGAGGAAGGTGGTTTGCGAGCAGAAGCTTCGGCCCAACATTCCCAACCGCTGGCAGAGCTGCGAGGTAGGACATTCGTCACTGTATCAGAGTCTAACTCTCTTTTCAAGGATGTTTACAGGCAGGCAGAGGTAGAGACGTGAACCTCAAAGCCTTGGAGTCCTTCTCAATAACACCGCTCAATCACATGATGCACACAGGCAAGCTCGTTCCCACAGTCCCCAGAGAGGAAGCAACCACTCAGCTTGGGGGAGGAGAAAAGCGTGTGTGAATCTCATGCGGTCTCTGGTTTCAGTTTTAACAGTATTGTACCCACCCCCCCACACACACACACACACATATGGGTTTGTTTACTGTGTTGGTAGTCATTACAATTTAAAATGAGATTATTCAGCGTAATACCACATTTGATACTACTCGTTGCCAGCATTTTGTAGCAGCAACTCCTCAACTTATTTACATTCCGATGCTGTTTTTTTTTCGATAAGCCATTTTTCAGGGGTCGAACCACACGTAGACATATACCACAGAGACACGGAGGAAATGATTGTCCTGCTGTTGAGATGAGCTGTGATGATCTGCCACTGGCTACAGACCAGCACTTGTGGCTAATGGTTAGACACTAGTTGATATAAGGTCCAACGTACATAAGCACCAGCCTCAGCTCTGCTCCTTAGCAGCAGCGGTGCCTATCCAGACAGACAAACAGGTTCAGCAAGCTGAAACTTGGCAGTACCTGATATAAGCACAGCTCAGTCTATTATTAGCATGAATGGATGATGAAGAACTCGGTGCTCCCGATAAATGAAGAATAATTTCTTTCGAGCTCAATATAAAAGAAAAACATTCACAACCATGAACCACGTAAGAGGGCTGGTTGCTGTTCCTGAATAATTGTTTCACTATCTCTGCTAGTCTTTCTCCTTTATTTACTGTGCAGCCACTTGTACCTAACTGAAATGTTCCCCGTATGGGTCCTTGTGATCAAATGAGACTCCATGAGGTCTAAAGTGGAATAATTTGAGGATCCTTGACAGAAAGTGAAGACCCCCCTAATGCAAGAACCCCTCATTCAGAGTCAAGTCTTGTGTTTGCTGTTCAAGGCGTGGTGTTCCCAGGAGGGACTTTCTTCAGTTGGCTCACCATTCCACCATTTAGCCCATAAATCACAATGGCAGCTTAAAGCTTCAGTTGAATAAGAGATGAGCTTCAGCTAGCTCCGCTGAAGGAGACAGTGGTAATGTGAAGTATGTGTGTTCGTGTGTGTGTGTAGAGTTGGCACTAATCCACCTGATGAATGGAGGACTGGAATGTGTCGGCTGTCTTAATGAGCGCCGTAGGAAGTTGTGTAGATGGAGCGCTAGCGTCTCACCAGGCAGACGCTGCGAGAGACCGTGGCTGAGACACACACACACACACACACACACACACACACACACACACACAGACACGTTGACTCATACGCACCAGATGCTGTTTACAGCCCCGCCAAGGGAGACGTGAAGGAATTACTGTAAACTCCGGAGCCTCTAGCACTATTTACAAAGCCTATTTGCAAATTTAGTTGGAAGTCAACACTTAAGAGAGGCGAGAGGAAAGAGTTTCTTTTATAAGAAAAGTACGATTCAACCACATTTCCAAGAACATACAAAATCAAACTGATGAAGTAAGCATAACTGGAAAAGGAACAGAGGCATATCAGCAGTTTCGAGCTTTCGATGTTTCTTTAAAACCACGATCAGAAACAGGAAACAACAGCTGATAAATGATTGACGAAATCTGAAGTTATTTTATTTTTACCATCTTCATATGTTGGAAGTCTAAAGACCCTTGGGTCAGAGGTCTAGTCCTAATCATTTATACCAACAGCTCATTAAATCAATCCTTAAATCAGACTTTATTTGAAAAGCACTTTTCATAGAAATAAAATGGAACACAAAGTGCTTCACATAATTTATTACACGGCTGTGTTGAATACTCGATTCTGATTGGTCAATCGCGGCGTTCTGCGGCCTGTTATTTCTGTATAGCAGACCGTTGCTATGTATAGCAGACCGTTGCTATGGGCGCAGTTCTGATGTCCGTCTCTGGCGGACCGCTTTTGTGTAAAAATATTGATTTCTTATGTAAGTAATCGTGTAATAAGCGGGATAATGTACAGCGAGCGGGTCATTGTTGTGAAAGAATCCCCTTCAGGGCGATGAGAGAGCAGCATCGCCCTGTCAGGGATTCTTTTACAACAATGGCCGGCTCGCTGTACATTATCCCTTACATAACAACCCCCCCCTCCCCATTCAATAATAACAGCATTCAATAAAAAATAGAAACAGGAACTATAGATATGGTAAGACTTTATTCAGAAAAACCTTTCAGTTAACACCAAAATCATTAGTCCCAAAATATTGATCCACCTCTACTTTAAGTGTAAAACTGGAGAACAAATCTTAAAAAAGTCTTTAAAGTTGAGTTTTACCTCAAATGTCCTGGTTTTACTGCTGACTGATCAGACAGAGCATGTTTTACAGGTTGGAAAAGGGAGGCGCACCGTACTGCCTTTCTTTTTGTTGGAGACACTCGATCAGACAGAGCGTTTTTTGCAGTTTGCTGCGTTTTTTTTTTTTTAATTGTTGCTAGGGAACCACCGAATGAGAGCCGCGGTCGGCGAGACGGCATCTGCAACTCGCTCGTAGGTGGGTCACTTTGGCCCGACTCTGGAGACGATCCGTCTCGGGCGTGACGCGGCGCAGCACCCCCTATCGTAGCATCGTATGAACTGTTGTCTCCTCTCTCTCTCCCCTGCAGGCCCTGCGGGTGATGGCGAAGATAATGAGGGAGTGTTGGTATGCCAACAGTGCCGCCCGACTCACCGCTCTCCGAATCAAGAAGACCCTGTCTCAGCTCAGCCAACAGGAGGGAATCAAGATGTAGACATAACTACCAAACATACACGCGCACACACACACCTCTGACTGGCATCCATATCGTTAGCATTACAGCCTTATTATCTGCATTATTACTCATCAGCTGTTCCTCCCCTTTGATTTGAAGGGAAGTGAAGACTTCTTTTCCCCCTGTGCTCTTTTTTTTTCTCATCCCATTTCATTCATTGACAAACTGATGAGTCCTGCACCTGAAACTGAGGAGCCTAGTGTGTGTGTGTGTGTGTGGCTGTGTGTTGCACTGGGCTGAAGCACGCACACACACGAATGGCTGGATGGATCTAATGAGGGATGGTTGTGCCCGAAGGGGATAACAAGAGGCGTTTAAGGAAGCCTCCGCTCATTATCTTCCATCTTCACATGAAGTCTGTCTCAAGTTCCGCCTCCATCACTCATCACACAAGCAACCAATATGAGCTCAGGCCCCATCAGGTACAAAAAAAAGAAAAAAAAAAGGCCAGCCAGGTAGCTGGAAATCACCTGGGAGGCTTCTGAGCTGCCGTAGCTTCGCTGTCATCTTCATCACCACCGACTCATTTGTATATTAGCATTTAATTCTTCTCTTAAGAGAGTTAAGCTACTCTTCAGTAGGGCTGCAAAAAAGGGCTATTAAAAAAAAATCGAAATGTTGGATTGATCCAAGCCACGTGATGTGTCATTAGCCAAATACATAGTTTAATGAATATTATGGAACTATGCGCACTGCTCCCACAACACTATTGTGTGTTAGGTGAATTATCACAGTCCTCATTACAGTGAGGGATGCACTCACACGGGGAGTGTAGAGCAGTTTCATATCAACAGCTGTGAAATGTTTAACATTTCAGGGAATGGACAGTTAAAGGTCCCATATTATAAAAAGTGAGATTTTCATGTTTTTTTTTTTATTATAAAGCAGGCTTAAGTCCTATATCAATACTGTGAAAGTATCGAAACGCTCAATCCACAGGGAAACACACACGGCCCGTATTCAGAAACTCTGAATTTGAAACAAGCCATCAGGATTTCTATCCCATTTGTGATGTCACAAATATACAATATTTAGACCCTTTACACAGTTTTAAACGTAAACATTCTAAATGTGTACCAGTTTATTCCTGGTTGCAGTGTATGTGAATGTCAGGAAGTACACATGGACCCAAGCTGTTGCCTAGCAACGCAATTCCGTTGCAATTCCGTCAAAATGCGCTAAAACAGAGCGTTTAAGACAGAGGGTAAATACAGGCATATTCAGGCAGACAGTATGAGGAAAATAAAGTTTTTTTTTTTAACATTACAGTATGTAAACGTGTTCTAGTAGAAACACAAAATAAAAGTATGAACCTTAAAATGAGCACGATATGGGACCTTTAAGTTTCCTCTTAATCTCCGAGCTAGCGGTGACCGGGCCGTGATCAGTGAGTAAAGATTATTCAACTAAGAAAACAGTTTTGATGCGAAGCTTTTAGGTTTTTTTTGCAGCCCTACTCTTGAGTCGTGTCACAGTAGCATTGGGAACTGAAGCTTGGACCTGGGGGTTATGGGACAGTCTGTGAGCCGCCCCGTTGGGTCCAAACAAACAATGGCTTCATCTGTTCTTCATCTAGTGAAGTTTTTGAGCAGAATCTCTCATCTCTGCAACAATTTTGCACCTGTTTTTTTTTTTTTTGTTTCATTTGTTACTGTTGTATATCCCCGTCTCCCTCCGTATGGTCAGGGAGTCGGGACAGGTCAGTTTAATTTATTGTGTTTTTTTTTAATTTTCTTTTCTGGTGGGCAGGGGATCTTTTTTGCAAAACTAAACTGGACACGATGACCTCATTCATTTTTTGGCGAACATGCTGCAACATATGCAATATACAGTAGATAAATGTGTCTATTTTCTATATACTCTGCTCTGCTAAACGACAAACAGCAAGAACAACAACAACACCAACAAAAATCAGCTGCCACCATGCCTTCCAAGCCAGCTGTTACCGGAACGTGCCAGTGCTTTAACAACCCAACTCCTCTCATGTTGGCTGCTGTGGGGTGTCTGCTCTGGCGTGCACGCAGCTCCATGCGTGTCGGAGGAGGCCTGCGGGGGAGCCATGCCGAGCGTACAGCAAGCTCGTACTATGCACACCCAAGAAGTAGGGGACGGAAAGCACGGAGCGACACACTCCGCCGTCACAGCACCCACAACCCAGCCGACTCTCTGGTGCCATTTTGTCAAACCAACCCCCCCACCACCACCACCACCACCACCTGAACACCCGACCACCTCAGCAACAACTCATCGTACAGCTTCTCCAGATGACTGAGCCTGGAAACTGAGCTCCAGCACCTCGGTGTTTAGTTGGGAAAAAGGATGCCACAAAAGCTCGCGGCGTCTTTGGGAAAAGAAAAAGAAAAAAAGACACAAAGACTTGTAAGCATTACTGATGTTGCCCTATAAATGTTAACTCTTGGATTTTCCTGATTTTCGCTCTTTTCACGTGTTTGTGCCGTTGACGGCGCCGCAGCGCAAGTCGACCTTTTCGAGCGTTTTCTTCTCTGTAGGATAATCAACAACAATGAGGTACATTCATTTAAATATAGCAAACGGAGATTTACTAAGCCATAGATTTTCCAGGTTGCGTATTATTTTTTTCTTTTTTTTTTTGTGGCAAGGTCTTTTTCTACTAGAATGTACATTTACGAAAAACAAAAGATGGAAAAGAAAAAAAAAAAAAACGTGCGTTTAAAAAGGACGATTTTGTCATTTCAGCTAAGCAAGCCTTAAGGGACCAACACATAAGAGCCAGGATCTGCTCTTATTTTTCTTTATTTTTGTTTTTTTAATGAAAAAAAGATATATATCTATATATATATAATCGATTACAATGATAAAGGTAGTGTCATTATTCTATCTAAAGGACAAAAAATATATATGTAGCACCTGATTTAACGGTTTGTTTTAGTCAAGTGTTCGTCCTGTTGCCCAAATTGCCATACACCTAAACCCATTGGATCTTATTTCACAGATCTGCTTGTGTCCGAGTTCCGCCGAAAGCACTCGTCTTTTTGGTGCACAAGTCAAAAACAAGTCCGTAATTAGATACAGTTTAAATGCACAAAGGGTTAAGCAGGCAATAATGAATACATCCGGTAACAAATTAGATCTGCCAGACAGTGATTTGCTCAGAGAAATCCCACAGAGTCTCTTGATTGTTCAGCAATAAGTGCTTCTGAACCACTGCGGTAAGGGAAAACGGGGGATGGGGGGGTTTACCTGTGTGGCAATTTGGATGTCGGTGAGCCGGTCTGTCTCCATTGTTTTTCTTTATGGATACATGATGTATTGATGTGCTGCTACTTAGTCGTCCACCTCGCTTTTCCGAGTCGAGGTGAGAGCTGCCGTTGGATGTAAATACCCCCAGATTGCCTGAATCTGATCATTCTGTGCCATGTTGCTCTGAAACACAAATCCAGCCCGTCGTCATTTGGTAGGAAGTCCTCTTTCAAAGATCTGCTGAAGTACAGTATGTAAAAAGAGTTGTTGCCAGCCAGCCACCCCCACCACTCACCGCAGCAGCTTTATTTCACCGATGACTTCTTCCTCTCTGGTTTCAAAGTGCTTATACGTCCAGTCGGCTGCTTCAGTGTTCAGTCAGAACGGAAAAAGCTGCGGCCTCCGTGGTTGAAAACCACCGTGCCAATCTTATCGATGGGCAGCGGAGTAGCTCGTTCTCTCCACTTGGAAATGCATTAATACATGTTTTATCTCTACCAGAAGCCCAAGTGTAGAGGGGGGGGGGGTTAGGAGGTTGTGATTTGTTTAGTTGTTCTTTGTAATAAAACCCCTGTTGATGCCCTCAGTAACTGATGATGTAAAAGCAGATGGATAATGTCATCATTTGTCAAAGTATACAAACGTCACCTCTAAAAACATTTTAAGTCCCCAGTAATGTAACAGCGGGACTAATATCTTTAATAATCTAAGGCAATGATTGCCGGTCAGAGGAAGCTCAGTGCCCGTTACTTTGGAGACGGAACTTTTTGTTCACAATCCTCGGCTTCGTGATTTAAAACTTTTTTATCAGTTCTTGTTTTAAACCAATCGCAGCTACACTGAAATACAACAAACTGCTCCATAGATCAAATAGAAAAAAAATAATAATTTGAGCTTGAAAGTTCATTCTCCGCTCACGGTCCACTTTTCTTCTTTGTTCCAGAGCTTTCAGCTGCGTCACGTGGTCTTCATCAGAAGATGGGAGTTTGCTCAGCTGACACGAAACCGTTGATGTTCAAACTTTTCGGCTAACGCAGACGGAACGTTCGAACATCTACAGTTCCGCGTTAACCGAGGAAACTTCACCTTCTCGTGAAGACTGTAGTTCCGGATCTTTCAACTGCCTCACGCGGTCTTCGTCGGTAGATAAAGTTCAGTCGGCCATGTGGAGCGGACCATTGTGTGAACGCAGGATATGTAGTGTTGATATTTGGTGTGTAGACTTAGACCTTTTACACCGCTGATGAGAACCGCTTAGAATAATGAAAAGTTTGAACATCTAGCAGCAACGGCAAACTTTATCTGCTGATGAAGACTGTGTTGTGGGCGAAAGCTCCAGAACAAATGAGCAAGTTGACCCTCGAGTGGAAGTTGAGATTGTTAAATGTGAAGACCTCCTTACCTTTTATTGAAAACTTGATTTCTAGGTGCTGTTACATTTCTGAAGAACGCGACAAAATCTGCATTGGCTGAAATAATAGAGCAACATTTATCCCGTAGCCTTTTAAACTGTACAAAACATTTCTAATGAGACATATCCATTTCTGTAAAAATCACATAATCAGTTGTTAAAGGCTTTATTCAGTGATTCCGTTGTCAACCTTTAAGAAAATTGAAACTTTGGTAAGAAAAAAGTTAGACAAAGAGCAAAGTTGTGACGTATCCACTCGTGTAGTTCTACTGTCCGGTCCTTCTTGTGAATGAAGTATTGTTAAATATGTAGAGATGGTCAGCAGTGGCAGATTATTGTAAATATCTCGTGGAGTAAACAAAAAGAAGAAAAGCTGTCCTGATATTTGAAGAAAGTAAAGTGAATTATTGCTGCTATATTAAATACGAAAAGGGTTAACAAACAGACTATGCTGAATTAAATGTTAAATGTGTACAAAAGTGGCCAAACTAGTAGGGACAACTGCCAGGAAAGACCAGGGTCAAGGATCCATCTGTCTAACCCCTGTGGGTTTGGGGGGGTCGGGCTATAGCCCTGCTGAGCCTCTCTTTGGTGGGATTGAGACGATAGATAGTATGTGTATTCCATTAGCGATGTCATTCTCTGGGACATTAGCAACAACAAAAGCTCAATAGCACCTCTGGTATGCCTCTACTAGGACAACTTTCATTCTGTCTTAAAGTCACCAGCAGCCTTGTACTTTTTTCTTTACAAAACCCAAGATGACTTAACTGTAAAAAAAAAAAAAAAGACTTGTTTGCACCCAGTTGCGTTTCTCTTGAGGTCTTTTAAAGATCAATCTCTCTGTCCTTGATCCTATCTTGCCTTTCTCTCTTGTCATTCCATGTTCTCTAATTGACTCTTAACAGATATCTCCTATAGCTACAAGGGCCACACCTCACTGCAGCCGGCTCCCCGGCTTCACCGCTCCGTACCGGGTGAACCAACTCGCATCCATTCCTGCCTACTTTTTTTTATCTCTTTAAACTCGCAACTCGAGGCTGGTGATATGTTTGAAACGAAACTAATGCGTTGAATCATACAAAATGGGGATAACGGCTCACACTTCTCTCCTCTAAGACAGTCATGGTGTTGCACTCGGCTGTACGCGGAAGTCCGCGCGGAGTCCGCGTGGAGAATGATAACAGGCTTTCTCACCTCTGCACAGCTGGCCAATCACTGAAGTGGGCGTACTTGTCCGATTGTCGGTTTGTTTGAAGCATACTGATGCCTTTAGAAGAGTTCTCCATCACTTTGGCATTGCACTCCTGTGAAATTGTCACGATGGAGTCAAGACAGATTTTTACTCTGCAAATTTTAACCACACTGCAGCTCAACCCGCCAAAAGTTCAGTCAGAGATTGGGGATGTGTTCTGCTGGTAGCAGCTTATGTAGCCTGGAGCAGAGTCGAGCAGCGGACTACAGAGGTCTGGTCAGATCAGTCCTTTCTAACTCCACATTCTTTTATTTTTCTAACTTGTAGTTATAGTTTATAGAAACACTTTGATGTGTAAAACGGACTTTCCCGAAACCACCGATCGGACAAAGCGTGAACACCATGATTGACTGTCTGAAAGTGTGCTCTGTTATCTCCGTATGTCTGGCCTCTCTCTGTCTGATCGTGGCCGTATGTAACAGCCTTCAGACGGAGCTGAGCGACATGTTGTACGAACGTATGTCGGCCTTAGGGTTACAAAAGGGGGCCACACTGTAGGCCGTCCCTCCTTTTAATCTGGAAAGATTGGGATAGAACCTGTAAATCCTTTTTTTTTTTCTTTCTTTTTTTGGTGGGTTATTTGGGTTCGGTAAACAGTTTTTGCTTAGGTATTTAGATTACTCTCGGGGGGGGCCGTGACCCATTTTAACGAAGAAAAACCTGCAGTACCTCCTCTTTGAGAATCTCACCTTGCCTTCTCTCTCCTTAGCTCCGATTAAAGAGGGGAGGAGGTCACTGTAACACTGTTGATATGCAGCCACCGTGCAATTGCAAACCTCTGTTCACTGGTCGACGCGGGCGGAAGGTTGTGAACGGGAGCGGCAAACGTGGCTGAGCCGTTTTGTGACTCAAACCCAATAAATAAGACGCACCGTTTGTTAGGCCCGGTCCAATATGCAGCCTTTTTCATGCTATTCTTTTTATGCCGAGAGAGGTAGAAAACAAGCAGTGTTTTTTGTTGTTTTTTTCTGCTCCGCGTGCGACGACGGAGGGCCAAAACAGGGAGCTAACACAAACTATGCCAGCAGCTCGGACCGCTTCGAACCGCGCACTGAGAAAAATTCCCACAGCTGTGAATGTATAGCGGCCCTCTCGGAGTCTCCAACCAATCCGAGCACAACCCCGCGGAACTCGGCCCGAAGGTCACGGCAGCAACTTTGTGAGCATGCAAAATATCTGGGTCTGTTTCTATCTGTCTCTTTTCTCTTGTTTATGCAAAGTCCGGGGCCAATCGCGACCGCCCACTCAGTCCCTCTGGATCACACAGGTCGAACGACCTATCTATGCTAGCACGATCCACACACTGTGATGAGGAATGCGTTGGGGGGGCCAAAGGATTATCACGTTCTCCCTTCGCGGGTCGCCCTCCGTCGTCTCGAGAGACGTCGCGTGACGGTCTCCGCTGAAGCATCCGCAATGGTCGAAAGCCAGGGAAAGTGCTCGGGTAGATGTGCCGAGCGGTTTGGGTCACTAAAGGGTTCAGTTTCCTCTCCGGATCGACGCTACAGTGAGGCCTTTGTGGCAACAAAGGGTAGCGGAAAGCTTTATCATGTTTTATTTGGTGCCTAAGTTTGACAGGACTATTTTTTACCTTTCACCTCGAATGACAAGACTGCATGTGATTGTGTCTGCATCGATGTCTGCGTTACCTGCTTTATAGATGTCATCCAAAAGCTGAGAAGTATCTTAAAAAAGCATAATTAACATATTAAAAAGGGTCACTTAATCAAAAAGAAAAATACCTCCTTTTAACGACCAATGTGTTTTACCTCACTGTATATATATATTCTCGATTTTGTTTACTCCAAGTTTGCAATTTACCTTTCTCTTTTGTTTCTATGAAATGCTTAAAAAAAAACAAAGTTGAAGAGAATAATTTTTTTTTTTCTTCTTTTCAATGGTACTTTTTTGTCAGATGGCATTGTATTGTGTTTGTGTCGTGCCCAAGCAGTATACTATTCCTTCTTTACCATGCTCTGTGTATGACCTGTTGGTTGTGTTCTGCGTGAGCTGTACAGTCAAAGCGCTTTACAAATGTCCAAGCCCCCCCTCTTCGGAACTCTGGTACAAATGCCTTGTTCAATATGTTCTTTTGTTTAATGAAAAAAAAAAGAAGAAGAAAAAGTAGAAGTGGAGGTGGGGAGGCTGGAAGCGAGGGGAGGGACTGTAAAGCGAAAACCCCTCAACAACCGCTGAACCCTCCTCACCTCGACCCTCTTGGATTTCTAAACATTATAATCTTGACTTTTTTTATATAGTGTGTACAGATGATTATGATTGAGAGATCAACATAGGAACTAGAGGATTAACACTTATGTTAACTTCTAACATAGCTGGAGTAGAAAATGGTGTGAATAAAGAAACGAAGTTTCACTACAACTTTTGCGTTTGTCTGCTTTATTTGTTAGCCAACAAACCAGTTGTAAGTACAATATGTACTGCTACGTGTAGGTACGAGAGAACAAGGATCCTTTACTTAAAGCTGCAGTAAGCAGTATAATTTTCGGCATCATTGGGCAAAAAAATCCATAATAACCTTTCAGCATATTGTAATTCAAGTGTTCTGAGAGAAAACTAGACTTCTGCACCTCCTCATGGCTCTGTTTTCAGGCTTTAGAAAATCTAGCCCGTGACGGGAGACTTTGGCCAATCACAGGTCATCTCAGAGAGAGAGAGCGTTCCTATTGGTGGCTAATTGTTTATCCTTCTGCTCACGGCTGCGGCTAGCTACGGCGGTATAGCTCGGGGAAAGAATAATTTGCTCTCCATTTCTCTAATAGTTCCGACTTCTGCGTGACTTCTTGCACTGCAACTAGTGAGCAGAAGGCTGAACTATGAGCAACATTTTCTCTCTCCCGCTCTGAAATACTTCGCCGATATTGTATCTCGCTAGAGCCTCGAATCACAGTCTGTCATCTCAAAAGAGCTTTACAGGCCCACAAGTTTGCGAAGAAAACGGGACGGTAATTCTCATAGAATCGCCGCTATATGACGGCCTCAGGATCACAATGATGATCGGGATGATGATGATTGAAATGAATGACTGGTACTGGTTACTGTATGAAGAACGATGTTTGAAATGAATGACTAGTCGTACTGACGGAAAGAATGCATATGCATATTTGTGTCTGTGCATGTGCTGTATCTGTATCTTTCCCTCTCTTCTCTGTTTACGGTCAAGGCTCGGAGCAAGCAGTGGGAATGAAAGGTCAATAGCAAAATGAGGAAATCGATGCGGTGAATCATTAAGCGGGCTGCCTGCACCCCCACACACTGCAGTGCCGTGGTGTGACACTCTGCCTAGGAGCCATTGAGCTGAAGACTGCAGCAGCCCTACTTATGGTGTAAAACTACAGTAGATCCTGAGGGGGGGGGGGGAGGGAGGGGGTTCCATATGGAGTCACATATATATTCTGTACAGGATGTGTTCTGTGTTGCAGAGGCTGGACAGATTTCCCAGGAGAGAGGAGGAAACTGTGCTGCGGCAGGTTTCTTCACGAGGAAGGTGTGTTTTAAGACATAATGTGAAGAAACGCACGTCTGTGTCGTGCTCCGTGCACGTGTGCGCCTTTGAAAGATACACATCAGTGTGTGTGTGGTTGCATGCTCTTCCTCCACCATCCCTTGGTAAAACGAACCATTTCCAGTTGGTCCTGATAGGGCGGCTGGCTGCAGCAACACCCATAAATCAATCGCAACTGGTCCGATTAGAGCTCCGGCGTGCAGAATCATCCTCCAGGAGCTCCACTGCCTTTCCACTTCCACTTGTGGTTATGATGATATTTCACCTGCATTGCATTGCAACACTAACTAATGCCTGAGGGAGGGGATGGACTTCGGTAAGTTGCCTGCGAAACGGGAAGCGGTGCTGTATTTTCCTCCTCGGTCTGCTTGTTGCGGAGGCTAAGAATAGCTTGATAGGCTCTCTGCGGATCGACAGTGATGTATGGATGTTGGCCTGATGCTGCGCCTGCTGCTGCTGCTGCACACACACACACACACACACACACACACACACACACACACAAAGAGCATCATCCGTCAGCAAGCTGAGGAGCTGAGGCTTGGCATCTCCCTGCAACAGTTAAATGAGGTGTTAAGTGGATAGATACTTGTATTTAGTGTTTCGACTAGAACATGTTTACATGCTTTAATGTTGCAAAATCACATTATTTTTTCCTCATCCTCTTTAAACCAGCCCCTGTTCTCATTCCCAGGGCGTCAAATACCGAGGTTTTGTCACAGCCACAGATACCAGATTTCTTTTTTTCTTTTTTTTGGGCAGAGCATTTGATTTATTGTAATGAGAATTTCAACAAATATAACAAAAAATGTATTTGAGCAGCACTACCAACCCTACCTTTAAGATGATTATTGAATCAGGTCATTCCTGCAACACACCGCATTCTGTCCACACTCTTGTGGAGTCTGACTGTCCATGAGTAAATTATGTTTATGCTGAAATGACATGCAATGTGGAATAGATATTCTAGATATTCTACTACCTTTTCCTATGATAGTGAATAGAACATTTTTCACAGTTGAGAAGGTATTTCTGCAGCTTCAAAAATGACTTGTTAATCGATAATTAAGTTGTCGCTGATTACTTTTCTGTTGACCGAGTAATGGATTAATTGATCTTTTTTATATTGATATTATAGATAATTCATCGTTGACTAATCATCTCTAATATTCCCACCCTATATGCAGTACAGCAACTTTTAACATCATCAGCCATCATCATGTCTTTATTCAGTCTATATTGTGCTCTGGACTCTGCCTAATGATCACTATCTTGATGTTGTAATCACTTGATTCATGGTCGGCTTGTTGCACTCACATGAAATCACCACGCGGGGGTGCTGCTGTTCTTCACATCACTACTCCACATCAGTGTGTGTGAGAGTGTGTTAGACCATACTGGTGTTTTTACATAAATTCTTATACTACAAAATCAACCTTTCCAAAGCAAACTGCAGCTGTGCAGCACAGTTGGGGTTTCCTCCTGTCAGCTGTAAAGCACATTTATGAGGTTCACAAGAAGAGCCACTTAGAAAGACTCATTTCGGGGTTACAATGAACACATGCCAAGCATCCGGCCCATTCTGAACAGGCGTTTTGAACGGGCACTGCACTATAGTGGTATGTAATTGACTTATTTTGGAACAGAGAAGACGAGGCGACAGGAGTCACCTGTCTAATTCAGCCGCCTGTCAGCAAAATAATCAAGGAAAGAAAAACTCCTTGTTAACTCAAGATATTTAAGTCTTTGCTATTTTTTTGCTGCAAATGAACCGCCCAACCTTTCCAGGATAAAAATGGTATTGTGTTATTAATAAAAGGATGGTTAACCTACCAGTCCCTGGAGCTACCATCTGCTTTCCCTTCCATATACAGTATCCCATGTTTCTTCCCCTTTTCTCCCACTCCATTTATCCTCTACATCTCTCACTGTCTGAAAGTTGGCTAAACGTTTTGTTTTCGAATGATTTTTTTTTTTTTATACAGTAGGGAGAAAAAAGACTGTTACAGTGCTACTCCTTGTTAGAGATTGATACATGGCATTATTCCAGCATTTACATGTGTTTGGAGCCGGTCTCCAAGGGATTAGAACATCATTACTGCCCTTCATGATTTCATCAAAAATCTCCCACTGAGCACCGGATCATCGAGACGGAGGAAACACAGAGCGATCGGGCGGCAGCACTCTGTTTATAGTAGGATGTGGTGAATGCTGGATAAATTCAGCAAGTGAACCATGTTAATTGCTCAACAAAGCAGATGTTTCAAAGATGTGACACGCTCCCTATAGTCCCCCTTCATCAACCTCCTTGGGCTAAATTCACTAGGTTAGCCTACATTTCTGTTCTTTTTCTAGCATCTGCTGCGTTCTCGTGAAATGTATGCAGATATGAATCAGATATACCAACACGGGCTGTTGAAGACTGTCAGCGGGTTCACAAGAAAAATGACGGCATTAGTTAGTTAAGTTGTGAAGTTCCTGTTCCAGTTTATACCAACAGTTAATGTTGGTTTCTTTTAAACATGACCACAATAGGCCTTTTTCACTGAGGACATTTTGACATGTCGCGGTAAGAAAAGCACAGGTATTACTGATAACACTAACAATAGTGCCGTTGTATTTAAGTGTCCCAGTTAGGGTTACAGTGCGCCAGCAGGCACAATACTAGGATTTCGAGCAACTATGTATATCTTTGCATTGCCTATAATGGTCTAATGATGCCAAGTGTAGTTGTGCACTTGTGCTTCATCTTAAATTTAAATCATTCATCATTATGATTATTATGATGATGATCATAATTGTGGTGCCCCCTCCGGCACTCCATGTTGAGATCAGGTTGAGATGGCTTGAAGGAACCAAGTTCCACTCACATGACCGGAGCACAGCCAATAGGAACGCTCTCTCTCTCTGAAATGACCTGTGATTGGTCAAAGTCTCCCGTCACGGGCTAGATCATTTAAAGCCTGAAAACAGAGCCATGATGAGGAGCAGAAGTCTAGTTTTCTCTCAGAACACTTGAATTACAATATGCTGAAAGGTTATTATGGAATTTTTGCCCAATGGTGCCAAAATTATACTGCCTACTGCCACTTTAAGTAAGACTCAAGTTTTAGTCTTCTGAATATGTTTAATTAAAGGTAGATCTCAACGTTTGCTGCTCATACTGCGTTACAGGATATATGCAGTGAAAATCATGTCGCCTTTTGAAGCGACAAAAAGGGAAAGCAGGAGGGATGAAATAAGCGACAGGGGGATGTGGTGGTATGAGTGAAAGGAGGGTGGAGGGAGGGGGGGGGTTGCGGATTTGTTTGTAATATTGCCTAATCCCTGCAGCATCACACACCAACACCATCTGTCACCATTCACATTTAGAGTCAGCAGCCTGGGCTGGACTGCTGGGTGCTGACGGGTACTGGTTGGGAAGGGCTGGGGGTGGTGGACACCTACCGCAGCCTCTGGTCTCTATAGTATACGGGGTCTGCCTTTCAAGCTTGAGCGGAGAGGTGGAAGGGGGGGGGGGGGTCGAGGGGGTTCTGATTTGACAAACAGCATCAGCATCACTCTGATGAGAGGAGAGGGGAGGATGCAGAGGAGGGAGAGGCAGGCAGAGAGGAGAAGCACGGTGATGCAGTGACATATGGCAGCTGGTATACCGCCTGCATACACCCTGACTGCGGCTTCCACTTTCCATTCACCGGGAAACAGGGGGAGGAGAGGCTGCGGACACTGGGGGATGCTGAGAAACGTTGCCGGGAGGCTGGAGGCTGCCGTAACCACCGACCAGGATCAACCACAGACAGACAAGCTCTGAAGAGACTACTAGGGACTGCTGCTCATATTGCCTCTGGGTAAGCTATAGATCCCAGCCCCACCTGTCATTACCTGCAGTGTTTTGAGCAGCCTAATTGTAGATCCATCTTACAGCAGCCACAGAGCAGCAACAATTTGTTCTGTGGGCCATTGAGGCATTTTGATCTGCATGTCATTGTTCTCACTTTACGTTCACATTTTGTTCTAGTATGGGCTGAGCCACCAAAACAAAGGAGGTGTTGAAAATGAAACCATTTCTAATAGCATTAAATGCTTTGCATATTTTTTTATTTGATTTGACGGGCCTACTCAAGGTGACATTCCTTAGCTAATTTTTTTTGTTTATACCCTAAAATGTTTTATGCCTCAATAATAAGGCTCAATAGACTTAGCTGTTTTAAATTTCTTAGTAATTTATTTGAAAGTTTCAGCTGTACAAACTTTTTTTCCAAGCACCCCAGTCTTCAGTCTGAATATGTGAACCACAACCAAAATCATTTAGCCTATACTGGTTAAATAATAATAATAATAACAACAAACATGGAATGACAAATATTCATGAGGTTATTGTGCTTTTTGCCATTATATAGACATGAATATCCTCAAAACCAACAGAGATTAGACAAGAAATCTGCATTTCGAAATGTAAAATATGGTCAATAATCTGTATGAACTATTGTCTTCACAGTGAAGGAGGGTATAACTAACTATAAGACAGACACACTGCATTATACTATTACATTGCACTACTATATCATACATTATAATATACTCTGCTATATATTAATATACTCTTCCATATTTGCACTACTATTTGCACCATTGGGACACTGTCACTTCACTGCTGTACTTATGTTATCTTATTTTTATTTTATTTCACTTTATTCTATTTGATTGTATCTCTTTTTAAGGTGTATTGGTGTTGGGACTTGTTGTCTATGCTACTGGATGCCTAAATTTCCTTCGGGATCAATAAAGTATCTATCTATCTATCTATCTATCTATCTATCTGTCTTCAGCAAAAGTAGCCAAGGTTATTTTGTCACTTTTACATAATGGCTGCTATACTCTCTAGCCAACAGGAATAGTTATTCTACAGCAAGGTTTGGATTTTTCTCCCAACTTGTTTGAAATTCACTGAAACATTTTTTTCCACCTTTCTTTTGTATATTGAGCAGGAGATATAATTTTGCCAATGCATTGCGACAAACTTTAAACACATTAAAACACATTTGCATGACCACTTTCCATTCTCGTACTATTAATTCGTGTCACTTTGGTGTGGTATATATGTATTTTCTCAAACGCGATTTCTTATTTCCACGATTGGCCCGTACAGTGTTGCCTTAGGAAACTTTTGTCCCTGCCGAGCCGCCGTAGCCATGGGAGATAACGTGTCCAAGCGACTGGGGCTGATCTCGGCTACAGACGCAGAGATGGAGGAGCGCTCTTTCCCAAACCGATACCCGGACTGGGACCCAGGAGTCCTCTCCTCCAGCTCCGGAGCAGAGGTAGAATACAACGAGCCGTTTGATGCGGAAGGAAAGGTGAGAGTTTTTTTTGCTTTTGCAGCATTAACAGATCTGCGGACGTGCTAACTAATAGAAACTGCAGCTAGCTTAGCCCGGATTGCACTTCCGTCCAAGTTTGTTGACACTAGACTATTTGTTGTATACTCTGCAATGATTAGGCTGTATCTGGACATTGAGACATTGAGGACATTAGCTCGACAATTATTGGGTCTCACACAGGCTACTGATGGAAACCATGAGGCTAATGTTGCAGCTGTGAACGTTAAAGTTAAAGGTGCCATATTATGCTAATTTTTCAGGTTCATACTTGTGTTTTGTGTTTCTACTAGAACATGTTTACATGCTTTAATGTTAAAAAAAAAACTTTATTTTCCTCATAGTGTGCCTGAATATGCCTGTATTCACCCTCTGTCTGAAACACTCCGTTTCAGTGCATTTCAACAGAATTGCAACGGAATTGCGTCGCTAGGCAACAGCTTGGACAAACAACAAACTGGGACACATTAAGAATGTTTATGTTTAAAACCGTGTAATGGTCTAAATATTGTATATTTGTGACATCACAAATGGACAGAAATCCTAACTCCTAACTTTCGAAGTGCGTTGCTAGGCAACAGCCTGGGCCCATGTTTACTTCCTGTCAGCTGATGTTATTTACACACGCTGCAACAGGAAATAAACTGGAACACATTTAGAATGTTTCTGTTTAAAACCGCGTAATGGTCTATATATTGTATATTTGTGACATCACAAATGGACAGAAATCTTAACTCCTAACTTTCGAATTGCGTTGCTAGGCAACAGCTTGGGTCCATGTTTACTTCCTGTCAGCTGATGTCATTCACATACACTGCAGCAGGAAACAAACTGGGACCCATTTAGAATGTTTACGTTTAAAACTTTGAAATGATCTAAATATTGTATATTTGTGACATCACAAATGGACAGAAATCCTAACTCCTAACTTTCTAATTAGGAAAAGTATTGCACTGTATATAACATTACAGTAATTTATATGAGGCTCAAATAAAGACTTGTGTAGGTTAAAAGTGCCTTAAATGGAGGAAAAAGCCTCAACTTGAAAAATAATTGTCCAACATATTTGGATAATTGTTTTCGTCAGTTCTTCAATATCAGTCTTAAAATTAAAAAATTCATCAATAGCTACCCCCAGGAATTTTGTGTACTTCACTCTCTCCATAACCAGACCATTTATGTTGATGCAAACATGTTCAACGTTATTTCGAATTCTGTTGTAGCAAAAAATAATGACGTTCGTCTTTTGCTTATATTTAAGGATCATTTATTGCATTTAAGCCACGTATCCGCCTTAATCTGTTCATTTAGACTATTTTGCAGTTCATTTAACTTCGTGTGAGATAAAAACAATTTTTTATCGTCGGCAAATAATACTTAATGTAGAATCATTAATATGCAGTATGAAGAGGAGCGGCGGCCCCAGTGAAATCTCTGTAGCGGCTTTGATTCAGGAAGCTCCCCAGCTCCTCTTATCACACAGTTCACACTGTAGGCCGAATGTGAACGGTGCCTGTAGAGAATGAATTAACTCCATATTCATGAACCAGGCTTTGAAGCATCGTCTGACCTATGCTGTTAAATCTGTAAAGGGTAAATAGAGCCTTGAGCCTTGCGGAAAATAGCCTTATTAACATAGTGTGTTCCTGAATGAGGAAGAGTCTGGATCATAACCTACTGGGAGATATCTGGCCACTCGAGGCTGGCTCCAAAAGCGGGTTAATCCCCGTAGAACCACATGTTAAAATGCCCAACTTTACAAAAACTTTTTTTTACAGAAATAAAACCCTTTTAGTTCATTTTGTGTTATCAATACATAACGGACGACGGACGCTGCAAAGTGACCGTGAATGCATCGGCGATCGGAGCAGACAAGAAATTAGCGGTGAAGTTGTCTAGTGTTATTAAATGTACAGTGTCACACACGCATACTTTTTGTGTGTGCTTTCTCTCTCCTCCTCAGGTGAGCGCAGCATTCCAGAAGAAGGTCGAGAACAAGATCAAAGATCTCCTCCAGCAGATGGAGGAGGGCCTCAAGACTGCCGACCCCCACGACTTCTCCGTTTACACCGGCTGGACAGGTCCGTCGCCCAGCGCTGTAAAACCGAAGAAATGCCAAATCCACGCGTCGGGTTCGGCCCATCGCTGATCCCCAGTGTTCTGTCTTCACCACAGGCATCGCCTTGCTGTATCTCCAGCTGCACCGGGTGTCCCAAGAGGCCTCCCACCTGCAGAGGGCGCTGGACTATGTGAAGAGGACCATGAGGATCCTGAACGGCCGCAAAGTGACGTTCCTGTGCGGTGACGCGGGGCCGCTGGCGGTGGGCGCGGTGGTTCACCACAAGCTGAATAACACTGCTGACAGCCAAGACTGTCTGTCCAGGTGAGTAGCTGGGATGTCGGTATGGGATGTGGTTGTTCAACACGGTGCATCTAATGTGGGCCACGTCGCCTTCTTACATGGGTAGCAAGATTTGTGGTGTGATGTAAATATTTCAGGCGGTGGTAGACACGGTAGAGTTTGATGTTGCGGTCAGTGTAGGACTTTTTTTCTCTTCAGTCATTGCGAAGTAGGTACGTGATTGGAGAACTAGCAGGAGACACACACACCGACACACACAAGTGCAGTCTGTGTGAAGTCTTCTGATCTTTTGAGCCGTATTTCTGTATCGTTAATGTTAACCTCGACCCCGTCGGCGATTTGTTGAACACCAGAGCCTGTGTGTGTCTGTCAGGCTCCTCCAGCTGCAGCGGTCAGTGCTGAGTCCGGACTCTGAGATGCCGGATGAGCTGCTGTACGGCCGGGCCGGCTACCTTTACGCTCTGCTCTACGTTAACAAAGAGATGGGAGCTGACACGGTGGATGAGGGCACCATTACGAAGGTCAGACACGCACGCGTGCTTCTATTTTCAGATTCATCCCTTACTGCAGTTATTCCAATTTTTACGGTTTAACTTGCAAAACTTTGTTCAGTGCATCTTAGCATCTAGACCTTTCAAGCATTAATTTATGAACCGTGGACATATTGCGTATTTGGCCTCGGACTGCCATCTGAGACACAGATCTCCATTATGGTGCATTTTGTCGAGCAGAATACCGAATTCAGCGCTAAGGGTGCTCCGATCAGGGTTTTTTGGGGCCGATCACTGATCTGGAACCTGGCAGCAGTATTGGCCTTCAACTATGCAACATCATTTGGGACCATTAGGCTGGTTAAATAATTATTTCATTATTTACACATATATCGCAGCCTTCATCTGAACATTTAATTCTACTGGAAGTGTTTCCCCTGTAAATCAAAAGATCAGATTCAGAATTAAGATTTGTTTCATTAATTATATTTGTTCACAAAAATATAAAAAAAAGTTACGGCGAACCGTTTACAAATTATTTTACAAAAAAGGACGCGAACATTGTATCATAAATTACAGTACCCTCGTTCTCACCCACACACATTCGTAGCCTATAGAGCAACAATGGGCCGATCTACCTGTTTTATAGGCCAGTTAGAAAAAAAAAAAAGAAGAAAAGACGGCGGCCCAAAAGGCACGTCGGTCCACCAAGTACCCAGTATGCCAGATGGCCGGTCCAGCCCTGCATGCACACACTCACTGCACCAAACTGCAGGGCCAGCTGTCCCCTTTGGTAAAGTGCCAAGCCAAATCACATATACTGTACACAAACACACACACACACACACACACACACTGTGACAGAAGGGCTGAGGGAGTAGGCAGCAGCAGTGGGCTCACAAGTCTTAAATAGAGGTATTATTATGACTGATGAAGGTAAAAAGAAAAATGTGAAGCTTTAAATCTCCAGTTTCCTGCAGCACTTCTCTGCTCTTCATCTCGCCATCATTTGTGCTAATATACCCGTCACCACCACACACAGCACAGCAGCACTCTGCACACTTTACCAAAACAGTGGCTGCACTCCAGGGTGCTGTTTAGAGATGCTTTTTTTCCTCTCTTCATCTATTGTCTCTTACCTCGGTGTTGTTCTCTGAGACTTTTTCTTATTCATGTCAAGTTTTTGTCTCTAGGTTTTTTCCTTCTCCTACTGTCTGGGATATTTGTGTGTGTTTTTGTTTAGCCTTATCACAAATAGTTTTCTGCTTAGTTTGTTTATGAGCATTAGTTTGTCTTCTCTGACTGACAGCTTGTAGTACAGACGCTCAGTGCTGAAAAGAGTGTTTTTATGCTGAGGGTTATGTTTTTGAGGAGTGTCTATTGTTTGGGTTGCAGCCAGATAGACACATCTCCAGTTTGTGCCAGCTCAAAAAAAAAAATAGGCAGAAATAATAAATGTGTGTATCTTTTCCAGCAAATACCAACCCAACTGTCAGCCTACATTGCTTTGGCAAGCTATTATGTTATTATACCTCTGTGTTACTGCCTTTGCTTGACTGAGAAACAAAATCTTTCACAGTCACAATGCCGAAATGAAATTAACAAGATAATTAGTCCAAACCACTGCTAGATTAGCACTCTATGATTAATAAAACTATTCTCAGAGCCTCACCAGTAGTGGGCTAAAAAAGGTGGTTATAAAAGGTCATTCGTCCTCTGGGGAGCATGGGAGTGTTCTTAGTAGATTTTAACGAAATCTGCCTATATGATTTTATTTTTCTTGTGTTTCACAAGTTGATTTTGTTGAGGGGAAAAAAAAAAAAGGTTGCATTTGAGGCAGGACTGGCAGTATAGATGTACAGAATAGGAGTGAAGGGACGGGTAAATGAACAAGCTGGCTGTAAAGCTGCTCTGTCATGAGGGAGGCAGTGCTGCTTTCATTTTCAGTCACTCTCTTGCTCGGGGACAACAAACTGCTGACTCACAACCTCATACACACACACACACACACACACACACACACACACACACACACACACACACATATATATATATATATATAACTTGCTCTATTACATGTCAGTATACATCAAGCTGGAAACTATTTTCCACATGGGCTGAGTCGAATCTCAGTGGACGTTTTTTCACGTTTAACACCCGAGGACTCGAGATTAACACCGGCAAGCTGAAGGAATTCAGTTCCCTGAAAGAGAACCGACATTCTGTCACGATACAGTCAGAACCAGTCATCTGCCTTCTTCAACTTCCTCTCCCTCGCCGATCCTCAGGTGGTGATGGCCATCGTGGAATCGGGGAAGAACATGTCAGCGGAGCAGAAGAAGACGGAACGCTGCCCTCTGCTCTACGAGTGGCACAAGAAGCAGTACATCGGCGCTGCCCACGGCCTGACCGGCATCTTTTACATGCTCATGCAGGTAAGAGGCTGAATGGCTTGGTTTTGTTGGTGTTGTGATGTCTAGGTCAAATTTTCATTGTGTGGTCTAAGCCAAGGGTTCTCAACTTTTTGGAACTTAAGCCCCACTCTCATTGTTAAACAACTTCAGAGATCGGATCTCAATGTGGACACTGGAGACACATATTAATACCAGGTGTAAATGTAATCAGGTTAAATCACATCTAGATCCAATCTGGATACGAATTCATTTTAATGCCAGGTGAAAAGGGGGTCAATAATGTTACTAAATGAATGAACAGATGTTACATTATGAGTATCTACAATGATATCAGTTGCTAAACTCTCTTTCCCCCAATTCTTAACCTCCTACCTCCTGTTCTGACTCCATCTTTCTCAGTTCAGACCCAGACTGCCTTAACAACATTAAATGGACGAAACGTGTTGCGTTTCCAAAGCAGGATAGTATTAACTCTGACAGAGATGACCGGTAATAATTAAACTGTCTCCCTCCAGCCAGAAGCGAAGGTCCATCCAGACGTTCTGTCAGAGTTGATCCGTCCCAGCATCGACTACGTCCGTCACAAGAGGTTTCGTTCGGGGAACTTCCCGTCGTCGCTGAGTAACGAGAGCGACCGGCTGGTTCACTGGTGCCACGGAGCCCCTGGTGTCATCCATCTGCTCAACATGGCTTATAAGGTGAGGCTGGTTTATGCCTCGTACTGCGTGGTTCACGTAGTGCAGCAACATCAGCAGCTCAACACCAGTCGAGCAACATCAGTATCTGTCTTAACTGACAAGAAAAAAAGCTCTTTCTTTATGAAACCACCCTGTCCAACAGTGGCACCTTGTGGCCGAGTTCTGCACTGCATAGATAGACAGTATATTGTCTGTACTCCCCTCCTGACTAAACACGAGCTATCTTTCACGTGAAAAGCCCGACTATGCGTACAGTACACACATACACACACGTACCGCAGTAATGCATTGTAGGCTAATGTCTTGTTTCTTCATGGCCGATCAGGGAGCCACTTGGTAGCTAAAGTGCTGCTATTCTGGCATTCTCATTCTTCTCACTAATACAGAGGCTCTTTGGCACCACACAGAGAACAAAGCACAATGGGAGACACGGTCGCTTATCACTGTCTCGCTATTAACAGAACACACAACAGATCTTTCATTTGTTGCTGCAGGAGGAACACGTCCTTGGCCGCATGTATTTTGTCAGTGAATATTTCAGATCAGCTGTTGCAGCTGTGTCTTCATGCTGTTTCATTTAAAGCTTCAGTAGGCAGAATGTTTTTGGCATCTTTGGGCAAAAATTCCATAATAACCTTTCAGCATATTGTAATTCAAGCATTCTGAGAGAAAACTAGACTTCTGCACCTCCTCATGGCTCTGTTTTTAGACTTTAAAAAAATCTAGCCCGTGACGGAAGACTTTGGCCAATCACAGGTCATTTCAGAGAGAGAGAGCGTTCCTGTTGGCTGTGCTCCGGCTGGTGGGCGGTGCTTGGTATTTCCTCAACAGATCTCAACATGGCGGCCGGATCACAAACTTTCTCATTTTACAGCTAAGCAGTACACTACAAGATGTTTCTGAAAACATTTGAGAAGAGAAATAGGCATTACAGTAACAGAATATTGATTCATATTTGATTAATAATATTAATTCCACAAGTTATTTTGCAACATTATACATTTTAATGAATGCCGACGTCTGTCATGAATTTGAAGTGCGAGTGCAATTAACAGTGGTTGTCGTGAGCTACTTCTTTTTCCCAGGTTTGACTGTTTGTTTGGCTTCATCCGCGTCTCCCCAGGTGTTTAAAGAGGAGAAGTACTTGAAGGAGGCTGCAGAATGTGCCGAGGTGATCTGGCAGCGGGGCCTGCTCAGAAAAGGCTACGGCATCTGCCACGGCACCGCGGGCAACGGCTACGCCTTCTTGTCCCTTTACAAGCTCACCCAGGAGAAGAAATACCTGTACCGCGCCTGCAAGGTAAGAACAAGTGTTAGCACCCGTGCTCAATTGGATTTAGGTCAGGGGGAACGTGAGGGCGAGTCGATGGCATCAACGCCTTCGTCATCCAGGAACCGCCTACGCACTCTGGCCACATGAGGCCGGGCATTTCTTTCTTTACTTTTGCATTTTCTCAAACATGTACAGACGAATGTTGCATGAAAATCTATAAACACGTTGATATTACCTTCCTCCAGTTTGCCGAGTGGTGTTTGGACTACGGGACCCACGGCTGTCGCATCCCAGACAGACCCTACTCTCTTTTTGAAGGTATCAAATGTTTATTATTCAAATTTACCACCAGATTGGTTAAAAAACTGCTGACAGGATGTAAACATGGACCCAAGCTGTTTCCTAGCACCGCAATTCCGTTGAAATGTGCTAAAACGGAGTGTTTCAGACTGCAGACTGCTGCTGTGAGAGTGACCATACTGTCCACTTGCCATATAACATAATATAAGATGAGCCTTTATGAGGTGAAAGTCTGGTGTTGCAGCAGCACAAAGACAGAAATACAGAAAAGTAAATAGAGAAATGTTAAAAAAAAATAAAAATAGAAACTACATAAGAGCAATTAAACTCAAAATTACAAGGCAAGCAGTATACATACAGTGCCCACGACCAGTGTTGTACCTGTATATAATTAGTTTACAAATGTTTTTTCAATGGCTTTGATTGCATAATGTCTCCAATGCCTTGACAGAGCAGGAAACTACAAACGTTGAAACGTGACGGATGGACAGTGAAATCTGTAGCTGGCAGTAATGGATGTGTTTCCCCCTCTCAGGTATGGCAGGGGCCATCTACTACCTATCAGAGGTGGCAAAGCCCGAAGCCTCCTGCTTCCCCGCTTTTGAACTTTGACCTGTCGACCGATGGGACCGAGGACGGTGAAGGGGGGAACGGGGGACAAACTGTTTTGGACAAAACCTTAGTCTTTGCTTTGAAAGCTGGACAAGGATGTATTTGTGATGCATCTTCCGACCTAAGTCGCGAGTAAGTAGTGTCTGAATTGAAGACGAAGAACTCGACAGAGTTGGTGCAATTCATTGTTTGTTAGAGTAACCATATTGTTTTGGTTTATGGAATTGACAATGTATACAAAAAGATTAATTTTGGACAAAACTATAGGTTGAATGTTGTTGATCCAGCGGAAAATAAAAGCAGCTGCTGGACTGAAGAGGACAAAGCTAATGGATATTTCTCTCCCTAAAGATGGACAGTTGCGTCCTGTGGGGCCTATCATAGGGACACTGTCAAAACTTCCCCCGTCATCCTCCAGTGTGTTGGGGCGAAGACATGTCCCATGTCTCTTCCTCGCCCATTACAAGTCAGTGCCAGATGGCATGGACACAGATGAACGCACTCTAACCCTCAGCCTTTAATATCATAGCATCTAGGCCAAGAAAGAGGGCTGTGTGTGTGTGTGTGTGTGTGTGTGTGTGCACTTACCTTCCTATCCAACAGTGGACTTCGGCTTCGTTACACGTTCCCCCAACAGGGGACTTCTTATGCCAACAGGGGACATTTTGGAAGTCCCCTGCTGGTCATGCTTTAAATCATGCTTTAAATCATGTATAAAACCCTCTGGTGCATTTTTTTATTTTTTTTCATTTTAGCCAAGAAGGGACTTGCAGATGTGTATTGTAGGTATGTGTGAAGCTGTTGTGGTATTTCTATGCACATGCATGTATAATTGGCTCTTGGTGCCTCATATCCCGTGGATGTAGTGATCTCCTCTTCCTGTATTTGTCGGTGTGCTGTTTCCCTTCCATTTGTCACATAGTGGGGGGAAAGTTTCTCTGTCATATTTAATTTCACGAGGAAGCCAAAACTGGCTTAGTGCTAGTTTTTAAGTAAAACTAACCGATATATCAGCTGTTAAAGTGGCAATCCTTAAGATTTCAGTCCTGGTTGATTTAGAATTTCTATTTGAGTGAAAACAATGTAATGTGCTTAGAGTTTGGCAGTCTGGTCTGGAGTCTTTTTGTCAATACACAAGCTTCACATTTTCAGAATTGTGTGCATAGTTCCATGTCGGGAATGTCGCCACGGACACTTGTAATACTGGAAATATATGAATATTGCAATATTACAAACATCCTTTGGCCATCAGTGGGCCATAGGCTCCATCACCATTGTGTTACCTCCTTAGGTGATAGTTACAGACATTTATTTAAATGAAAATCTTTGAGATTGCCACTTAAAGTCAAACTTAAATTGGATTTCTCTTTACTTTTTGTTTAAGGAAATATAAACTATAATTACGCTACAGATACTGTGCATATTTTTCAGTTTTTCACAAAACGATAAAACCATTTTTGGACGTAGCCTCTGGGTGAACGTTTTCCACGGCAGTGGTTGATTTACATTTCATTTATAGTTTGCTCTTTACAATATGCCGCTGTGCTGACAGTAGACATGTCCATGTTTGCGATTGGTCACATGCTGCAAACAGCGCCCCTTTAATGTGAACGCGCTCACAGCCAGATTGAGAAACCCTGGGTTGACTTACCGAGTTAATAACCAACGTCTGATGGTAAAAGTGTACAGTATATCCAATAGTCCCGACAGCACATGAATGCACATAAATGCCTAATTCTCTTGCCGAGATCTCGTCACGAATGTCTTTGCATGAGGATAATGTCGCATATACAGTATAATGTGTGTGTGTTTAACTGTAGGGAGTGTTTCCAGGCTCACTGGTTCCAATGTGTTGTGGTGGTGATTTGTATCCCGATCCCAGCGGTGAGGAGTGTTTGACCTTTCTGTCTGTCTGTGTATTTGATGTGCTCTCTGCCTAATTGGTGTCCAGATAGGAATGCGTGTGTGTTTGTTTTTCCTCATTAGACCCCTGGGCTTCAGTGATCGAGCGGGGACAAGTAAGATGTCTCAATTGATCTTCTTAACCTGCTTTTGGGCTAGTCAGTGCTTACAAAGGTCAAGTGACAGAATCAGTGTAAGGTTTGATATTGTTGGAAATAAAATTTTAAAAAAAGTGAATAGAGCTCCTTTTTCATTGTTTTTTTCTTGCAGGTTGAAAAATGTTACTTAAGTTTAAATCTCCATCTTTGATTAAAAAATGAATATGAGAGTGACACACAACTCAACCAAATTCTTGAAGGTGGTACAGAATGTGAATAACCTTGGGGAACTTGAAAATGAATTCATAGTTATTTCTAACCTGCATTACCTAATAAATAGCCTACACAAAATGTAGCTGATAAAACGGAACAGTGTCAAAAGTCAATAAGGTCAATGAGGACATTTTGACGTCACACGTGTGGCTCGAGTGCATGCATGTCCCCTGCCACAATATATTTATATATATATATTTATATATTTATATATATATATTTATATATTTATATATATATATTTATATATATATATATACATATATATATATATATATATATATACATACATATATATATATATATATATATATATATATATATATATATATATATATATTTATATATATATATATATATATATATATATATATATATATTTATATATTTATATATATATTTATATATATATATATTGTCAGGAACCAAGCATTTTATTAATTCATTCAAACAATATAGCACCATCTTACCCAATGTTAAAAACAAAAAAAAGCCATTAAGACCTTTAAATTATTACATGAATATAACATGATGTATATACTGTAGCATAAACTCTGGCATTATGAAATGTATATGTAATTATGTTTTGTTTGTCTTCTTCTTTCAATTGTCTATGTATCTGTTTGTACCTCTGTTAATGAGCATGTATTCAATAAAGAAAGCATTAAAAAAAAAAAAAAAAAAAAGCCCCCTGCTACAGAGGCACGAGGACAGGATATGGTCCAGTTTATTTACAAATATAATGATGGGGAAACTCAAAACAGATGAATAAATACGGATGTCAACAGCCAAAACATCCGACAGATGACTGTGCGGTCGAAAGGGAGCTTACTGTCGCAGTTCGTGAGCTAAACCGGAGCTTTAACGTAAGTAAACACTAAAAATAGGAGTTAGCGAGCTAACTTATAGCAACTTTAGCTCGCTAAAGTAAGACTCGTGTTTATTTCAGCCCGTTATCTCCTGTAACTTTAGCTTTTGCTCTGCAGCTCTGACTTCCTTTACAATAAAGGGAGGAAGCTTCAAGAGAAAACAAAGTTTGGCTCATGTTATCCAGCATAATATAAAGTTGATAAACTCCCTATAAGCAATAATACCAGTTAAAGGAGTTAAACTGGAACTTGTAAGTAGCTTAGTACACACTGCAAAATAGGAGTTAGCGAGCTAACGAGCTAACTAATGGTAACTTTAGCTAGCCAGTTTAAGTTTGACTCGTGTTTATGTCAGCCCGTTATCTCCTGTAACTTTAGTTTTAGCTAGCTAAAACTTTAGCTAAACAGTTAAACTTTAGCTAGCTAAAGTTTCAGCTAGCTAAAGCTAAAGTTTCAGCTAGCTAAAGTTTCAGCTAGCTAAAGCTAAAGTTTCAGCTAGCTAAAGTTTGACGTGCGTTTATTTCAACCTGTTATCTCCCGTAACTTCCTTTATAATAAAAAACTGAATCACAGTTTGGGAGGAAGCTTCAAGAGAAAATAAGGTTTGGCTCAGGTTATCCAGCATTATATAAAGTTAATAAACTCCCTATAAGCAATAATACCAACAGTTTACCTCCAGTCTCAAACACTATTCAAATGCATCAGTGTAACGTTGCTGTAGATAGGTGGTTTATCATAAAATGCTTTCAAGTCTGCATTAAAAATGTGCCATTGCCACTGAATTGGTTGACAATTAACCTTTTTTCCTGTTTGCCTTCTGTTTGTATGTGTGAAATACACTA
Source organism: Sebastolobus alascanus (assembly GCA_916701645.2). Lineage (NCBI taxonomy): Eukaryota > Metazoa > Chordata > Actinopteri > Perciformes > Sebastidae > Sebastolobus > Sebastolobus alascanus. Next base: position 1,627,334 of record CAKAOJ020000091.1, read on the forward strand.
AAGGCAGCGAGCGGGAGACTTCTGGAGGATGGCTCTGAATTAGTTTGAGAGGAGAGGGACATTCACACTGATGCATGGAACGGCATCATTCCACAGCCTTAGAACAAGGTAATCTTCCCCACACATCACACTCTGTCCCTTTTCATGTGCATGTAACTTCTAGTAGTGGGTTACCTCAAGTTTGCCTCAACTTTTAGATGAATGTGAACCACTGCCATCTTGTGGGCAAGTTATGGAACTAAGAGCAAGGGGTGCATTTTCTGAATAAACTTCCTATGTTGTTGGAAGTAAAAAAATAAATTGAGTTAAAGTCATATTCCAAGTTCAAGTTTACTTCAGATAAATCAATATCCAAAATACTTATTTAAATTTAAAAAAAAAAGCATTAGATGTTTTTATTAAAAATCGTGCAGCCCTACTGTAAAGGTTAGTCCGTGATGATGTTACTCGTAGCAAGTTAAACTACACCCATTTGTCACTTTGTCCTTACGTCTGTTCTTATACATGTTCTGTGTTGTCTGCTGTTTTTGAATCATTGTACACAGGGGATGTAGCTCAGTGGTAGAGCGCATGCTTTGCATGTATGAGGCCCCGGGTTCAATCCCCGGCATCTCCAACTGGCTTTATGTTGCCAACAGTGAAGGTTTGGTTACAGCACATGTGGTCTAGTCAGCTGAAAGAACTTGAAAGTTGAAAGCATTTCACATTCAAGGGCTTAAAATACTCGTACTTTGTAAGTGAGAGCTTGTCCCCGGGTGTGGGTGTGGGATAGATAAGGAGCAATAAGAAAGGACATAATAAGCGGTTGAATATTTCTTACTCAGTAAAGCAAAGACGGTTGTGGTTTTTATTTGGTGGTGATGGACTATCTGTTGTGATTTTTCTCTGCAACATATTTGCTAATTTCGTAAAAGTAAAGGTTGAGCTGTAGCGAAGAACTGGTGGTATATCTATGCGTTTGACACCCCAACAACATATGCTTGTTAAGGAGGTCGTTGTGGCCCGAGTGGTTGAGACGATGGACTAGTAAATCCAATGAGGTCTCCCCGCGCAGGTTAGAATCCTGCTGACCACGTCATAATGTTTTGCACAGTTGGGAGCCAAAAGGAATTTTCACAGTTGTTCCTGAGCTGTGAGGAATGTTATAAAGCTTTTCCGTTGACACTTTTGGCCTCGCCGGGTCAAACCGTGCTGTCCTGATTTGCGTTTCCGTTACCTTTTTGTTCATTCTCTTCTCTCGTCATGCTTGTGCTCCGTGTCTCTGTTTTCACAGAGGATGTGACTCAGTGGTAGAGCGGTTGCTTTTTGCAGGTATGAGGCCCTATCCGTCTTTATAAAGCTCTATTTTAACAGCAATGAAGCTGTGAGTCATCACATCGTATGTGGCCTGGCAGTCAGCTGAAAGAATTTGTAATGCTGCGTTCACACATGTAGGAGGCATTGTGGCCCCATAAATCTGTAGCTCTTTGTGTGTCTCGTGTTGAGCACGTCATTTACATACTCTGCTCTGAATGGACAGTAGTTTTCTGATGTAGCTGCCATACTACACATGAAATAATTTCCCTTCGCACAGTTTGTTTCCTGAATAGTTACGTTTCTGTGTTGATACTGCTTTAATGCAACAGTGTCCTGGAAGCAATACCCACTTTTGAAAAGTGGGAGTCAAAGTACATTTGCACAGTTCTCTCTACTAAGAGACACTACCGATACTTGTAAAAAGTCCAGATTCTGAATCTCAAGGACAAGAAAACAAAGTGGAGGTTTTGGTAATGTACCTCCTCCCCCTTACTCACCTCCATTCCTTCTCCTCTTCTTTTCCCTCCCCCTTCCCTCTCTGACATGAACTGCTGAGTCGGCAGTGGAAATTCCTTTCATTCTGTGGCGATGGTGGTATAGTGGTGAGCATAGCTGCCTTCCAAGCAGTTGACCCGGGTTCGATTCCCGGCCATCGCAGAAGTTTTCTTCGCTGGTGAATTTTTTAGTACAAGTAAAATCACTCTGTCTTGTATGGATAGAGCTTGATACACATTCCCAGGCAATGATTACACGCCATGTTGTGTCACTCATGCTGAATATATCGACAAGTGTTTTTTCTAGTGATTAATTGTTGAACTCATTCATAGCTCTCACTCAAAAGACCATCTTTGGTGCAAAGTTACCTATGAAGTTAACCAGGTTTGCTTACAAATTGATAAACTAGCTTACTTTGTGTTGCAGCAGTGCATAAATTACCTTTAGTCTAAAGCGGTGTCTTCATGATGGATGCAGAGAGGAGATTAAAATATGACCGATTTTATTTAAGAGACAATCTCTTGAACAACTAGGCACTGGGATTTGAACCCAGGATCTCCTGGCTCTTTAACCTACTAAGCCACAGCACCACTTTGGGATAAACCTAGGCTTCCCATTTCCCCCATTTCCCTCATTACAGTGCTCCCCAACATGCTGGTCTTGGTCAATGCCTTGGTCAAGAAATTTTTGGCTGCAGGAAATAGAAAGAGGTGCTGTGGCTTAGTTGGTTAAAGCGCCTGTCTAGTAAACAGGAGATCCTGGGTTCAAATCCCAGCAGCGCCTGATTGTTACTGTCCTCAACATGAGTAACATCTGTTATGGTGGTGTGACTCCTTTTCTTTAAAATATGTTGAATGAGTTCTTCTCTAATATTAATGCTGCAATCATAACAAGGACATTTCTGAAGCGGTGAAGATGTTAAAAACTGAAACAATATGAATGTCTTTGAGCTAACGGGATGTCTCATGCATTACTTTCTTAAAGAAAAAAAGTCACTAAGCAAGTATCTTGGTGACAGACAATGTGCAAATAACTGATTATGAGGGACTGCCGGGATTTGAACCGTGGATCTCCTGTTTACAAGACCGGGGATTTAATCCACTTTGTTTCAGACGTGAGATCCGCTCTGAGATGCTTAAGGCTCTGGACATTGTTCAGCTGTCTTGACTGACACTGCTCTTCAGTGTCGCATGGAGGTCAGGGACAGTGCCTGTGGGATGGCAGAACGGGGCCGTGATTCACATTTGTTCGGCTCCTTATTTATACTTTAATTTAAGCGTGTCGATTAACAATTTTAATTTATTTGTCAATATTTTTTTTCTGTTTTGTCCAAAACCAAAAGATACTCAGTTTACATGGAAGCAGCAATCCTGACATTCGTGAAGCTGAAACCAGATAACATTGATTGATTATTGTTTCAGTACTAATATTGTAAATATGTTTTAGATACACTATGTACTGTATATATATTTTGTATTTCATATGCCATTCATTTGATTTGTATATTAGCTTTTTGTCAGTTTTGATTGTGTTTGATTCTTCCGAATCCAGCTGTTGTTCAATAAAATATCTTGAAAGCATCACTGTAACTCCATTATATACTCCGCTAACCTATTAAGCTAGGCGTCGCACCGAGCCACAGAGTTCCAGTCGCTTAGGCGAGCTCAGGTGCGAAAGTCAACAGCGTAATCAGCAACGGTCTGTCTGGTTCCCCCCATACTCAAACTCATCAAAGTCCTCCAGTGGAGTCGGGGTCCAATTTTTACTCGATCACGTTCTGCACGAGCACAATCACCTGTCACCTGCGAACAAAACAAATGAAATATAAAATTTTATGATGAAATTGAGTTAATTTGCTCTGAAACTGGTATTTGATCCAATCTGAAAATTCAACTCTTCAGTTCTCACATTTCAAATTCAGTTTACTGAGACACACATCCTGTCGTCGAGGAAGAGCAATCGAGTGCACAGAACTACTGGTCCGTCTCAGTCTTTCAATTTAATTATTCAAGTTAAAAAAAAAAATACTAATTTAAATGATGTGATTCAAATTCAGTTTTTTAATTGCAATTTTTTAGCAATTCAAATTCAAATATAAGCGATTCAAATTCAGTTTCTACTGACATATTTCTATCATTGCCACCTGACAAATGTAAGTGCAATATTCCTGCTCCTTATTCCTGTTTTGGTGTCCACCAATTGAGAGGTATAGTAGTGCAGAGTAATTTTATAAGTGCTTTGTTGAAAACAACAAATAATTTAATTCGGGCGAATGAAATGTGAATGTAAAAAAAGCGCGCCCCACGGTGGAGGTGGTGGTGGTGGGGGCGTAAAGGGGGCGTGGAATAAATCACCATCACAGGCTAATACAGCTTCCCAGCATGCCATTAATCTCCCGTCTGCTGTGGACCGTCTGACCGTCACCCAGGTTTGCTCTTCATCCGTCCTGTTTACCCCGATAGACTCCATGTCTCCAGGACTGCATGCATCTGATCTCTGGATGTCTCCTCCAGTGAAAGCGGGGATGAAACCGACATTGTGATAAAGGAGCATCTCCTCCTCCTCCTCCTCCTCCTCCTCCTCGTCTTTCTCTTCTCCTTCTCCTACCCGGGCGGAGATATGAGGAATCCACTGCCGGATTTAGCCCTGACATTCTGGCTATTTCTAGAGGTGAGCGACGGCTTGGGCGTTTATTGTCATGAGCGACGATTATTTCAGAGCTTTTTTTGTCAGACAAACGTGTCCGATCGAAAGGATAGTCCTGGTCTTTGAGTGTATTTAAAATGTAGAGACAATAAGTGGTTTTGTTGGAGGCTTATCGGTCTCCCTGTGATGGAGCTCTGATAACGTGCAGCCTGCTATTGTTTTCATGCATCGCCAAATTCAGTTCAAAAGTAATACAATTCAATATTCATTCGCTTAACGCCGAAATTTCCCACATCACAGAGGACAGATCGGGATGTTTATAAAATGCATGACATCGTCTGGTAACTTCGGCATGTAAATTACCCACCAAAGAGTCACTTAATATCATTAAAATCCCTACCTCCATCTGGATTAATGATGTAAAGAACAAATGCATATCAAAAGCAATTGATGCTTGTATAATATGCATGCTGGAAAGAGGAGTGGAGGCTACAACAGTCTCTTTTTTTTTTTTTTTTTGATGATGATAAAACCACATTGGATTTTTTTTGTGATGTCTTTGAGAATGCCAGGTAGTCTAGAGAGGCTTACCTGTGATTCTGTCATCCTTTGTCCTTGTGCCCAGAAGCCCTTTAACTACTCACTAGGTTACTGGGCCTGTAGGACACACAGACACACACACACACACACACACACACACTCAGGTGTACAGTATAGGCAGGAGGCTGAATCCAACTGTATATGATGATGATATCAAATGTTTCATTTCTCATTGTGTTAATGTGATGTTTAAAAGTGTCTCCTAACAGATTTTTTTGTGCCATCAAAGCGGTGTAACATCCACTTTTGATGTCTCAAAATGAGAATAATTTTCAGTCATGTGAATGTTCTGGATCTCATTGGGGGGATTTTAAAGATCATTTATGGGGAACGAGGAGACGACGGCAAGCTCTAATTTTTTTTATTTTACGCGGCTCTGAAAGTTGCACGACGTGGTCACAATCCCCACTCTTCCTGCCAGTCCATTACCGCCGACACTCATGTCTATTCATGTATTATTAATTCTCATCATTATTATTTTATTTCATTCAGCCGACTTGGTGAGCACTTCCATTTTGAATGTGAGGAGGCAGCCTAGAGGGACTCAAAACCTTAGACCTTGTATCGGTACTGCTGTGTTCACTTTGATAAAGTGGTTCTGACAATTTGTACGTTTGGATTGAGACTGTCGATGTGTAGTTTCAGTGTAAGTCATCTTATGTCTGTCATGGTGGACAAGCCTCTGAGACAGTTAGACAATTAGACACTGGGAGACAACACTTCAGTGAAACAAGGATATTGTGTGGAATTCAGCTAAAAAATGTCTCTGGGGAAAGGGATGCAGGTTCAGTTTCAGGGTATCAAGATTCGGTCCATAATCGTGATCAGTCTTTTTTTGTCACTTTTGGACATTGAAAAACATGCGTTCAAACAGATGATGTTGATTTATACATGGTTTGAAGACCAGTAGGGGTTACCTTCATTTTGTGTTTTAGCAAAAGTTATACACAGAAATGCACATTGGAAGTACGTTCATCACGTCAAATTGCATGTCCATTGTGTATTCAAAGATATAAGTTGTTTGTCTCTAATTTCCTTCTCTCTGATGTTCCTGACTTCTCAACACACAACCTGTACTAGCTCCACGAATTAGCCTTCTGCACCGTCCGTCCCATCCTGGTTACACACTCTGAATGTTCCACAGCCTCTTTTTTTATGCTTCTCTTTCCCCCCCGTTTTCTTACACAACAAAGAGAAGCTGTGATCTTGACATAACCTGTTCAGGCCACCATTAATCGCTCCTCGAGGTAGAGCAGGCTTGTCGTTTGCAGTCATCTAGTTAATAAACAGTCCGTTTCCGGGCTCGCGTGGTTGTCGTTTCTGTGCCTATAATTAGAATATGATTGTATTATCACTCAACAAGATGATCAAGGTTTGTCCTCTGCTGTTCGTCGCTTCTCTTCTATATTCAATAGAGGCTTTGAAACTGAATAACAACGAATGACCTACATCGTGATATTCTAATGTCGTATTACATTATGTGATTTTCTTGTGTCATAAAGAAAAAAAAATGCTACAGCAGCCTCACAAATTGTGCGATGCTTGCAACATCTTCTTTCTTGTAGGTTAACTTTGACAAGCTGGAGTGTGGAATAACAATCAACTGACTATTAAATCATCTCTCCGTCTATCCAGCTCTCTTGAATCCCAAGAGGGCCGAATTGAAATCAGAAATCTTTTTTTTGTTTTTTTGTTACAGAAGTAAGAAAACCGTAATCAACTTTACATCAACATTTTTAATAAGGCAAATTATAACAATTCCAGCTTTGACACATCACCTTACTTAACAATATGTTGTATGGCTCACTCCATTTGTCCAGAGAAGGTTGATGAATTTTTAAAGAGTGATGTAATATTATTGTTTATTTAATATTTCTGTTTTAAAGGTCCCTTGTTGTAAAAAAGTGAGATTTCCATGTCTTTTATATTATAAAGCAGGTTTAAGTGATATATAAATACTGTGAAAGTATCAAAACGCTCAATCCACAGATAAACACACACAGCCCGTATTCAGAAACCGTGCGTTTGAAACAAGCCGTCAGGCTTTCTGTACATTTGTGATGTCACAAATCTAAAAATATTTAGACAATTTCACAGTTTTAAACGTAAACATTCTAAATGTGTCCCAGTTTATTTCCTGTTGCAGTGTACGTGAATGACATCAGCTGACAGGAAGTAAACACGGACCCAAGCTGTTTCCTAGCAACGCAATTCTGTTGACATTCCGTTGAAAATCGCTAAAACGGAGCGTTTCTGATAGGGGATGAATACAGGTATATTCAGACAGACAGTATGAGGAAAATAATGTGTTGTTTGAACATTAAAGCATGTAAACGTGTTCTAGTAGAAACCCAAAATACAAGTATGAAGCTGAAGATGAGCATGATATGGGACCTTTAATATCATTTAACGAACACCATTTCATACAATCTAAAGGCCAGTTGAGCGGTGAGCTGTGAGAATGGAAAAGGTTACGCTGCCGTTATAGTGGCGTCAGACTCGAACCTTTACCGTGAAAGCAGAGATGTTTAGGTTGATCGCAAAGTGTATATGGCGAATAAAAACAAACTGTGCCTGCCGTTGTTCCGCCCCCCAAGAAGACAGTTGATTGTTTTTTCCATTTTGGCATGAACAATGCCACTCCATTTCAAAAAGGAAAAAGCTCATCTGCACCTCTTCATGAAAACTAACGACAGTGCTTTGTATTTAGTATTGGCTGGCGTATGCTGCTCTCTGCTGGACAGTACCGATACACCTCTTTGTTTTTCCCTGTTGTGATTTGATTTTAATGACACTCTTAAGTGGGTATAACTAATGCATGGATGAAAAACAAGTCATCCAGTTATTAAAGCTACTAACTGTAAGTTATAAAAAGTGTAATAATAATAATTATGATACAGTAAATACAACAACAAAAACAAACGGAAATAGATGTAACAATGTGTATTGTATTTCACTTTATTTCTTTCTTTGAGTTGTTTTCATTTAGGCACTTTAAATCTAACATATATGTAAACAGGCTGCTTGGTCTTTAGTCAGAGTCTTGTGTCTCTAACAGTAGAGACACAGTAACAACTGCCGATTAATACATACAGGCAGACCGGTTGGTTAACATATGTACTTCTTGTACATGACACAAGAAGCACAGGCTTCCTCCAGCTCTGTTTCCTCTTAACTGCTGTCTCCACTTCAGGCCAAACACACACTTCAAAAAACAATCAAATGATGCTTGTTGGGCTGTTGCTGCTTGCTAATGGCAGAGGCATCTGTGAGGTCAGCGGAGAAGATCAATAAGACAGGATGGAGGGGGGATTTGCGGATGGATGGCAAACGGGAGGAAAGGAAGAAAGGAGTGAAATACAGAGGAGTAGAACAGATGAAACAGAATGTTAGAATCAAGCAAAAGAGGAGATTTTGAAGGCAAATATGAAAATACATGTGTTTTTGTTAAAGGCAGACATTGATGCAATTGTGTCAATATATTCAAAATCGTTTTTGGCCATTTTTTAAGGAAAGATATCTCCTGATAATTCAGAATCACAGATATTCAGAGTTCATTCCGGGCAGTGTGAAACACCATTTAGATCGTAACGAGAGACTAAACCGCCTCGAAATCCAAGACAATAAGACAATACATTATCACGCCTTGTGTGCAATACGATCAAAATGTCATCAGATATATGTTGTAGCACACTGCCGGCTAGAAAGATTTAGAAAGTTATGGCAGCTAACAAAAAAAAAAACTGAGTTTGAATGCCCTGCACTGGAGCAAAGCAGCGTTCAGTAATGTCTGACTTTTCACAAGGAGTTTCTTTATTGACCCGTCTGCTTTCACAATCTCACCTACAGCGTAATAGCAACTTCAAAGGCAAAACACAGCCCGATCACCACACACACACACACACACACACACACACACACACACACACACACACTCCTGCTTCTAAAGCTTTCATGTGCATTGCCGAATCATTTGAACTATTCATCGCCACCCGTCTGAGCTGCTTTTAAAGCAGGAAAACTCGTTCTCTGGTTGCGTAACGGTACATTTTTGTCCCACCAGAACACAGAGGGACATTTTCTTTGCTGTTAGCACTTTCACTGAGCTCTAATTAGAGAAGGACAATGAACAGAGCTGGACGTCGACCACTGCTGGCAGAGTGTTGACAGGATAACAACTAGGCCAAAACTAATAGAATAGAATGCTTTTATTGCCATTGCACACATTGTACGACAGAATTTGCTGTACCGTTTTATGAGCTATAAAACGATATTTTTAACATTTCTCAAATGCGTGCACGTTCCCACAACACACACACACACGCACTTGCCATAGTAATACAAAGAAAGAGTAAAAATGTAGATGCATTGCATCAAAGTCAAGAATTGTGAAATCAAAGCTTTGTTATTGTAGCTATTGCGTGCATTTCTATATTACTAACATAATTTTGATATTATATACAGTGTGTATATATATATATATATATACAGAATTACAGAATAACTTCATTATTTTTTTCGTCTTTCGGTATTCTTTGTCTTTCGGTCGTCACGCTACGGTGAATATGAATGAATATGAATTTCATAAATACATTTTTTTTTCTGTGAAATAAGCATCTAACCTGCTATGACCCCCTCAAAGAATCGGAATCAAGAACCGTTAAGAACCAAAATCGATAAGCAGAACCGGAATCCGAGCCGTTAAAATCCATACAATACCAAAACCTAGACTCTGATTGGTCCGGACACTGGAGGTCACATCGATCACTGGCGATCACTTGAAGTCGAGTATGATGGTCCTCCTATAGGGTCCTTATGGTGGGTCCGAAGAGGCCAATTCTGGAACCATAAAAAACTTTCTTGCAGTGGCATTGTTTTCAGTGTCTGCCTTTTGTGCTGTGGAGCATCTGGGCATCTGTTATGCGTTACTTAACACACTTTTTTTTTTTATGTCTTTTTTAAGTCTTTGTGTTTTACCTGCAGATGAAACCTTAAATTTGCTTTGAAAAGCTGCTACCATTTCACTTTAACTTTTTATTTCCAGAGTACTTTTTTTTATCACCACCAATGTGATGAGTGAATGTCATATCAATTTAATAACCATATCCAAAAACTGCACATTTTCATTTCCACTGAGACTCTAGCTCAACTTGTTATCTTTGAGAACTCGACTTTAATGGAAAGTGATGCTGTGTGTGCTGCCTGCCATCCCAGGCGAGGCAAGGCAGTAGAATCACTTAATTTTGCACGCTCTCTTCTCTCCACCTCCAACTGGCACCTTTCTCTCCTATATCACCTTCCTTCTCTCTTTCTTCTCAACACCCTCAGCCTATCCTGTACTGCTTCTGTACTGCCTGTACTGCTTCTTTGCAGGGTGCAGAACGATAACAGTGAAAATCCTCTGTACGCCGCTACAAAGCAGGCTGCATTTTCACAGAGACCATTTCAAAGACAGTCAATTAAAGGCGCTCTCCAGCCGGCCAGCGTTGTGCATTCTCAACTGAAGCCAGTAATGGAAAAAAGTAGGCTTCACATAGGATGCAGGGGGGGATCCTCACCGAGTACACTGCTCTGCATGTCATTGTAGAATTTGATCAAATTAGAAAAATAATAACAACGTTAATCGGTCTCTCTTTTACAGTGTGTAGAAGCCAAAAAGTACTGCTGGTATTTTGAAGGCGGATACCCCATCTACTTCATGTAAGTACCACAATGTTCCACTCCCACCAACCCGAAACTCTGCAAACAAAAATCTTGAATGTCCATCATTGTAGCCGCTACATGGAGATGTAACAATCCGCACCGTTTGGCTGCGCAGCTCAGTGCGTGAATGATGTCTGATGATATATACTGAACAGAGGACTCTTAAGAAAAAAGAAGGAGGTGTGTGCTTTATGGTGAATAACGTTAATGCACAAATTGGAAGGAGCTGACAGTATTTTGAGGTTAATTGTGCCATTGCTGACCGGTATGCCTCGCTGTGTGCTTTCCTGTTGCAGATGTCGCTCCTATGAGGACTGCTGTGGGACTCGCTGTTGTGTGAGAGCCCTGTCCATTCAGAGACTATGGTACTTCTGGTGAGTTACAGTTTGGGCTGTGTGTTCTCTTACAAAGTAAAATGCCCAACTAAAGGCCACATATAATCATACGATATCTACGAGTCTATATATAGAGAGTATAGGGTATAATGCTCTCCATGCTTATGGTCTGTAATGGGACAATAGGGTTCCTGATCAATGTCATCGTATGTGTGGGCAATGCTGGGGATACGGGGGGGGGGGTAGAAAACAAACCCAAATGACTTGGTGCTTTAGAGGTCTGCAGCAGGCAAACAGCAGGAATTTCATTCATGCTAATATTCAAATTTCAGTCTGGACCCGTGTTATTACTTCTGCTTCTATAGCTGCTGTTTGTGTCGTGTCAACTCACAAAATGAATAACTTCACTGGTAGCAGTTGTTATTATAGGCGGTGAAACTAAACCTTCACCAGACACTGTTGATTAATAAATTATAAGAAAAAAAAAAATGCAGCTCTTGTGATTTAATTTTAAATGTGTTAGCAATATAAAAATGAATTTTTCTTCAGCCCTACAATTATTGAAAAGTAACTATACACAAGATCTTGCGTGGAGGAAAAGCACCGCTGCACTGATCTGTGTGGATGAGGGATTCACATCCTCTTTTGCTTCTCTATGTGTGACTTTGTTGTGACCTGTGTTGTTGGTACATCTGTGTCTGCTCGCCGTGTTGCAGATAATACTTACAAAACACTTAAATGATGATTAGACGCCAACATTAAATCGAGACCTAGGCTAAAGCCTGATCTTTTCCTCCATCCTCCTTCCTCACTGGAGGAGTATGGGTGTGTTGATGATGTTGGGTTGGTGAAAGGTCTGAGATATCCTCTGTTTTTTCCACACAGGGTGCTGCTGATGATGGGAGTATTGTTCTGCTGCGGCGCTGGCTTCTTTGTCCGCAGAAGGATGTATCCGTCCCCTCTGAGAGACGAGACAGCCTTCAATGTCTCCTTCACCAGACACCCCGCCACCTCACCAGGTACGGTGGGATTCAGGCAAATACACAAATTAAAAGGTGGCGAACACGATGCCTAATATGCCCTAAAATGGGTTAGAATATTAAGAACTAGAATGGCAGACCTCTGCCAAGCTGCCCGAGTATGATTGCCCCCCCTCTCCGTGCAGCTTGCGCCATCATCCACGTGTATTTTTGTTTATGTTGAGATCAGCTGTACGTAGCGGATCATCGTAAAACACTTCGTTCAAACTGGACAGAAACAAAAATAAAACTCACCTAAACCGTCGTCGTTACTCTTTCCAACAATCACCAAGCGTGCTTTGGTCGAACTCAACTGTAATTTCACCGAGTTTAATGTGAAAAAACGCCGAATCTACAGGTGTCCAACCCCCGCTCTCTCTCTCTGTCCCTCTCTCTGCTGGCAGAAGGAAAGAGGCAGGGTGACGCGTCATGAACGCGTCATCAGTTACACTGCGCATGTGTTATAGCCTGTGGTGTTAATAAACAGGCTGAGGGGAGTTATTAAAAAAAACTCCTGAAGCCGGATCATGATCTGGATCGCCACCAAAATGTAATGGGTGGTGCATTGTGCCACACCCCACCCCTCCAAAAAATGTCATTCAAATCCATTGCGGAATTTTGGAGTAATCCTGCAAACAAACCAACAAACCAACGCCGGTGAAAACATAACCTCCTTCCTAGGCCTTCGGCCTTGGCATTGGTATTCACAGTTTCTCCTCTTGTTTCCAGTTTCCCAGCAGCCGGGGAGTATGCAGGGCTTCGGGGTCAACGGGATGACAGGCGGCGACCCAGGCGTTACCATGATACACCCGGCGTACCCGGCACAGCCTGGCTCTGCCCATATGATGATGGGCTCCTACCCTCCGCCTCCGTCCTACTGCAACCACCCGCCTCCGTCCTACGAACAAATATTTCAAAACGGCAACAAGAAGTAACGTCTGCGAGGAACAAGGGGGATGGAACTTGACAAGGAAAAAAGGGGGGAAGGAAGGAGGCAGCGAGAGGCTGAATGATCGGGGAAGTTCAGATGAAGATGAGGAAGAGGAGAGCCTGCCAATCGTTTGCAACTTAACTGTTTGTGAATGTAAGACTTGGAAGACACACAATCTCTTGTCCCGTGGAAAAGACCAAAAGAGGCACAGTAACCAGAATCTAGATGCACAGACACGCACACTCACTCATTCACTCACTCGCACTGATGATTTATGTGGATCTATGTGTACAGTGATTGTTGAACTGAAGGCAACTAAAGATGCACCCGTTCAGGTTTTGGATTCACCCACTGTCACCTGTCTCCTTCACCCTCCCAATGCAACTACAGCTATAACCTGTGCATAACGGAAGAGAAAAATTACAAACTCATAATGTATTTAAATGCTGGATACTGTTTGTTTTAACGGGACGGTGTTTAAATAATTGTTTAGAAATATTCAACTGAACACCTGAAAAAAAATGTAACATGTTATTACAAAAAGACATTTTGACGAGGACTTCTCTTCACAAACCATTCTTAACAATTTCAAGGATGACACTGGCTTATTTCCCATCCAGCATTTTACTGCAAGATGGGCTCTTTACTAAATGATGAGTTCTTGATGAATTTTTTATTACAGTGTGTGTAGTCCAGTTATGTAATGACATAATGAGCTGCTCCAGCTCCAACTCCACATTCCCCTGTTAGCGGCAATGAAGGCTTTAGTTCACCGCAAGATGAATCGGACGAGGGCAGAGTGACGCTGGAGATGGAAAAGTGGCTGACGTATACCACTTTAGGTCTAGTGTCGTATGCGGAGTCTTAGTGGTATGTCACTTTGATGATTAGTATGCTGCTGCTGTACAGCTGCTACAGTTGATCATCACACCCAACTGGCATATACGGATTCTGCCACTGACCCATGTGCCTCTCTTTATGCTGTAGGCCATTATACATTATACTGGAAGATTAACCACTCCTTGAAAGGCAGCTGTCACTGATGTGATCAACACTATACTTTTCTGGCAGCTAACCCAGTGAGGCTATCTGTAGCTACATATTAGTCCTGTACAGCTAGCATAGCGAGTGTAGCCTCGGACAATGTTTGGTCATTTGAACACTAGCTATATGCTACAGCTGCTGCATTCGTGGAAGAACAGAAAAAAACCTTGTCATCATCAATCATTATTCCAAGATGACAGATCACAGCAAATTCGTCACCTGCCTCTCGCCCAGCCTTTTACGAAGGCTGGGCGAGAGGCAGGTGACGACAGAGCTGCGATTTGTCCTTCTCCAGGCATTTAGAGCGCTGAGTGACAGATGAAATGTAAAGAGATCCAAAGAGCCCTTCCTTGGTGATGGAGGCTACCAGGAGATCATCTCAATCTTTCCCGCAGAAGAGCTGTGAGTTCCAACCTCACGTGACGGGACCCGACCGTGGCATCACACGGCCCGCAGCATTTCCCTGTCGCGTACCAGCGGCGTGGCACACCGGGGGCAAGACGCCACGTTGCTACCCCGCACCCTGAGAAAATCCACCATACCTGCAACCGGAGCTCTTGTTTTCAATGGTTGTGTGGCCACGACGCCTCAACACATCGCCAGACATATCCGGAAGTGAAGGTGAGACGAAAGCCACCTGAGCTGGACGACCCGGAAGCCGTGGCGGAGACGGCTCACAGGCTCGGGCGGGAAGTGGGTGCAGACGAGCTGGTGTCTCAGCGGGGGGATGACCAGAGGCAGCGGTGGAGCGTCGGTGGTCGGAGCGGGGTCACTATCGTCACAGCGGAGCATCACGTTGCTAAGTCAGAAATGATCCTACCACCGCTGCCGTCGAAACTTGGGAATCGACCGGCACGCCAGGCAGTCTGGAACGCCCTCTTCTGCGAAGTCCGCCTCGAGGCACACGAAACAGTCATCGTGAAGATCCACTCCAGCGATGAGGCCGGGGCACGACGGACACTGCCGAGGTTTTTTGAAGCGGCAACTCCCTCCAAATCGGCGATCGCTGAAGAGGAAAGGCTGTTTGACGGCGAGGGACGCCGCCCTATACACCGTAGGGTCCGCACGTGTTTGGCACGTCCTGAGTGGCCGCGGCTA